>CM021697.1:128107095-128354711 GCA_011074415.1 Stictonetta naevosa
TTTTAGGGCCAATTCTCTTTAATATTTTCATACATGACTTGGATGCACAATTTGCAAATAAGTGTGCGGGGGGGGGGGCCCCGCGGCCGTGGAATTAAATGATCTTTAAGGTCCCTTCCAACCTAAACCATTCTGTAATTCTATGATTTATCCATTTATTCTCACAGTTCCTTGTTTTCTTAGTGAAAATTTAATTCAGTAGTAATTTAGTAGTACATTTAGCACTAAAATTAACTCAGTTAACTCAAAAACAAATGTCTACTTAGAAATCATCTCTTTTACAGTATTCTAGAATTCTTTGCATACAACCCAGCATCCACATAATATTTAACATAATTGACTACAATTTATTTTGGGTTGCTCATTGGTTCCCCTTTGTCTCAACCCTCAAAAAGTATGTTTGCAGATGACACCAGACTGGGAGGAGGTGTTGACTCCACTGAGGGTAGAGAGGTCTTTCAGAGTGATCTAGATAAATTAGAGAGCTGGGCAATCACCAACCCGTGAAGTTTTACAAGAGCTAGTGCTGGATTCTGCACCTGGGAAAAAGCAACCCTGGATATTTGTACAGTTTGGGGGATGAGAAGTTGGAGAGCAGCCCTGCAGAAAGGAGTCTAGAAGTTTTTGTTGGCGGCAAATAGAATGTAAATCAATAGTGTTCCTTTGCAGCCAGGAGTGCTTATCCTGGGTGCATCAAGCACAGCATTACTATCTGGTCGAGGAAAATGGTCTTCCTGCTGTGCTCTGTGCTGATGTAGCCTCAACTTGAATATTGCATGCAGTTTTGGGTGTCGCAAAATAAGGACATAAAACTATTAGAGAGTGTCCAAAGGAGGGCTACAAAGATGGTGAAGGGTCTAGAGGACAAGACATATGAGCAGTGGCTGAAGTCACATAGTTTGTTCAGCCTAGAAAAGAGGAGACTGATGGAAGACTTCATCACAGCCTAGAGCTCATGAGGGGGGAGGCATTGATCTCTTCTCTCTGGTGACGAGTGCTAGGACCCAAGGAAACAGTGTGAAGCTGTATCAGAGGAGATTCAGGCTGGATATTATGACAATTTTTTTCACTGAGAGGATGGTTGAGCACTGGAATAGGCTCCCCAGGGAAGTGGCTTTGGTGTCAAGCCTGAAAGAGTTCAAGAAGCACTTGAACAATGTTCTCAGACATATGGCTTGATTTTTGGGTTGTCTTGTGTGGAGCCAGAAGTTGGACTGGGTGATCTTTGTGGTTCCCTTCTAACTCAGGGTATTCTGTGATTCTATGATTTTTTCAACATCTTTTTCTCTTTAAGTATTTATGGTTTTCAGTTTCATTCCAACTATTTCTTACATTTTAATTGTCCCTTTAAGCATGAATATATTAGTCTGTCATTTATGCGAACATACTTCAAAAGGTGCCATTACTGTCCCCTGATGACATTTTTCTACACAACAGCTTAGCAGAGACTTTTTTCTTTAGTGGGATATAAAGCAGTTAGAGTGATTTATAGGGTTGGGAAATCAACTTGCCTGGTCTTTGAAAAGTGCAGATTGTAATATTGATTATTCATATGCCTGTCTGATTCTGGAAAAAAAAAAAAAAAAAGTAAATAAAAATCTTATTTGAAATCAACAGTAGACTAAAGAAAAAAAATCTCTTTGTTTAGTTTATTCATCAATAAAGAAGGTAGGGCGTTGAATTGTTTTCATCTATAAATACCCACCTCCTAACAGCAAATGATCTGGCAGGCATAGGCTTAATAAGATCTAGTGGGAGAATACTGAGAATATAAAGAGGAGGGTGAGGAGATGGAGTTTCTGAGAGATAAGGAAGGTTCTTCTTCAACAGAAGTCTCTAAATCAAATAGGGTGATTTATCTCAAGGACATAGTGTGGCTTATAAAGACATTGCAGACTTGACATAAGCACCACTGAATGAATTTGTATTACTTGTTTTTTTTCAGGAGGTCAGGAAAGAAGATCACAATGGTCTCCTCTGACCTTAAAGCATCAATCTTGTTATCAAACAGTGATTACAGTAAACAATCCCTGACTTTAAGAGATAAGAAAGAAAAATATGTAAAGAGATGTTACTGTGCAACACAAAAATTTTCAGTGGAAACCAAGGAATTGTGTAATTTTGCTTTTTGTATGTCTTAGCTAACTGAGCAAAAGTGTATCATAACCTTATATTCTCTATTTACCAATGCTTGATTCCTCCCCTGTTTCCTGATTGGCTGAATACTACAGGTTCACAAAATACTTGACACTTATTACTATACCATATATGTACAATTTTATTTGTCCAACCATTAATTTCTCCTTTTCCTTTTTTTTTTTTTTTTTTTTCCTTCTTCTTTCATGACTAGAGGGCCTGTGATTTTTGTTTTTACTGATTTTGCACTGCTCATCCTGTTTTTCTATAGCTATTCTCCTTATTTGGGGACAATGGGACCTTCCCCTTATCTGCTTGACATACTCCCCACTGCTATGCTACTGTCATGCCCGTACAATCACTTCTGAATGTGCAAGGTTAGTGGAATTTTCCACTGCAAAAACACCTTCTACTGCAAAAACACAACTTTCTCACACCAAGGCAGACATAAAATGTTTAACTGACATCTGCTTCATTTATTTATTTACTGGTGACTAATAATACTGTGTATTTCTTATTTTTACCCCATTTTTAAAAGACAAAGGGATTTTGGTAAGATCTGTTAATTTCAGACACTGCTTTGTTAAGAAAAATGTATGAGATACACTTGTGAGACTTAAAAAAAGAAAAAAAAAAGTATATCTACAAATTATTTTGATGTTTCTGAAAAGTATTAGACTTGTAATGGAACTAGTTTTCTTTGATCATGCAATGAACACTTCCTAGGACAGATCTACCAGTGCAGGTGCAGACCCTGTTGTACTCCCTAGATCAGGGGAGACATAGACATCTAAGCAATAGCCTCTGCCACTAACCATGGAAACTTTAAAACAGTGTTCAAGATCGTATTGCAAAATCTACTAAAGTATTTCTCTTAAGAAGGATGTTGAAAAAATAGTCCATAGAAACAAAGATTCAAAACTAAGCTGAAACCAATGCACAAATGTAAAGTTTACGGAGAGGCGACAGAGGGGATGAATATCTGAAAACTTAATTTTTTAGTTTGCAAAGATTTTGTGGTCCTGTAATTTTGTTAAGAAAACAATACCAAAGAAATTTATTTGCCAAAATCATATCCCTTGTTCATCTGCATTATTGAATCTACACTGAATAATGGGGTACTCTAAATAAGTGATATAAAGCAAGGAAATAGATCACATTTCTGTTTGGATTGGCTTTAAAATCCAGCAACCTATTTCCAGAAGGTTGCAGAAATGAGAGTGTGACATAATAGTATTCATATCACTGCAGTACCCATATACACAATTCCATATAACAGCCTTCCACATGCTGCCAAAGGTAGTTAAAAAACGTAACACTTATGAAATGTTTTGCCCTGGACATGTTACAGATGTGACAGATTCTATCCTTTGCCTTGGCTTATATTACATATAGTTTCACATTATTTACTTGACTAAAACCTAGGGGTCATTGCTGTCTCCATCTTTTAAAATGGCAACTTCAGTCAAAATGCAGGTCTATCCTACCTACTGGCTCCTTCTCATATCTCTTCCAAAATTCTAGACTAGTTTAGATTTACTTCAGTGTAGACCACACCAGAATGTTAATAGAGGGGGAAAACAACAACATTACTTGACAGATACAGATTGGACAGAAAAAAAAATGTACACTAAAACTGAAGATTTTGCTATCAAACTCAAGCAAATATACTGCTCTCTTCTGCTTCTGGCATCATCACTTCTGCACTGCAGATATTCTTTTTATATCTCATTTGCCAGCATATCGACAGATCATAATTTTAAGTGTTGATGAAAAAATAAAATATTGTCAAAGAGAATATAAGTTTGTTTTAATTGCATGTAAATCTACTACATAGTGCTTTAATTTCTGTGTATGAAGAACAAATTCTCTTTCCATTTTAATTTAAAGAAAAAAAATATTTGATTTTGTCATTAAAAGGCCTATATGACTTGGTCCAACTAGATGAAAAGAATAATAGTTTGTACAAGTCTTTTATCAATTGCAGATGTACTCCATTCAAATACTTTTTATTGCACACATTAAGTTTGGAAAATATTCAGGGATATTATTTTATCCATATTTCTTTAATTAGATAAATATTTGAGACTGAGCCTTTAATCTTTATGATTCTTACTTTCATATTTAATTTAACATATATTCATAGAATTATAGAATCATAGAACAGTTTGTGTTGGAAGGGACTTTAAAATCATCTAGTTCTGCCACCTTCCACTAGACCAGGTTGCTCAAAGCCCCATCCAACCTGGCCTTGAATACTTCCAGGGATGGAGCATCCACAGCTTCTCTGGGCAACATGCTCCAGTGCCTTACCACCCTCAGAGTAGAGAATTTATTGTATTTCATGAATATTATTGGTTACCATTGATTATGTGCAAATATAAGCACATATATAATTGTCATAAGTAAATATGCTTACCTATATAAGTGAGAATAATGCTGAGTAAGAATGCTGTTTCCCACCTGTTACTCCTGAAGAAACTGGCTACTCAAGGCTTGGACAGGTGTACTCTGTTGTATTAAAAACTGGTTGGGTGGCTGGGCCCAAAGAGTTGTGATGAATGGAGTTAAATCTAGCTGGAGGCTGGTCACTAGTGGTGTCCTCCAATGCCCAGTCCTGTGGCCAGTTATCATCCATAGCTTTAACAATGATTTGGACAAAGGGATCGAGTGCACCCTCAGTAAGTTCGCAGATGACATGAAGTTAGGCACAAGTGTTGATCTGCTCAAGGGTAAGAGGGCTGTGCAGAGGGATCTGGATAGGCTGAATTGATGGGCTGAGGCCAAGTGTATGAAGTTCAACAAGGCTAAGCGCCAGGTCCTGCGCATGGGGCACATCAACCCCATGCAATGCTACAGTCTGGGGGAAGAGTGGCTGGAAAGCTGCCCAGTGGAAAGGGACCTGGGAATGTTAGTAAATGTCTGTTTGAATATGAGCCACCAGAGTGTTTAGGCTGCCAAGAATGCCAACAGCATCCTGGCTTGTACCAGAAATAGAGTGGTCAGCAGGACCAGGCAAGTGACTGTCCTGTACTCGGCTCTGGTGAGGCCACACTTTGAATACTGTGTTCAGTTTTGGGTCCCTCAGTACAAGGACACTGAGGTGCTAAAACATGTCCAAAGAAGGACAATGAAACTGGTGAAGGGTCTAGAGAACAGGTATTATGGGGATCGGCTGAGGGAAATGAGGTTATTTAGCTTGGACAAAAGAAGTTTCAGGGAAGACCTTGCTGTATTTTATAATTGCCTTAAAGGAGGTGAGGTTGTAGCATGGTGAGGATGAGGCTCTTCTCCCAGACACCAAGTGATAAGACAAGGGGAAATGTCCTCAAGTTGCACCAAGGGAGGTTTAGGTAGGGTATTAGGAGAAATTTCTTTACTGAAAGAGTTGTTTGGCATTGGAATAGGCTGCTCAAGGAAGTGTTTGAGTCAGCATCCCTGGAGGTCAGCAAGAAACATATAGATGTAGATCTTCATAGCATAGTTTAGTGGTGGACATTTCAGGACTAGGCTAAAGGTTGGACTAGATGATCTCAGAGGCCTTTTCCAACTTGAATGATTCTATTATTCTATATGATATGTATTTCATATATATTTCAATGGCTTTACACTTTTTGGAGAGTTTTTATAAAAAAATCATGTTTATATCTCTGACCTCTGAAGGGTAATATTAGTAGCACACATGCACTACTGAATTTACAGTCTTGTTCCCTTTTTTAATATGTCTACACAACTCCCTCTTAAATTTCTTAAGTAGTTACTGTTGATGGTAGTATATTGAGCCTCCATCTAAAAAAGACTAAATTGACACTCATTTGCATGTCAAAAGGTGAAAAAGAGCTCCATGTTGACTTATTTTAGTAAAAAAAGTGAAAAGTGATGTGTATTAATGGAGTCCATAAAAGGTACAGACATTTGTTTTCTGAACTGGTTACCAGAGGAATTCATAAATGCTAGTACCACAGAAGTCAATGAAGGATTCATTTTACTGTTTAGCTGTGGTTGCTTTCTATTACAGTATGGATATAAGATTTGCTAGCTTTCTGTCATGCAGATAGAGGTGACAATATAGCTAAAACTCACAGCAGAAGACATCTACTAAATCGAAAATCTGATTTGTAAAGAATGAATTAAAAATAGAAATTGCAATGGAAGCACTGCGAAGTAAGGTTGGCAACCAGACATCATTATACATTATGTGAGGCTTGTTATGCAAATTGTAGATAATTTTTAATTTATTTATTTTTTTACAGAAAATACAGTTAAAGAATGTAGATCAAGGTGAGTATAAACTATCATTTTAGCTTGTGTCAAGGCTGCTTTTTAAATGGATTTCCCAGTTGTCATCAGTTAATCTGATTTGGACAAGTCACCATTTTTTGGTGAATGTGTTAGATTGTATCTGGTCAAAAGCAAAAAAAATTAAATATATAAAATAAATAAATAAAAATAAATAAAATAAATAAATATATAAATAAATATACACACATATAAGTCTGTCATATACACACAGAACTCTGTCATAAGATCATATGTAGCTGCACAGCAAGGCATGAACCTGGAATTCTATCAGACATTGTGTGGAGGTTTATGCAAATACTTAACAGCATCTTTGATTGTAAGAGTGAAAGCAGCTTCTCTAACTTCAGCACAAACCGAGATAAGTCTGAGTTTCCAAGACTCTGTTTTCATGGAATCATGAGGATGAATTACAGAATTAAGCTGATCCATGATGCACAATATTAATAGAAAAGTGAATTTCCAGTGCAGTTTATGATGCACAAATCCTGGATATTTGAACAGTTTATGGAAAATGTTTGCTTGAGCAAAGAATTTTTAGTGAGCCACTGCCCACGTTGTATAACCCTTTGACAGTTGACAGCATAACGTCTATCAGGACTGGTTATTTCACTTTAGAAATGTCTAAGCATCAGTATTTCCTGAATGCTTCTTGTACTTGAACAAGAAACAGTATGGATTTTTCTATTTCCGATAGCTTGAAAACAACTTATCCCAGTCACAGCAGGGCCATAAGGTCAGATAGGAAAGGCCTATCTTTCCTCAACCACAGAGATTTCAGAGATATTGAAAGTAAGTTCAATAACTAGAAGCAACTAAATGTTTTATAAAATATTTTTCCCATGAAAATGAAGCTTCAAATAAACTATTATTTTCATAAAATGATATCCTCGGTTTTAGAATTTCTGGCATGCATTTAATCATTATATCCTGGTAACTATCTCTTTTGTAGTTATTTTGGCCGTACCAAGTTAAGCTTAAGTACCACCTGGCTCATTTTCTACAGAAGCCAAAAGTGATCATATTGGAGAAGAATATGACTATAAAAATAGGGCAAGTGTATAATATTAGTAGAAGAAATTTATTAGATTTCTTCTTCATTTTAATTTTTATATGTGTCCAATTCCTTGCAGTATTTCCTTCTGATTTTCTGTAGTATTTCCCACCCACCAAAACTTGTATCATTCTTGATGCTGTCAAATGGACTTTCCCTATTTCTTATAACATCTAAAATTGGGCATAATGTTCAGCAGAATCCCATTTAATGCCAAGAATTATCTACTGCATATTGCATATAAGACTTCATTTCAGAGATCCTAGAATACTATTTGTTTTTGTAACATTGTTATATGCTTAACCAGATGTAGTTAGTGACTCATAGTAACTCTGAGATTATTCCTACCTATATCAGTATTCTTCAACACATTTTGATTCTGTTTATGCTAAAATTTTCCAAATTATCCCCACCAAATTTTATTTTCATGATTTATAACCATCAGAAACATTTAGTATGATTCTGAGATTTTCTTCCCAATTCCTTGAATTACCCACAATTTCACCTTGCAATTTAATATGCTTTCCAAGCATTATAAATTTGTTAACTGCTATACCTTCTAAGTCTATAATGTAAGTAGGTGGAAACAAGTCTAGCATGAGGAGTACCAAGTGGTACTTAATATTCATGTTATACAGCTATTTGTGTTCTTTTGAAAGAGAGAATAGCTTTTGTTTGGCAGGACATATTCATGAAAACAACAACATACTAGGATCATATTATGCCTCTGTTAGGCATTTAGAAATACATTTTAAATATTGTTTCCAAGAGCCTAAGCAGAGGCTGGAGTTACATGGACAAATCTACAATACCTTGTAAACATTTTTTTTTTTTTCTTTTTAAAAGAAGCTACTGTTTCCCTTTCTTCAATCATATAAAATCTCTTTTATTCTCTATAACTCTGGAAAATATAGTCACTGATGATCAAAAGTACTACTAGTCAGGTCCTATAATATTTACAAATATTGTTTCTTCAAGATTTACCACAGAACTAACAACAGAACTAATATCCCATAACCTTATTTTTGTGATCTAAAGGTTTGTTTGTTTGTTTTTTTTTTTTTTTTTTTGTTTTGTTTTGTTTTGTTTTTTTTCCTTGTTAAAATTAACTTTATGTTACCCTTGGTCATAATTGGTCTTTTGTGGAGAGCTATGAAAGCAATGAGTACAACTGCCTTTCTCTAAATCTGCAATTACTTCTTACCCATTAAGTAATCAACCTTTTTGCTTGTTACTTTTCTGATTACTAATAATTTCATTGTGCGAACCACAGTTAGTAAGTGCACATCACAAAGCTGTAGGAAGTTTTATTACTGTAACAAGCAGGAGACAAGGCAGGGACAACCTTTCTCCAACTTAAATAAATTAGTTCAATGCCATTAATGACTACTGAAAACTACAATTAATTGTGTTGTAGTTTTGTCCATGTTGAAGTCAAAAGCATGTAAAAGAAAATAAAACTATTTAATTCTTCATAAAAGTCATAAATTTAGCCTGCTACTGATTCCTGACACAGTGAGATGAAGATAATGGAAAGCAAAATTATTCACTTAGTTTCTTCCAGAGAGGATTACATGCTTTGAACAAGTTTTACTATTGCTATACTGATTTTATACCAATTTAAGAATAAATTTATGTGACGTTATTCCTTATTCCAGGTAGCTTAAAGCAGATTAAAATTAAGATCAATGTATTGTGAAATTAATTAAAGAAAACAAAAGTATAGTTACCATAGGTAATTCACTTCCATTCACTTTATCTGGTCATACAGTTTCCACTGCTTAAAGCAGTGTTTGCTTTCTCCCTTCAGTTAATACTCAGAGGTACATGCTCAGTTGTGACTCGTTAAAGTATTCATCCATACAAGGGTGGACTGAATCCTACCAAAGTATCATAATACGCCAGGTAAAACAAATTTATGTTACATAAGCATCCTAAAACTTCCACCTTTCTGTGCTCCTAATTACATATATTCTTGTTTTACAGATATTTTTATACATGTACTTAGATGCATCTACATATTTTTCTTTTATATAAGCAAAGTTAAAAATAGGCAAAATGTATCATTATTTCTTATGCTAACTAACATTTTTATAAAATAGGGTGAGCTGTAGAAAGCAACTGTGAGCTGCAATGACCAGGAAATAAAAGTCATGGTTGTATTCATTTTCAGGCTGTCAAATATTCAAAAAGGAACTTGTGCTTGCAATGGGCAGGGAATTCTGTGTCCCTTACAGTATCATTCTCTCTTTTTTTTTTTCTTTCTTTTTTTTAAAAAAAAAAAATTGCTTGCTTCTTTCTTTGTTTTACAGTTCAATATTCCTGAAGCTTTGCAGCTGCTTCTTTATTTATAAACTCATTTGTAATTATCATCCTGTATGGGTCTTTGCTTCTCAGATGTAGCTTCAAGAAAAGAAAAGTGAAAGAAAAGAAAGTGAAAAAAAAAGGAAAAATGAAGAAAGGAAGGAAGGAAGTAAGGAAGGAAGGAAGGAAGGAAGGAAGGAAGGAAGGAAGGAAGGAAGGAAGGAAGGAAGGAAGGAAGGAAGGAAGGAAGGAAGGAAGAGACCCCACACAGTATTTTCCACATTTGTTTTCCTATAATTTTATAACTGATCAGGTTCCAATATTAATGGGATCTCTGTGCATCCTCCCTTCCCCTTCATAATTTTAAACTCTCTAAAGCTTCTTTAATTTAACATATTTTAATTTCATGTATCATGATAGTATTAGTTTACCTACCATGATCTTGTAGTTTAAGGTACACATCATGGTACACTTATTTTGGTAGTACTGCTGAGTCTCTAACTTTGTGAACAACACTGATAATTTTTTTTGCATTGAAAGACTGGTTTGCTGTGAGATCATTATCTAACCCAGTTTCCTGAAAAATAGTCAATACAATTCTTTCGAGCTTAATTAAAATATAGGTCCTGATATTGTTCTCCTTTCTAATTCCTTTCTTCATCTTTATCATGCTTTCCACGTTCATTCTACTATGTGACAGTGATATATGGCCACCCTGCTGATGAGCTAATGCTCTATCCAATGCGAGGCACATAGCAGGTAATTTCTTCAGGCAGTGAACACCTGACCTACATTTTTAAGGAACTGTGCAGGTCAACTTTTTATCCTCTTATTGCCTGAATATTTGGATGGTAGCTAAACAGCTACAATAAGAAATACAGGTTTAGACACCTAACCAATGTTTTTCATAGTTTAGTGGTCTTCTTTCAGCTTTAAATGGTGGCTGGTAGTTTACTCTATATGACATTATAAATACATTATTTGTGCATTTTATTTTCTACATGTAGGAGTAACTGACTTGTAATTTTCTTGCTAAATATTTTAACAATGTGGCTAGAGAACTATGAAATTTGATTGCTATTTCCTGTCTAGAAATATTTTAAAGAAATTTAATCTTTTGTTTGCTATAAAATTCCTTCTAACCAGCAATATTTGCAGAGCCAGCAATGACAGTGTTTGCAAATAGTATATGGTTACCTAAGAAGTGGAGAAAATTATCATTCAGGAGGTGTCAGTAAATGATCTGCAAGGGAAAATTATTCATTCTAAAGACCCCAGAATACTGATGAAATAGAAATAAATTGTACTAAAAATATTCATAGCCAGCAAAGTATGCATGTAGTTTCAGTATAAAAAGGCCTTTCTGGACAAAGTCTTGGGAAGCAATAATAGAAGATATTGATAAATGATTCAATACTATTTAATACATGGGCTGATGCTGCATTTATTTATTTAATTTCTGGAAAAGTGCTCACAGCCAGTAAAATATTGATCCAAGTACTCCAGCCATAAGGACATACACTTATAGTCAGTACCAGTGATTGAATTAACACCAAAACAAAACAATAGAGATAATTACTATACGCAGTGTTTTTTTTGTTGGTTTTTTTTTGTTGTTGTTGTTTGTTTGTTTGTTTTTTTCTGAATTACTGTAAAAACTATATTTATTTAGTTTACAGACATATGTTTTCTTCATTAAACAGTGTTGAACTAGTGTTGAAACATTTTTCATTCTCTAAACTTGTCCATCTCCAAAACATTTTGAAGCCTTTCACTAAGCAGAGGACTATATTTTTTCTAAGTCTTTGGAGGAGTAGCCCTGTTTTAATCACATAGTCAATAGAAATCCTTGTTTTGACAAAGCTTGTTTTAAAAATTTTGTTTTAAAATGACAAATAAGAATAAGAAAACATGGGGGATAGTTACCAAAATCTAGAAAATTACACAAAACTTACAGTAGTAAGTACTGCTGTATATCAACAAATTATTTTATCTCAGTGATTAAAGATAAATGCACAGTTTATTCTACAAGAAACTGAGAATACCTTCATCATTTGCTTAGCAAATACTGTGAAAGTGAATATTTTAAAATACTTTCCAATGAAGATATACGCATTGCAAATCAATAAATCAGTGGTGATTACTACTGGTGCAGAAATATTCAGGTAATTAACATTGTTTTCCCTAAGAAAAAGAAATAATAATAATAATCTGATGCTTTATGATATCTTTTCTTTGTAGTTTCATTTTACATAATGTGATAATGTAAGAAAAAGGAGGGAAAAGATAAGCTTTGCTGCTGTTTGTTTCTTGTGATTTTTTTCTTTTTTGTCTTAGAATTTAATAACTCTTGCTTACCCATCTCAAGTGTCTTTAAGTCCTTGAATTAATCATAGGACTTCAAAGATCATCTAGTTCCAACCCCCTTGCCATAAGATAATAGGATCTTACTAGCTTTCATTTTGCCTTTAATAGACGTAGGTAGAGTTAGATACACTGTTTTCCTGCTGCCTTTTAATGCGAAGTGAAAATGCCAGGGGAGGAAAAAAAAAAAAAAAAAAAAAAAAAGTCATGTTGCTAAAGGGGTACCTGAAGAATTTCCTTTTTGTTTTGTAATCAGCACAGCTATTCCACTCTTCTATCTCATTCATCCCGACTATCCAAAAAACAGAGATGTTCTCCTGGCAAACATTGCTACCCTACAAAATGAAAGAAAACAAAATAAAATTGCTTTACTAAATGAATTGCAAAAGCAAATAAGTAGACTACAGATGGCTGTTACCATAAAATAGCAAATCATAAAATAAATACAGTTACCTCTACTGTCCCAAGTGACATTACAATTTTACCTTGGGCTTTCCACTAAGAATAAGGTCATAGCTAATATGAATAAATATGAATTTTCATAGCAAATAATTGCTTGAGGGAGGGTCTCTGTACAGTGATTAGATAGGATTAAATATTTAAATGGACCTATAGAGCTTTAATAAAAATAATGATAATAATTAAAAAAAAACAGCTGATATGGGATGTTTCCTCTGTGATGTGATTAATGGAGACACACTGCAGTAAACTTTCAAAGTGGTGCGCAGGGACTTAAACCTTGTGACTCTCATTAATGCCAGTGACAGCTGAACAGCTAGATCACTGTGTAGCACTTTGAAATGTAATTTTGCTTCAGTAATGGTTTACATGGTATTTGAAATTGTTTTAAGAACCAAGCACTTGAAAGGAAACATTTTATGCAAATTTGGTTCTTCAAAATGATAGCTGAAATTTACAAACTTGCATATCAATAATTATTTTCCTAAATTCATGCTGTGGTTCTATAAACCAAAATGTCAAGATTGCTGCATAACATCTTCCTCAGATTAAGTCAGTGCAAACTATATTCTGAACAGAGTTGATTATAAAATAGTGTTTTCCTTCTGATAAACTTTTGGTTTTACTGGAAAATATTAGACCTAAATGAGGATGCAGAAAATATAAAATACACAAAATGAAGACAGCCAGGTTGGATGGAGGAGATCACCTTCCCTCTCCCCTCCACTGTTGTTCCCTCTTACTGTTTTTCAGTGTTATGCTTTGGAAATTTTCAAATTTGAATGGAACATCTAATGAGAATCCAAATTGAAAAAGGTAGTCGAATAGAGTGGAGTTTTTACTTTCATACAGTCTTCATGGATGTAGCAATACTGACTGGATCGCAGTTGTTCATGGAGGAGTTGGTGACCCACATCAGAGCAAACCTGATCAGGTACAGGCCTGTGCTGTACCTACAGCATGAATTCAGCTCCATGGTGTGCTGCAAAAAGATCTTGGCTGGCAGATGAGCTCAGTAGCTCCCTGTAACTGAGGAGCCTGCAGCAGCTCCCACTAATTATCAGTGAGTACCACTTGTGTGGCCTTGCCTTTACCTAACAGTGCAACAACAGGTTGTCTTGTGAACATCCTTTTGGTTTGACAGGAAGTTCTCCTCTTTTAAGAAATCCTCTAAGAACTCAAAGGACCAAAATGTCAGGTAGCCTTTCCGCTGTGTGTTGCACGTGGACTACTGGCACATTGAATACTGCACAAGTCAAGGTTCCACCAATATTATCAATGCTATTCTGTATTATTCTACCAATATGTCTACAGAACAATTAATTGTTGTTTGTTTGCCAATTTCATTTGTTAAAAGAGAAAGAAAAAACTATTCATTGATGGAACTATCTTTTGGGAAATTTCTGGTACTCAGCCTAGATTTCTTGCTACTAGACTTTCTCAAATAACTGTTCATAAATGCTGTGCACTAAGAGGTGCACTGCTTCCTGTGTATCCCACAAAAACTCTCTCAAGAAGGAATTATTATTTTATTTACATCCCAGAAAGGTGATAGCAAGTCATAAAATCTTATGTAGTTTCTGATGTTGGGAGCCCTAGGATGCTACAGCACCGGATAGACCTCCAGTCAAGATACAGAATACATGGTGAGGTTTGCTCATCCTACATCAAGTAATGTGTATGGCACAGAACAGTCCTCAAGGTCAAATTATATATGCAGTATGGCATAGCAAAGTATGTGCATGTGCTCAGGTTGACTTGTTATGGGCATTAGCTCCCTGATGGTCTTTCATTTAAGACCACTACAATCTGGAGAGGTAAAATCATGACAGTATTTTTGTAAGGAAAATGAAAAAAAGAAAAATAAGTTGGAGGCTTCTGAACTATTTTTTTTCACTTCAAAATGTTGGAAGTGTTTCTTTTTAGTTTAATTTGCATCTGTCTGATGAGTTGGTCAATCTATGTTGGACATTTAATGTGCAAATTTAGGATTGTCTCAACATGTCCCAAATAAGTACTAAAATACATATATATATAAAGTAATATAGGATTTTGTAAAGATTAATCATCACAATCAAAATGTTTGCTGCATTAGTTTTAAGTTATTTTACTGGTGTACAAATTTTACACACACATATACATGCATACTCGTACATGCATGCACACACACACAGAGCATATGTTTTATTTATATTTACTTGACAGTTATTCTTATATCTTTTTTTTTCATTTCTTATATTTCCCCTAGTTACTTACTTGCCACCAAATGTTAACACTAATCTTAGTTCTTTAAACAGTAGATCACTTTCTACTAAATTCTTTTTGATTGAAAAAAAAAAAAAAAATGTTAAATGAAACTGCAAACCAGTATAACTTTTCTGACTGTTCAGGCTGCGTAAATGCGTAAACATGGTCAAGAGGTTATACTGCAATTTAGCACTCTAAAGCAAGTATGCTTAATCTAGTTGTTATTCACATACTTACTCATTTCTGTGATGCAAAGGATAATTTCTTTCCAGAATTTTGCTATTAAAAAAAAAAAAAAAAAAAAAAAGGCATTTATAATGATACTCTTTCTGGTTCTCCACATTCTGTTCTCTAATTATTTTACATCTTGTTAGCTGGTTTCAAAAAATCTCATGGAGAGATAAGAACTCAACAAAATTTTCCTTATTTCTGTTCAGTAGAAAAGAGAAAGGCTGTATAAATGCTGCAGATGTGAGAAAGCTTGTCTGAGTACTTGCACTTTCTAACACAACAAAGAAAGACAGAAACCTTGACTTTTGTGGGAAGTATTTGGGATATATGGGGAAGGTTTAGATTGAAAAAGATGAGAACATGGAAACTGTGATCCCTGTCTGGCCTCAGTTAGACAATCTGTCTGCACACAACCATCTGACACTCAGTATCCATGGCAACCAAATCCTGTTTTCAGAGGCTGATCAGTGGTGTTACTATTGCCTTTTTGAGACAATTCCATCCTTGACTGCTCAGTGTGCCTTTTGGGTGCAGTTGCAATCATTCATTTCATTCCTCTCTTGACACACGCTTATTCATCCCTGATTCCTGGTTCCAGCTCTGGCTTGGCTTTCCTACAGCTGTTTATCCTCTGCTTGCTCTACTTTAAAAGGTATAATTAATAGCAAATATAGATTCTCTGTTTTCCTCTATGTTAATCAGTTCCTGATTTACCCTGAGAGTACATGTAATCATATTGCAAGATGAACAGAATCAAATAAATTTATGTTAAAAAGTTTAATAGTTACCACTTGCTCTACCAAAATTAGACATTATGATGTTATTTACCCACAGATTAAGAGTAGAAAATAATTGCTAACATTTATCAGTAGAAAGAAATTATAAAATACTCACATGTACACGTTATATATCACAGAATCACAGAATTTATAGGTTGGAAGAGACCTCAAGATCATCGAGTCCAACCTCTAACCTAACCCTAACAGTCCCCACTAAACCATATCCCTAAGCTCTACATCTAGACGTCTTTTAAAGACTTCCAGGGATGGTGACTCCACCACCTCCCTGGGCAGACTGTTCCAGTGCCTGACAACCCTTTCAGTAAAGAAGTTCTTCCTAACATCTAACCTAAAAATCCCCTGGCGCAACTTAAGCCCATTCCCCCTCGTCCTGTCGCCAGGCACGTGGGAGAACAGACCAACCCCCACCTCGCTACAGCCTCCTTTGAGGTATCTGTAGAGAGCTATAAGGTCGCCCCTGAGCCTCCTCTTCTCCAGGCTGAACAAGCCCAGCTCCTTCAGCCGCTCCTCGTAGGACTTGTTCTCCAGGCCCCTCACCAGCTTCGTCGCCCTTCTCTGGACCCGCTCAAGCACCTCCATGTCCTTCTTGTAGCGAGGGGCCCAAAACTGAACACAATACTCGAGGTGAGGCCTCACCAGAGCCGAGTACAGGGGGACAATCACTTCCCTAGCCCTGCTGGTCACACTGTTTCTGATACAAGCCAGGATGCCGTTGGCCTTCTTGGCCACCTGGGCACACTGCTGGCTCATGTTCAGCCGTCTGTCCACCATCACTCCCAGGTCCTTCTCCGCCTGGCAGCTCTCCAACCACTCATCTCCCAGCCTGTAGCTCTGCTTGGGGTTATTGCGCCCCAGGTGCAGGACCCGGCACTTGGTCTTGTTGAACTTCATGTAGTTGACCTCAGCCCATCGGTGCAGCCTATCCAGATCCTCCTGCAGAGCCTTCCTACCCTCGAGCAGATCGACACACGCACCTAACTTGGTGTCATCTGCAAACTTACTGAGGGTGCACTCAATGCCCTCGTCCAGATCATTGATGAAGATATTAAAGAGGACCGGCCCCAGCACCGAACCCTGGGGGACGCCACTAGTGACTGGCCTCCAACTGGACTTGACTCCATTTACCACGACTCTTTGGGCCCGGCTATCCAGCCAGTTTCTAACCCAACGAAGCGTGCGACAGTCCAAGCCAAGCGCAGCCAGTTTCTTGAGGAGAATGCTGTGGGAGACGGTGTCAAAAGCCTTGCTGAAGTCAAGGTAGACCACATCCACAGCCTTTCCCTCATCCACCCAGCGCGTCACTTTGTCATAGAAGGAGATCAGGTTCGTCAAGCAGGATCTGCCTTCCATAAACCCATGCTGACTAGGCCTGATCGCCTGCTTGCCCTTCAAGTGCCGCCTGATGACTCTCAAGATAATCTGCTCCATGAGCTTCCCTGGCACTGAGGTCAAACTGACAGGCCTATAGTTCCCCGGGTCTGCCCTCCGGCCCTTCTTGTAGATGGGCATCACATTTGCTATCCGCCAGTCAGCTGGGACCACCCCCGATAGCCAGGACTGCTGATAAATGATGGATAGGGGCTTGGCCAGCCCCTCTGCCAGTTCTCTCAGTACCCTTGGGTGGAACCCATCCGGCCCCATCGACTTGTGCACATCCAAGTGCCGTAGCAGGTCACCAACCAGTTCTTCATGGATGGTGAGGGCCACATCCTGCTCCCCATCCCCTTCTACCAGCTCAGGGTACTGGGTATCCAGAGAACAACCGGTATTGCCGCTAAAGACTGAGGCAAAGAAGGCATTGAGCACCTCCGCCTTTTCCTCATCTCTTGTAACTAAGTTTCCCCCTGCATCCAGTAAAGGATGGAGATTCTCCTTAGTCCTCCTTTTTGTGTTGATATATTTGTAAAAACGTTTTTTGTTATCTTTAACGGCAGTAGCCAGATTGAGCTCCAGATGAGCTTTGGCCTTCCTAATTTTGTCCCTGCACAGCCTCGCTACATCCTTATAGTCCTCCCTAGTGGCCTGCCCACTTTTCCAAAGATTATAAACCCTCTATTTACACTTGTAACACTGCAATGTAAAATGAATGTCAAAGGAGCCTGAGAAATCTGAGAACCTTACTGTATGCATGACCAAAAATGCATTAAAACTGTAAAATGCCATCCAAGTATGCAAGTAAGTTAATAAATAAATAAATAATAATGAAATTAATCTGCAGCTGTAGAAAAATACACCCTGATGGGTGGTACAAAGATGGCCCTAGAATGACTAACATAATATAAGAAAATATACTGTCCCTGAGATATGAACAAATTATCTGTAAATATTTACATTTATGAATAATATACAGAATGGATGTGATATCAAATTAAAGAAAACTGAAGCTTTTTGTGGGAAAGCCAGTTAATCTTGTATAAGGATCACAATTTAACCATGTGAGTAATCATAAAAAAGGACTATAAATAATAATACAGGTGGAGTCAGCTCTAGTTGTCACTTAGGCTGCAGCAAACTCCATTGAAAGGCACAGGAGAAGGCTCTGCCTATGTGCCATAAGATGAGCTGGCGGGGAAGAAGACCGGCATGGCTGAACAGGGAACTTTTACTGAGTGTCTGGGAGAAAAAGAGAGTTTTTGTCTGGTGGAAGAAGGGACAGGCAACTTGGGGAGAGTACAAGAAAGTTGCCAGTATATGCAGAGAAAAAATCAGGAAGGCCAAAGCCCAGTATGAGCTCAGCCTGGCCACTGTGGTTAAGTCAACAAAACATGTTTTATAAATATACTAATGGCAAGAGGAGGGCCAAGGAGAATCTCCATCCATGCAGGAGGGAACATGACTACTGAGGATAAGGAAAAGACTGAGGTTCTTAGTGCCTTCTTTGCATCTGTCTTTACAAGTCAGAACACTTATCCTTGGGATGCTCCGCCTCCTGACCTGGAAGTCTGGGGAGCAGAGGAAAGCCCCCACTGTTCAGGTGCAAACTGTTAGAAACCTGCTGCTCCACCTGGACTGTCAGAAGTCCATGAGTCCAGATTGAATCCACCCAAGGGTGCTGAGGGATTTGGCAGATGTGATTGCGGAGCTGCTTTCCATCATTTATCAGCAGTCATAGTCATCCAGGGAGGTTCCAGATGACTGGAGACTTGCTGATGTGACGCCCATCGATAACAAGGGTTGTAAGGAGGACCTGGGGAACTACAGGCCTGTCAGCCTGACCTCGGTACCAGGAAAGGTGATGGAACAAGTCATCTTGAATGCAATCACGCAACGTATGCAAGACAACCAGGGGATCAGGCCCAGACAGCATGGGTTCATGAAAGGCAAGTCCTGCCTGACCAACTTCATCTCCTTCTGTGACCAGGTGACCCACTTGGTGGATGACGGAAAGGCTGTTTACATTGTCTACCTAGACTTCAGCAAAGCCTTTGACATGGTCTCCCACAGTATTCTCCTGGAGAGGTTGACAGCCCATGTCTTGGACAGGTACACTCTTTGCTGAGTTAAAAAATGGCTGGAAGGCCAGGCCCAGAGAGTGGTGGTGAATGGAATGAAATCCAGCTGGCAACCGGTCACGAGTGGTATCCCCCAGGGGTCAGTGTTGGGGCCTATCCTCCTGAATATATTTATTGATGATTTGGACTTGAAGGGAATTGAGTGCACCCTCAGTAAGTTTGCAGAAGACACCAAGCTGGGGGTAAGTGTCGATCTGCCAGAGGGTAGGAGGGCCCTGCAGAGGGACCTGTACAGGATGGATAGATGGGCCAATGGGATGAGGTTCCGCATGGCTAAGTGCTGGGTCCTGAACTTTGGTCACAACAACCCCATGCAATGCTACAGGCCTGGGGGAGAATGGCTGGAAAGCTGTGCAGAGAAAAGGATCTGGGTGTGCTGATTGATGCTCACCTGAACATAAGCTATCAGTGTGCCCATGTGGCCAAGAAGGCCAATGGCATCCTACCTTGTATCAAAAATAGTGTAGCCAGCAGGACCAGGGAGGTGGTCATTCCCTTGTACTCTGCTCTGGCGAGGCTGCAGCTTGAGTAAAGTATTCAGCTTTGGGCCCCTCACTACAAGAAGGACATTGACGCCCTGGAGCATGCCCAGAGAAGGGCTACAAAGGGTATGGTGAAGGGTTGGAACACAAGTCGTATGAGGAATGGCTGACGGAACTGGGGTTGTTTAGTCTGGAGAAGAGGAGGTTCAGGGGAGACCTTATTGCTGTCTACAGCTACCTGAAAGGAAGTTGTGGGGAGATGGGGGTCAGCCTCTTCTTGCAGATAACTAGTGATAGGACTAGAGGGAATGGCCTCAAGTTGCACCAGGGGAGGTTTAGGTTGGAAATTAGGAGACATTTCTTTTCAGAAAGAGTTGTCAGGCATTGGAACTGGTTGCCCAGGGAAGTGGTAGAGTCATCGTCCCTGGGGGTGTTTAAGGAAAGGTTGGACTTGGTGCTTAAGGAACTGGTTTAGTGGGAGACATTGGTGGTAGGGAGATGGTTGGACAAGATGATCTTGAAGGTCTTTTTTCCAATCTTAAATTATTCTATGATTCTATGAACTGTATAGATATCCCTGTTCTTCAGAACCAACTATACAAAACTAAGTATTATTATAAGGGAATGTTATGTTAATACATTCTCCAAGGTATCAGTGGTTTTCTATGATTGTTCTGGTTACTGGTCTTGAATGTTTGTTGGGGCTAAGTCTGAATACAACAATGTCCATAAGTACCTAGGTAAAAGAAGTCCCACTGGGAGCTTTTGGGTCTGATCAAATAGGCCCAAAATTTGGAACTAAGCTTCCATCTGATATCAGCTTCCTATTAAAGAAGCATATTGCTTTATTCTTATTTCTCATTCTCTCCAAGACATAAGCAATGCCTCACATTCTTACATCATGTCTTACATCTGCCTGTCAGCAGTATGATCTTCCTCAGCAGTATTAGTATCTAGTTCTAGATTTATATTGAGTATTATTAGTGGTGAAATAACTGATTTAAATTATGAAGACTTGTTAATGACTAAACAGTATATTTACATTAATTGGTCCATCTGGACTGTTGTGACTAGGGATAGTCACACTACGGAAGACTTCACAGAGGCCTTAAGAAATTCTTGGTTATTCCAGGTGCCAGTCTCATAAAGTAAATCTATAAGAAAACAGGTTTAATCAGTTTCAGAACTACAGAAGTATCTGCTTAAAAATACCAGTATGCTTTTAGAATTTTATTGTAAGATTATATGTCAACTTAATTTAAATATATTTATTACATGTAATCAGTACTAATGCAATTTGTGTCAGAATAGGGGTCTGTTTCCTCAGAATATTGAAACAGAGATGAGAGAATTACTGTCCAAAATGCTTACAACCAAAATAGACGAGTAATGGTTAGGGAAATAAATAAAATAATAATAATAACAAATATACATAAAGACTGATCACTGAACTATAAGCTATTAAACTCATATCAATTTTCTGATTCTGATTTCTATTTGGTTTTAAAAATCATTTCAGCAGAATATATCTTGAATTAAACATATTTCCAGATGCCAGGACATATGCCTAGATCACCTTTGGAGGCTTGCAAAAGAAATATCTCCAGTCCTGGCAAGGTAGTGGCTTTTTGATAACTGTCTGAATATATGTTGTTGTCTGATACAGTGTTTGGGTTAATTATTTTTTTCCTTTAATTTGGAATGATGTTGTCAACCACTCTTGTCAGAACTAGATATGAAGACAGGAGAAAGGGAGTATTTTGTCAGTGAGGAAGCACTTGTGATGCATAGGAGACAATAGACAATCCTTGGAGCACTCTGAATGAACATTTCGAAGTAGAAGGACAACACTTGTTGTCAGAAGCAGCTGAGCAGAAGCTGCTCAGCTGCTTCTGTCTCTGACTTACTGTTTTCCATTTGCTTCACCAAAGGTAAAGACAGCCGAATAAGGAAGAACAGTATATGGATTCCAAAGTTCAAACAACTTTGATCTACTTGCACAACTTAATACAAAAGCTAATACATAGAAAAGTGTTATCTTGATAGCATGTTAATTTGTTTCTTTTTCATTTAGTTAATTTCTTATTCAAATTCTATTTTGAATTATTTGATCATCTGTTTTATCTTTTATTTCAATTGTCTTTTTTTTTTTGTCTAAGATTGTTTAATTTTTGCTGTTTTTCTCAGGAGTTATTGTTCTGTCAAATTGTGATAAAATTATTTGAGCAAATGCAGACATAACAGATGAAATACAGTTGTAGAATAATTAAATAAACCATGGACTTACTGTATATCAAATTACAAATGAAAATAAAAAGTGAATACATTATTTTCAAGTTTAAGGAAAAGATTAGAGAAAATGCAAATTGATATTTGACTTCATATGTGTTGAGTATTGTATTATAGTAGGTGCTATGTTTTCAAGCTACCTAAGTGGTAACACAATGAATCCAGACAATGTAGATTTCATATTTGTATACCATACAAGTAGTATTAGGAACACATTTTCATACTTACAAACTGTATTTCTTCATATTAGTGATTTAAAAATATAAGGACAAAATTTGTATTCCTTAATGTTCATGGACGAGGCTGGTTACAGAAGAAACAGATAATTTATTAGCAAATAAATTAGCAGATCTTCCAAGGTGTTACGATTAATATAGTATTGTTATTGTAATTATGAGCTCTATTTTTCATGAGTGACAAGTTTCATATTACATTGGGAAAATATAAGTTATTTTGCCAGGGATTAAATATGTCTCAAAATAATGAAAATAATTCTTTTAGGCATTTAGCAAAATGTAAACTCAATTATCAGATTCATGGAACAATGAAGACAGTACATTCTTATTACAATAATTTCCAATCCGAAACAAACAGGTATAAATGTTCCAACTCAACTTGTATGGGATTTGCTACTACATTTGGATGCATATAAGTCTATGGAGCCCAATGGGATTTATCCCAGAGTAATCAGAGAGCTGTCTGATGTCATCATGAGACCTCCCACAATTATTTTTCAATGGTCTTAGGAATCTGGAGAGGTCCCAGTCAACTGGAAGCTGGCAAATTTTGTTCCAATTTTCAAGAAGGGCAAGAAAGAAGACCCTGGTAATTACAGGTCTGTCAGTCTCACTTCAGGGCCTGGTAAAATTATGGAGAAAATAATTCTGGGAGTTACTGAAAACACCTGAAAGACAAAGTGATCATAGGTCACAGCCAATATGGGTTCATAAGGGGAAAGTCCTGTTTAATGAGCTTAATTTCCTTTTATGACAAGATCACCCACCTAGCTGACCAAGGGAAGCCAGCTGATGAAATCTTTTTGGATTTCAACAAAGCTTTCAATACTGTTTCTCACAGTATCTTTCTGGACAAAATGTCCAGCATATAGCTAGATAAATACATAATATGATGGGTGTTCACCCAGTTGGCTGACAGGTCAGACTCAAAGGGTTATAGTAAATGGGGATGCATCAGGCTGGCAGCCAGTCACTAATGGAAATTTAATTCAATGGTAATTATTAAGACTCAACCCTATGTGCCTAGAGGAGATGTTACCCAAAGCACCCAATAGGCATATCTGTATAAAAGTAGATTTGAAATTATTATTTGAATATGGCATATGATATTTCATAGTGTTTCATGGTCTTGTTTCTATATATCCTCATGTAAAACAAAAGTAGGAAGTAGGAATAAAAAAAATAAAATAAAATAATAAAAAAAAAAAGAGCCTTCAGTTCTTTGTTTAGAAAGATCTTGTAAACAGCATTGACTTCACATGATGGAAATGCATCAGTAGATCAGGTCATATAATAGATCATACAATGAGTATATATGACAGTGCTTTCTTTTTCTTCATTTTCTTAAAATTGTTTTTTAATTGTTCAGAAGGGTGAAAACCATCAACATGAAATCATCACAGACAGAAATGTAGCTTCAAGATGAATTGAGGTATGCAGTTTTTGTGCAGATCATAGAAGATAGAACGGCTTGGGTCGGAAGGGACCTTAAAGACCATCTAGTTCTACCACCCCCTGGCCTGGGCAGGGATGCCACACACTAGATCAGGTTGCCCAGGGCTGCACCCAATCTCCAAGGATGCTCCAAGGATGGAGCATCCATTGCTTCTCTGGGCAACATGTTCCAGTGCCTCACCATCCCTTGAGTGAAGAATTTCCTCCTAAAGATAATATGCATATAGTTTTAAATTAAAATGTATGTTTTTGAAGAGGAAGTATTCTGGAGTGTCAGTCATAGTAAAGTTTGTGCAATGAAAACTGTAATGATTTCTAGCCTGTGGGAAATGCAGGCAAAGTATACTTTCCTTCATTGTGTATTTCCTTTATTTACTTCTTATTTCAATAAGAAATTCAAATCACAAACTAAAGAGATATTAAAACAAGACAAAATTAGGCAGATTATTTATGCTCATCAAAGATATTTATCCACTTAGTTATATGTGTAATACGCTTGTTCTTAAAAACAAACAAAATAAAACAAAACAACAACAATAACAACAACAAAAAACTGTGAGACAGTAATTAAAACCTAAAATGATGTATCCAGGCACAGAACATGCTGCATTAGTTACTGTGACATCTGTGACGTGTTGCTGCAGGAAGCTGTGGAAGATGGGGTTCTGCCTCTTCTCACAGATAACTCACTAGTTAGGACTAGAGGGAATGACCTCAAGTTGCACCAGGGGAGGTTCAGGTTTGATATTGGGAGAAATTTATTCTCAGAAAGTGTGGTTAAGCATTGGAACAGGCTGCCCAGGAAGGTGGTGGAGTCACTGTCCTTGCGGGTGTTTAAGGAAAGGCTGGACATGGTGCTTAGGGACCAGGTTTAGAGGGTGATAGGGAGATGGTTGGACCAGATGATCTTGAAGGTCTTTTCCAACCTTAATGATTCTACGATTCTATGTCAGCCCCAAAGTAGTCTAACAGTTGGACTCAGTCTTTGTAGGTTCCTTCTAGCAAGAAATTCTATTCTTCTATTCTATTCTATTCTATTCTATTCTATTCTATTCTATTCTATTCTATTCTAAATTTTTATTCTGTTCTGTTCCGTTCTGTTCCATTCCATTCCATTCTGTAAAGTTGCCTACAGTGCTTTCAAGGCTCTGCAGAGGGATCTCAGTGTTCAGTTTGATCATCAGCAAAATCCTTTCCACAAATAATGAACACTGCAGTTTTCATTGCCAGTGGCACACAACAAAGTCTATTTTTGCTCTGGCCTGAGGTGCTTTACTAAGGCAGATCAACATTTTCTTTTCTATAATTTGTTCTGTCTTGCTGTTTCATTCAGTAATGTGTCAAACCCATCTCTTGACATGGCTGATGGAACTGGGCATGACGTGTCACATCATGCATGGTGATTGCTGACCAAATGAGAGTTTGCATTTATTTCAAAAATTTCATGCTTCCAGGCATAGATTTAAGAAGAAAAACATGTTTCTCCTGTTTACAAGCTTTACAAAATACTTTTTGTACTGTGGCTGTTAGCAACTATATTTTAAATAACAAGAATGTTCAGAGATAGGCAAGGAATTTCTCATACTAGACTCAGTTCACTGATTATACTAATAAAGAGGTTGCTAGGTGTGGTTCCTTAATATGAATGTTAGATTCAAAAGACAAGTTTTGGAAGAGACACTATCTTTTGATGAAATTAAGATAAATTACTGCAGAACAATTACTTTTAGGGAAGATCAGTTCTCAGTGGAATTTTGAAATGTCAGCAATACAGGAATAAGTATAAAACTATCTTCTTTAGTAGATCATTTCTGTATGTAGTACTGGTATAATTATGAGTATAATGAAACTCTGGGTTAAAGACAAAAAGAATACACAAATTCTCATATACAGCAAGAATTAATAATTACCTTTTTACTTGTTTCTACTTGCCAACACTGCTTATTCAGAATGACTTTGATAGTGACACAGTAACATTGATATTAAAGTGTTTTTTTTTTTTTTCTTCCTGTAATAAATTGTAGTTTCCATTTTTTTTATTTCTAGCTTTCCAGGAATGGAATAATAACAATAGATGTTTATATTTAGTAATTTAATTTAATGGTCACTGTCTTTCATCACTGGGTAATAACATTTTTGCCTGAAAACTAGAATACACCCATGTGACTTATGATGTCAAGGATAATCTGGGGGCGAGTGAGGAAAAAAGGCAGTTTATTATTTGCTTTATTTGTGGAAACTGATATGATCTGAAACTTACTGTCCCATAGACTGAAAATGTAAAAAAAAAAAAAAAAAAAAAAATCTCAAATTTTAGCCAGATATGTCAGGCTAGCTAAGAGGCAACATGGACTTCATGAACAGGGCTAGGAATCTTCTGTACAGAATGGGGAAATGAATTGCTGAGAGGAACAGTAATCTGGTGATCATAATCTGCATAAGCTCCTAAAAAACTACAAAATACAAATTACTTTCAGTGTGTCCAGTAACAGGTTTGGATTATGAAATGATGCATTGCATCACATTATAACCTTGACCAGCTTCATATGAAGGAGCATGCCTACATACTGCATATTGAAAGCAAGATAATTCATCTAAATTACCTGCATTGCAGCTGAGCAACTGTTAAACTCCTTTGAAATCCTAGAGCATTTCATGTTACCTTCAGCCACGTAGAAAGCAAGTTGTCACAGGATCATATAATTCATTTCTTGTGCAGTACACTGGAGACAGAAAATTACTGTCAGTACTCAGTACTGCAGGTTTATCATCTTCTAGAACAAAAGGCACTTTTTTTTCTTTTTTTTTTTTTTTTTTTCTTCTCTCCAAGGGAGGAAGACAGTGAGAGCTTTGTCAGCCTTTTTGGTCATGAACCTTAAAGAACTCACTCAGTTTAACAGCCTTAATATCTCTGCAGCACTATAAATAAGGATCTGTTTTCCCAAGGTACACGGCATTTCAGGAGCAGACACAAAAAAGGAATGAAAAAAGAGGGAAAGCAAACAATGATGGTTCAAACTGGGCAATCACCAGACTATCCCTTTTGACATTGAGGATGTCAGCTTGCTATAAATTATCATTCCACTGAAGAGAATTATATTTCATATACACCAAGGTAGTTTAGATAGAGAAAATTGCATAACATCTTTTCTAGCAACACAGGTGACCTTATTTTATCAAGTTATTACAACTTAAAGAAGCCAGACTTGGAGCGCCAGCTGTCAGGAGTTGTTCCCCTGCAGTAATTGACACTTCATAGTGAAATTCACAGGGCAAGTGACTGACGAAATGTTTTTGTATTTCTTGCCCCTCACAAAAGGCTACCTACTTTTTATGTAAGTTGAAATACCTTGCACTTTCATTACTGGAAAAATAGATGCCCCTCACAATTTCTTCCATTCCTGTACATCCCTGTAGAACATAAGGGCTGATGTGGTCAGCGTGTTCATTTTCATGACTGTGTTTCAACCTCTCTCCCATGGGCTTTGTTGCTTGCTTTCCAGTAGTGATTCCCCTTAGAGCATCAGGGCTTCAATATTGCTTCAGGCTTCCTAACATTACAGCTCTGCAAATGTCAAATGTTATTCTGGTGAAGCCTGCTGGCTCAGTGGTATTCATTTACTTGGATCTTCCCCCTCCAGGCTCTTTCTATCTCTCCCTTCTTTTTCCCCTTGCCCTCAAGAGCATGATGCTTGGCATATTTCTCAACTCTGCATTAGTCATGCCAGAAATGGAACCACATATTCTCAATTGAGCTGGTTCCACAAGCTCCTCAGGAGCCCTTATGAGGCCAGCAGACCGTAAGGCTTTGATAATTTTGCTAGAAATGTAGTGCTTATGGATGAAGAAGCAGTAATTGTGTATTTCAAGCACCTTTTTTTGTAGATTTTTTATAGTGACAACTGTAAAGTTTGTTTGGTGTAAACAGGAAACTTCAGTTATTGCTTAAATGTATTGAATTACATAGACTTCAAACCAGTTTTGGTAGTCTAGGACCTTATATTTTTAAATACAAACCTATTTGTACTCGGCTGTCAACATACGTGCTGTTCCTTTTGTTCCTAAGGAGACATATTCCAGCTTTCATGCTATATAAATATATATCTGTATTAAAACTATTAAAAAATCTGGTGGAAAATCAATCAATCAATAAATAAATAAATAAAGGACCAATCTGAAAATCAGGAATTTTATGTGGAATGTTTAGTGTCCAGAAATAAAGTACATAAATAAATTATTAATTTTGCCAATTAATTCTTTGCAGAATTTTTTCCTCACATAATTGCTTCTAAAGGCTACCGCGGATAAACTTCAGGGAATGTCAGGGAGATGTATAGCTCTATGCAGATGCCTGATTTACAATCTTTTATCAACATCTGCTGAGTTTGCATAACTATTCTAAAAGAAATGGAAATAAATCCACAAGCTTAAAGTCCACCTGCACAAAACAACAGGAAGAAAAAGAAGGAAAGAGGTTTAGCAGAAGAAAAGACCAGGAAATTTGTGTTTGTCTATTTGGTAGGCTGGGCAGTTGCAGCTGAAAAACATAAAAAGTATTATCATAGTATTTTTTAACCCCTGCATTTGTAAACAGGAAAGAAAAAATGAATATTTATGGTGTGAAATTTAGGTAGTGGGAAAATGTTTTTTCAAGGGTAACCTAGAACGTTTATGGATAAAGAAAATGCTATGGGAAAAACAAAAGAATCCAGGGCTGTAGGAAGTTACTGGAGTCCATCGAATATGTTAAACACTATAGTAAGAAACAAATCTACTTATGTGGATTAAGCACACTAGTGACTGCTTTCAGACTTGGGTTGAGACTCTTTTGCTATAAAAGGTCTGGTATTAATTTCTATCCTAAAAATATTTTCTAGCTGTTTTCCTAGTAGGGGAATAAATAAATAAATAAATAAATAAATAAATAAATAAATAAATAAATAAATAAATATTTGGAAATACAAGGCAAGTGAAAGCAAATTTTAAGTTTTTATTTTGGTCTGTTCAAGAACCTGCATCTCATCTGTGCAAGATCATGTATCTCATGATATCTGTTCATGTCACATTAAGTGATGGAAGTGGCCCTTGTCATCTGATATGTTTTCTTTAACCCTCCCCCAAGAGACAACATCCACTACTTTCACTAGATTTGAAAACTGAAGAAATTTGAAAGCTTGACTTGAAGTGAGTTTTATAGATTTCAACAAGTTCAAAAAGTCTTTGACTAAAAATGAAGAAAAATGGCTATAAAATCAAAGGTCTCAGAGTCTCTGACTGGAATGAGGCACAGTCCCATGATGTAAATTGCAACAAGATCTCTGTTAGTACATAAAGCATAAAGCTGAGAATTAACAACAATTAACTCTGCATTTCCCACACAGGCTATGAGGAAAATAATAGCTATTAAGTCCATTTAAATAATAGAATCATAGAATCATTTAGGTTGCATAAGACCCTTAAGATCAGCAAGTCTAACCATCAATCTAATACTATCAAGTCTACCACTAAACCATGTCCCTAGTGCCATGTTCATGTCTCTTAAATAAGTTGTTGGTATTGTAAGATTTTTATGGCAATTATTTATGAAAATTAAATACTACTAAATGTCAATATAACTTTTTGAGTAAACTAACTCTTTGGGCACCATGAATAACACCCCAGTGTCAGTGAAAGCTTTCTAACAATTTACTAGCAGTAAAGCAAGGATGTTCATATGAGAAATGAATGGAACATTTTCCTCAAAATATATATTTCAACAAGAATTGAAACATTTCAGTGCTGCATTGATTTTTCCGAACTTTTCAATAAAAATTATTTCAAATGTAAGATACAGTCCCAATCACTTTTAGAGAAAGAGAAAGGAGACAGACAGACACAGACACAGAAAAACACTCTCATTCTCAGTCTGAAAGTAGTCTTTTTTTGTGCTGTCTGTTTTGTTAAAAAAGAAAACTAGGGGGAGAAATTGCAAGATTGTGTTCCCATCTGAGCCTTTAACAAAAAAATAAAAAATTAAAAATAGAGTCTCCAAAGTACATTTTTTCCTCCATCTTTATTCAGAAAGATACTATTTAGTACTGACATTTTACCAAAGTGTGCTGGTTTTGGCTTCATAGAGTTAACTTTCCTCATAACAACTGTATGGTGTTCTGTTTAAAATTTATAACCAGAGTGGTGTTGATAACACACCCATATTACAGCTGTTGCCAAACAGTGCTTGCACAGCATCAAGACTTTCTTCACTTCTTACATTGCCCCCAGCCCAGTGAGTACACTGGCAGTGGGCAAGAGGCTAGAGAACGTAGTTGGGACAACTGACGCAAATTGACCATAGGGATATCAGTGAGTCAAGGATCTACAAACTAGTGTAGACACATGTATTACAGCTGTTTAAGTTAAGCAAAATTAGTCCCTCTCCAACTTGTCATCTAGTTTTATCAACCTCCAAAGTAAAGAAATGGGGTCAAAAGTACTTCACCATTATGTAACACTGAAACAATAATTAAATTTAAGATAGTGATTGATGCAACATAAGTATTAATTAGTAAATTATGGAAGGATAAGTTAATGGGTATGAATTATTAAGGGAAAAGAACAGAATCTCATAAAATTACCTGTTACATGTCTGACATTCCTTTTTTTTTTTTTTTTTTTTTTTTTACCTTCCATTTTGCTTAAACACAACAGCTAGTTTCTGTCTTTCTTTTTTCGCAGTGTCTACTTTTTCTTCATCTCTCCATCCTTCCTATTTGCTCTGAGACCCATTCTGTAACCTGTTCTAGTGGCATTCTGTGCCCTCTCCCAACAACATACTAATGTTTGTGACTCTGAAATGCGCATCTATTCTATTCTGCTCTTGCTACAGTGATAGCTTGCAGGCAACAAAAGTAGGAAACTAAACTACCGTGAACACCAGCAGAAAGAAGAGTGGCTAGAAGATTTCCCCTCACCCCTCTGGAATATGGTTATGAAGAAGTTATACATACTCATGAAGACTCATGTATTTAAAACGTCCCAATTTTTTGAGTGGCATATCTTCATTTGAATTAAAATTCCTTGTGAATATTAAATGTCAGAAACATAAGATCACATGTAAGTATTTCATTTGAACCAAGCCAATTTACTTCTTAATTATTATATTTATTTTGTAGTTATGAGTTTAATCATATTTGCAACTCAAAAACAAACAAAACCAAACAAAACCAACCAACCAACCAAACAGCTCAGTGCAAAGTCTAAACCACAACGAATTTTCTTAAACAGATAATCCATTATAGAACAGCCACTCCCTAAACAGAACCAAGTTTGTCTTACTAGCAGTAGGATTCACAGCTGAAGTAGAGTTCAAATTTGCTGAACATAATATCATATCTCAGGTCCACTGGATCCCTTTGAATTGTTTAGGAATACCTTTGAGACTCCTCATATAGATGCAGAATAGGTAGATAGAGAACGTTTTTGCTGGGTTGGTTGGTTAACAGCCTAAATTGGCAATAGTTTCCTTCTATTGGCATTAGAGTATCTACAACAGATTTTTTTTTTTTTTTTTCCAGAAAGGCATGTCAATAAAGATATGTATATTTGCCTGTCTTGGACTGAGAACAGTTTCCAGTGTTGTTCAAGACTTCTAACAAAGCCCTGTTCCTGTAATAATGGGTAATTCATCCATTACATTACCTTTTTAATTTCCTAATTATATATCTCCAAAAAGATTAAAATTCATCATATATGAGTTAAATCCATGTTATTTTATAATAAAACCCTCTTTTGTTGTTATTCTGTTGTGTTGTCTTTCAAAAGGTTAATTGCAGAAATTTGTTGGGTTATTTAAATCAAAAATGCTTATGTAAATTGCTAACAAATCTTAAGCTTTTTTTTCTAGAAAGTTTTGAGAAAGCAGTCTTAAAACTTAAAAATTACCTCATTTTTGTACTTTCAAGATGGAAATTATATCAATCAAAATAACATGTTTTTCTGTATTCATAATTAAAATCAGAAGTGAATTACTTTAAAAAAAATCTAATTTAAATACTTTGTTAATTAAAATGTTTTTGAAAGTTATTTTCCATTGTAAAATATTTTAAATATTTTAATATTTTCACAAAGAATAGCAAAATTTTGAATTTCATTTTAGAAAGTATCATAGAACAGAAAATCCCTCATATTCAATTGCAAGTCAAATAGGTATAATATGTCTTCTGTACAAACTTTATAACGTAATCCTTGGTATTCGAGGGAAAAAAAAAATAATAAATTGCATTTTGAAAAATACTTTGTGTCTACATGGTTTTCATCTAGGCAACTCATTTTTTAACAGCACTTCTTAACAACACAGCACATCCATCAAGTGCAGTTAATTTTAAAATAATAAAAATAAAAAAATAAAAATAAAAATAAAAATAAGAGAAGTGTGTGTACATATCAGAATACTTGGAGGTGATCCCTAAGCAGAAATTGATGTTCAATCATAACTATAATCAGTTATAAATGGGCAATTTTTATCATGTTTACAAACCATTAAATAAAATATTAATTCCTCTTATTGTACCACTGATAAATTCAAATATGGATTAGTAATAATAATAATAGTTCCCTACATTTGTTTTGTTTATTTATTTGTTCTTATCCCCTTCTGTAATTATCAGGAAAGGCTTAAAAAAGACAAGTTATCTTAACACAGAGTTAGTTGTCAGGGATGCATATACATATATATATTAAATGAAAGATTAACTTTCTCTCAGTCTTTTGATATAATTTCCATTTTTATATGTGGCTTTTGAAACAAGGATTCAGCTCTTACTGCCACTGGCCTCTTTCTGAGGACAGAGGACTTTATGTAACCAAGGGGGGGAAAAACACCTTTTCCAACAGGCTAGCCAGCAAAGGAGGGAGATGATGACCCTCAATTATGGGAAGAAGTGGTGTGCTGGCTAGCAAAGGATGCAGTCTAATGAGGACAAGAAAGATACCAGAACAGAACAGGGAAGAAGGTTCCTATGAAGAAAGGCTGAGAGATCAGGGGATGGTGGTGAGTCACTGGAACAAGTTGCCCAGAGAAGCTGTGGATGCCACATCCCTAGAGGTGTTTAATGCCAGGTTGGATGGGGCTTTGAGCAACCTGCTCAAGTGGTAGGCATCCCTGTTTCTGGCAGGAAGGTTGGAACTAGAAGATCTTTAAGGTCCCTTCCAACCCAAATCATTCTGTGATTCATTCTATGACAAGAAGAGAAGTCTCTGGGGAGACCTCACTGCAACTTTTCTATACTTAAAAGGGGTTATAAAAAAAGATTGAGAAAAAAACTTCTTGCTCAGACAGATAATGATAGGACAAAGGGGAATGGTTTAAAACTAGAAGAGGTGAAATTTAGATTAGATGTTAGGAGGAAATTCTTCACTCAGAAGGTGGTGAGGCACTGGGAACAGGTTGCCCAGAGATGTAGTGGATGCCTCATCCCTGGAGGTGTTCAAGACCAGACTGGATGCAGCCCTGAGCAACCTGATCTAGTGGGTGGCATCCCTGCCCATGGCAGGGGGGTTGGAACTAAATGGTCTTTAAGATCCCTTCCAACCTATGCCGTTTTGTGATTCTGTGATTCTTTGATTCCACCCCAAGCACCTGCACACAAATAAAATTACCAAGAAACCTCTCTTACCTCTACTGGGAAATCAGCAAGACTGGGTGCTTCTCTGAAACTGAACACTAATGCATGCAGCATGGAAAACAAGCAGAGAGTTTTGCCTTTTATGTGAGAGAGCAGTGAGACTGTGTGGATCTCTGTGTTGGTACGGGTGATGAACCATCCTACAGCTTGTGAGTCAACATTTGTGTGTTGAATGACATGAGCAACATTAAGCTATGTCTGCTACAGATCTCTTGATCAGGAGGAAGAAATAGCCAAGGCCTTCTTCAGACGACTGTAAGAAGTTGTCCTTGGTCCTCACAAGGGATTTTAATTGTCTGATATCTGCTGGAAGAACAGAGCAGCAAAGCACAAGTAATCCAAGGAATGGTCTGTTCAGGGACCTTCTTGGACGAGACTCCCTGGAGAAGAGGGGTCTGGGAGAGCTGGATGGTTTCAAAGATCACCTCAGTCAAGCTTAAGGACTGTCCATACCCACATGGAAAAAAACAAGCAAAGGTGACAACAGGCCTTCATGGATGGAGAAGAAGTTCCTGACTGATTTCAGATATTACTAGGAAGTGTATAAATGACAGAAACAAGAGCAGGTAACCCAGGGGGAATGCAAGTCTTCAGCAAGAATTTCAAGCAGTCTCTTAAAACACCCTATTTAACAAACTGATGGAACAAGGGATAAATAAATGGACAAACTGGTGTAACAAGGGTTGAGTAAATGGACAAACTATGGACTTTGGATGAATGGGATATGGACAAAAGAAATGGACTACTTTGGAGGCCTAAGTGGTAGAAAAGATGTGTTTGTTAGCATCTTCCAACAACCAGGGTCATCTTAGAGCCAGACTACAATGATGTAGTATTAGAGGCATTCCAAGTATACTCAAGGCATAGCATTCCTCCTGATCTGTGACACAGAAATATAATGTTTAGATGTATATATTTCTGAGAATTTGATTTTTTTTGTGTGTGTGGATTCATTATGTTTAAGGTTTTGGTTTTGTGTTTGCATTTGATGGCAACGAGGAGAATGGAATTTTGACCTCTTTTAGTTTACTTCTTTCTTTTTCTTTTTCTTTCTTTCTTTCTCTCTTTCTTCTTCCTTTCTTTCTTCCTTTCTTTTTCTTTCTTTCTTTCTTTCTTTCTTTCTTTCTTTCTTTCTTTCTTTCTTTCTTTCTTTCTTTTCTTTCTTTTTATTTCCTTTTCCTTATTTTCCTTTCTTTCCCTTCCTTCCTTCCTTCTTTTTTCCTCCATCTGTATAGAATTTATAAGAGAGAACTTCTGGAATATAAGGATCAAGAGTAGTAATAATTTCCTTCAGTTTCTTCAATATTTCCCATTCTGTGGTTAGATGATAATGTGAAGAACTGCAGTTAAGGTCTGTTCCACTCATCTATTCACCCCTCATTTTCAACACAGTCTCTCATTTATAGTACAAGTTAAAATTAATGATAAACACAGAAGAGGAATAATTAATAAACTAGATAACTAGTGCTAAGGACCAAATGTAGATATCTTATGAACTGCAAAAAGGACTCATAATTTGTAGTGACTGCATTTTTTTTCCTAATGAGAATGTTTCAAACTCACTAAAACTAAATCTCAGTTAAAAAGATATCAAAGGACAGTTATTAGGCAGTGATTTGTCATTTGCACAAGTTTACACATTTACACATTCTTTGTGAAATTTGTCCCACTCTTAAAGTAGCAGTGGAAAGCCAAAAGAAGTATTTAATTGAGACACTCATTCTGCTGCAAGCGAGCTGTTAACCCAGCAGAGGTAAGGCTACTGTGAAGAGGTTAATCTTAAACATTCAGCAAAAGAGTGAGTCTCTGCAAAATCTTGAGGAAATCGGTTTTGAAGAATATGGTTCCTAATGATTTCTCCCAGCAAACCCTAACTTCCTAACTTTCATTTTTGTACATTTTTGGCTTTTTACTTGATGGTTGATGTGAAGTAGAAAAAATAACTATTTAAGAAATATATTTTGAAACATTGTATTTGAGAAATGGTGTCCTTTACCTTTTTTTTTTTTTTTTTTGAAAATGTCCTTCTGATGAATTTTCCTCTTCTCCAAAACCTGATCAGATTCTAGCAACTGATTTTTATTTTTTTTTTAGAGTTTTGGGATTTGTCAAATTAAACTGAGAACGTGAACTAAAGCACATGAAAAAAAATCTTAACAGTTCATTTATTTTATATGCTAATGTTTTTGATGTGTCCAAAGAAAAACTTCAAGGTTCAGTAAAAATAAAAATAAATCATCCATCCTAACTGAAAAAAAAAAAAAAATGCCCTCTCCACCTACGATATTAGAAAGATGTGGAATGTCTGATGTTCTACAAAGTATAGGTGGTATTATGTGTTTCTGTTTTCCCGACCCTCCTACAGCATTTACGCTCTAAGAAGCAGAAAATAGTAACAATTGTATAGAACAGAGATAAATCCCAAAGCTTTTTTTTTTTTTCTCACTAAATCATCAAAAATATCCCAGTAATCAGATCATTCTGTATATATGAGGTTTCTGCATCTAAAAAAGAAAGAAAAAAAAAAAAAGCCAAATGGAAGAGATATTTATTTATTTTTTCTTTTATGTTGAAGTATTTGCAATATACATTTCTCAAAAAAAAACATGGCATTGTGGTTTGGTTTGGAAGGAACCTTTAAAGATAATATATTTCAACCATCCTTCCATGGGCAGGAACATAGGAACATCTTCCACTAGATCAGGATGGTCAAAGCCCCTTTCGACCCAACTTTGAATTCTTCCAATGATAGGGCATCCACAATTTCTCTGGGCAACCTATTCTAGTGTTTCACCACCCCCATCGTGAAATTTTTCTTCCTTATATCTAATCTACATATACCCTCTTTCTGTTTAAAACTGTTGTCCCTTTCCTGTCACTTTTTATACCCTGGTAGAAAAAAAAAAAAAAATCTCTATCTTTCTTATCTTTCTTTATCAGAAGGCTGCATTAAGGTCTCCCCAGAGCCTTCTATTCTCTAGGCTAAACAACCTCAACTGTCTCAGCTTTTCATTGCAGAAGACGTATTACAGACTTCCTGATCATTTTTGTGACCCTCTTCCAGGCCTGGTCTAACAGGTCCACATTTCTATTACATTGGGAACCCCAACAATAGCTGCACTAATGTGGAATAATTGCCTAAGATGACTTGGAAATTAAATTGATATGCACATTTTGAAGAAAATGTACAGCATTGAAGAAGCTTCCAGGGCGAAGTGTAGCTGCACTACCTAATATTCCCTAGGCCTCCAGCCACAGATGTTAATCACACTGGGGGAACCTGGTGTGCTGACTAAGGAACAGTACAGAGTGTGGAGTGGAATAGATATACCCCGGCTAGCCCCTGTGACAAGATGGGAACTTGATTGTTCTTGTACATACTGAAACCAACAAGCTACACATTTGCTACCCTGAGTCAACAGCCTGTCATGTTTTTGACACAAAGCTCTAGTGAGCTTTGTTCATTATAGTATCATTATAATACAAAACCACACCTCCATCCCAAAAGCTACCCACCTCCAAGGTGTGACTACCCCTCACTGAGCATGCGCTCTAAATTTCTCAGAGACCACACCTTTAAACGAAAGCAAGAAATCTTTGCACCAATCATAACCAAGATATGCATGACTAGAGACTATTCTATTGCTATAATGTGAAAAATAGGTGAAAAAGTATATATATATATATAATTTTCTTTTTTGGTAGGATAGTAATTATAATTGCTTATCTTTTTATTGCTACAAAATTTTTTTTGAAAAAGTGTAACTATTTAAAAAAGGGATATTTTATTTTGTTTTGATAAAGTCATTCATATTATACACTGGAAGTGGGACAAAAATAATAGAAAATACTGATAGTTTCAATGTCTAAACATAATGCATCAGGAAGCATTTTTGTTTCAAATTAGTGCCATTTAACTGTGAATTATAGAAAGTACTCCATGATCTCCTGTCCACCTTCCAGTTCTAACCACTCATGTTCTGTAGCCTAAAAACCAGTCTCTTTACACTCCCAGGAGAAAGAGTCAACTTCCACCTTCATTCACAGCAGGTCACTTCCTCTGTTCCCTCACTTGAAGGATGTTTTTATTGTAAGGAACTGGATCTTCTTATGCCTTAACATAAGGGTATCCCTGTTTTCTCTACCTATGTAAAATGCTGGTGAACAAATCACCGAATCACATAATCATCTAGGTTGGAAGAGATCTCCAAGATCACCTAGTCCAACCTCTGACCTAACACTAACAAGTCCTCCACTAAACCGTATCACTAAGCTCTAAATCTAAGTGATCGCTTGTGTTATATCAAGAACACTGGAATACACTTAATAGCTCTTTCATGCGACCAGGCACAAATTCCAGAGGCTTTATTCCAGAAATTGAAGTATTAGTTTGTTACAACAAATTGTAAATTTCTTTCAGTTGTTGAAAGGAATACTTTTCACCATCATCCTAGACCCATTTTTCCTGACATGAAAAAAGGATACCTGTGAAATTCTGTTCCTTGCAGACCCCAAGGTGAGTGCAGCAGGAGGGCAGGAGGTGCTCCAGGCAGGCAGCAGCAGTTCCCCTGCAGCCTGTGGAGAGGCCCCTGGTGGAGCAGGCTGTCCCCCTGCAGCCCATGGGTCCCACATGGAGCAGATCTCCATGCTGCAGCCCGTGGAGGAGCCCCCGGTGGAGCAGGTGGATGTGGCCTGGAGGAGGCTGTGGCCCATGGAGAGCCCCCGCAGAAGCAGGCCCCGGGCCGGAGCTGCAGCCCGTGGAGAGGAGCCCACGCAGGAGCAGGGGGCGTGGGGGGAGCTGCCGCCCGTGGGGGACCCGTGCTGGAGCAGTTTGCTCCTAGGGGATGGATGGACCCCGTGGTATGGAGCAGTGTGGGAGCAGTTCTTGAAGAGCTGCTGCCTGTGGGCAGCCCCCGCAGGCTCAGTTCGGGAAGGACGGCATCCCGTGGGGGGACCCCACGTGGAGCAGGGGCTGGGGCAGGGAGGGAGCTGCGGAGATGAAGCGTTAGGTACTGACCGCAGCCCCCATTCCCCGTTCCCCTGAGCTGCTTGGGGGTGGAGATGGAAGGGCGGGTCGGGGGGTGAGAGTGGGGGGGAAGGTGTTTTAGTTCGTTTCCTTTGTTTCTCACTTCTTTAGCTTGCTAGTAATTGGTAGAACTCCCTACTCTGAGTCTGTTTTGCCCATGATGATAATTGTTGAGTGATCTCCGTGTTGTTATCTCAACCTTTGAACCGTTTTCATTGTATTTTCTCCCCCCTTTCCCTCTGTCGAGGGGGAGTGAGAGTGATCGTGGAGTTCGGCAGTGTAGCTGCGTAAAACCACCACAGCTATGTAGATTTCTCTCTTTTTAATAGATGGATTTCTTTTGCATATGAGCTGAATATTCCAAGATGCCAGACTTTAAGTCTATGATATAATAATGTTTAGGAAGCCTTGTATGTTCCTTTCTTAAGTGTACTTCTGTGTAGCTTTCCATATTTTTTTCCTGCTGAGTCTTATAAACATACCTTCCACAGGTAAAACAGCTCAATACACAGCATTTTTCTTTTCCTGTACAAAATATGGAATATATAGGCTGAAGAAAAACAAATCCTATTAGTTTTATTTACTATGATCTAGCTCAAAAATTACTTTATGTAAATAACAAAGCAATCACAAACACTAACTTATAAAACTATCTTACAACATCAAATCCAACTATATTTTCAAGGATCATTTTATAATTTCTAAATAAGAATATCACTGTTCAAAAGCAATTTTACAGCATTTGATATCAATGATTTTTTTTTTTTTAAGGATTTTTCTTTAGATTTCTCTTGTATTTGTCATTATCTACTGCGTTAGATATATAAAGAAAGCTTTCTAATAGACACACAACCAGAACAAAATACATTAATATATAATGGCAGATATAAACATACTTTGTTGTGCTTTTTTTTTTTTTTTTTCCACTGTCTTGTTGAGAGGTGATTGAATGACTTTTACTGTATGTTTTGTACAAAACATATAATTTCTTTTTCCTGAAGTAGTTCTATTGGTACATAATTACAGTTTATTTGCATTTTTTATTTAAAATTCCAATGACTATATCAGGATATTTAATAATAATAATAATGATAATAAATCTGAATAGAATTCAAACAAGAGAAACTGAATTCCAGAAGTCCTTACAAAGTTTCACATTCTTTCAAGATACATAAATTAATGCATGTCAAAGGGGAACTCTTTGCAGCATTGTTTTTCTGGGCTATTTTCCCAGGATGGCTAACCATAAAAAATATATTACATGTGTTAGTGTATTACTGAGGTTTCTTTTGCATTTACCACCTTGTGCTTCCAGTCAGGAACAGGCACTTGGCATCACTGAGGGACAGAGATTTCAAGGATCATTGGACTGACTGATTTCTAATGCCTGTTAAAATGAGTAGGAATTAGATGTCCACATACATTTGTGTTGTTCACCCCTCATAAATACTATTCACTCTGTTCTTCACAAAAAATATAATATTTGCATTATATAGTGATGGACAAAAATAAATAAAGGACTAAAGAGAGACTGAGATAGAAACAGTTAATGTCAGTAACATCCACATTGAAAAGCTAGTTAATACTAATATTTTACTTTGACAAATACTGCATTTAAGTTTTTGCTGATTGATATACAGATACATAAGCATAGCTGAAATCAAAGGTGTTGAAGGAAAATTGAAGTATATAGTGGAATTCAAATAGAATTTAACTACTAGCCTCTAAGGAACAGTCTTCATAGTCTTCTATAAATAGCTTATGAAACTTTTTTTTTTTCAGTACTTGCTCAGTCTCCCCAGTCCCTCTCTAGGATGGGGGAGAGAAACAAGAAACTGAAGCCTGTGGGTTGAGATGGAGACAGTTTATTAGGACAGAAAATAATAATAATAATAATGAACCAGGAGAAACTAAACTATCAGACGGACTTGAAGAAGCCTTCATCAAAGAGTATAAGCTAAGTTGCTGTGGGAATTTTATTGTAATTACTCCTGTAAAATAGTAAACAGAGAAACTCTTGAATAGATACCTATTAAGGGAAGAGATTTATCAATAACAGGGATTAAGCATTAAGCATTATCCCCTGAAGGTAACAGTAGGCTATCTGCAGTGTACACCCCTTTAAGATTAGGGAAGAGGGCAAGACCAGATAGGAAACTGGTGCTGTGGCTGGGAAGGTCTGCCAAGGGATGCAACCCCTTCAGGCTGTGACCGCCAATCACTATGGCCCTTACCTGACCTCTTCTTGTCCTACCTGGGGTGGGTTTCTTGGCCCAAGCTACGGCCAACAACTGCAGTCAATGTACAGTAACTACTAGAAAAGGATGGTTGAGCTCCCAAACATTGGTGTATCATACTGTCTATGACTGTTAAGTCCAGAAAATAGGAAGCTGCATTTTTAACCTAACTCAGTATGCTCTATGCAGAGAAGGTAACAGGACTGTATGCTATGATCCAAAAGAACTCCCTTATCAATATTGGGTAGAAATGAAGAAAATTGCAAGTCCCAGTGCAAACTTGGAATGAAATCAGTTTAAGAGAATTATGGGGGGACTTTATGGGTGGTGGTTGGCTTACTAGAATTGGGATAGTTGTATTGGGAATATGTGGAGGGTTGTTAATAATCCCGTGTTTAACACTCTGTTACTCTGTTTTACCAGACTAATACACTCGGTTATACAAGGAATGCAAATACCTGTGGTACCTGTTGACCCAGAACCAGGGGAAGGGAAAACCCATTCCCTGATGATAATAAAAACAAAAGATGATCCAAAACGGGTACCAATTCGGCAAGTATTGACTCGACTGGGAAAAAAAAAAAAAAAAAAAAAAAAAAAAAAAGAATCAATACCATGAAAAAAGGAAATGGGGGATTGTGAAATGTGTTAATTTGATTTGTGTCAGTATGGAACAATTCTAGGGCCACTTGATGAAATATAACCTTCCTTTTAAGAAAAACAGAGTGATTAGTGTACATAGTTCTTGTATCATGCAAAGGAAGGGTCCAGCAATTTGTGTAAATAGAGGGTTTGAAGGATGAACACTGAGACTTGAGTCTTGGAGATAAGAGGACCAAGGAGTTTTTAGGAAACTGCTGACTTTTGCATGGGACTCTGCCCAAGCCTCTGATATCCGGCAAAGAGATCACCAAATAAGGAGAAAGGGGGAGTTGAAGGACGACCGAAGGACAAGCCTGGGAGGAAGACTACTAGCCTTCAGCACAAGAGACCACCAGAGAGACCACCAGAGAATGATACACATGCGTCCAGAGAGGGCTTGGATTCCGGGAAATAATTATATTAACCCTGCCTTTTCTAGGAATAGTGATGAATATGTATTAGTCTAGGAGCATGAAAATCAGCCACCTGATGTAACAGGTGTGTGTCTTGGTGGAGCAGAGACTCCCAGCACACCCAGTGCTGTTTCCTTGCCTCTATTTGCTTAATAAATTACAAACTTTAATTAGAATCCTATTTGGGACTCAATCATTTAACACAATAATAATAATAATAATAATAATAATGTGTACAAAACAAGTAATGCACAATACAATTGTTCACCACCTGCTGACTAATGCCCAGCCTATCCTCAAGCAGCCGGCCTCCCCACCCTGGCTAGCCACCCCTAAATATTGTTTAACATTATGTCAGATGGTATGGAATACCCCTTCGGCCAGTATGAGTCAGCTGTCCTGGCTCTGTCTCTTCCCAGCTCCTGCTGCACCCCCAGCCTGCCCACTGGAAGGACAGAGCGAGAAGCAGAAAAAGTCCTTGGCTTAGTGTAAGCACTGCTTTGCAACAATTAAAACATTGGTGTGTTATCAACATTATTCTCATCCTAAATGCAAAACATAGCACCCTATCAGCTACTAGGAGGAAAATTAACTCTATCCTAGCTAAAGCCAGGACATATATCCACCCCTTATTCCATACCATTGATGTCATGCTCAGGTTACACCCTTTCCAATACATTCCAATTGATCACCATTTTCATTTGTAATATATAGAATCTCACAGAATCACAGAATCATCTAGGTTGGAAGAGACCTCCAAGATCACCAAGTCCAACCTCTGACCTAACACCAAAAAGTCCTCCACTAAACCATATCACTAAGCTCAACATCTAAACGTCTTTTAAAGACCTCCAGGGATGGTGACTCAACCACTTCCCTAGGCAGCCTATTCCAATGCCTAACAACCCTTTCAGTAAAGAAGTTCTTCCTAATATCCAACCTAAACCTCCCCTGGTGCAACTTTAGCCCATTCCCCTTGGTCCTGTCACCAGGCACATAGGAGAATAGACCAACCGCCACCTTGCTACAGCCTCCTTTAAGGTACCTGTAGAGTGCAATAAGGTCGCCCGTGAGTCTTCTCTTTTCCAGACTGAACAATCCCAGCTCCCTCAACCACTCTTGGTAGGACTTGTTCTCCAGACCCCTCACCAGCTTCGTTGCCCTTCTCTGGACTCGCTTGAGCACCATGATGTCCTTCTTGTAGTGAGGGGCCCAAAACCGAACACAGTATCTGAGGTGTGGCCTCACCAGAGCTAAGTACAAGGGAACAATTACCTCCCTAGCCCTCCCTGATGGCCACACTGTTTCTTATACAAGCCAGGATGCTGTTGGCCTTCTTGGCCGCCTGAGCACACTGCTGGCTCATATTCAGCTGACTATCAACCAATACTCCCAGGTGCTTCTCTGCCAGGCAGCTTTCTAACCACTCATTTCCCAGCCTGTAGCACTGCTTGGGGTTGTTGAGCCCCAGGTGCAGGACCCAGCACCTGGCCTTGTTGAACTTCATACAGTTGGCCTCTGCCCATCGGTCCAGCCTATCCAGACCCTCCTGCAGAGCCTTCCTACCCTCGAGCAGATCAAAACATGCACCTAATTTGGTGTCATCTGCAAACTTACTGAGGGTGCACTCGATCCCCTCATCCAGGTCATTTATAAAGATATTATAGAGAACTGGCCCTAGTACTGAACCCTGGGGGACTCCACTAGTGACCGGCCTCTAACTGGATTTAAATCCATTCACCACAACTCTCTGGGCCCGACTACCCAGCCAGTTTCTAACCAAACGAAGCATACACCAGTCCAAGCCAAGAGCAGCCAGTTTCTCGAGAAGAATGCTGTGGGGAATGGTGTCAAAAGCCTTACTGAAGTCAAGGTAGAACACAACCACAGCCTTTCCCTCATCCACCAAACACGTCACTTTGTCACAGAAGGAGATCAGGTTCGTCAAGCAGGACCTACCTTTCATAAACCCATGTTGACTGGGCCTGATCGCCTGCTTGCCCTGCAAGTGCTGTGTGATGACACTCCAGAAAATCTGCTCCATGAGCTTCCCTGGCATTGAGGTCAAACTAACAGGCCTACAGTTTCCCAGGTCTACCTTCCGGCCCTTCTTTTAGATGGGCGTCACATTTGCTGGCCTCCAGTTGACTGGGACCTCCCCTGATAGGCAGGACTGCCGAGAAATGATGGAAAATGGCTTGGCCGGCTCTTTTGCCAGTTCTCTCAGCACCCTTGGTTGGATCCTATCCGGGCCCATCGACTTGCGTATATCCAAGTGCTGTAGCAGGTCGCCAACAATTTCCTCGTGGATTGTGAGGGCCACATCCTGCTCCCCATCACCTTCCACCAGCTCAGGGTACTGGGTATCTAGAGAACAACCGGTCTTGCCGCTAAAGACTGAGGCAAAGAAGGCATTGAGCACCTCAGCCTTTTCCTCATCTCTCATCGCTAAATTTCCCTCCACATCCAGTAAAGGATGGAGATTCTCCTTAGTCCTCCTTTTCATGTTAATGTATTTAGAAAAACATTTTCTGTTGTCTTGAACAGCAGTAGCCAGATTGAGCTTCAGGTGAGCTTTGGCCTTTCTAATTTTGTCCCTGCACCACCTCACAACATCCTTATAATCCATCTGAGTGGCCTGCCCTCTTTTCCAAAGATCATAAACCCTCTTTTTTCTCCTAAGCCCAAGCCACAACTCTCTGTTCAGCCAGGCCGGTCTTTTTCCGTGCCAGCTCGTCTTTGGGCATGTGGGGACAGACCGCTCCTGAGCCATTAAGATTTCCATCTTGAGGAGTGCCCAGCCTTCCTGGACTCCTCTGCCCTTCAGAACTGCCTCCCAAGGGACTCTGCCAACCAGTGTCCTGAACAGCTCAAAGTCTGCCCTCTGGAAGTCCAAGACAGCAGTTTTACTGGTCCCCTTCCTGACTTCGCCAAGAATAGAGAACTCTACCATTTCGTGGTCACTCTGCCCAAGACAGCCCCCGACCACCACATCTCCCACCAGTCCTTCTCTGTTAGTGAAGAGAAGGTCCAGCAGGGCATCTGCCCTGGTAGGCTCGCCAACCAGCTGCGTCAGGAAGCTATCTTCCACTCTCTCCAGAAACCTCCTAGACTGCTTCCTCTGAGCTGTGTTGTGCTTCCGGGATACGTCTGGGAAGTTAAAGTCCCCCACAAGAACAAGCGATGACGATTTTGCAACTTCTGCCAGCTGTTTGTAGAACTCCTCATCCGTCTCCTCACCCTGGTTTGGCGGTCTGTAACAGACCCCCACCACAATGCTTGCTTTGTTGGCCTTCCCGCCGATCCTTACCCATAGGGACTCAACCTTATCATTCCCAGCCTCAGCCTCGAGTTTCACAACATCAAAACACTCTCTTAGAGAGCCACACCACCACCCCTTCTGTGCTGCCTGTCCCTTCTGAAGAGCCTATAGCCAGACACTGCAGCACTTCAGTCATGGGAGTGGTCCCACCACATTTCAGTGATGGCAACCAACTCATAGCCAGCCTGCTGCACGATGGCTTCCAGCTCCTCCTGCTTGTTGCCCATGCTGCGTGCATTAGTGTAGATGCACTTCAGTTGGGCCATTGCCGGCTCCCCCAGCCCTGACATTGTTCCCCCTGGCATACCTCCAACAAGCTTTGTTTCATCCCTGTCCCCCTTCTTACATAGTTTAAAGCCCTCTCAATGAACCCTGCCAGCTCCTGTGCTAGTATTCGTTTTCCCCTTGGAGACAGTTGGGACCCGTCTGCGGCCATCAGGAAGGGTTTCGAGTAAAGCGCCCCGTAGTCAAAGAACCCAAAATTCCTGTGTTGGCACCAGCCTCTGAGCCATGTGTTTATCAGGTGAGCTTTCCATGTCCTCTCTGAACCCCTCCCTGCCACTGTAGGAATGGACAAAAACACCACCTGTATTCCTGCTCCGTCCACTAACCGTCCCAGCCCCCTGAAATCACGCTTTATAGCCTTCAGGCTTCTCTCATTAATGTTATCATATTGGAGGAGGGTGAGCGAAGAGTTGTGTGGTACTGAGCTGCCTGCTGAGTTAAACCACAACAGCCCTTTTGGTGCCCAATGTGGGGCATGAAGGGTTGTGATGACAGATCTGACCAGAATGTGTTAAATTTATTTTACTCCTTATATTAGATTAATAGATGTTGGTCACAATGTTGACTTTTTTTTTTCTTTCACTGTGTGGTTTTATGTGCTTTCAAGGTTGTTATTCTAATTCCTTTCCTGTTGTTTGTTATCTCTGGGGGCTGGCCTAAGTTCATTTATGGTTTTGCTGGTTTGTAATATAATATGTGTTCATATTACTCTGACCACGAATTTAATCCACCACTAGCTACAGGCCTCCAACTAGACTCAGTATCACTAAGCACAGCCCTCTGAGCTCTGCCATCCAGCCAGTTTTTGATCCACCTCACTGTCCACTCATCTAGGCCATGCTTCCTGAGCTTGTCTATGAGGATGTTATGGGAGATAGTGTCAAAAACCTTGCTGAAGTCAAGGTAGACAGCATCCACTGCTCCCCCCTCATTTACCCACCCAGTCATCCCATCATAGAAGGTTATCAGATTGGTTAAGCATGATTTCCCCTTGGTGAGTCCATGCTGACTACTGATCACCTTTCTAATCCTCCACATGCTTGGCGATGACCTCCACGATGAGCTGTTTCATCACCTTTCCAGGGATGGAGGTGAGGCTGACTGGCCTGTAGTTGCCTGGGTCCTCATTCTTGCCTTTTTTGAAGACTGGAATAATACTGGATTTCTTCTAATCCTCAGGCACCTCTCCTGTTCTCCATGACCTTTCAAAGATGATGGAGAGTGGCCAATAACATGTGCCATCTCCCTCAGCACTCATGGATGCATCCCATTGGGGCTCATGGATTTGTGGGTGTCAGGTTTGCCTAAATAATCTCTAATCCGATCTTCATCAACCAATGTAAAGTCCTCCTTTCTCCAGACTTAACTCTCTTGTCTCTAGGTTCTGAAATTCCTGAGGGTTGCTCTTAGCAGTGAAGCCAGAAACAAAGAAAGCATTCATTAACTCTTTCTTCATTGTATAATTTGTCACCAGGGCACCCACCCCATTCAGCAGCAGGTCCACATTTTCCTTAGTCTCCCTCTGACTATTAATATATATCTGAAGAAGCCTTCCTTGTTTTCCTTAAAATCCTGTGCCAGATTTTTTCCAAATGGGCCTTGACCTTCCTTATCGCATCCCTGTATTCTGCGACAATGCTCACATACTCCTCCCAGGTGGCCTGGCTCTTTTTCCACATGCTGTATACTTCCTTCTTCTGAGTTTTGCCCAGAGCTCCTTGCTCATCCAGGCAGATCTCCTGCCCCCTTTGCCTGTCTTCTTTCTCATAGGGATACATCAATCTTGAGGTTGGAGGTCATGATACTTGAATATAGAACAGGTGGAGGAAAGTGACAACCAGGTTTATTGGATGGTCTGGATTCAATGGTCTGACACATCAGACCCCCAGAAGCATAAGGCTCAAGTGGACACCAGTGCACAGTGTACCCTAATGCCATCAAACTATATATGGGCAGACCCCATTTATATTTCTGGAGTGATGTGGGATCCCAACAGCTAACTGTATTGGAGACTGAAAGGAGCCTAACTGGGAAGGAGTGTCAAAAGCATCCCGTTGTGACTGGCCCCAAGGCTCCATGCATCCTTGGCATAGACTACCTCAGAAGATGCTACTTCAAGGACCCAGAAGGATACTGGTGGGCTTTTGGAATAGCTGCCTTGGCGACAGAGGAAATTAAACAGCTCTCTTCCCTGTTGTAGGGCCCTTGTGTTGTGGGGTTGCTGAAGGTCAAAGAACCCACAGCAGGTGCTGATTGCTACCATGGAAGTGCACTAGCAGCAGTATCGCACCAAGACTCTATGATTCCCATCTATCATGGCTTCAGTTAGGATGGAGTTAATTTTCCTCATAGTAGCTACTATGCTTCTGTCAGCCTGACCTCGGTCGGTGCCAGGGAAGGTGATGGAACAGATTATACTGAGTGTAATCATGCAGCATGTGCAGGACAGCCAGAGGATCAGGCCCAGTCAGCATGGATTCATGAAAGGCAAGTCCTGTCTGACCACCCTCATCTTCTTCTATGACCATGTGACCCACCTGGTGGATGAGGGAAAGGTTGTTGACAAAGTCTACCCAGACTTCAGCAAGGCCTTTGACACAGTCTCCCACAGTACTCTCCTGGAGAAGCTGGCAGCCCATGGCTTGGACAGGTACGCTCTTTGCTGGGTAAAAAACTGGCTGGATGTCCAGGCCCAGAGAGTGGTGTGAAATCTAGCTGGTGACTGGTCACAAGTGGTGATCCCCAGGGGTCTGTGTTGGGGGCCATCCTGTTTAATATCTTTATTGATGACTTGGATGAGAACTGAGTGCACCCTCAGTAAGTTTGCAGACAACACCAAACTGGGGGGAAGTGTCAATCTGCCAAAGGGTAGGAAGGCCCTGCAGAGGGACCTCGACAAGTTGAATCTGATGCAGTGAAAAATCAATAACCAAAGTTATTAAGCAGGTATTTTTTATTACAGAGCTGGGTGTGGGGGGAGGGGATTGCTCTGCCTAACACACACACCAAGGGTTACTGCCAGGGTGCTTATATTAATGGCATATATACATATTCATTTCACTTCCCAGTGAATGTCTTGCATATTCATTAGCTATCCAAAGAATCATTAACATAGGTTCCCGTCCCTATTCGCATGCATGCTAGAGTCCTCCGGTGGTAATCTGGCATACTCTGGTGGTCTTTTGTTGAAGGCCAGACGTCTTCCTCACTGCTGAACTTCTGACCCTTCCTTTCTTTTACAGACTTCAGCACTCCAAGCCAGTTCTTTCTGTCTTTATTATATGTGTGTATAATTTTTTTTCTTCCCATACCCTTTAGGGACGTCGCATCCTCAAACTCCCTGCCTCAGTCCTGTCCTTGTGGTTGATACACAGCATGGTCCCTGGGTCAGCTAAAACCTGCAAATTCCACATGCTTTCCCTTGTTCCCTGTCTCAGTCTGCTTCTAGTGCCCAAAGACACACAGACCTTGGTTCTCTTGCTTTACAGTATTTACCCAAGTCCAGGCGAAAGGTAAGAAACCAAAGACACTTAGCAGAACTGTTTGCCAGAAAGACCAAGAACTGCTGGACAATTCCAGGAAAGGACAAGCACAACTGTTCAAGATTTAAAGGTTTGATCCTGGGGGTCTTTTCCAAGCTAAATGATTCTAGCATTTTATGACTTTGAGCCTGGACAGCCAGCTACAGGGTGGACTGATGAGTGCGCTGTGTGCCAGCTGCTGGAGCCAGGCTGGGAATGTAGACACACCCAGCCCGTGGTGCCTGCAAGATACCAAGGAGAAAAGGACGACGTGTCACACACTTGCTAGGAAAGGGGCTTAATCCATTTTACACTGCCTCAGAAGAGTGGACCTTGAGAAGATAGGACAGCACTTTTCTGGACACCCTCCAGCAACCACCAGCCGTCTTTGCAGCTATGGTTCTGACAGGTTGGTTAAAAGGAACACCCTAGCAACAGCACACCTCCACCCCCTTCTAGCCCTTTCTAGAAGGTTCTGGAACATGGACTGTGCATGCGGCTAATTAGCATACGGGCTGGGGGCGGAGACTCGGGGCTGGCCTATAAATAGTGCAGAGGCTGAAAAGGGTGTTTCTTGGCTATATTGTGGGGTGTATGGCTAGAGGCAGTGCTGGATGCAAGAGTGGTGCTCAGGTTTGCCTGGCTTTCCCTCTCTTTGTCTGCTATTTCCCGGGCGAGGTTTGGGCTTCTTAGGCTTTCGTGGAGCGATTGGAGCTGTCGTTAGCGGGTCGTTGAGCCCGTGGTAAAACACTGAGGTTGAAGTAGTGCCATTACAATCGGGGATGTTCAGACCCTGTGCCTGTCGTGGGAGAGGACAGAAGTGGGCCCTGAGGTGAAGGGCGAGGTTCAGTCAGGGTGTGCTATCACTGGAACATCTTAATGGGGGGCTTGGGGTTGCATCAGGTTCTTACAACTGATGGGTACTTGGGACCTGAGCAGTCCTGGCCAATCCTCTCTGGGTTTACGCAGTGCCTGATGCTGGGATGGAGTGGGGTTTTGTACATGGGGGTCCTGGGACAGGAGCAGTGTGCCCCAAATGAGCTGTTGAGTGGGGGTAGGTGTCTAGCATGAGTGACAGCAGGGCAGGGTTCTGCAGTGGTGGCGGGAGGGAGCTGGAGGGAGGCTGCAGGTCATGCCTGGTGCTGGTGAGGGCTATGTGCATCTTCCCCAGCCTGGGGGGTGGGAGTGTGGCTATGTGTTCACCTATGGGCTCTTGGATGAGTAGCAGGGGCCTCAGGTCTGGGACAGGTGTTGGGATTATCGGCAGGGTCTTCTGAGCACAGATTGGAGGGGTGAGTGTGTGGTAGTTCAACCTAGCTGGCAGCTCAGCACCACACGGCTGTTGGGTCACCTTTCCTCGGTTGGTGGGATGGGAAGAGAAGGGGGGGGGGAGGGGGACAGCCAAGAGCTTGTGTGTTGAGATAAAGGCAGTTTAATAGAGTGGAAGGGAAAGAATGGTAATAAAACCTGTACAAATCAAGTAATGCATAACAAAACTGCTTACCACCCCAACTGATTCTTGGGCTGTCCCCATGCAGTGGTCTTAAACCCCTTTGGATAATTGCCCCTTGAAAGTGCTCATCAGGAAGCCATATCTGGAATATTCCTTCAGCCAGTTTGGGGGTCAGCTGTCCTGGGTCTGTCCCCTCACAGCTCCTGCTGCACCCCTAGCCTGCTGCTGTCAGGACAGACGGAGAAGCTGAGAAGTTCTTGGCTTAGTGTAAGCACTGTTCTGCAACAATGAAAACATCAGTGTGTTATTAACATTATTCTCATCCTAAATCCAAAACATAACATCCTACTGGCTAGTAAGAGAAAAATAACTCTACTTTAGCTGAAATGAGGACATATATCCACCCCTTATTCCATACCATTTATGTTCAGGTTACACCCGCTCCAATACATTCTGATTGATCACCATTCTCATTTATGGTATATAGAATGTCCACTGAGTTGGCATAGTCCATGACTGACTTCAGGGTCCATCTGTCATTGCAGTCTTTCAGGGCAGAAGAGACAGTGTGTGATGTTGGATCACCACATGTTGAAGCCCCCTAGTTCCATCACATTGCTCTGCTTGTTCAATGCTATCAAAAGTAATTCATCAGTATCTGCGTGGTTGTTACTGTGATACCATTAATAGAACATTGACATACAGTATTAATAGTAGTGATGACAAAGTATTATAATTAGCATAATACAATTCAACTCATGGGCTATTCTCACCCAGTATTGAATCCCCTTGAGGTACACATCAGACTTCCCCATTCTTTTGCATTACCCACCAAGTGCATCCAGGTCCCTGGGCAAAAGCAGTTCCACTAATGGGCTTGCCTTTTCCTGAGGCAGGAGTAGCCCAAACTGTCTTCCCCAGCATGTTTCTTACATGCACTACAGGAACTTTATCCCTTTCTACAGTATGTAGCAGGTTTGGCTAGGCAGGTCCAGCTTGGTTGGTAGATCCCCTAGTACTGACTAACTAGGTGGCCTTTGCCAAATGCGCATCCCAGTTTTTGAATGTCCCAGCACCCATTGCTTTCAGTGTAGTCTTTAACAGTCCATTGTATTGCTCAACTTTATCGGAGACTGGTGCATGATACGGGATGTGATACACCCACTCAATACCATGTTTTTTGGCCCAAGTATATATAAGGTTGTTTCAGAAATGATTCCCATTGTCTTCCTCAATTCTTTCTGGGGTGCCATGTTGCCATAGGACTTGCTTTCCAAGGCCCAGTATAGTGTTTCGGGTGGTGGCATGAAGCACAGGATATGTTTCCAGCCATCTGGTGGTCGCTTCCACTATTGTAAGTACGTGGTGCTTGCTGTTGCAGGTTTGAGGGAGTGTGATGTTATAAATCTGCCAGGCCTCTCCATTTTTATATTTCATCCATCGTCCTCCATACCAAAGAGGCTTTGACTGTTTGTCTTGCTTGATTGCAGCACATGTTCACAGTCATGAATAACCTGTGCTATAGTGTCCATGGTCAGGTCCACCCCTTGATCACGAGCCCATCTGTATGTTGCATCTGTGCCTTGATGGCCTGAGGTGTCATGGGCCCATCGGGCTATAAATAATTCACCCTTATGTTGCCAGTCCAGGTGTACCTGAGCCACTTCAATCTTAACAGCCTGATCCACGTCCTGGTTGTTCTGATGTTCTTCAGTAGCCAGATTCTTGGGCAGATGAGCATCTACGTGGCATACCTTTACAACCAGGTTCTCTACCTGGGCAGCAATGTCTTGCCACAACGCAGCAGCCCAGATGGGTTTGCCCCTGCGCTGCCAGTTGTTCTGCTTCCATTGCTGTAACCACCCCCACAGGGCATTTACTACCATCCATGAATCAGTATAGAGAACTGGCCACTTCTCTGGTTCAGTAATATCTAAAGCCAGCTAGATGGCTTTCAAGTACGCAAACTGACTCGATTCACCATCTCCCTTAGCAGCTTCTGAAACTTGTTCTGTAGGACTCCATACAGCAGCCTTCCATCTCCGATGCTTCCCCACAATATGACGGGACCCATCAGTGGACAGGACATATTTCTTCTCACTTTCTAGTAGCTTGTTGTACAATGGGGCTTCTTCAGCATGGGCCACCTCCTCCTCTGGTGATATCCCAAATTATTTGCCTTCTGGCCAGTCCATAATCACTTCCAAGATTCCTGGGCGACTGGGATTTCATATTGGAGCCCGCTGAGTAATCAGTGCAATCCACTTACTCCATGTAGCATCAGATGGATAATGTGTAGAGGGGACCCGTCCTTTGAACATTTAGCCCAATACTGGCAGTCGGCGTGCCAGGAGGATCTGTGCTTCAGTACTGACCCCAGCTAGCCATCTCTATATTTTGTTCAGCGTGACCCAGATGACTAGCCCTTTGGCTAGTTTGGGTCAGCTGTCCTGGGTCTGTCCCCTCCCAGCTCCTGCTGCACCCCCAGCCTGCCCGCTGGCAGGACAGCGAGAAACTGAAAAGTCTTTGGCTTAGAGTAAGCACTGCTCTGCAACAATTAAAACATCAGTGTGTTATCAACATTATTCTCATCCTAAATCCAAAAAATAGCACCCTACCAGCTACAGGGAGGAAAATCAACTCTACCCTAGCTAAAACCAAGACAGGAAATTAATTTCTTATATGTTGATCCTCAGACCTTCACAAATGAGACATCTGCTCCCTATGGTTTGAATCAGTGACATATACTGCAAACCTGAAATCAGAATGGCTACAGTGCTGGTGATAAATATGTTGTCATGATAATTATGTATTAGTATACTGTGTGATTGATGTATTCACATCAGGCTCAAGAGAAATAAGTTCCAAGACCTCTTTTTTAAATCATACAAGCCATTGCCACAGATGGTCTGAGTGTTGGAGTAGAGGTAAAGTTAAAGGGTGTCTCCTAATAGTCTTGTACATAAAGACAGCTTTGCAAGTGCTCTCAATTCTTTGACTAGTACTCTAACAAGAAGACTGTAAAACCCAGTATCTCTTCATCGTATTTTAAAACAGGATACTATGATTTGAACTGAAAGGCAAGACTGAGTTTAATGCACTAGTAGTTCAAATGATGAATTTCAGTCTCAGGTTACAAACATTCAGGAACACATCTATCATTGATGAGGTGTTAGTATAGGCATGCATCCAATAAACATTCTTATTTCCCATTATTTCTCTCCTCTTTTATTGTTGAACTCTCAGAAAGCACTGAAGAAAGAATTTATCTGTTACCTACCATCTCAGCAACATTAAATTCCAGCAACAAAACCCCTGGAGTTCATTTTAGAGTCCATTTTTAGTTATTAGTAATAAATATTCCTGTTAATGGCTGTATATTTGAATTTTGAATACATTAAAATATTGTGAAATGGAAAGCTCATTCATTTAGTAATTATTATAATGTCAAACAAGGCAAGAAGACATAGTCTTTCTTTATAATATTATTGGTCTGACCAAATTGGTTTAAAGAGAGAGAGGGAGAAAGGAAAGAAAAGAAAAAAGTATGGATTTACTCAACTTCTTTTGCAAATGTATCCAGATACAGCAAGTATTTTATTTTTTCTTTTTATTTTTTCTTTTTTTTTTTTTTAATATTAACATTTTCAGTTTTCTAGTACGTTCCATGTTACATGGATCAATGCCTATGTTTGTATCCTACATGGAAAGAGGATACACAAAGATGGAAACTGAAGGGTAGAAATTGGCTTGGCAAGAAGCAGCTGAGATAATTCAGAATATATATATTTATTTTCAGTTATGACAACACTATGATAAACTGAAGACATCTGAAGTACTGTATTTGAGGTGATTTAAAGAAGAAAATTGTCTATAGACTCCTGAATTAGTAATGTTTTTTCCACCATAACACACCATTAAAATATTCAATTGAAATAGTTTCCATTATGTCAGTAGTTAATAAAGGATTTCAGAGGAATATTTTATTTATTGTCAATAAGATGTACAAGTGGAAATAATGCAGTTTTACTCAAATACATTTATTAAACCGAGGAAATTAATCCATGCTTTAATTTTTTTTGAGGTATTTGAGAGACCCATCTCATTAATAATAACATACATGTTTCTCACAAAAAAAATATGTTTCTGGTTATATTTATTATTTCCACCTAACTTTGTACGTCTTATAAAAATGACAATAATTGTCCATTAATATCAAAGTATACAATGTTAATAGATTTATCTAAAGAATTTTTAAGAAATCTCATGAGAAACTTGGCACATGCTATTTTCACCAGCTCCTTCTATAAATCCATAGTTCCCTTTGACTTGGTAGTCTGAGAGATGTTCTTCAGTAGAACCACCAGTAAAATGGATCTCTCCAGATAAGTACCTACCACCACATCAGTGTTCATGTGAGAAGAATTTAACTTGGTTAGTATTTCATAGAATCATAGAATAGTTTGGGCTGGAAACGACATTAAAGATCATCTAGTTGCAACCCCCTGCCATGAGCAGGGACACCTTCCACTACATCAGCTTGATCAAAGACCCATCCAACCAGGCCTTGAATGTTTCCAGGGATGGGGCATCGAACAGCCTCTCTGGGCAAGCTGTTCTAGTGTCTCACTTCCCCCTGGGAAATAATTTCTTCCTTATATCTAATCTACCTCTTTTAGTTTAAAGTCATTACTCCTTGTCCTGTTACTACACCCCCTGATAAAGAGTCTCTCTTAAGCTTTCTTGTACCTTCTCTTCTCTAGGCTGAACTGAGAGGTGTGCCAGCACTCTGTTCATTCTCACGGCTCTCCTCTTGATGCTAATAGGTCCATGTCCTGCTTATATTAAGGACCCCGGAGCTGACTGCAGCTTTATTTGTTGGAATACAGTGTTCCATACAGACTAAATCCTAAAGAGTCCCAAGAATAGGAGTATTATGCTACTATTTACATATTTTTTGACATAAAGAGGGATTCTTTTTGTTTGGCTGTGTCAGGGTTTTGATGGTACTATAGCTAAAAAAATAAATTGACATGATTCTAAAAAGAAAAAAAAAATGAAAACATTTGATTTCAGTTAAAAGCTTAGTTCATACAGTTTATAATGAAATTGTCATTTTCTGGCTGGGATCATCATTCTGATGAGAAGAAATACGTCTTCACATGGGAAAAAAAAAAATCCCTAAATTTCCACTAGTAAAAAGTGGAACTGTAAAACCTCCAATAGTTTTAAATAGCTTAGTTTTTCTGTTTTATCCAACATTGTGCTGTTTGCTCCCGAAAACATTTGACATGGATCAATGGTCTACATTCTTAAATAGATACTGTAACTCCACCATTGTAAATCATTTTGTTTCTCTTCATTGATGATTACGTTTCTGTTTTTTTATAATGTATTTGCAAAGATCTTATATTGAAGATAACAGGGTCTATTTCTGCCAGACCTTCAAAAAAGTCGCTTTTTTTTTTTTTAATGTTGACATTCTTTTTAGAGGCACATAATAATACAATGGCAGCATAATTCAACTGAGGTTTAAGAAAACAGTATCATATGAAAAAAGATTATACATTGCTATGAGAGTACTAATGAGGAAATAATATTTAGTAAATTTGGCTTGAAAAATGAGGGAAGGTCTAGAGAGGGGAAATGATTTTACCTTGCAGATGACTTTGCTCCTTTTCCCCAAATCTCAAAAGTTTTATTAGTCACAATTTGTTTCAACATACCAAAAGTTTCATACTGGTTTTAGTAAGCACACAAGGGAGCTCTCATGCATTTGTTCACATGCACAGCAGTCAGCAAGTTAAACTTGTTGAACTACTGTCTTGCCATCACTATTCTGATACCAAATAACCTATGCTACTTTTGTATACTGTTCTTTGAAATCTGCATTGTCTTACATAGACACACACACCTGCAAAAACATATATTTGAACTTCCAGAAACTCTTCCATTGAGATTTCCCAGCAGCTCATAATATTAAAGCTGTCACTGATCATCACATCTGCCTTGTACATGAGGTGTGCAGGCAAGCAAGCACATCCAGAGAGTATTGTCTTTCTGACATGTTATTTCTTCACCTTTGTAAATTACTGTTTTGTTATATTCCTTGTCGTGTAAATTTATCATATTCCTTGTTTTATAGGCAGTTAATCACATCTTTTTATCCTGTTAAATTCTTTAAACCTTATCTGTACTTCAAGCTCTATCTGTAACAGTCCATGTCTCTGACATAGATTTCTACAGTATTGATTGTCTTCAGCTGATAGCCTTGTACTACCCTCCTGCATCAATTGTAGATTAAGCTGTCTTTTTCTGTGGCTTAATATTTTCTACATTTTGACATGCAGCAAACTTACCTCATATTAACTTCTTTGAATTGTTCATTTCCTTTAATCTTTTCCATCAGAACTGAATTAATTTGATATTTGTCCTTTGACATTTGAGTGGTATGACATAAAAGCAAGAAATCTGCATATTTTTATGTGTATTTTCTTCACCTCACAGATTTTAAGATTAGCAGTACACATTTCTACTTTAAGTGAAGAGGTGTATGTACATTCCAGTTTCTCATGTCACGGTTTCACTGCATTGCAAAGTCATCTTCAGTAATATAGTTCACTGATAATAGAAACATACTGATTTCTTTACAATTGTGTGGAAGAATTATTAAGTTAATGGACAAGAAAAAATACATTTTAGTTAAATGCTCATTTTGATTTATTTTACTCTGATTTTTTTTAACTTTTACTTATTAAGTAACTTCACAGTAAGTAAGATCAGAAATAGAGAAAGAAGCAGTTATAGTTTTAGAGCTGCCTCTCAGAACCCAGTCCTGATGAGAACATGAAACTAAACACAAGTTACTGATTTTTCAAAATTTTGCATGTTCTACCATATATGAAAGGCTGAGTTTTATAGAGAGTAAAAAGCTAACACATATGGTTAATGATCCATGCAAACAACATGCATCCAAGAACCTTTGAACCTCATGCCTCTAAAACTAATGGAGAAAAGAAGTCCCTGTCCTGGTTTTGGCTCGCTAGAGGTAATTTTCTTCCTAGAAGATGGTGTGGTGCTGTGTTTTCAATTTAGGATGAAAATAATGTTGATAGTTGAAGCTGAGCAGGGTGTACACAAAGTCAAGGACTTTCCAGCTTCTCACGCTTCCCTGCCAGCAAGGGACTGAGGGCGCACAAGAAGCTATGAGGGAACAACTGACACAAACAGACCAAAGGAATATTCCATACCACGTGATGACATGTTGGGCAATAAAAGTGGGGGAAGTTGTCCAGTGGGGCTAACGTTGCTCAGGGACTTGGGCATCAGTCTGCTGACGGTGAGCACTGTGAATCATTTTTTTTTTTTTCTTGCTTTCTTCCCTCTCTTCCTTTCTTATTAAACTGTCCTTATCCCAACACACGAATTCTCACACTTTTACCTTTCTGATTTCTTTTCCCTATCCCACTGGACCAGAGGGTGGCTTGAGAAAACGGATGTGCTGAGCTGCCTACAAGGTTAAACCATGATAGTCTCAAACACTGGAAAGACAGGTGTGCCTTCCAGGATTGACAACTGGTGAACTGTGTCTCCGCTACAGAGCTACTGCCACACTGGGCAGCAATTTCAAACTGTTCAGAGACTGCTTTATTTACAGTGAAGTTACTGAGGAGCTGGCAGTCACTACTGGTGCAGCTGTGCAGTCTGGCAAGACAGCACACCACTGTGCCCTTGCCTTTCTGGTAGTCAAGGCACATCAGTATTCCTTGAATATGAAAGGTTCACCCAAAGTGAGGAATTCTTAATGTAGCATAAGAAAGGAATGCCCATGTCCAAATAGTGCTATTAGAAGTGGACCAAATGCTTATGAGGCAATAAACAAAGTAACAGAAGGAAACAAAATGTTTAGTTTCCTACCCAAATATCTACTGCATACAGGGGAGAGCTAATTTTTTGGTCAATAGTTCCTAATGCTTAAACAAATAAACAATATCCACTCCCCTTCCCCAGCACTATGCAGGAAAAAAAAAAGGGGGGGGGGGGGGCAGGGGAATCAGAAGTGAGAGGTAGTCATACCTTATATGATATGGCTTTATTCATACCGCTGACTTCAGTTCTCCACTAAGAACTGTATCAGTATGTTTGCTAAAATATGCCACAGTCCTTAGTTTAGGTTCAGCATTGATCCTGGAGATTAACAGCCATGGTCACTGACTACACAAATTTTTAGAACTGTTACTGCCATGCTAAAGTGGCACTTTATGAAGGTTATTTAGTTTGGGTGAAAAATTGAGACCCTGATGAGTATATACTGGATAAAACACTTATTCAATTAAGCAGTCTAGAGGTTTTAGGTTCCTGGAATAGCACACTGCTATTCAAGTGAATAGCAGTTACTTACAGATTTGTCAACACTGACACAACCAAAAACAGCGTTATGTATTGGCATTATGCATCCTGAGTCTTGACTTAGTGGACTTGCTTAAATTACCTTCCTGTTACATGCGTAGTAAATAACATCAAGAGGACTATACATGATTGGTGGGTATTCTCCTTGAATTTCATATAGCCAGCAAATCAGTTGATCATCGTGCACTTACCACTTTCTGAAGTGCCTTACTGTCTGGATTATTTCAGGTTATGAGAGAAATTAATTCTGTTCTGTTACTTGACAGTAAGAATTTTCTACAACTGTTTTATGTATTTCAGAAGAAAGACAAAATTAAAAAACAAAACAAAACAAAACAAAACTCTTCTCCCAAACAAACAAACCAAAACATTTTTTTTGTCCTTATCCAGAATTGGGAAAAGAAGTCAAGAAGTTCAAAGTACAGTATTTGACTGCAGGTAATCAAATGTTGGTCAGGAATGTACAAAATGTAAAATAACAGACTTCCATTTGCAAATGGAAGAGACAAAACCAAAGAAGTAGGAATATCCTCAAGGAAAGATCATTGTAGAATATTACGTCTGTATTCAGTAATATATCTTTCTTTTCAGAGAAATGATTTCAGAGCAATCCTTTGATTATAGTTCCATGTAGACATATCCAGGAACAATTAAGATTTTAAAAGCACTATAATTACACAGTGATACAAATTATCCATTAATTTATAATTTACATAGTTCTGTTATTTCACTGTATGTAAACATTTTCAGGAAACTGTTGTTATTATGTAACCTAACTAGCTTTGTCAATTTTCACCTCCGATGAAAACATTCCAAACAGGAATGTGATACTAATGGAGTACTAATTCGTGTCAAGAAGATGGTTGATGTTAATAAAGAAGGGGGAGATGTGGGAGTGTGGCCATGGGGGTCGACAAGCCCCATGGTTGGTGATAACATCAGATTCTTAACGATGAGGCCACCAGGAATGTAAGGAGTTTAGAGGGAACAAAGAAGGGTGATTAAGGAGACGCTTTGCCGTCTCGGGTTGCTTGTTCTCCCGCCATTAAGGCATGGAAGTTGCTGGGGGTTTTCTGGTTGAAACTGTTAAAATGTGTTGTTTAATGTTATATGATAATCATATTATTAGTGTGGTTTCAAGGGTTAAAGAAACGCGGGAAAAGACGGCTTCGCATGGCTTGGCGTCGATCACGTTTTGTTGCTTCCAGGAACCTTGTAGAGGGCAGAGCATGCGCAGAAGAGGGAGCCGGTCGGGGCCGACCCTGCGGTCTGGATGAGATCCAGGAACCCACAGGGTCTGCGCAGGAGCAAAAGGTTGCTAGCGGTGATGGGGCGGAACCGTGAGCCTTCATCCCCACGACCTCCCGACGACCACCACCAGAAGGCACTGCGCCGGCGCAGATGGGGGGCGTTTGTGAAAATACTAGTTATAACACGAAGTGGGGATAGAATCACAGAATCACAGAATTGTAGGGGTTGGAAGAGACCTCAAGAGATCATCAGGTCCAAACCCCCTGCCAAAGCAGGTTCCCTATAGCAGGTTGCCCAGGTAGGCGTCCAGACGGGCCTTGAGTATCTCCAGAGAAGGAGATATACAAGCTACAATTATCTGAGTAACTTATCTTAATTACATTCTGTTCTTATTCTCTACTTTGTCTTTACTTCAGTATTTCAGTGTCACTTTTTCCTATCCATTAACTGTTAGTAGAATCTTTGTGGTTTAACCCAGCAGGCAGCTCAGCACCACACAGCCATTTGCTCATTGCCCCCTCAGTGGGCTGGGGGAAAGAACCGGAAAAAAGGCTAAACTTATGGGCTGAGATAAAGACAGTTTAATAGGACAGAAAAGGAGAGGAAAATGATGATGATGATGATGATGATGATGAGAAGAAGAATGAAGAATATAGAAATAAAGTGATGCATAACACCATTGCTCACCACCCACTGACTGATGCCCATCCCACCCCTGAGCACAGTGCCCCCTCCCCCCCACATCATCCCAGCCAACTCCCCCATTTTTGTTGCTGATCGTGACGACAGGCGTTGTGGGACATCACTGTGGGCAGCCTGGGCCAGCTGTCCTGGCTGTGTCCCCTCCGGCTCCTGGGGCACCCCCGACCCCCTCGCTCATGCATATTATATGTATAGGTGTCCTCGGGTTTCTTACGGGTATGTAAAAGCAGTGTTCCATATATTTAGAAAGTTCGACGGTTGTGTGTGCGTCTTGGTGGATCAGAGACTCCCGGCGCACCCAGCGCTGTTTGCTTGCCTCTATTCGTTTAATAAATTGCCAACTTTAATTGGAATCCTATTTGGGACTCAATTATTTATCACATAGTAATAGGCAATAAATTAATCTGCCTGCTCTGAATCTGTTTTGCCCGTGAAAATAATTGTTGAGTGATCTCCCTGTCGTTATCTCAACCCTTGAGCTGTTTTATTGTATTTTCTTCCCTTTTTACCTTTCTGAATTAGAGCTCAGCTGCCCACCTGAGTAAAGATACCATAGCATATAATTATTGTTTACAGCAATTAGGTTACATTATACATAGTATTTGTATAGGACATTCGTTATATGCTCCTGTGAGTGCTGTCTACACTTGCATATGCTCTTTCTCTGACTGCTGAGAAATTACATTGGTATTCACCTCTAAGGTCTCCAAATTAAATGTATTTACAGTGATCTAATCCACTACAGATTTTTGTTTTGTTTGTTTGTTTGTTTATTTTTTTGTCCCAGTAAATATGGACTTCTGGTTTCTAAGCTGTTGATTATTTAATATTGATCATGGGCATACTAATTCTGACCTTGAAGAATTATGCATTCATGTCCTAGTTTGTTGACTGAAGTTGCGAGTAACAGGTAAAGTGTATAGAATATGTACAACTGTAGCAAAGAAAAAGCACCTCACATCTCTGAATTGTGTATCAATATGGCATAAGTAAACTGTTAATTCTACAACACAGAACAGTGTATTTTACTAATTTAATTAGCAGCTATTGACTAGTACATCTACAAGAATTTTCAAAGCATGATTCATGATGCCAAAGTATTTCAAAACATCTTTATGCTTCTCAGATAACTTTGTTTTAATTTATGTTTACTTATTTTGTAAGAGCATTTCCATTTCAGTAAGTGGAAACTTAAACGTAAAATGCACACAGAGAAATTGAATGGTTTTGCTGGTTTAAATTCCAATTACATAATATACTGATTATAATAACCAGATGTCCATCCTCCCCCCACACACACACACATTGGCAGTGCTAGGGTGAAAGTTGGACTAGAGGTTTTAGAGGTCTTTTGAAACCTAAATGATTATATGATATTACTGGAGTGACTTGCGCAAAACTGACTCCACAATCAGTAAGACTGTAAAGTAGGTATGTTTATTCAGCACTGGGCGGCACTGGAGGGGGGTAGTCCCACCAAAGTCATGCACGCCTAGCACGGCAACTTGCTTTCCTTATATAAAGAGTTACATATGCATGAAGTTTCCCAGAACACCTATACATATGCATAACCTGTCCCTGCTTAGTACTAAGATTAGCTCCAAGAAGTCATTTCCATAAACTCCTCCCATCTGCGCTTGCATGGTGCCTTCTGGTGGTGGGCGCTGAGGGTCCTGTTATCTCGAGGCCTTGCATGTTTGACATTCTTTATCTTGTCCTTTTAAAAACAATCCTTATCTCTGAGCCCTTGGTCACAGTGTGAACCATAAGGTTGGTTTGACCTGGGTCTTGGGGCCCCAGGGTCTCAGCTGGTTCTTGGGGCCCCAGCGGCTCATCTGGAGGCCTAAGTGCAGCACGGGCCCAGTACATCGCAAATGTATCACATATTAAGCAATGAGTGTTGTCTATATATTTATTCTTAATCAGTCACTCTCTAATTTCTAATCCCATGTTTCAGGAGCACCTGAATGGTTTACAGATAATATAGTTACGTTCACATACTTGCATCAGAGAAAAACTGAAGTACAGTGGATTGAAACCTGCAGCAGAGGATACCAGTTTCTCTCCACTGATAACATGTAAAATCTAGGACAGTTAGGCTTGTGTTGTTTTTTTTTTTTTTTGGTACCCAGTTTAATCACCTTTCTGAATTGGTCTTATTTGTCTAAGATGAATCTGGGTTTATGTGACTTTCTCAGTTCTATGTACTAGGTACTATGTACTATGGTAGAGAAATGCATTTGGTTATTTCACAACCTTTATTCTCTATCAGATCCTTCTTTCTTTTATTATGAAAATCAACATACCTCAACTGATGTCAGCTAAGAATTTACTATGGAAGATACTAACAGGAATATTACCAGCATATATTTGGTTCTCTTGGGAAATTATTTTCATAATGACTTCTAGTGAACTTCTTCAGACAGAAAACAGTAATAACAGGAAAATTTATCTGACTTGTGGGAATATGATAGTTAACACTGTTGAATTTGATAGTTACCATACAGTGACATGATTAAGGTATTCCTGTGATAAATGATTGAGTCCCAAATAGGATTCCAATTAAAGTTGGCAATTTATTAAATGAATAGAGGCAAGCAAACAGCGCTGGGTGCGCCGGGAGTCTCTGATCCACCAAGACGCACACACAACCGTCGAACTTTCTAAATATATGGAACACTGCTTTTACATATCCGTAAGAAACCCGAGGACGCCTATACATATAATATGCATGACCTATCCCCACTTCGTGTTATAACTAGTATTTTCACAAACGCCCCCCATCTGCGCCGGCGCAGTGCCTTCTGGTGGTGGTCGTCGGGAGGTCGTGGGGATGAAGGCTCACGGTTCCGCCCCATCACCGCTAGCAACCTTTTGCTCCTGCGCAGACCCTGTGGGTTCCTGGATCTCATCCAGACCGCAGGGTCGGCCCCGACCGGCTCCCTCTTCTGCGCATGCTCTGCCCTCTACAAGGTTCTTGGAAGCAACAAAACGTGATCGATGCCAAGCCATGCGAGGCCGTCTTTTCCCGCGTTTCGTTAACCCTTGAAACCTCACTAATAATATGATTATCATATAACATTAAACAACACATTTTAACAGTTTCAACCAGAAAACCCCCAGCAACTTCCATGCCTTAATGGCGGGAGAACAAGCAACCCGAGACGGCAAAGCGTCTCCTTAATCACCCTTCTTTGTTCCCTCTAAACTCCTTACATTCTTGATGGCCTCATCGTTAAGAATCTGATGTTATCACCAACCATGGGGCTTGTCGACCCCCATGGCCACACTCCCACATCTCCCCCTTCTTTATTAACATCAACCATCTTCTTGACACGAATTAATACTCCATATATTACCCTAACAAGCTAGAGAAGTGAGAAAGGAAAGGAACTAAAACACCTTCCCTCACAGCCCTTCCACCTCCACCCCTGAGCAGCGCAGGTGAATGGGGAATGGGGGCTGCAGTCAGTCCCTAACGCTTCACCTGCACAGCTCCTTCACAGTCACTCCCTGCTCCTGCACCCCGTGGGGTCCCTTCCAAAGGATGCTGTCATTCCCGAACTGAGCCTGTGGGGGCTGCCCACAGGCAGCAGCTCTTCAAGAACTGCTCCAACATGGCCCAATACCACGGGGTCCATCCATCCCCCAGGAGCAAACTGCTCCAGCATGGGTCCCCCATGGGTGGCAGCTACCCCCAGGCCCCCAGCTCCTGCGTGGGCTCCTCTCCACGGGCTGCAGTTCCGGCCCGGTGCCTGCTCCTGCGGGGCTGTCCATGGGCCGCAGCCTCCTCCAGGCCACATCCACGTGCTCCACCGGGGGCTCCTCCACGGGCTGCAGTGTGGAGATCTGCTCCATGTGGGACCCATGGGCTGCAGGGGGACAGCCTGCTCCACCAGGGGCCTCTCCACAGGCTGCAGGGGAACTGCTGCTGCCTGCCTGGAGCACCTCCTGCCCTCCTGCTGCACTCACCTTGGGGTTTGCAGGGCTGGTTCTCACTCCTCGGTCTCCGAGCTGTGATTGTGATTTTTTCGCCCTTTCTTAAATCTGCATTCACAAAGGCACAAACAACATTGCTTATTGGCTTGGCTCTGGCCAGCTGCAGGTCTCCTTGGAGCTGGTTGAAACTGGCCCTTACAAAATGGGGTAGCTTCTGGATTCTTCTCAAAAAGGCCACCCCTGAAGCCCCCTGCTACCAAAACCTTTCCACGTAAACCACCGCATAAGCAAAAACTTTGAACCAGCTCTTTGCTCAGGTAAACTAAGGAGAATTTATTTTCAAGATTCACTTTAAAATGACATTAGTAAAAATCAGAAAGGACATGAGTTTTTCATGGTGACTAACTGTTCTATCACAGCACAGTTGTACTTTGACCACTATGGTATCATCAGTAACACGCAATTCCAATTACATCTGCATATTTGCAGGGATTTAAAAGGCTCTAAATTTGTTTCCAATAACAATTTAATATTACTCTACTTTCACAGTCAAAACGTATTCAGGAAGTCATATCTTTGTGTATTGTCTCTTAAAATAAAAAGATCTTTAAAAAGAAGAAAATAAAAACAAAAAAACTCCTCTATTACACTCTGAGTAAACGTTCTGCTCTTCCTCATACCTTGTTCACAGTATATAACACTATATAATATCAGTGTTAGACACTTAGTTTCCTGAGTCATTTGTAGGGAAATATAACCCTCTTCTTTGTTTCTCCATGGGTACATCCATATTAATGTAGTTCCTCCAAAGATATCTAATCACAACAGTGTAACAAATTATGCTTGATATTTGAGAACTATTTTCATTCAGGTTAATTTAGCCCTTCAAATCTCTTGAGAAAACAATCACACCAAAGACTAACTCCTGAGTGATTATTTGAGCTTAAACCACAGGGGAAACATGGGCTTAGAAATTAGAGAGCGACTGATTAAGAATAAATATGTAGGCAACACTCATTGCTTAATATGTGCTACATTTGTGATGTACTGTGCCTGTGCTGCCTCCAGATGAGCCCCCGGGACCCCAAGGACCAGATCAAACCAACCTTATGGTTCAGACTGTGATCAAGGGCTCAGAGATAAGGAGGACTGTTTATAAAAGGATAAGATAAAGAATGTCAAACATGCAAGGCCTCGAGATGACAGGAGCCCCTCAGACCCCGAAGAACCAGACCAAACCAACCTTATGGCCCAGATTGTGACCAAAGGCTCAGTGAGCATGCACAGGGAGACAAGGTGACAAGTTCAACTCTGATGAAGACATCTTACTTCATCCCGACAACCACCCAGATGACCACCAGAGAGTACTACTCAAGCGCAGAAAGACTGATAAGATAATTAGCAAATGAAGCGTGGTTAGGCAGAGCTAGGAAATGAATATGCATAGATGTGTTGCAAATCTTAATGCATATGTAATATTTTAGGGGATAAAAGAGAATGCAAGCGAGCGAATTGTGTGCATGACTTTGGTGGGACTACCCCCCGTGTTGCCTAGCACTGAATAAACATACCTACTTTACAATCTTACTGATTGTGGAGTCAGTTTTTCGTGAGTCACAGGTGTACCAAATCTTTTTATTTTGCCTGTGGAGAGAACTTTGAACATCCCCATATCCATTTCAGCAGCAGTAATTGGTTCATAATAGCAGTCTTGGACAAAATATTCACAAAGTCTTGAAAGCAATCCAAAAATCCAGTTTCTGCTATTTATTGCATAATGTTGTTTAAGAAGAATCCACTGTATTATGAGCTTATGTTAGTTAAAAAACATCAATTCGGTTTCACTGCCATATTAAAATTTGTCTCTGTAGTACAGCCCTGAAAATACCGTTACCTTTCTTTCCCTTTCATTGACTATCTTGAAAAGGAGTTACCTTTCGCAACACGTTAAGAGATACCTAATACTTGGTTTTAGCCTTACTTTAATAAGTAAAAGATACAGTTAATTAACTCTAACCCATTTCTTCAATCATACTGAAATTCAAAACAGTGTCAGATTATTTTTCTAGTTTCTCTACAGTGTGAAAAGACTTTCAGAAGGGAAAGAAGGAAAAAAATATCTGTAGAAGGATTAAGAAATGAATGAAGAACGTTTAGCTTACATTGCTACCATTCTCTTACAGTTGGATAATAAAAAAATTTTCATTTGTCATAAAATCATAGCATCATTAAGTTTGAAAAAGATCTTCAGGATCAGATGGTCCAACTGACTCCCTACCACCAATATTACACAGGAAAATAGGTACCTAAGCACTACTTCCAACGTTTCCTTAAACACCCCCAGGGACGGTGACGCCACCACATCCCTAGACAACCTGTTCTGTTGCTTAATAACTCTTTCTGAGAAGAATTCTAATTTCCAACCTGACACAACTTGAGGCCTTTCCGTCTTGTCCTGCTGCTAGTTATCTGCAAGAAGAGGCTGACCTCCAGCTCCCCACAACTTCCTTTCAGGTAGTTGTGGGGAGTAATAAGGTTTCCCCTGAGCCTCCTCTTCCCCAGACTAAACAACCCCAGTTCCCTCAGCCCCTCCTTATAGAACTTGTGTTCTGGACCCTTCGCCAGCTTTATAGCTCTTCTCTGGACATGCTCCAGGGCCTCAATGTCCTTCTTGTAGCGAGGCGCCCAAAGCTGAACACAGTATTTGAAGTGCAGCCTCACCAGAGCAGAGTACAAGGGAATGACCACCTCCCTGGTCCTGCTGGCTACACTATTTTTGATACAAGGCAGGATGCCATTGGCCTTCTTGGCCACCTGGGCACACTGCTGGCTTATGTTCAAGTGAGCATCAATCAACACCCCCAGATCCTTTTCCTCTGCACAGCTTTCCAGCCACTCTGCCCCAGGTCTGTAACGTTGCGTGGGGTTGTTGTGACCAAAGTGCAGGACCCGGCACTTAGCCATGTGGAACCTCATCCCATTGGTCTCTGCCCATCTATCCATCCTGTACAGGTCCCACTGCAGGGCCTTTCTACCCTCTGTCAAATCGACACTTGCCCCCAACTTGGTGTCATCTGCAGACTTACTGAGGGTACACTCAATTCCCTCACCCAAATCATCAATAAAGATATTCAGGAGGAATAGCCCCAACACTGACCCCTGGGGGATACCACTCGTGACCGGTTGCCAGCTGGATTTCATTCCATTCACCACTACTCTCTAGGCCCAGCCTTCCAGGCAGTTTTAAACCCAGCAAAGAGTGTACCTGTCCAAGCCATGGGCCTCCAGCTTCTTCAGGAGAATAGTGTGGAAGACCATGTAAACAGCCTTTCCGTCATCCACCAGGTGGGTCATCCGGTCATAGAAGGAGATGAAGTTGGTCAGGAAGGACTTGCCTTTCATGAACCCATGCTGTCTGGGCCTGATCCCCTGGTTGTCTTGCATACGTTGTGTGATTGCATTCAAGATGACTTGTTCCATCACCTTTCCTGGTACCAAGGTCAGGCTGACAGGCCTGTAGTTCCCCAGGTCCTCCTTATGACCCTTGTTATCGATGGGCGTCACATTAGCAAGTCTCCAGTCATCTGGAACCTCCCTGGATGACCATGACTGCTGATAAATGATGGAAAGCAGCTCTGCAATCACATCTGCTAACTCCCTCAGCACCCTTGGGTGGATCCCATCTGGACTCATGGATTTGTGACAGTCCAGGTGGAGTACAAGCAAGGATGCTCTTGCACTTCTTGGCCACCTGAGCGTGCTGCTGGGTCCTGTTCATCTGGTTATCAACCAATACCTCCAGGTCCCTTTCCATCGGACAGCTTTCCAGCCACTCTTTCCCCAGGCTGTAACATTGGATGGGGTTATTCCCCAAGTGCAGGACCTGGCACTTGGCCTTGTTGAACTTCATGCACTTGGCCCCATCCCACTAAATCAGCATATCCAGATCTCTCTGCACAGCCCTCCTACCTTCGAGCAGATCAACACTACCACCCAACTTAGTGTCACGTGCAAGCTTACTGAGGATGCACTTGATCCCTGCATCCAGATCAGTGATAAAGGTACTGAAGAGAACTATCCCCAATACTGAGCCTTGAGGGACGCCACTAGTGATTTAACTCCATTCAACATGACCCCTTGGGCTTAGACACCCAGCCAGCTTTTAATCCAACCAAGCGTACACCAGTAAAAACCTTGAGCAGCCAGCTTCTTCAGGAGAATGCTCTGGGAAATGGTGTCAAAAGCCTTACTGATGTCTAGGTAGACCACATCCGCAGGCTTTTCCTCATACACTGATACCATAGTGTTTGGCACAGACCAACTTTTGCCTCAAGTAGTTTATATGGCAACATATTCAAGAGATGTAGGAAATAAAGTATGTGTAGTATAGCTCAAAGGCAATAGTTAATTCTGATAATATTTTGAGAAAACTTTTTTTTCTAATGTGAAATCCTTACTTTGTATTAAAGGAAAAAAAAATAGTCATAGAGATTAAAAAATCATGTTGCAGGTTTTCATATTATTATTAACTATTTGCACCCTACACATTAAACTACCTAACTTTCTGTTCTATTTTTATACTTTGTGTAATAGCCTGAAAAGCCCTCTTATGTAACATTTTTAAAATTATTTTTTAAACAATGTCAACAACCTTAACAATTTTTTGTTGGTTTCATGAACAAACCATCCTCTTGGGTCTTTTTTTTGTGTACTCACAAGTCTTTAATCCTTACAGTGTCTAGGAAGAAAAAAAAAAAAAAAAAAAAAAAAAAAAAAGTCAAGGTAAAAACTAAGTTCGTGGCTGTATTTGAAGGATTATTTTTTCCCACAGTAAAGGGAATAAATACCTTCAAAAGAACAGTCCCAATCCTTAAACTGTCTATTTATAAACATTTATTCAATTTTACCTTTCTGCTCATCATCATCTTCTGTGCATCTTCTATGGGAGAAGGCTGGGGGGGAAGGAGAGAGGGTGGTGGGAGGTGTGGGTTGAGGAAACAACACCTATACAGACTTAACAAAAATCCATCCAGCATTATTTTCAAGGCATTTAAATACAGAAAAGACAGACAAGCTTATCATTAGCTACCTTAAACTGTTTCTGACATTTTAAATCTACAGTTCAAGAGCCATTGAAATCAGGTGGAAATTTCTGGCAAATGTTGGTTATGCAGTGATGACTATTCCAGGAGGTATACATTGTGAAGTCTCTGTTGGCTGTTTTTATCCTGAGCCTGTTTCTGGTTCTTTCTTCTTCCTGAGAGGTATGTGTGTAATGTCAATCTGAAGAAGGGTTTGGTTTTGCCACAAAAATCTTCATGAATGCAGCTCTGGTTGCAGAACTTCTCTTTAAACTAAGCATATCTTGGTGTTAATTAAAATATGTGGTTTACATTCTAATTGATTATCATTCCTTCATGGAGTTCAAAAAAAAAAAAAAAAAAAAAAAAGGATAATCACATTAGTTATACTTGCTCTTCCTTTTCTATTCCTATCATAATTCAAACAGTAATTTCGAAGAAGAGAGAAGAGTTTAGAAAATTTTTGAAGTAAATAGATTAATAAATTTAGCAACAGATTAACAGATTTCATTCTTGCGTTGAATAGAATAATGATGAAGTAGTTTAGGATAACTGAATTAGTTCTGAAAGAATAGATTAATAATGTATTTTTCCTAACTATGGCTTGTGTTTAATATAATTTGGGGGGATTCTAGAATCTTGGAGTAAGTTTGCTGACTTTTACCATTCATGCTTTTCTTGTCTTTATTCTGGAACTTTAGATAACAATGTCACATGGTGTGAGATGTTTTCTCCATTCTCTGAAGATGGTGGACAACTAAGCTTATTCAGAAATACTGCATTTTCTGGGTGTTTTTTGTTGTTGTTGTTGTTGTTGTTTTCAAAATTAGAGTTAATAAGTGCTGACAATTTCTCTCAGACTTTTCTCTGTCACCAATTGATTCAATTCAAACTACAATTACGCTGCTCAACAATTTCATCTTAGCATTCAATTCTATAAAATTAAAACTGTTAAAAAAGGGGGACATATCCTCAGTAATTATCAAGAACATATGATAAGTATATTGTAAATAACATTTTTCTTTTTCCTACTGAAGAATTTGACGCTATATTTTCAGAATTCAATTCTGAGAATTAGAAAACATATTTCCATATTTCCTTTCAGTCTTGACCTTGTCGTTGACCTTGTGTTTTTTGTTTTCTTTTTGTTTGTTTGTTTTCCACAATAAATGCTAAAAGCTAAAATATTGTTCTATGTTATGTTTGGCTATGACATTCTTCAAGCAACTTGACAACTTTTGCTACAGTTCTATAAGATGTTCTACCTGACAAGAAAGAAATAATTTGCAAGTGTCATTTCTCTCTGGAAGATGCAGTGGGAAAATCTAAGTAGGATACACTTCTGATAGGCATGATGACTCACAGAGATTCTATTTTGACAGTGATTATTCAGGCTAGCAATAGAAGACAATAAATGGGTAACAATGTAATGTAACTAACACTACTGAAGTTATGCTGCAAATGTGTTACATACTTTAAATTAAGCTTAATAACAGAAGATATAAGCCTCTGAAATTACATACCTTGTTTTATAAGCTGTTTTACTTAAATTGATTGCAACAGATTTACTTGATAGATAAGGTTGGTATAATTCAGAGATTACTGTTACACACAAAACAAACAAACAAAAAACCACACACGCACACACACACACACACACACACAAACAACAACAACAACAAAAAAAAACAGTTATATTTTCTCTATATAGGAAACTTTCAATATATAAGGCCAGCAAATTTCTTTCCTGTCCTTCTCTACCCCTAATCCTTTCCTCATGTTCTTGAAACTTTTTTCTTGTCATTATAACTCAGCTGCATATGTAGAAGACCAAACTATGCAAATTAATGTAGGTTCAGAATCGTGCTTAATTCACTAGCATTTATGAAGCTATCTCAAGAGCAAAGCATATACTCAAGTACAGTTAACTAAAATGTAGTTTCTGCTAAATAACTCAGTCATGTGTTCTCTAAATCCACAGTATTGCTTTTGAAGAGTCTGTTATTTTGGAGCCACCTTAAAAAGTGAAGACCTTTGAATTTAGTTTAAAAATTATTTATATACTTAAATGCTGATGGACTCTGAGCTTAGTTTAAAATGAATATGTGATCCAATGTTCAAGAGCATGCTGTGTATGTTATTTAAATTAGTTAACAGGAATAGACTAATAACTTCAGACTTCTTGAGTACTGAGTAGCCAATAATAACAAAACCAAAGTTTATTTATCTTCAAATGTTTGTAGTTGTAAAGACTAGAAATAACTAGTTGTGGAGATTAAAAAAGCATATTCATAGTTATTATTAACTGTAAACAGATCTTGTTCCCTCATTTCCGAACTGAATCAAATGATTTAAAATCAAACTAGTGGGTAAATCCAAGCCAAATCAAACCAATTCAAACCCAGAATCCTCCATTTTCAAAATTGTATATTATATAAAACGTCTGAAAAGATTCAGAATATGTCTCCTGCCTCAGCTTTGTTTTATTTTCCATACACAAATGAACTTATTAGACAGATTTGAATATTATGATAGCTTCCTATGAAATTGGTTTATTCTTAAAATATCTAACTGAACAGCTTTAATCAAGTTTCACTACAGGATGTTTCTAATTAAATCAAACCTTAGAGACTGTTTCTGAGCAACACTAAGCCCTCAAAGTGATTTCTTTATCTGGGCTGAAAATTCCTTAGACACCAAAAGACAACAACAAAAAAGTTTTATATGAAGTGTGCATTAGGATATATAAAAGCCAACAGTTTCCATTGACTGGAAATTACCAGCTGAAATGTGCTTTCTAATGTCAGATGTTGATCCTGAGAAGCAACTGTCATTTAACAAGCCTTATTTATATATAAGAACATCCTAAATTAAAAACTATGTTCTTGCAAGCTAAACATAAACAATAAAGCTGAAATGCAAATTCTGCCTTTTTTTTAATTTTTATTTTGAGAAAGTAAATTTCATAGCAGTAGAAGACCATTAGTTTTCTGTTCCTTGAGAACATAAAGAAGATTATCTAATCAAGCTGTCCAGACTAGACAAAACACGTATTTTTCATTGTTTGCTCCTGTTGAAGGAGGATGCAAATGAAAGCAGAAAAAAAACAAAACAAAACAAAAACAATACAAACATGTTTACAAAAATGCATCAAAGTAAATGCCTGAGCATTAGTGAAATTAAAATGAAATTACAATTCCCTTCCATGGATGACATTAGCAGCTTTTAGAAATAGGCAGGCATAAATTAAAATCCTTTGTAGCTTGGAAAAAAATGGAAAACAATAAAAAACTAACAAAACAAGAACAAATGAATCTTTGGAATATGTGATACAGTTGATATGCATAAGAATGGGTTTGTAAATTCATATTTAAAGAAATTATTTTTCTTAGATTAAAAATAAACCAGGAAAAAAGACATTTGCTTTGTCCCTAACTGCTTTCTAAACTGTACACAGAGCTATCATGAAGCTCCAGGAGGCAACCTGCTGACTTTCAGAAATAGAGGCATTTCTTTTGTATAGCAGATAATCAGTTTAGAAGGTCATATGTCCACTCCCAATGTGAGAAGTCTTTCTGCTTTGTTGAGTATACTTCAGTTTGATCTTGATGTATATTTTTCTTTCATTTCAGATGGAATCCCAGAAGAAAGCCTCTTGTCTATAGTGCATGGGGTTTGGTCACTCACTCACCATCTTGTCAGAACCACATGGAGATGGCAGACACATTTCTGGTTTGTTCTCTTCCTTTTTACTTGTCCTGCACCACAGCTTATGGAAGGGGTAAATGCCCAAATAACTGTTCTACTTTCAAACAATTTCACTTTGCATACAAGACCTGGGGCAAATTGAAAGTGAGATAGAGCAAGCTATGGCTTAAACACAGCACCCGGCACAGTTTGGAAACATTCCAGCTTCTAGTTCCTGAGTACTGCACTCTCCATTGAATGGAGGGAACACATGAATGGCGTAATAACTGGCATCATCCTATCTTTCTGAAGAGTGATACTGCCTAGATCTCACAGAGTTTGTTACAGGCAATAAATCTTCAGTCTGAGAGAAATAAATATAGTCAGGTATAATAACTTGAAAGGTTGCTTAACCCTTCTCTGAAACATAAAGCTGAAATTGATAAGTCCTTTTATTTCATTCTAAATTCTCTGAAATGTAAATGTTCTGAACAACTCTAAATATCATTGCAATAAACAGTTTTTAGATGTTGTACTTATTTAATTAAATCTAAAATAAAAGCCCTCGATGGATCTCAGATGCATACCTGGAGCTTATATGGATTATATTGCCTAGCTATATTTGGCCTGTATAGGTAGACTATATAGGGCTTATGTGAGGGATAATGTGCTAGCAAGGTCCTTCAGTATGCTCCACAAGGTGCTGGATATGTTTGAAATGTTTCTACACCAATGCATATAACATGAGGAATAAACAAGAGGATCCTGAAGCTTTGGCTCAGTCCCAGAACTACTACATCATCAGCATAAATGAGAGTTGGTGGGAAGAGGCCTGTGACTGGTGTGCTGTGGTGGGCAGTTATAAGCTCTTCAGAAGGGACAGACAGGACAAGCAAGTTATGGGGGTGTTGCTGGATGTAATGGTGGGGTTGGACTGCATGGAGCTTGCACCTGGTGATGAAAGAGTTGAGATCCTCTTGGTAAGCATTAAGGGAAAAGCAAGTAAAGGAAATGTTGTTGTGGGATCTAATACAGGACACCTTGCCAGCATGATGATACCAGTGAATTATTCTATAAAGAATGAAGATAATCTCTAGATCAGTTGTCTTTGTCCTTGTGGGTGAGGTCAACTTCCCAGACATTAACACCACATAGTCAATATAAACAGGTCCAGAAATTCCTAAAGCATGTTGAAGATAACTTCTTTTTATAGGTACTATAGGAGCTGACTAGGAATTGTGCCCTCCTAGATTTGTTGTTTGTAAACAGAGAGGGTCTCATGGGTTAATTGGTGATTGGTAGCCATTTTGTCCACAGTGGTCATGAAGTAGTCAAGTTTAAAATCAATCGTGATAGGAGGAAAACTGCCAGCAAAACTTTGACCCTGCATAAGGGGAGAGCAAACTTCAGGTTGCTCAGGGAACTAGTCAGTAAGGTCCCCTGGGAGTCTGATTTTGGAGGTGTAGAGGTCCATCAGTGCTGCTCAGTTTTCAAGAGCCATCTCTTACAAATGCAGGAGCAAGCAATTCCAAAGTGTCAGAAGTCAAGCAAGCAGGGCAGAAAGCCAGCATCTTAAACTGATCATTTATGGGATCTTTTCCTACAGTGTAGGCAGAAAAGTATATGGACATTAAAAACAAAGGCAACATAGGAGGACTACAGAGATACTGTTTGCCATTGTAGGAAGAAAGTTTGAACAGCTAAAGCTCAGTTAGAGTTGGAACTGGCCAGTACTGTGTGTGACAACAAAAATGTCTTTTTTAAAGTATGTTAACAGCAAAAGGAGGACCAGAGATAACATTGGTCCATTACTTAATGAGGATGGTCACCTCACAAATAGGGATGTAGACAAAGCAGAGATGTTTAATGACTTATAGAATCATTTAGGTTGGAAAAGACCTTCAAGTTCATCAAATCCAATCATCCACCTAACGCTACAAGTTCACTGCTAAACCATGTCCCTAATCACTACATCCACACAGATATTAAATACCTCCAAGGATGTTGGCTCCACTACCTCCCTGGGAAGACTGTTCCAATATCTAACCACACTTCTCATGAAAAAAAATCTTCCTGATATCCAATCTAAACTTTCTGTGGTGCAGCTTGAGGCTGTTGCCTTGCGTTCTATCACTTGTCACCTGAGAAAAGAGACTGACACTGTCCTTGCTGCATCCTCCTCTCAGGTAGTTGTAGAGACCAATAATGTCTTTCAACTTCCTTTTCTGCAGGCTAAACAGCCACAGTTCCTTCAGCCACTACTCATCTGTCTGGTTTCAAGTCTCTTCACTAGCTTCACTGCTCTTCTCTGGACACCTTCAAGCCAGGATGTCAGTGTTTTTCTTGACCACCTGGGCACACTACTGGCTCATACTCAGCTAGGTGTTGACCAGCGCTCTGAGGTCCTTTTCTGCCAGGCAGCTTTCCAGCCACTCTTCCCTCAGCCTCTGTCACTGCATGGGGTTATGACGACCCAAGTGCAACACCTGGCATTTAGTCTTGTTGAACATCATGAGAATGGACATGGCCCATTGATCCAGCCTAATCAGATCCCTCTGCAGAGTCTTCCTCCCCTCATGAGATCAACGTGCCCACCCAACTTAGTGTTGTCTATAAACTTATTGAGGGTGCACTCAATCCCCTCATCCAGATCACTGATAAAGATATTAAGCAAAACTGCCCCCAGTACTGAGCCCTGAAGAACACCGCTAGTGACCAGCCTTCAACTGGATTTAAATCCATTCACCACGACTCTTGGGCTTGGCCATCCAGCCAGTTATTTGTGTATCTGTTGATTTGCCAGATTTGACTGGCCCTTTCAAATCCCTTCCCTCTGACCAGAAGAACTAAGGAAGAAACTACCTGCATTCCAGAGATCCTTACCACTGCTCCCAGGGCTCTGAAGTCCTTCAACAAAGCTTAAGATAGTGTTTCTCACAGTATCCTTCTGGACAAAATGTTCAGCACACAGCTAGATAGAAACAAAATGTGGTGGGTGAACAATTGGCAGATGGATCAGGCTCAAAGGGTTATACTAAATGGGGTTACATCGGGCTGGCAGCTGGTCACTGGTGGGATTCTGCAGGGTTCCCTTTGTGTTTTCATAAATGATGTGGATGCAGGGCTCAAATGCATACAGAATAAGTTTGCAGATTATTCTAAATTAAGAGGAGCTTTTGCCTCCATCAAAGGTAGAGTGGACTTTCAGAGAAATCTTGACAAATTAGAGGGCTGAACAATCACCAATTGCATGAAATTTAACAAGAGAAAGTGCAGGATTCTGTACCTGGGACAGGGCAACCCTGGATATATGTACAGACTGGGGGATAAGTTGGAGAGCAGCCCTGCAGAAAGGGATCTGGGGTGTCTGGTTGATGGCAAGTCAAATATGAGTCAATAGTGTGCCCTAGCAGCCATAAGGGCCAAACATATCCTGGAATACATCAAGCACAGCATCACCATCTGGTAAAGGGAAGTAATTGTCCCAATCTATTCCATGATGGTTCAACCTCACCTTGAGTACTGCATGAAGTTTTGGGTGCTACAAAGGACATAAAACTAGCAGAGAGTGTCCAAAGGAGGTCTGTGAAGATGATGAAGGGTCATAATCAGAGGAGAAGAAGTATGAGTAGTGGCTGAAGTCACATAGTTTGTTCAGCCTGGAGAAGTGGAGACTGACGGGAGACCTCATCATTTTGTGGTTTAACCTGGTCGGCAGCTAAACACCACACAGCCATTTGCTCACCGTCCCTCCACCCTCTCTGGGATGGGGGAGAGAAACAGGAAAGTGAAGTCTGTGGGTTGAGATAAAGACAGTTTATTAAGGCAGGAAAATAATAATAATAATAATAATACTAACAATGTGTACGAAACAAGTGATGCACAATGCAATTGCTCACCACCCGCTGACCAATGCCCAGCCTATCCCCGAGCAGCCGGCCCCCCACCCCTATATATTGTTTAGCATGACGCCATATGGTATGGAATACCCCTTTGGCCAGTTTGGGTCAGCTGTCCTGGGTCTGTCCCCTCCCAGCTCCTGCTGCACCCCCAGCCTGCCCGCTGGCAGGACAGAGCGAGAAGCTGAAAAGTCCTTGACTTGGTGTAAGCACTGCTCTGCAGCAATTAAAACATCAGCATGTTATCAGCACTCTTCTCATCCTAATCCAAAACATAGCACCCTACCAGCTACTAGGAGGAAAATTAACTCTATCTTAACTGAAACCAGGACAATGTTTTACATCTTCCTCACAATGGGAAGCAAAGGGGAAGGTGTTGATCTCTTGTTGCTGGTGACCAGTGATAGGACACAAGGGAATGGCACAAAGCTGCATCAGGGGAGGTTCAGTCTGGATATTAGGAAAAAGTTCTTCACTGAGAGGGTGGTTGAGCACTGGAACAGGCTCCCCAGGAAGTGGTCATGGCAGCAAGCCTTCCAGAGTTAATGAAGCCTTTGAACAATGCTCTCAGACATGGTTTGATTTTTAGGTAGACCTGGATGAAGCTATGAGTTAAACTTGATCTTTGTGTGACTCTTTAAACTCAGGCTATTTATGATTCTATGATTCTATCTGTAATTATTTAACACATTTATTTTACCTCTGTGATGTTTATTTTATTGATTTACTAAATCTTATTGCACAGACAAATCTGGACAATTGACTGTAATACAAGTGCTGGTATTTTCACAGTTGAATAGGTTTTGAAATGACAATGGACTTTGAACAAGTTTCACACTGTTACGGTGTTTTACAAGAACAGGGTCTGTCAAAGTAGAACTGAACTAGTGTTCAGTTCTACTCATTTTGCGCAGAGATTGCTAGTAATATTTTCAAACGTGGGAAAGACTTAAAATAATTGATTTGTGATTTAAACTTGAGTTTTGTGAAAAATGAATCATAGAATCATAGAATCATTAAGGTTGGAAAAGACCTTCAGGATCATCTGGTCCAATCATCACCCTACCACCAATATCACTCTCTAGAACATGTCCCTAAGCACCACATTGAACCCTTCCTTAAACACTCCCAGGGACAGTGACTCCACCTCTTCCATGGGCAACCCGTTCCAATGTCTGACGACTCTTTCTCAGAAAAAATGCCTCCTAATTTCCAACCTGAACCTCCCCTGGTGCAACTTGAGGACATTCCCTCTAGTCCTGTCACCTGGGAGAAGATGCCGACCCCCAGCTCGCCACACCTTCCATTCAGGTAGTTGTAGAGAGCAATAAGGTCTCCCCTGAGCCTCCTCTTCTCCAGACTAAACAACCCCAGTTCCGTCAGTCGCTCATCATAGTACTTGTGTTCCAGACCCTTCACCAGCTTTGTAGCCCTTTTCAGGACATGTTCCAGGGCCTTCTTAAAGTGGTGTGGTGCCGGACCTTGTACTAATGAATGAGGAAGGACGAGTTGGAGATGTGATGGTCAGGGGCAGCCTTGGCTGCAGTGACCATGATATGGATCTTGAGAGGAGGCAGCAGGGCAAAAAGTAGGATTGTGACCCTGGACTTGATGAGAGCAAACATTGGCCTCTTCAGGGATCTACTTGGAAGAATTACGTGGGTTAGGGCCCTAAAGGGAAGGGGGTCCAAGACAGCTGGTTAGTATTCAAGTATCACTTCCTCTAAGCTCAGGATTAGTGCATCCCTATGGGTAAGAAGGCAAGGAAAGGGGGCAGGAGACCTGCATGGATGAGCCAGGAACTCCAGGCAAAGCTCAGACAAAAGAAGGAAGTTTACAGCATGTGGAAAAAGGGACAGGCCACTTGGGAGAAATACAGGGTGTCCTGGTTTCTGCTGTCAGAGTATGCAGGGATGTGACAAGGAAGGCCAAGGCCCATTTGGAATTAGATCTGGCAAGGGATGTAAAGGACAACAAGAAGGGCTTCTTCAAATACATCAGTAGAAAAAGGAATACTGGGGAAAACGTCAGCCTGCTGCTGAATGGGCCCTAGTGACAAAAGATACGGAGAAGTCAGAGTTGCTGAATGCCTTTTTTGCTTCACTCTTTACTACTAAGGTCAGCCCTTGGGAATCTCAGATCCTGGAGACAAGAGAGGAAGTCTGGAGAAAGAAGGACTTTCCCCTGGTCGAAGAGGATCTGGTCAGAGATCATCTAAGCAAACTGCACATCCAGAAATCCATAGACCTCAATGGAATTCACCCATGGGTGCTGAGGGATCTGGCCAATGCTATTGCTAGGCTACTCTCCATCATCTTTGAAAAGTTGTGGGGAGCAGGAGAGGTGCCTGAGAAGAGAGGTGTAAATGGGATCCTAGTGTGTCTCAAGAAGATTGTGGACAGCACATCAAGACAGGTGATCCTCCCCCTCTACTCAGCTCTGGTGAGGCCATACCTGGAATATTGTATGCAGTTCTAAGCTCCCCAGTCCAAGAGGAATGTAGAACTTCTAGAAAGGGTCCCTTGTAGAGCCACAAAGATGATTAAGGGATTGGAGCATCTGTCCTATGAGGAAAGAACAAGTGAACTGGGCCTGTTTAGCCTAGAGAAGAGGAGACTGAGAGGGTATCTTATCAATTTCTGTAAGTACCTGAGGGTACAATGTGAAGTGGATGGGACCAAACTCTTCTCAGTGGTGGAGAGGAATAGGAAAAGGGGTAATGGGTATCAATTGGACCACAGGAGGTTTCATCCCCATTACAGGAAGAACTTCTTTACAGTTTGGGTGACAGAACACTGCAATAGGCTGCCCAGGGAGATTGTGGAGTCACCTTCTTTGGAGATAATCAAAATCCACCAAGATACCTGTGGTGGTTTTACTCGAGTGGGCACCCCTCCACCCCTTATTCTATAACATCTGTGTCACACTCAGGTCCCACATAGTTTAGTATGTAGATATTCTCATCACCATTATTCTCTGTCCATTGAAGTGTTTATACGTCTGTACTTTTCATTCCATAGGCTTTTCCCCAAAATGTTCATAAAAGCTGTTGATGGTTTCAGCTTCATCAGTCAAAGTGGTCACTCAGGGCAGGTGAAGTTGGTTTTCTTGACACCAGCACCAGCTTAGCTCATGTCACTGTTGCATTTGCCCAGTTCCTTGCGAAGTTGACCTGTCGTTGGTTCTGCAGTGTCCTACAACACATAACTTGAATAACAGATTAATATTCTCACAGGGTTAAATCTCCTTGAGGCACACACCTGATATCCCCATCCTTCTGCATTACCCACCACGTATACCCTGGTCCTTGGGCAAAGATAATCCCACGAGTGCGTTTGCCTTTTCTGATGGCAGAAGCAACCCACACCACCTTCTCCATCCACTTCCCTACATGCACTACTGGGACTTTAGCTTCTCCCACAGTGTGTAGGGGTTTTGTTTCAGCAGGACCAGGATGGCTTTCAGACCCCCTGTTGTTAACTAGCCAAGTGGCCTCTGGTAGATTCATGTCCCAGTGTTTCAATGTCCCAGCACCCAGTGCTCATAACATAGTTTTTAACAATCCATTGTACCTCTCAACCTTCCCAGAAGCTTGGGGGTGATAAGAGATGTGATACACCCACTCAGTGCCATATCTCTTGGCCCAGGAGGTGACCAAATTGTTTCGAAAGTGATTCCCATTGTCGGACTCAATTTTCTCTTGTGTACCATGTCACCACAGCACTTGTCTTTCCAGGCCCAAGATAGTGTTTCGGGTGTTGGCATGGTTTACTGGATATGTTTCCAGCCACCCAGTAGTTGTTTCTACCATGGTAAGTATGTAATGTTTGCCTTGGCGGGTTTGTGGGAGTGGTCCGATGTAGTCAATCTGTCAGGCCTCACCATATCAAAATCCAAGCCATCTCCCCCTGTTCCAGGGAGACTTTACCCTCATGGCTCGTTTGATTGCAGCACATGTCTCACACTCATGGGTAACCTGTGTGATGACCTCAATGGTCAGGTCCACCCCTCGATCATGAGCCCATCTGTATGTGGCATCCCTCCCTAGATGTCCTGATGTTTCATGGGCCCATCGAGCTACAAACAGCTCACACTTACATCCCCAGTCCAGGTCCACCTGAGCTACTTCAATTTTTGAAGCTCGATCCACTTCTTTGTTGTTCTGATCTTCGGTGGCATGATTCTTAGGCATCTACATGACGTACCTTTACAGCCAGGTTTTCTACCCGGGCAGCAATATCTTGCCACAGGGTAGCAGCCCAGATATGTTTACCTCTGCACTGCCAGTTGTTCTGTTTCCATTGCCATAGCCACCCCCATAGAGCATTTGCCACTATCCATGAATCAGTGTAAAGATACAGTACTGGCCATTTTTCTCTTTCAGCAGTTTCTAGGGAAAGTTGTATAGCTTTCACTTCTGCATACTGACTTGACTCACCTTCCCCTTCCATGGCCTCCACAACTTGTCCTGTGGGACTCCACACAGCGGCTTTCCATTTCCAATAGCTCCCTACCACACGGCAGTATCCGTCAGTGAACAACACACTGCTTTCTGTCTTCTGGCAACTCATTATATGGTGGTGCCTCTTCAGCACGAGTTACTTCGTCTGTCAGTACTCCAAAATCCCTGCCCTCCGGCCAGTCCATAATCTCTTCCAGGATTCCTGGGCAGTTGGGTTTCCCCATTTGATACTGCTGTGTAATTAACGCTACCCACTTACTCCATGTAGCGTCGGTTCCATGATGTGTAGTGGGGATTTTCCCTTTGAACATCCAATGTAACATAGGTAGCCGTGGGGCCAAGAGGAGTTGTGCTTCTGTACCAACAACTTCTGAAGCAGCTCGAATCCCCTCATATGCTGTTAATATTTCTTTTTCAGTTGGGGTGTAATTGGCTTCTGATCCTCGATAGCCCCGGCTCCAGAGCCCCAGAGGTCGACCTCGAGTTTCTCCTGGGGTCTTCTGCCAGAGGCTCCAGGTGAGGCCATGTTCCCCAGCTGCAATGTAAAGTATGTTTTGCACAGCTGGTCCGGTACGGACAGGCCCAAGGGCTACTGCACGAGCTATTTCTTGTTTGAGTTGTTCAAAGGCCTGTTGTTGCTCGGGGCCCCACTCAAAAGAGTTCCTCTTTCAAGTCACTTGATATAGAGGACTCACAAGCTGGCTATAGCCTGGGATATGCATTCTCCAAAATCCCACAAGGCCTAGAAAAGCTTGTGTTTCTTTTTTGCTAGTTGGCAGAGACATAACCGTTATTTTGTTGATCACATCCGTTAGAATGTGGTGACGTCCATCCTGCCATAAGAACTGGATTTCCTGTGCGGGTCCCTTAACTTATTCTGTTTAATAGTAAAGCCAGTTTTCAGGAGAATTTGAATTATTTTCTTCCCTTTCTCAAAAACTTCTTCTGCTGTGTTACCCCATACGATGATATCATCAATGTACTGCAGGTGTTCAGGAGCGTCGCCCTGTTTCAGTGTCGTCTGGATCAGTCCATGGCAAATAGTAGGGCTGTGTTTCCACCCCTGGGGCAGTTGATTCCAAGTGTACTGAATGCCCCTCCAAGTGAAAGCAAACTGTGGCCTGCATGCTGCTGCCAGAGCGATGGAGAAAAATGCATTAGTGGTATCAATTGTGGCATACCACTTGGCTGCCTTTGACTCTAGTTCATACTGGAGTTCTAGCATATCTGGCACTGCAGCACTCAGTGGTGGCGTGACTTCATCCAGGCCCCAATAGTCCACTGTTAGCCTCCACTCACTATTAGACTTTTGCACTGGCCATATAGGACTATTGAAGGGTGAGTGAGTCTTGCTGATCACTCCTTGGCTCTCCAGATGGTGAACTAACTCATGGATAGGGATCAGGGAGTCTCGGTTGGTGCGATATTGCCACAGGTGCACAGTTGTAGTTGCAATTGGCACTTGCTGTTCTTCAATCTTCAGCAATCCTATGGCAGAAGGGTCTTCTGAGAGACCAGGCAGGGTAGACAGCTGCTTAATCTTCTCTGTGCTCAAAGCAGCTATGCCAAAAGCCCACCGGTACCCTTTTGGATCCTTGAAGTACCCTTTCTTGAGGTAGTCTATGCCGAGGAGGCACGGAGCCTCTGGGCCAGTCACGATGGGGTACTTTTGCCACTCATTCCCAGTTAGACTCACTTCAGCTTCCAATACAGTTAGCTCTTGGGATCCCCTGTCACTCCAGAGATAGAGATGAGTTCTGCCCCTTGCTGGCCTGATGGCATTAGGGTACACTGTGCGCCTGTGTCCACTAAAGCTTTATATTTCTGCGGTTCCGGTGTGCCAGGCCATCGAATCCACACAGTCCTGTAAATCCGGTTGTCTCTGTCCTCTACCTGGCCAGAGGCAGGGCCCCACTAGTCCTGGTTGGAGCATCTGTAAATTAATTCTTCCAAATGTGAAGCAGAGGTCTCTTCATCAGGGTCAGGAGTAATACTAGCCCTTCTACTGCCTCTGGGGGATTGCCCAACAGAAACTGGGGCAGCAATCCTCCTGGGGGCCTCTTTTCTTGCTGCTGTATCTTTCCGCAGTTCACATACCTGAGCAGCTAGGACCGAGGTCGGTTCACCGTCCCACTTCCTCATATCTTCCCCATGGTCATGTAAATAAAACCACGAGGTACCCCATGGTGTGCGTCCTGGATTCTCCCTTGCTTGAGCCGGAGAATGCTGGCAATTAATTACTGAAAGATTCTTCCATCTAGGTGAGGAGGAAGTTATGTGTTCTTCTAACCGTTGGGACAGTCTCTCTATGGCTGAAATGCAGGCCCATACTGGGGCAGTGAGATTTTTGTCATATTTATGAAGCTGAATGGACACAGTGTCCACTGTTGGGCCCACCCCCTCATCCCAATTCATTGCTACCAGTGTGCTGGCAAGTGATGAGGGTGAAGCCCGTACAAACTTCCGCCACATGGATGTTGTGCAATGGACTTCATCGGGATCTTTAGGTGTCTGGGCATTGTTTAAATCACTATAAATCATCTCCAGCACAGCTAATTCCCTCAGTTGCTGGAGACATTTATCCATGGTGGCCCACTTGCCTACTTGATATACAATATCTTCCTTGTGGGGATACCTGTCTTTCACAGCTGCCAGGAGTTGCCTCCAGAGGCTGAGGACCTGTGCCTCTATCCCAATTACTCTGTCAATGAGCCTTTCTCTAGAGAGGGATCCCAGCTGCTTGGCTTCACTGCCTTCTAGTTGTTGACTATTGGCCCCAGCATCCCAGCATCGAAGCAGCCAGGTGAGGATGTGCTCACCTGGGTGACGACTGAAATCCTTTCGTATTTCTCGCAACTCACTCAAGGATAGAGATTGAGTGGTTTCTGATTCATTTATGATTTCAGTCTCTTCTCCCTGATGTTGTTGTGATGATGCTGCTTTAGAGCTGCCTGCCTTTTCCTCCTCTCCCTCCTCCTTAGGAGGAACTTCTTCCCTTACTAAATGAGCTGACTTCCGTTTCCATTGTTTTGTCTTGAATATAGGGGCAACTGATACCATAGATGGTTGGTCCTCTGGGGTGGTCACAGTGTGTGTTATCTCATTATCAAATTCAGAAACTTCCATATCCCCTTGAGGTTTCTGGGCAGTGTTAATTCACATTTGATAGGCATAAGCCAGACCCCAGCAGAGTGCAGCAAGCTGGTGGAGTTCTCTGGTATTGCCCGGGTCAGGGCATACATCTTTCAAACATTCTACCAGTTTTTTTTGGATTTTGCACTTGTTCAGGGGTGAAGTTAAAAACCATCGGAGGAGAAAACCGTGACAGGTACCTGCCCATAACCCCCCACACACCTTGCCACCCACAATTACTTTGTCTCGGGGCAGGTCCTTGTATGATACTCTTAATAGATTGTTTGACCTTGGGGAGGAAGAAAAAGAATAGAACTAGTAATAGGAGGATGACATCCGACCAAGGGTATCCAAAATACTCAAAGGTGCTGTGATTAGCCCACAGGGAGAGAAGAAGAAGGTACCACCCCTAATGTTATTCACAAATTGACTGCTAGGGAAGAAAAAGAAGGCAGTGTAATTCTTAATATTTCAAAAAAGATAATCTCCAGGAGACCAGAATAATAACAATGCAGGGCCTGAGTACCAGACGAAACTGGAGGCCAGCATGTTACAGCACAGCATGATAAAGAAACCAAACACAGATTTCAACACGTTCTCTGATTGGATATAGAGGAAGAAAGACAACAGAGAACGGATTACATACAACACAGTCACACAGGAAAATATTAACAGCAAACTGAACATTGTGACTAGCAAGAATGTTAGTTGAAATTACTTTAATCAATTCTACCATTATCTCAACCCTTCAGCCCCACGTTGGGCACCAAAAAGGGCTGTGGTGGTTTTACTGGAGTGGGCAGCCCGCTCTCTCCCTCCCCCCCGCTCAAAGAGGAAGGGGGAGAAAAGTCAACACAAAGAGCTTGAGGTTTGAGATGAGAATGATTTAATTAAAGGGAAAGGGAAAGGGGAGAAAAAGAAACAAAAGAAACAACAAGGCCGCGCAGAAGCACAGAGAGAAAGGAAAAATTTATTCTCTACTTCCCCTCAACAAGTGATGTTCGGCCACGTCCTAGGAAGCAGGGCCTCAAAACATGTACCGGTGGTTCAGGAGGACCGCCCTCCCCCACGAGACCCCCCTTTTATCGCTGAGTGTGACATCAGGTGTTATGGAATATCCCTTTGGTTGGTTTAGGTTAGCTGCCCTGGTGATGTCCCATCCCCATCAATTGCCCATCCCCAGTCTGCTGGCTCTTGGGGGCTTGGAGGGAGTCCTGATGCTGTGCCAGCACTATGCAGCAATAAACACAACACTGGAGTGATACCAGTGCTGTTCCAGCTACAAGTGCAGAGCACAGCACTGTGTGGGCTGCTGCCGGGAAAGGTGACTCCATCCCAGACAGACCCAACACAATACCATCCTGTGTAACATGCTCTAGGTGACCCTGCTTGAGCAGGGGGATGGGACTAGATGATCTCTGGAGGTCCATTCCAACCTCAACTATTCTGTGATTCTGTGTAACAGTAGAGGTGCCTGAGGACTGGAAGAAAGCTGAAGTCACACCAGTCTTCAAAAAGGGCAAGAAGGAGGACCCAGGCAACTACAGACCAGTCAACCTCACCTCCATCTCTGGAAAGGTGATGGAACTTCTCATCCTGGAGGTTATCTACAAACATGTGGAGAATAAGTTGATCAGGAATAGTCAGCATGGATTCACCAAAGGTAAATCATGTTTAAATAGATATCCTTCTATGATGAGTTGACCAGCTGGGTAGATGAGGGGAGGGCAGTGGATGTGGTCTACCTTGACTTCAGCAAAGTTTTTGACACTCTCCCATAACATCCTCATAGACAAGCTCAGGAAATGCAGCCTAGATGAGTGGACAATGAGGTGGATTGATTGGCTGGATGGCAGAGTTCAGAGGGTTGTGCCTAGTGGTGCAGTCTAGTTGGAGGCCTGTAGCTAGCGGTGTCCCCAAGGGATCAATACTGGGTCCAGTGTTGTTCAACGTACTCATAAATGACCTGGATGAAGGAACAGTGCACCCTCAGCAAGTTTGCTGACCACACAAAGCTGGGAGGAGTGGCTGATACTCCAGAGTGCTGTGCCACCACTCAGAGGGACCTCGACAGGCTGGAGGGTTGGGCTGAGAGGAACCTCATGAAGTTCAACAAGGGCAAGTGCAGGGTTATGCACCTAGGAATAACCCCAAGCACCAGTACAGGCTGGGGGCTGGCCTGCTGGAGAGCAGCTCTACAGAGAGAGACCTGGGAGTCCTGGTGGACAGCAGGCTATGGAGGAGGGCTATGCAAATGATAAGAGGATTGGAGCATCTGTCATACAAGGACAAGCTGAGAGAACTAGGCCTGTTTAGCCTGGAAAAGAGAAGATTGAGGGGAGACCTTAGATGGTCTCTTTTCAGTTGTGCCAAGTGAGAGGATGAGAGGCAATGGGCACAGACTGAAGCACAAGAAGTTCCGGCTGAATATGAGGGGGCACTTCTTTACTGTGAGGGTGACAGAGCACTAGCACAGGTTGGCCCGAGAAGTTGTGGAGTCTCTTTCTCTGGAGATATTCAAAGCCTGCCTGGATGCCAACCTGTGCAACGTGCACTACGTGATCCTGCTTGGCAGGGGGATTGAATGAGATAATCTTCAGAGGTCCCTTCCAACCTCAGCCATTCTGTGGTTCCGTGTCTTTTGATGAATAGACAGTTAAGTATGATAATCTTACTAGTTTTTCTGTTAAAGCGAAATGACAGTCTGAAAATTCCAAAACTTTATGTAGCAATTTTATATGAGATGCCTGGAGACGATATTCTGACTGTTGCATCTCCAACAAACTCCCTGAAATTCAAAATTTTATTATTGAAAATGTTCCATATTAGTAGTGGTGCAAAAGGGAAAAAGATCCTGTTCTTAACTGAGAATAAGAAGACATAACTTTATGCTATCATTTTGTAAGGGCATGTATAGTATCTGTCAATTCCTTTTCAATATGTTTTGCAGTATTAAATATTGAAAAAAAAAAGTAAATATAATGAATAATTGTTACAAGAATTTTATATATATGAGCTATGTGTGTGCCATAGATATTAACTGCTATCATACCAGGTACAAAAGGCTGTGGGCATTTAAGAAGCAGTCTATTCAATCTCTGTTATCTGAAGTTCGTAGTTTGAATGAGACTCTAGAAGAGGTAGGGATCACAAAGACTATGGTTTTCTATCTGAACAATTCCTATCAGATTTTGCTACGACTTTTTGCCCTTTTTCTCTGTTTCTAGTCATGGGCCTGAGGTAGAAAAGTAAACAACAGAGCTCTAGAATAAATGATGCACTCTCAGTCCCATCCCCCAAAGTCTGAAGAAATAACCTTACCTCCAATAACAACCATCCTTCAGCTATCTTGATTTGATATTAACAGCCTGGTGTGAGTATGAAGTGGAATTGTGTTTAATTCCCTTTTACACTTCAGAACTTGTAGTCTTATTTCTTATTTCTTGCAGAGGCTTTCATCATCCAGTTGAACTGGCTTCATTAAGCTTAGTTGCTTTTAAAAAAATAATGCTGAGTCAAGAAGTCTTCTAGATGTAAATGTAGTTGCCTTAAAATTCAAGGCTTTATCTGACTACAAGAAGAATCTTCAAACTTTGAAATTCATCAAGTCCTGGGCAATCTCTTCTAGGTGGCCTTGAGCCAGATGAACCATAGAGGTCCCTTTCCAACCTTAACCATTATGTGATTTTGTGATTCTGTAACTATATATTCTGTTTCTTGACTATCATATTCATAGTGAATGTACATGAAATTTCTTGTGTAGCTTCTCTGCAGTCTGTCAAATCCTTTTTTACTCCCTCGCTCTGGAGCATTTTCTGTACCCTCAACCCATTTTCAAGCCTGGCAGAAGATGTGCTATTCTCTCATAGTCTACCAATTTCAGCAAAAACTGTATTTCAGCTTTTTCCAGTATACAATGACCAGAAGGAAATTCATTCAAAAACAATTGTGGTTATAGAAAAAAATCTCACATATTGTGCTGAGGGAGGAAAACAAATAAACAAACAAACAAAAACCTATTCATCCTTATTATCCGTATCAGTGTATCAGTACCCATGTCTGAGATCAACAAGATCAACAAGCAGTTAGGACAAAAATTCCCATTCCTCAGTTAAATAATATTTAGAGATCTTGCCCTTCACATCTCCTTCACACAATGCTGAGACCCTGAAAATAACCCATTAGTTTTACTGCTGTTCTTTTAATAGCCTGAGCATTTTTATGAGTTATTGAATGCTGTCTCAAATCACGCTTCTTTAATAGTCATCTTCAGGCACAGATTCCCTCCCAGTTTATCAATACAGTCCCCATCTCCCTCACGCAGGCATATCTTTGTTGTATGTGTTAGTATGTGCTGTATGTGCCTTTGAAGTTTTTTAGTAGAGAAGCCTTTAATCCTACAACACGTCCTCCTGGAATATATATATATGTATAATCTGCTGTATCTTTATATTTTGCTTTCTTAGCTACTTACCCATGTTATTTATGATTTTACTGAAAGGTTCTATTCAAAATATATGATAATTATAATAATAAATCATGGGACTCCTCCAGAAGTTAATGTTATTTATTTATTTTCTTCAATTCTCTCCAGCTATCTTTCTCAGTTTCCTTATTTGTTATATTTTAATTACCTTTCATAGATGCTACAAAATAAAGTTCTTGTCTTACACAGTAATATATGTATAGATGTATATCAGATGATATAAACCCCCAAAAGCTAATCTACATTTTTAATTTCTATGTAAGACATACCTATCTGAAGGGGTAGCTGGACTTGATGGAAAACAGTAGGTACTTGAATTGATTTATTCTGTATGATGTTAACTGAGGGGAAGAGTGTGTCCACTTCCTCCAGCTTTTCTAGCCAGGACTGCTCCTGCCTGGCAACTTGGGTCCAGACCAATCCCTGGGGACCCAGAGTCTCTTCCCAGGCTGTGGGACATGGCTGCCTCTTTCCTCAGTGGGTGGCAGTGCTGAACCTATATCCCAGAGACACGAAAACATAGATAAAAAAGACAGTGACATGACCTCTCATGCACTTCAACAGCTCTTATACTTCAACAGCACTTACACAAAGGGCTCACATAAATAAATAAATAAATAATAATAATAATTTAAAAAGACACACATCCTCTTTCTCTTCTCCAGATGGAAGAGAGAGAAGTTTGCTGGTGCACACACACACAGCACTCTAGGTTCTCAAGCACACACACACGTTCATGGATCCCTTGAGCACTGGCACAGCCCCTCTGTCTATCCATCACCCCTGCCTGGATCCCAGGTCCCTTATCTGCTTCACGGGTCACTGTCTGGTCCAGTTTGAAGTTTGCTGCACGCACACACAGCACTCACACAATTGTCCCTCAGGCACAGCATATTCTGAAGTCCCCCTGGATGTACCAGAAAGGACACCCTGGCCAGAAGCATTCAATTGTCACAAACCACATAGCAAAGAGAGAAATTATGTATTTATTTATTTATTTGTTTGGGTTCAGACTTAGATGTGATATCTTTTACTTCCAGGATTATGCTGAAAAATTAAAGTGAATTTATTTTTTTCCCTTTAATTTTTCAAGTGAATTTCTTTTGCTTGATATTTTCTCCAGTTTCTGGGTGGTTTTGTTTATTTATTTGTTAGTTTTTGTTTTGTTTTGTTTTGTTTTTACATATTCTTTTGGATCAATAAATCTTGGGGTGTACCTCTGCATCTCAAAATAATTCTGATTATGTAATCATTGAATGTTTTTATTTCTTTCCGGATGGTCTTGAAGTTTGCTCTTTCACATGTTCCACCTGGATTTTCTTAAACTTAATCATAAAGTGAAAAAAAATATATACTTCTTGTTGATCAGTATATTCAGTTTCTATAGCAGAGTTTCTTAATGTGTAATAATTTTTTTCTGTCCTATCTACATGTTGAGAATTGTATATCTATTTACCCTATAATTTATGTCTATTTATCCTAGATTTATTATTAATATTAATATTAACTTTATCATTATTTTTATTATTATTAATTATTGTCAATATTTAAAATCAAAGGATAAATAAGTCTAATTTAGAGACCTGACATAAGAAGAGAAGAATCAGTTTCTTGTAAACCCTGTTGACTAAATTTCTTACATATGTTCCTGGAAAATGGAATGAACAGCTGGAGACAGAGAGAGAAAGAGAAAGAGGGAAAAGAGGGAAGATGTGGGGGGAGGGAGGTGGATAGAGAGAGGGAGGGAGATTATTATTTCTAACTTTATCATGTCATTATTTTTTTTCTCAATTTGCACTGATTTTTCTTCCAATTCTAATTCATCCATGCTTGTCTCCTTCCTTGACATTTTTTTCTGTTTCACTTCTTTCCTGACTTTTGGATCCTAAATTTGTTTCTGTGTGTGTTTGTGCTTTGTTTTTGGTGTTCTTCCTGGCTACTTCTTTTCTAAAGTGCTTTCCTTTCTAATAATTCTTACTTCAATTAGTTCCTGCGGAGTTTGGAAGGGCATCACATTGACTTTCACAGGCCAAACTGGCACACCTGCTGAAAAGTCTTCCATCGTGTTGCATACCAACATTTTTTTTTCATCTCAGAATCAGTTTTATTATTTCTGCATGTTCTATTGCTCTCTGCAAAATCTCTCATGAACAGACAATAGCTTTCATCTGAGATTTATTGAGAGAAGCAATGTGTAGCTTTAAAAAAAAAAAAAAAAAAAAAGTCATTAAATGTTTTGTGTTCATTCTGGGGCTCCCCCCAAAAAAATTGACATATTGTTTTTTCCAGTGGGAAATGCAGCAAAGAGACAGGAACACATGATAAGATCTGTGTGAGTTTATCTTTCTGTTTCTTACTTTAAGTCTGTTTCTGGTTTGTTACTCCCAACTAATTATCAATTAAAATATATATATAAAATTCAATTTCTTTTCCTTGTTTTTTGTTTTTTGTTTTTTGTTTTTTGTTTTCCTCTTTCTTCCAGCCTCCTAATTCTAACTGAAACAATTTCTTTTTCCAAGATTTAACACCACAACAAAGATACAGAAATCTATGCTTCCTTTTCCTGTGATCAGTGCTTACAGTCCTAGTAGATCTATGGCTAAAATGCAGCACTGCAGCTGAAAATATTCAGAGAAAAAAAAAAAAAAAAGAGAGAGAGAGAGAAAAGTATAACTTTGCAAGGCTGTGAGGTGAAAAATGTGAGGCTCTTCAATGCCCTGTATCTGTCATGGGACAGTAGCCCAGGAAATACTCTTGGTTCTGCTAGTTTTATTCCCCCACAAATATCTTCTTTTCCCCCAAAGCTTTTGTTTGAAGGACTGTTCATGTTGATCTGCTCATACTCTAGAAACAACTCTGACTGCTCTGAACCACTTCTATTCTGTAGAAAATCAAGGGCATCACACAACTTCAGAATTACTATAATGAATCACAAGTCCTAAACTAGAGAAGATATAATCACAAAAGGTTATTCAAGCAAAATATTTTTTGCTCAGTTAATAGCATTATATTATATAAGTTAAAACTTTCCTTAAAAAAAAAAAAAAAAAAAAAAAAAAACGGACAAAAAACCATACAGACTGTCTTTAGTATTAGGATTATTAGGATTAAAAGCTATTATATACAACACAGATATTAAGTGTGCATTTTAATCTCATTTACCTTAATGCGATTTATAGAATACAATGGGTAAGTTGTTGCTTAACAGCCAGATCTGAAAATGTACATAAATGTTTGCTAAATTTTGGAACCTGTCTCTGTCAAGATTCCAAGTATCCTGAGATATTTGTAGTCTTTTCAGTGGCCAAGCTGAGTTTTCATTTCTTCTAAATTAGTTTTGGATGACTGTCTTAAGGAAATTACATATAAGCCAATAAGAATTAATATTGCTTAAAGCAAAACTTTCCAAATTGGTCAGACTTCGATTTAGAAACTAAGGAACTATTTCAAAGCAAGAAAATAATTGCATGCATTTATCTTGAATTTAACAAGATTACATTATCTTGAATTTAAAAAGTTTAGTTAAATTTGTGATGACATTATTGTGACAAATGTAGCTTTAAATTAATATAAAGCAATTATACACTTTTGCACAATTTTGATTTTTTTTAAGCTATCATTTACTTATGATCAATTTCTTCATAAGCTTTTTTTTTCAGTAGCCGTAGGGAGTTTTAAGTGTGGAACAAATGCTATCTAAGGCTACCTAACTTAACTGAATTGAAATGTGGCACTGGAATAAGATCCCAAATCATATGTATGTTATAATTGCTTCTGTTTTCATTTGTCCTGGTGTTTCATTTTAACATTACTCTTCTCACTGGCAATAAAACTTTTAAATCATCTGTTTTAACCTTCAATTCAATTTTTCCCAATAATTTAAATCTCTAAATATATATTTTTTCTAAATGTATTTTGGATCATGCAAATAAATAAGCATTAAGTGAAAAAAAATATTGTCTTTTGTAGTTTCCTACTATTTTTTGCTTTCATGAAAATGACCGATATTAGAAGAACATTTTTTTTTTTTTTTTTTTTTTTAAGGAGTTGTGTCTACATACCTTTTTATTTTAGGTGAGGTAACTTCTTTCTCTTTCTGTGTTTTGTAACAGTCTCAGTAAATAATCCCTCTAGTGTGAAACTTATTTCCAGAATATTTTTGTATATAATTATCATTATTTTATTAGTACTGAGTAGCAGCTACAGATAGCTGGTTGGGTATAAGTATTACTAATGTTTTTTTTTTATGAAACTGTTATTAATTTTGGCCATACAACTTAGTATTATATTTTTTACTCTTTCTTTTTATCGTTCAGTAGTTTCAAATCAATCTGAAAATTCAGTCATCAAAGATCAACTCTCCATTGAGTTGATGTGGTATAACTCAATGGTCCATTGGTAATTTTGCACTATTATAATAATCTATACTGCTTTGTAGACATGTATAACTGGTTACATTATTATAGTCATTTTGCAAAGTAAAGGTATCAGAAGGAAATATCTCTTACCACACATGGATATACTACATCTAGACATGTTCCTGAAAACAGAACAAAACAAACAAAAAAAGCAATCAAACCAATTAAATACAAAAATGTCTCCAGTAAGTAGGCAATAAGTAGGACTCACGGTTCAAGTAAGAAATACATACAGCTTCTTTCCAGGCATTCTCTAGTTCCCAATGTAAATTGTTGTAGAATTTGAATAACAAAGAATACATGGAAATGCAAAACAAACAAACAAATGAACAAAAAACCCTATGTATTACTAGAGAAGTAAACTGTCTCACATCAAAATCTTACTGATCAGTACTGCACTCCTTTATTCATGAGAGTCATTAACAAAATATCTATGAGGCAAGCAATTCATTCTGGGATCTTGCATCACCTCTATGTTTTGCCTCATTTATTTAATTATTTATTAGGTCCAATTTATCTTAGATTGCATTCTCTTCAGTTCCTAAGTTCCTAGAAAAGAAATGAACTCACTCATTTCCTCTGTAGGAAAGTTTTTTCACTGCATTCTTACTGGAAGTAAGATGAAATATTCTATAAGCAGCTGGGAAAAGTCTCACAATCACTATTCCTCCTTTTCAGTGGGTAGTTCAACTTACCAGATGTCTACTGGAAATGAAATACAGCAGAGAGGAAGCAGTCTAGGGGGCTTCTGGACTGTGTGGAAGATAACCTCCTGACATAGATGGTGAGTGAGCCAACAAGAGAAGGAGCCCCACTGGACCTTTTGCTTTTGAACACAAGACTTGTGAGTGATGTGAAGGTTGGGGGCTGTCTTTGACATAGTGATAATGAATTAATAGAGTTTTTAATTCTTGAAAAAGTAAGGAAGGTGGTTAACAAAACTGCCAGCTTGAATTTCCAGACGGCAGACTTTGGCCTGTTTAGAAGACCTGTTGACAGAGTCCCTTGGGAGGCAGTCCTGAAGGGCAAAGGAGTCCAAGAAGGTTGGACAATCTTCGAGAAAATCAGTCTGGCTGAATAGAGAGCAGTGTCTAGAACTCAGGAAGAAAAAGAATCTTTATGACCTTTGGAAGAAGGGGCAGGTACACTCAGGAGAACTACAGACGTGAGGTCTATGCAGGGAGAAAATTAGAAGGGCCAATGCCAGCTGGAGTTCAATTTGTTTACTGCCATTAAAGACAATGAAAAAGGCTTCTATAAGTATTTTAACAACAAAAAGAAGATATGGAGAATCTCCATCCTTTATTGGATGTAAAGGGAAGCATAATGACAAAAGATGACGAAAAGGCTGAGGTACTTAATGTCTTCTTTGTCTCAGTTTTTAGTAGTAAAACCAGTTGTTCTCCAGGTACCAAGCCCCCTGTACTAGAAGACAGGGGCGTGGAGCAGATGGGAGACCTTATTGTTCTCTACAACTACCTGAAAGGAAGTTGTGTGGAGCTAGGTGTCAGCCTCTTCTTGCAGAAAACTAGTGATAGGACTAGAGGGAATGTCCTCAAGTTGCACCAGGGGAGGTTTAGCTTGGAAATGAGGAGACATTTCTTCTCAGAAAGAACAGTCAGGCATTTGGAACAGGTTGTCCAGGAAGCTGGTGGCGTCACCATCCCTGGCGGTGTTTAAGGAAAGTTTTGATGTGGTGCTTAGGGACATGGTTTAGTGAGTGACATTAGTGGTAGGGTGATGGTTGGACCAGATGATCTTGAAGGTCTTTTTCAATCTTAATGATTCTATGCTTCTATGAAAGAGGACCCCATAATCTACAAGGAAATGGTCAGTGACCTGCTAATTACAACTTAGACTCACATAATATGGGGCCAGATGGGATCCACCCAAGGGTACTGAGTTGGTGGAAGTGCTCACCAAGCCACTTCCTACCATTTATAAGCATTTCTGGTTATCTGGGCATATTCTGGTTAATTGGAGGCTAACAAATGTAATGCTTATCTACAAGAAAGGCCAGAAGAAGAATCTGGAGAACTACAGGCCTGTCAGTCTGACTTCAGTGCTGAGGAAGGTCATGGAGCAGATCATCTTAAGTTCCATAGCACAGCATGAATGAGGTACCCAAGCAATCAGGCCTAGTCAGCTCAGGTTTATGAAAGGAAGGACTTGCTTGACTAACCTCTCTCCTTCTTCACAGTGAGGAATTTCTTCCTGATGTCTAATCTAAACCTATCAGTTTTTAGTTTAAAACTGTTACCCCTTGTCCTACACTCCCTGATAAAGGGTGATTCCCCAGTACCAATAGGTACTTTTTTACCTACTTAGGGACTTTCCTTCATGCTAAGGAAATAGAATTTGTAGATATCGTAGGAAATTCTGTACTTAAAACAATAATGGGATACATTCCACAGATAAATCACTGCAAAAGCCTTAATGGAAACAATGGAATAAATGGAAAAATCACAAACACATCTCCCTTTCCAGTAGACATTATGAAGTATATAATATTCAAGTATATTTAAAACAAAATAAAATAAAACTTTTTTTTTTTTCTTTCTTTTTCTTTTTCAGTTCTATTTAACTTTAATTTTACAGAGCAGTGCATCCATTAGAAATGTAAGTGAGTCATGGCTGGTAGAAAGCTACAAAGCTGAAATCTACACTCATCATGAATCTGCTTAAAGACATGATCTCAAATTATGAAAAAGAGCTAAATCTAAATTATGACTCATAGTGAAAACATTTCTGCCCTTCCACTAAAGTAAATAACTGCACTACATCTGAGAAATATATATATATATGTATACACAGGTGTATATATTTCTTTGTAACATATGTATATATTTATATATCGGGTATCTGTGTATGCGTTTATATACTTGGGTAGAGAAGACTGGTATTTGTTGTTTTTCTCCACTCACACTCTGTGTTATCACTTGCATTTGTGTAAGAGTAACCTCTTGCTTGAATGACTTGCAGCAGCATATAAAGGATTGTCTTTCATGCTTGTATTCAGTGTGTGTATCCTATCTTCAACCATATCCTTGGCCGTGTCAACAGAGGTGTGGACAGGAGGTCAAGGGAGGTGTTCTTGTGATGCCCTACTTGGAGTACTGCGCACAGATCTGGGGCCCCCAGCACAAGAAGGATATGGACCTTTTAGAGCAGGTCCAGAGGAGGGCCACAAAGATCAGAGGGCTGAAAAGAAGGCTCCAGGGAGACCTCATTGAGGCCTTTCAGTACTTAAAGGGATCCTATAAAAAAAAAAAAAAAAAAAAAAAAAAAGATGGAGAGAGGCTCTTTTCTCAGGTCGATAATGATAGGACAAGGGGGAATGGTTTTAAACAAGAATAGGGGAGATTTAGATTAGACATTAGAAGGAAATTCTTTACTCAGAGAGCGATGAGGCCCAGATAAGCTTTGGATGCCCCATCCCTGGAGGTGTTCAAGGCCAGGTTGAGTGTGGCTTTGGGCAACCTGAGCTAGTGGGTGGCATCTTATATAAGGTAATATCATGTATAATGTAATACCAAGCTTTTTCTGACACTGAGGTGGAAGATAGCAACCAGAATACACACAGGTAAACATATTTGGTTCTGTCAGAACTTGTGAAGGGAAAAAAAAAAAAAAAAAAAAAAGAATTATTTGTCAGAAAATTTCACTGCCAATGATTTTATCATAATATCACCTATATGTTAATTCAGGTCTTGCTTTTATTTTTAGTAATTTCAGAATTATCTTGTCACAGACTAAAAAAATGGAGGAACTGAATAACTGGGTATATAACACATGGTAAGAGTGTACCCTTCACACTGTGTAAATATAAGGTTGCGTGGTTTTGCTTGCTTCATTGTTGTTGTTATTATTGTTGTTGTTATTATTATATATGTTTTTCCCTTGGGCTTGTACTAGTCATAATAGAGTATTCAAAATTGAAAAACTAATAGGACATCTTTATTGGTTTTAATGGAGAATGGTTTCCAGTTTCTTTTCAAGCAAGCTATCACATGTCTCTGTAGTAGTCTAAGAGAGACCAGCTTGATAAGAAAACAAAATTTCTGGATGCATTTTCTGCTACATTAGTGAAGGGATGGGAAGAATCAAAAGCTCTTAGAGTTTGCCACTGTACTGTGAGCCTTTGGAGATACTGAAATTGCACCTATGCACTCCCAAACTGCTAGAAGTCAAACATGCTTTCTCTTGCTATACCCGCTTGTATTCAACAGGAGTAGTGTTTGTTACCCTGTTACACACCAACTGTGAAATTGCCTTTTTTTTTTTTTTTCTTTTTGACATTTTAATCTACAAATTATGGTGCATTATTATTGTTTTGTAGGCTACCAAACAGAAAAGTTGCTGCACTGTCTTTAATGACATTACTAGGTATTTAAACAAGGTTTAACAGTTTTACCACTGGTATTCCATATTTATATGTTCCTATATAATATATATATATATATGTTCCTCTCACAAAACCTAGGAATTTTGTTTCAATGCAAGAAACTGTTTACATTTTAGTGTGTGTGTGCATACTTTTTAATATTGTTTCAGAAAATATTTGGATGCTACAACTGTAGAAGCCTATCAGATAAGGCTTATTGGAAAATAAATGTATTAATAATATAACTGTCTTCTTCAGATTTAGTTCACATTTTAAAATGAAATCCTCAGAATTAATTATGTGTAGGTATGTGATTATATTTTTCCAAGAGCTGTAGCTGGGAAGATGTTGCTTTTTGTTAAGTTTAACTAACATTGGAAATACTTGTTCTTCTCTAGGGGAAACTTGGTATTTCTTATGTTCTTCTATGTTGAAAAGTAAGGTAAAAAAAACAAAACTAAACAAAACAAAACATTACTTATAAAAGCAGAGTTGGCAGTATTTAAAACAGTTGTGTCATGCCTTAACTATTGAAAGTTTTGAAGTTCTCACATAAAGGAATGTAACACATTGTAAAATAAAACTAATGCTTAACTTGTCAAGAAGCAATTTTCAAAAATTTATAAATGCCACACAGGTAACGTATAATTGTAACTACTAACTTATTAAAGCAATACTGAAAATATGTCAAATAAATCAATGCAGTTTATGTTGTATTTTCATGTGGCTGAGTTGATAGCAAGTAACACAAGAACAGCATGATATAAATATACTGCTTATTTCAATCCACTTAAAGCAATTTTTCTTGTCATAGATAAATTATTTTATGATCCCTTGATTATATTATTTAGTATACTTCCAAACACTGAAATATATCAAGGCAATATGAAGCAAAAGTTACACTGAAGAAAATAGAAATTTTTCAATAAATTATGTTTCAACATGGAACATGAACAATCAGTTTGATAGAACAAGACATACAATGATATTCCATGATATTTAGTGTGTATTTAGTATGTCTGGTGATCATAAATTAGATTTTAAATTAGAAATCTATCAGGAGCTGGCTAGATTTCTGTGGTTATTCTCCTGTCTTTTCTTGGGACATAATTTTATACATTACTTTTACCTACTTTGTTAAAATACATAAAGATTTTGTGCAAGATCAAAAACTTACAACTAAGTTCAAAAGTTATTTTCCAAAGGCTACCAAAAGTAAGCCTTTTAATTATTTCTTTCACCTATAAGCTACAGCCTTCAGAACTCCTCTACAGCTGCATACCGTTTGGCACATTATGCTAGAATCAAACAGCTACACATAATTAACTAAAAACTATTGCATGGATTTTTTTTTCAGAAATTGTGATATTGTTTATTGTATATTTAATTCTGATAGCAACGTTTTCACCATCAATCTCTTTATCTGAAAGGAAACAGATCTTTAGCCATACATTATCCAGTCATTGGAGGGTGTTTTTTTGTTTGTTTGTTTTGTTTGTTTGTTTGTTTTGTTTTGTTTTGTTTTGTTTGTTTGTTTGACCCTTCTCTTCTCTAGGCTGAACAGCCCCAGCTCTCTCAGTCTTTCCTCATAGGATAGGTGTTCCAGCCCTCTGATCATCTTTGTGCCCTCCTCTGGACTTAGCTCTAACAGGTCCACATCTTCCTTGTGCTGGGGGCCCCAAACTTGGATGCAGTATTCCCAGTGGGGCCTTATGAGGGCAGAGTAGAGGGGGACAATCACCTCCCTTGACCTTCTTATGGTCATGATGTTATGATATTAGGAAAAGGGTATCTTTTTTATCCAAATTCCACCTGAACAACTCTTCCTTTTCCTGCACCACAAGCATTTATACTTGCCTCCTTGTTTCACCTTTTATAAGGAAAGGATTTCTAAGCATTTAAAAACGTTCTAGATTAATAAAAATCTCATGTAATAAAAAAAAAAAAAGCAGATGAGCAAAATGAGAGTTTTTATTTTATTTTATTTTAGTATTCCATATATATTTAATTTTTCTTGTATTCATTTGAAGTTCTTGTGCCTTTAAGTGCCTAATTTTTAAATGGCAGTTTAACATGTTAAGACATTTGCAAGCTTGCAATACTTTTAATCTGTAAAAGAAAGATTGAAAGCAATAAAAGATCTTTTTTTTAAAAAAATAAAACATTTTTTTTTTTTTTTAAATAGTTCTTTTCAGTTGCTTCTTACATATTTGGCTATTTTTTTCATGTTTATGGGAATACAAAGTGTTGATAATTATAAATAAATAATTTGGTCAAATTGACATCCAAAATTATCCAAGATAAAGATCCATGATTACATTAATCTGAATTAATATTTTTATAAATGTCTTTATTGCTGAAATTAGATTAAAAAGAAAGAGAGAGAGAGAAAGAAAGAAAGTAGTTACACAATGCAAGATTCATAGAGAAGAGGAAGAACTAATATTAGCAATAATAATTCCAACCTTCTTTGAGAAAGTACATTTTCACTGAAACAGTTGCTGTCTATTGTGCCTTGATAGACTAATAAATCCCTTTTGCTAAGTTACTGTCTCAGTTTCAAAGATTTACATTATTTTCCTCCACACTGTTATGGTTTAACCTGGTCGGCAGCTAAACACCACACAGCCGTTCGCTCACCCTCCCCACTCCCTTTCTGGGATGGAGGAGAGAAACGGGACAATGAAGCCTGTGAGCTGAGATAAAGACAGTTTATTAAGGCAGGAAAATAATAATAATAATAATAATAATAATAATAATAGTACTACTAATAATAATGTGTACGAAACAAGTGATGCACAATGCAATTGCTCACCACCCGCTGACCGATGCCCAGCCTATCACCGAGCAGCAGGCCTCCCCACCCCGGCTAGCCACCCATATATATTGTTTAGCATGACGCCATATGGTATAGAATACCCTTTTGGCCAGTTTGGGTCAGCTGTCCTGGGTCTGTCCCCTCCCAGCTCCTGCTGCACCCCCAGCCTGCCCACTGGCAGGACAGAGCAAGGAGCTGAAAAGTCCTTGGCTTAGTGTAAGCACTGCTCTGCAGCAATTAAAACATCAGCATGTTATCAGCACTCTTCTCATCCTAATCCAAAACATAGCACCCTACCAGCTACTAGGAGGAAATTAACTCTATCCTAACTGAAACCAGGACACACACACTCTGTGGTTTCATTTTTTATTTTATTTTTTTTTTTCTTATATCATGCTGTTTAGGAAACATGGAAGTAGGTGTCACATTTCCCAGGTGAGTCTCTAACCCTACAAAATTTAGATTCATTTTAACTCACTGCATGCTGCAGATGTGAATACTATATATCAGAATGAGAGGCTTTGATTTGTGTCAAGCAGATAATTTCATTTAATTGAGAATATTATTTTTCTTAACAAAATAGAAAATTCAGTAATTTGCAAAGCTTCATATATGCTTTACTATCCCCTATTTTCCTCCACATAAATAAAAGTATTTGGAATTACTATTTTTTTTAGGTACAAAGGATCAGTCAAGCACCTCCTTATGAACCATTTTGTATCAATTCATATGCTGCCTGTGCTGCAGTGTGAGATACTTATGTGTTCCTAACAAAGACAAAACTGTCTTCTTTTGTTTCTGCTTTTTGCTTCAGTGAAAGAAAGTTCATATATGGCATCAGTTTTGAGAAGGATCTCAAAAAGATGATGTCTAACAACAATTGATCTAAATGTGCATTTAAATGAAGGACATACAGGATTAATTTTAAGCATCAGTCATATTTTTTATGAACAGTTATCAATAATGGTATGTTCTCATTCATTTTGTCACTCTAGACATTTAGTTAGTTCCAGGGAGACTTCATTGTGATCTTTCAGTACTAAAAAGGTTCTTATAAACAGGGTAGAGAGGGACTCTTTACCCAGGTAAATAATTTGTACATATGATTTGTACATATTTTACATATGAGACATAAGGAAAAAAAAAAGTACATATCTGAGGTAGGATGTCCAAATTTAAAACCCAGAATAATTATGTCGTATCTGAATAAGGTTAAATTACATCATTGTGATATCAATTCAGTATGAAAGATGCTGATCACTTTCCAGGAATGGAAATTATTTTCCAAGAAATGAGCTTGAAAGATGGTAAAAGGCAAAATCATTTCTCATAAGGTTTAGTATCTTACATCAGTGAAGTACATTTATTACAGATTTTTTCAGCTAGTTAAATATTAAAAATTGAATAGACTATTTGAATTTTCCTTTGTAATGAAGTATTTTTTTAAACAGAAACTTAATAGAAGTCTTTACATCTTGTATTATTTCTATCTTATATTAGCAAAGACCTGTGGTAGATATAGGCTAGTAATTATAATAACATATGGAAAGATTAATAAAAACTAAAATCATTTTTTTTTCTTTCAAATGTAGATTAACATCATGTTGTAATATTTAATACAATATAGTTTAAATAGAAAAACAGAGGACAAAAATAATGACAGATTCAATAACTACAGTCAAATTTAATTGAATTTGAATTAAGTTGAAGTATGAGCAAATTTGAAGTCTAACTTATGGAAAGACCAGACGTGCACCTTTCAGCTACCATATATTAATAAGAAAACCTAAGGCAATTCTCTGGAAACACATTTAGTCAGCTTAGAAAATTATTATTATTATTATTGTTATTATTATTATTAATAATAAAAGGGCAAAGAAAAATAGAATTTATATTGTGTTAGGATATAAAATATATATATATAAAACTAAATTAGTAAAGGAAAAATCTAATATGAAAACACAGTGAAATTCTGGAAGACTTTCAAGGTAAGAATGCGAAGCTATCAGTAGAGATCCCAAGAAACGGAGGTAAGCAAGTCAAGAAAAATTTAGTTATCTTCATTATGGGATGCCTGAAGGGTTGTCTAGAACAGTGTAGTGAACATAAGAAAAATTCGGTGTATATATATATACATATACATATATAATCTCTTAATGAGAACGTGATTTTTGTTGTTGTTGCTTTGTTTTGTTTTGTTTTCCATATATAAATGTAATTAAGAAATAGTTGCTAACTTTAGGCTAATGCAGAGAAGCTGGAATAGAAAGAGATTCTTTAACTTGCAGGTATGAGATAAAAATAATAATGATGGTAAAAGTAATGGACATTGCTGTCTTTAGTATACCTACCTTGAGCTGACAGTGGACCATCCAGAAAGAAATGTCAGACAGTTTGAGATGTCCAAGATAGTACAAGAGAGCAGATGTCAGTTGAGAGATGATATGAAAGAGAGCTTTAGTTTTAGAGAACATCAGGGCACTGAATCTGAAGATGAAAAGCAGAAAGGATGTAAAAATGAGAAACGGAATGGATGAGCTACATGTATTTTTTAAGCTCATCATTAGAAATTCAGAGCATGTTTGCACCGAACAACAACTACAAATCTTCAAAAGAAAAAAAAAGTCAGAAAAAATAATTGATTTAAAGGAGTTCTGAGATGGAAAGAGAATTTGGTGGTTTTATTATCATTATGATATCGTATTTGAATTTTGCACTTTCAAATTTTTATTAATGTATTTTCAGAAAAATCACAGACACATGCTCCTATGAGGAAAAAGTCTTTAAGACAGCTGTCTCAAATCTCTTTGCTGTAACAATATCATTGTGGATTTCCTTTTGTGTAATTGAAATTACAGGTCTCTATTAAGTTTGCCTATTAAGAATGTACTGGGTCTGGCTGGAATGGATTTAACTTTCCCTGCAGCAGCCTATACAGCACTGTGCTCCACACTTGTAGATAGAGCAGCACTGGTATCACACCAGTGTTTTGTCTATTGCTGAGCAGTGCTAGCACAGCATCAGGACTCCCTCTAACCCCCCCAGAGCCAGCAGGCTGGGGGTGTGCAAAAGGTGAGGAAGGAACATCACCAGGGCAGCTGACCTAAACCAACCAAAGGGATATTCCATACCATATGATGTTACACGCAGCAATAAAAGGTGGAAAAAGGAAGGAGAGGGGAGGGGTGGGCTCCTGTTGTGAAAACGTCTGTCTCCTGAACAACAGCTATGCATGTTGAGGCCCTGCTTCAAGGACATGGTCAAGCATTGCTCATTGGTGGAAAGTAGAAAGTAATTTATTTCCTCTGTTCTTCCACACAGCCTTTGCTTTTTTTTTTTTTTAATTTGTTTTGTTTTGTTTGGTTGTTTTGCCTTTTTTTTTCTTTTTCACTTTCCCTTTTCCCTTTAGTTAAATTATGTAATTAATATTAATTTTCCCTTAATAATAATTTTTCCTTTAATTAAATCATCCTTATCTCAACCCATGAAGTTTTTTTTTTTTTTTTTTTTTTCCTTTTCTTCTTCCCCTCTTCTTTTGAGAAGGGGGAGTAAAAGAGCAGTTGTGGTGGAGTTCAGCTACCTAGCAAGGTAAAACCACCACAGTCAGATGAAAATTGCTGCTTACAATGATTTATTTATTTATTTATTTATTGGGGGGTGGGGTGAGAAGGGCAGGCATTGAGGGAAAGAACAAAATTGCAAAAGAAATACGAAGAGAAGACTGGATAAGAAGCATGGGCTTACAGCTTATCTCGGTTTAAGGTGAAGATTGATGAAACTGTGAATGGGTTTATATGATATATTTGTTGGAAATCAGCCAGACTATTTGATCCCAGAGGTATTTTTTACCACTCTTTGCTATGTCCTTAAATTTGAGATGACCAAAAGAAGTCAGAAAATGTTCTGGGTCTGTCTGGAACAGAGTTAATTTTCCCCACAGCAGCCCATACCATGCTATGCTTTGTACTTTTAGTTAGAACAGCATTGTTATTGCATCAACATTCTAGCTATTGCTGAGCAGTGCTGGCACGTCATGAAGGATGTCTTCCCAACCTAACTTCCACTCTTGTCTTGATGAGGAGGAGTGAGAGGGTACTTAGCTATCTACCAAAAAAAAGAAAAAAAAAAAAAAAAGCAAACAAAAGACAGTAAAATTAAAGTAATTGACATTTTATATTTTCATTACATCTTCCTGTAAGAGATGTCCTTAATTTCTGGCAATCCTTATTTAGCAGCAGACCTTCCTCAGTGCCTAGTCACAGGGGAAAGAAATAATTTAGTAGAAGATGAAAGTTCCAAATGAAAATACATGGTATTTAGAAAGCAAATTAATGATCACCTAAATAGTCATTTTTATGCTAACAATCCCCAAGAGGACCACTGCCCCAACTATTACTTCTACAAAGAACTCCACTATGAAGATGCTGAATAATTAAATATACTTTGATTAAACATTTCTGAATTATGAAGAAAGAAATAAATGCTCTGTTTCTCTGCTTTATGTAGAAAGCATATGTTTACATGTTCATATATACATATGCATATATATGTTCATATGCACATAAGAATAACATACATTCATTCATCATACATCTGTTTTAAAACTTAATGACAAAGCCAGTGCCTGATTGACTCCCCATAGATTATCAAAGGTTGAAAGTCTATGCACAGGGAATACGACACAATTCATGAACCCTTAAATTTTTGTATTCAATAAATTGTTGAAAAAAAAAAAAAAAAAGATAAAATCCAGTGATTCCTTGAAAAATTAACATTTCTTTAAAGTGTTAAAATTATGTCTCTTGGACCACTAGAGTTGTGTCACAGTTTCCATGTCAATGTCCAAGTAGAAATTGAAAGAAGGAATAGATAAAATCTATCTATCTAATCTATCTAAATTCTTTTTTCACAGCAGGTTCCTTTTACCTTTATAAGTGTATATTAACTCACCTGACACTCAAAAGGTACATCCACTTGTCCAGTAATGTCTTTGTTTGGATGATAACTCTGGACTGGTATTCAATATCTGGATTGTAGAAATAATCTCCATGAGCAGAATAAAAATATCCTATAATATCCAAAAATTGTTATGATGTTTTGTTCCACATTTGTCTGCAGTCACTGATGTTACACATGCTAACAAAAATATAAAAGAAAAAAAAAAAGCCAAAAGCCTTTCAGTGTTCCTTTTTATGTTTTTCCAGCTTTTAAGTCTCTCGACCAATCTTTTTTTTTTTTTTTTTTTTTTTTTTAAAAATTATTTTATAAGTATTTATTTTTTTATTTCTGCTTTGGTCATCTGAAGTAGATGTAAGACTCTAAAGACTCTACTACAAGTCTTACTAGCTGTCTTTGATTTTTTTTTTTTTTTTTTGGTGCAGCTCTCTCAATACATGTGACCTTGCAAACTTTTTTTTTTTATTATTTTTTGGAATGATAGTTGCAAGTCATAACCTGAATCTTTGGTTTTAGGACACAATTAAAATCTTCTGTTAATCATGTATTTAATTATTTTGGATAGTTGTTTCAATAACTAGGTCTCACCTAAACTGTGTCTAAAACAGTATCAATTTTTACTGCAGTACCTGTTTGTTAAAGAAATATACCACAATACTGTGGCTTACTGTGGGCCCTACTATTTATTAACAGCATTTATTCTCTAATGTAAACCTGTAAAACTAGAATTCTTCAATGAAGATAATTTCTGACAGCATTTATTTCTCTAGTAAATTCATATATATTCATTTCTCACCCATGGGGATCTACAACAGCTTTCCACTTCTGTACAAAACCATCCTTAGGAAGTTTATTCAAGGGAAGCAGTTTTTTACTTTTCAAATGATCATGAATTTCTTCAGCACAAATTATACACAAACCTGAGCATGTTGTAGAAATGAGTTCAGCAACAGCAGAACTAAGGCAAGCTGTGCACGTCTTTTCATATTTCCTTACCTTTGATGAAGAGCTAAACTGTGGAAAATGCAGTAAGAGAATGGCAGATCACTTCTAAATAGTTTTGATTCCTAGTGCTGAGTTATTCTTCTCATCTTCATCTTATACAGGGTAGGTCACTAGTGTTGATCAGTCTAAAATACTTACTTCAGTCCATATTTACAGAATCTTCCTAAAAGTCCCATGTATGATTAGGAGGGCTGTGAAATATTTATCATTTTCCAACTTGCTGCAATAAGAACTGGTTTTATCCTTTAAGTTAAAATCTAATATTGCTGTTTTACTTCAAGGTAAGTTCTGACAGGTTTCAAACAATAAGATGGACTTTGCTAAATATAAACACAGCAAGGCAATCATATTTACTTGCAACCAAGTAATTCTAAAATGATCAGTAAGACCATTTGTTAATTGCTAAGAAGGTTTACAAGCAGGATAAATGATAAAATAATGTCCTGCTACTTGTTTGCTAACACAGCTTAAGCAGACCACATACAAATAATGTGGAGCCTGGGGACCTGGTGTTCATTTTATAACTACCTCCTCGTGTGCTTTATATTACTACGAAGGTCATCCAACTTTTCATTTTGCTCTTATTCAGCCAGTCTGTACATTTTTCAGGAAGGGATTTTGTATGAATGAACGTGTTCATACCATAGCAAGGCACAGTGATAATACATGATCAATAAAATCAAAGTGAATTGTGCTGGAAAAGCTTTAGAGAGATCATATGGTTCACAGGTTATCATGTGGTAGACACTGGGCCAGAATCAGACATACAGCTAGGCATCTCAGATCTTATTCCTTTTGAAACAACTTTGATGCATTCTATCACCTGAAGATCCAGGTTACTTACTGATTACTTCTCTAAGGACTGTGAAGATTACTTTTTTTATGTTCTTTGAACATGGTATCAAAGCAATGAGTTTAATAGTGTTTGGGTTTTACAAACCAGTAATATATCCATTGACATAAGAATAGCTATGTAGGAAAATATAGGAATAACAATGTAGCTGTCAGGATACTGACATGAGCTAAGATTTATTCATTTACTATTTACCCAACGTGTTGCTCATATTTTTTGGCATATGATACTTTTTAAAATCCTTTAAATAACATAGGGATTGCAAACCACCAGGCAAGATGAAGCAGTTCCTAAAATCTCAGATTTCAGAAATTCGGAAATCCTTCCTTCAGCAGTGAAAACTAGAGCCTTCCTTCTCTTTCACCTCTAGATCTGCCCCATCATGTCTCAGTTTATGATAATATTGCTGCTAGCATTTCTTATGTTTTCACACAATTTTGCCAATATCATTATGCTTGGCAGTCTTACACTACATATAGTCTGTACTATATATGTATAACTGGGCACTTCAGAAAATGAGTGATTGCATAATTTATGATGATGTTCAAGTCATAGAATGCACAAATCATATGATGCATACAACACATCATTTTTACATCAGTGGCAGAGATTCCTAAGATGAGCCATTATGTGGCTTCTTATTTGTACATACTGTGACTTTTCAGAGATGCTTCTTCTGCCATAAGCTAATTAGATCAGCCCAATGATGTGAAGCAAATGTTTTAGGCTATGTAACTGGCACTGGAGTTCCATCTTCTAAAAATAATATTTCTCTTTTGTTGTTGTTGTTGTTGTTGTTGTTGTTTTTGTTGTTGTTTTTGTTGGGTTTTGTTTTGTTTGGTATTGTTTGCTTGTTTATGTATTCACTTATTTATTTAAAGTTCTGCAATGAATTTTTCCAAACAAGCTTATATTTTTGCATGAAGTCCAAAATAGCTGAAGTCATGAAAGAGAAAAGATTAAAAAAAATAAAATAACAATAATAAAAGCACAAGAAAGATGAAGAAACTTTATCAACAACAACAACAAAAACTGAGACTAGAGACATCTCTAATCTCTTATGTCAATCACTTTCAATCCTTCATAATCCCTAAATACCAGATGTGACAAGGGCAATGCTTTTAGAGAAGCATAGAGCAAGGAAGAGAAATTGAAGTAAAATCAAATTCAGACAACATAATGTTGAAGTTAATTGCATGCAACAACCGGTGGTCTATAGTGATTCTAAGTCTTTATTATCAATTAACAGGTAAAAAAATAATTAAAGAAGAAATATTTTGCAGAAACAAAACTGAGTAAATTAAAAATAAGTCAAAATAAACTGGGGAAGAGATAGCTATACTGATACCTTCATTTTCAAAATAGTATTATACTAGTATAACATGAAAATCTCATTAAAACATCCTTCATCATAAACCTTTCCAGAAATAGACCTTTCTAAGACTATGACCCTTTAATAAAAATAGGGTTAAAGAGAAGGCATGAAGAGACACAAACCCATTTACAGCAGTCAATGTAAATTTAGCTGAGTGAGACATTTTCAATACAGCTCAATGAAGAGACAGTGTTTTCTAGATTTAGGCAGACCAAATCTTAAAATAAGACCAAAATAATTACTGTAAGTATGATGTTGTTCAGCTGAAGATAGACTACAAAATGTTACTGATTTTATGATCTCTGTCAGAGTCTGCAAATCATCTGAAAGATATTTTGGAGGCATTAATGTCTCTGTTTCCCAGGGAAAGGGAAGGGAAGGGAAGGGAAGGGAACGGAAGGGAACGGAAGAGGAAAAGGGAGAGGGAGAGGGAAAGGGAAAGGGAAAGGGAAAGGGAAAGGGAAAGGGAAAGGGAAAGGGAAAGGGAAAGGGAAGGGGAAGGGGAAGGGGAAGGGGAAAAAGGGAAGATGTAAGAATGAAAATGTACATAGAAGATACTCACCAAGACCAAGAAGCAGAAGAAAAGCAAAGAAAGAAGATGAAATTAAGATCAACTAAGAATCCCTTTCCTGAATGTATGTGGTATTCATAGTTTCTTAACAATAGAAGTTGAAGATTGATTGTAGTTGTGAAGCTGATATGTAGATTGATAATTATTATTTATTTATTTATTTATTGGTTCCTGTAAAGCAGAATTATTCTGTGTTCTATAGTTTCTGTGGTAAACATATCTGTAACAATATGAAAGGGTTAAAGAACATATCAATGTTAGTGACATCACATTGTGCATTTATTATCAGCAAGACTGTTCTGAAATATGTACATTTATCAAATGTAAAAAATTTTACTTATGCAAATAAAACATCTTAGAGCATAAAAGGTTTATGTGCTTCCTTAGTTTCACATAGTGTGCAAGTTTTTACCTATTAGAGTCTAAATTGGCATTCCCCTGTCCATCATGCTTACACAGATCTTACATCAAAATTTCTAAAACCAAACCCAAACCAAACTAACAACTAACCAATGTCATGTGTTATTATTCCATTAAACATTAAGAAACCTTTTAAAAATATTTTTAACCATTTTTTTCCTTACATACATTTAATTAGCCCTTCTGTTCTCTGACAATGCCAAGTTGCCTATTGTATTTTATGTTCCTCTGAATTCAGATTTCAGTAAAAAGCTATCAGCCTATGGGAACAAATCCCAATATCATTGAAGTTTATTGTTTATCAATATTCAGAAACTATGGGATGACTGCCAGATATATTACTTCATATTTAATTAAGTTATAGAATAGCAATGCATTATTTCAAAATTAGAATTAAAATGGGTTGTTCAGCAAATGTCAGATTCTGATCAAAATTCTGATCTCTGTAAAGATAGTCTTGTCTCCATGTCTTTGTGGATATACTCTAAATTCATAAAAGTCTGTAGTCATCTTCATGTCCTTATAGAGTTGAAAAACTAGCTGCAAGAATGAGACAGACATCTTGTCTTGAATGAGCTGAAGTGTCACCTGGATTACTCCACCACTCACAGGGAACTGAGATAGCTGTATCCTGTACACCTTGAAGTAAAATCACGTCTGCACTTATTATGCTTTAGTAAAACACTATTCACACTCTCTACCCAAAGTAAAAATGAAGAAGAATTAATATTTTTTTTAGTTATCCATTCAATAAAAATTGGAAAAAAAAAAAAACAAACAGTTCCATGTTTCAATTAAAAGAAATAAGGAACAAAAATGTAAACCAAATAAAATAAAATTTCAAAGTCAAATGTCGAGAAATGTCATTATTTAAGATTCTGTAGTTTTTTGCACAGTCTCTGAAATTACATTCCTCTGAAGGTAACTTTGCAGGGTGTTATATTGTTTAGAATAAAGTATAGGAGTAAAAAAATAGGTTGCACTACACAGTAAAAATATTATTTCCTTCCCAGTCTACGGTGAATAGAAGTTTCCTTCACCTAGGTTGACAGAGAAGAGCAATTGAACACCTAAGAGACCTCTAATATTTGATCTAAACTTCATTAAATAAGACCTGTAATTGGGTGAAGTAGAAGAATCTTGACAGTGACATATTTAGTCAGGGATCTGTATGTGCTTATTGTTACAGGACACTTTAAATTGTGTCCTGTAACAGTACATATGTACATGTACTTTAAATTGTGTAGCTCTTCATCTCTTTGTTAAATTTATAGAAAGCCTTGATTTTACCAAAAAACAAAAAAAAATCTGCAAAAATAAAATCTGTAATTTTCCTATTAAGACAGGATACTAAGCTAAATTAAGAGGTTTTTGTTTTCACAGCAGTGGGCACTTTATTTTGGATCAGTTTACAACTGCAGGAAGTTAAATTCTGGTCACCTAATGCAGTTTCAATATATCTTAATTATAAAATTCTATTCACTTCAACTGAATATCTAGATTTAGACTTCAATGCCAAAAGTAATTCTATTATCATCAAACTTTACCATCTGCATATGCAGATTAGAGAATATTTCCAAAAATCAAAGTTGTATTTTTGGGCTGGGCATCGGTCAGCGGGTGGTGAGCAATTGCATTGTGCATCACTTGTTTTGTACATACTATTATTATTATTATTATTATTATTATTATTATTTCCTATCTTAAAAAACTGTCTTTATCTCAACCCACAGGCTTCACTTGCCCGTTTCTCTCCCCCATCCCAGAGAGGGAGGGGGGAGGGTGAGCGAACGGCTGTGTGGTGTTTAGCTGCTGGCCAGGTTAAACCACAACAGTCCTTTTGGCTGTTCCAAAAATCAAAGTTGTATTTTTGGAAAGATATTTGATCTGATTTAAATTGTAGTTCTTGGTTTATCCACCACTACCTATGGTAGTGTTTCAATGTTTAATTATCTACAGTACTAGAAAATGTTATCTTATATAAAAGTTAATTATATCTAACCTCAAATTTGAGATATTGGGTCACGTGTCATGGTTTTGGCTGGAACAGAGTTAACTTTATTTGTAGACGCACAGAATCACAGAATCACCTAGGTTGGAAGAGACCTCCAAGATCATCTAGTCCAATCTCTGACCTAACACTAACGAGTCCTCCACTAAACCACTAAACCACATCACTTAAGCTCTACATCTAAACGTCTTTTAAAGACCTCCAGGAATGGTGACTTAACCACTTCCCTGGGCAGCCCATTCCAATGCCTAACAACCCTTTTGGTAAAGAAGTTCTTCCTAAGATCCAACCTAAACCTCCCCTGGTGCAACTTCAGCCCACTCCCCCTCATCCTATCACCGGGCACGTGGGAGAACAGACCAATCCCCACCTCGGTACAGTCTCCTATAGAGAGCAGTATGGTCACTTCTGAGCATCCTCTTCTCCAGAAGAGCTTGGCTCTCTCCAAAGTGATCGACTCTGGGGCAGACGCGTTCTGCAGCATGGCAGGAGATCGAGGCGGGCAGGGCTTTTTTTTTTTTTTTTTTTCAAAGTATCAAAGGTTATAAAAAAGCATATTATTAATTTCATTTAGAAGATGTGTTTAATACACATAGCAAAAATTCTCCTGAAATTTTTCACACATTCATTTAAAGTAATAGCAGAAACTAAACAGTGGTAATCTATTCCTTTAGGCTAAAATGGGGGGCTCCCTAGAAGAACACCTTCCTCTCAACATCTTGTCCAGGGCAGCAAATACACCCTCCAAATATCTTCAAAAAGAACTCCAAAGTTTCCACAAGAACCCCTCATTTTTTTTAACTTGTTGCTCTGATTTGTTACTCTAGTAGTGCTGATTGGAGCATGCTCTAATTTGCAGAAACTGCAGTTAACTTTTATAGCATATGAATGTACATTAATGAGATATGGCTCTCTAAATGCCTACTTCACTAATGCTGTCCACTAAATTCTGTTTATTAACAAGTATAAGATTATAAACTAAAAGTTATAAAGCAAGGTGCTGAAAAAGGGGAGGGGAAAGAAAAGAAAATTCAAGTGTTAATTGTACTTGCTTCCCTCTAACACTACCACTAGAGCTATACCAATGTTTTCAGAATATGCCAGTGCAACACTTGAAAGATGAACATTTTTTTGGAACGTGCGGGTAAAAATTACTTCCTGAGATGTATGTAGGGGTATGTGACCCATGGGGACCCATGCAGGCACAGTCTGTTCCTGAACCTCATGCTATGGACCCACATCAGAGCAGTTCTTGAAAAGCTTCTGTCTGTGAAAAACCCACATGGGATCAGTCTGGGAAGGACAGCATCCCGTGGGAGGGACCCCATGCTGGAGCTGGGGTAGAGAGTGACCGTGTTCCATTCCCCTGTTCCACCTGGGGGGAGGAGGTGGAAGAGGTTGGATGGGGTGAACAGGGTTTTAATTTGCTTTTAGTTATCACAGCTCTAGTCTGTTGTTAGCATTAGGGAATGAATTACACTAACTTCCCTATCTATGCTGAGCCCATTTTCCCCATGACAAAATCCTTATCTCAACCTGTGAGGTTTCTGTTTGTTTGTTTGTTTGTTTTCATCATATTTTCTCCCCCTGTCCTTTTGAGGTGGAGGAGTGAGAGAGCAGTGTGGTGGAGTTTAGTTGTGTGAAACCACCACAAACGTTATGAGCTAAAGACTTGTAACTGAGGACTCCTTAAGTGAAAGCAGTTTCCAGTAGAAATCTAAGCAATGAGTTTTGATGTAGATCTATTCTTTAGATGCCTGAAATCAAGGGAGAGAAATACGTGTTTCTCTCAGTTCCTTATTTAGAAAGGATGAGTGTCTTTTTTCTTTCTTAGCACCTTTTCACCTATTCAGGAAGTGACGTTGCCTCAGTCCTTTATTCTAAATTAATGTATGATAGCTACAAAATGGAAGTTCTTAGCATTTCCATAATGAAATTAATCATGGTTTATTAGCACTATTCTTATTTTTTTTATATATATTTTTTTATTTTTAGTTCATAGAACTCAAACTCAGGAGTAGCTATACCTTTTGTCAAGATTTTTTATAATGTCATATACTCTGAAAGAACAGATAATTAGCAGAATCTTGGTCCTTCTGAAGTCAAGAAACTGTCATTTCAACTTAAAGATGTGAGAATAACAGACATATAAGTAGTTCTCTTGAGGAAGAGTGTAATGTATAATATGATTGGCCATATTATGTGAATGTGTGTATTTACAGAAAGAGACAGAAAGTCTAAAACTAACAACTCAAAGTCTCAAACTAACAACAAATATGGAAAACAAACAAACAAAACCCTTAGCTTTCACTGAACCACCAGCTGATTTCCAGCACATTAGAAATCCCAAAGGAAGATAACATTAGTTTGACATTATTTTATTTTTAGAATGCATAAAAGCATGCTCAACTTGAAGAGAATGAATCAGAAAATCATCATTCTTTTTACATCTATGGAATGCTTTCTGGAAGCCTTGACTTTGTTTTCACTGTTATTTAAGCATTTCACTGCAGGGGAACTGTTTTTAATAACATCATTAAGAGGCATTGCACAAACAATTTCCCTTTCAATATTTGCAATCCAGAATATGTAATGATAGGATGGTTGTTAAACACATCGCCCAGCACTGTTCAACAAGAGGCATAAATGACATTACAAAGCTAAATGGCAATTAGTATCTTAAGAGGCTGACATTTATAGACAGAATAAAAAGATTTGTGTTGACAGAAGTAACCTGAATAAAGATAATTTTGGAGCACATGGGATTTACATAGATTACCTTTCTACTTTGATATCGTGCTAGAAAATTTTTGATAAAGAAATCCATTAGATGTTATTGTTACAGTAGGCATAAAAATAGTTTGTAAAGATTTAATCTTGTTCTCTATTTCTATTAGTATCTCATACTTTGATTGTTACTGTGACTTAAAAAAAACACCACCGTATGGAATGTCTTTATACAGTGATATCTGGCCCTTCTGCTAAGGCAGAGAAGGTACTCACCTTACTGCCTGTGATCTTCAGCAGAGTCAGATTAAGTAATTCAGAGGTATACAGGTATGTTGCTTCATTGTTCAGCTCCAAGGGAATATGGGCCTGAGATCACGTTGCTTTTATTATTTGGTATGTTGTTTTTTTTTGTTTGTTTGTTTGTTTCCCGTCTCTTTTCTATTTTCCCTTCCCTTCCCTCTAGAGGGTTTAGCCACAAAAATGGAAAAAGTCTTATAAGTGCAAAGTGAATTGGTATGTTAAACAAGAAATGCCTGTCTTCACAGTCAATCTTTAGACTGTAAGTACAAATTAAAGTGTGGTTTAAAGCAATTATTTTTTATTATTTTTAATTAAAATTCTCATTCAGGGTAAAAACAAGTGAACTTAATACTTGACTGTGGAGTGTCTTATTAGCATTTTACTTTTGGTGTTGTTTTGTACTACAGCCCAAGCTACAGTGCATCTTTTCTGTAGCTAAGATGGGCTAAGTCTACAAAGATAGAAAGTTTAGTTGGTTTCACCAGTTTTCTGTAGCAGCACTCTCAGCTAACATCACTCTCCATCAAATATGTATTTGCCCTGAAACATGTATTTGAATGATTAGCTTTTCTGCAAACACAACCTTACACTTACAGAGGCACTCCATAGAGAGAACAAAATGCTTTGGGGATTTATAGAAAAGCTCTAACTCATATGGATCAAGGATGTATGAACTCATGCGTCTTGAGAAAAGCTCCCGACTTTGACTAAGCGAACAGAATTTTTTGTTGTAAAATAATAGTAACTGCTTTAGCTTTCTGATAGCTGGAAACTGATAGCTGAGTAAAAATGGAAGACAAGAAATAACATCACAAAAGAGTTATAAAGCAAGAGTAAAAGTCAAATAGAAAAAACAAAAAGACCAAAAAGAATTAAAAAAGATTAGTATAAAGGATGGAGGCAGAGTAAAAAGATAATGGAACAAATTGGTCTAGAAAATTACATTTTATTGGATTTTTTTTTTTTTTCATTTAATTGAAGAGATAATGGTAAAGAGAGAAGAAAGAAAAACAGGGTTTCTAAATGGTGAAGGAGATAAAAAAGTGTTTTATTTTCTGTCACTGTGCCAGAATACACATAACACTAATCCATAATAGGAAGATAAAGGGGATTTCCACATGGCCTATGGAGGCAAAGCCTATGCCTTTTAGACTTTTCTGGTAATTCAGACAATGCTATGACTAGTGAATGACATACAGATCATACACATTGGTTGCTTTTGTAAACTGTCCATAGGATTTATTCATCAAAGAGCAAACATACTTTAATAACAATAATGGGCTCGATCCAGAGCCTACCAAAATTAATGTGATTCAAACAGGAGTTTGTTCACAACATTTTTTTTAAGTCTTTACTGAAAAAGGCAGTGGCTGACAGACTCTGAACTTGACAATATTATCTCTAAAAATAATCTTGATATTTGAACTTTTTTTATTATTATTATTTTTTCAAAAGCTACAATAACAAAGCAAAACTTCAACATCCAGAGAACATTCCTGATAGACTCCGAAGTCCTATGCTTATGTAGATAGCTATAGGATTTCATTCTAATAAATCTTTAGAGCTTTAAGATAAAATAATTTTGAAATAAAAATTACATCTTCTATATCAAGTAATTAAAAAGTGAAGGTTTAATTACCTGAAAAAAAAGTATGTATTTAGCTGAAGTGTTATTTACAATTAAATAAGATAAATTGCTAACGCCAGGCCAATTATTTGTTTGACTACTGAATCCAGCATCATTGCATCGGTTAATTAATGACAAGATTTTCTGCACCAGTAGACAATTCCTTTAGGAGATTAACCATTTACTGAAGGAGAAAGAATAAAAAAAAAAATAACAATTTACACTGAACAAGAATCCAGATAGGACTTAGAGTTTTTGTTTGTTTGCTTTCTTTTGCTTTTTAGTTATTTATATATATATATATATTACAGTTACATAGACAATTTTTGCAGAATATAGTCCTATTTTCTTCAGAAATCTTTTCTTTTTTTATTTTTTTATTTTTTTTCCTAGAAAAAGGTGTGTATCGTTGAAGTCAATCAATATTTCATATACTTACTCAGGAACAATTGCCACTAAATAATCACACACTATTTATATCAAGGATAGGAACCATAGCCTGCCATTAATGACAATTGACTGAAAGTTGAAAGAACTTTTAAAAATAAATAAACAAATAAATAAAGCTTGAACAAAGTGCTTTGACTTAGCAACATTCTTTTAAATGAATTTTTACTGCAAAACATGCTGGTTTGATATCTTGAAAGAGTATAAGACTGATTCCCCATGCCACTCTATATGGTGCAAAGAAAAGTAATACTTACATGAGCTTTATCTTCTGGGTATCTCAGAAATCTTTGGGGAAAAAGAAATGGTTATTCTAGAACACACACACACACACACACACAAAAAAAACAACAACAAAAAAGAGCTTATTGCTAATTTTCACAATACTATCAGTATTCTTGTGGCAGAAATATTAAAACCAGCAGCATAAATATTATTTAAAAAATCTGAAAGACATTATGTATTTATTTTTTTAACTGGAGTGTCCTGATTCCAGCAGAATTCATAAACTGACATTTCCCACCTAAAAAAAAAAAAAAAAAAAAAAAACACCAAACAAATAAAAAACCTGTTCTATAATAAATAAATAAATAAATAGCAGAGTGTGATTCGTTACAATAGAAATGTCAAGGATTTTTTCCCCAAATTACAATTAAAATTTAAAATGGCACACATGGATGTCATTTAAATAATTATACAATTACATTGAAAAGGCAAGATGCTTATCTTTTCCAAACACTATTATTTTATGTAATAAAAGATAATAGCACTCCACAGAAACACATTTTTATATCCTTTGACCTGCACAGCCTTGCTGGAAACCAAAGGTTGTGGAAATGTTGTGCAAGTTGAATGGGATAAAAGTTTAAGAGAAGAATTAAGCTATGATTTATTTTCCAGATTTCTTTATGCTGAGCTGCCACCACAGGAAGATCCACACAGATCATGTTCAAACAATACCTTGTTTCAAACTGTAGAATTGTTACTGGAACTGGGCTTTTGGATTTATATTTTCAGTCTCAATAGTTAGCCTATGCATGTCCATATCCTGTATCAAAACATCACAAAAATGTACATCAGCCCACCTCAGAAACATTTTTATTTCCAGTGAAGCAGAACTTTATACAGACAATGTGGAATGAAGCTGCATAATGAGAAGTATATTCTCTTGCAGCCCAGAAAGCCAACCATATCCTGGACTGCATCAGAAGAAGCATGGCCAGCAGGTTCAGGAAGTTGATTATCTACTCTGCTCTTGTGAAGCCCCACCTGGAATATTGCATTCAGCTGTGGGGTCCCCAGCACAAGAAGGACATGGAAATATTAGGATGCATCCAAAGATGATCAAGGGGTTGGAGCACCTCTCCTATGAAGACAGACTGAGGGAGTTAGAATTTTTCAGTATGGAGAAGAGAAGGCTCCAGGGAGACCTTATAGCAGCCTTCCAAAGGGGTCCTACAGAAAAGCTGCAGAGGGACACTTCGCCAAGGAGTGTTGTTGATAGGACAAGGAGTAATAGCTTTAGAACGAAAAGAGGATTGATTTAGATTAGAAAAAAAAAAAAAAAAAAAAAAAAAGGAGGAAATTCTTTACTCTGAGGGTGGTGAGGACAGGCTGCCCAGGTTGCCCAGAGCTTTTGTGGATGCCCCATCCCTGGAAGTCTGGAAGTATTCAAGGCCAGGTTGGATGGGGCTTTGAGCAACCTGATTTAGTAGGAGGTGTCCCTGCCCATGGCATGGGTGTTGAAACTAGATGATCTTTAAGGTCCCTTCCAAGCCATTCTATGATTCTATGATAAGTACCCACAGTTGCTCAGTGTTTATCATACATTGTCCTTGACCCCTTCTCTCAGCCACTCCTTACAGTCTACAGGAGCAAGTTTTGGTGTCCCATACTTTCACTGATGTCTCCTTTGCCAACTTGCCCATGAGAGAAAGAAACTCAGGCTTTAGTCTCGTAGCATTGACAATACTACCAAAGGTCACCTCCATGCATGCCACAACAGCATTTTGACATGCATTTTGTGCTGATATTTGGTCTAATTCTTGCTTATTCCTAACTTTTTCTGGAGCTTAGCTGTCTTCAGAGATGGCATAATGTATTTTAACATTATAACAGACCTCAGCACCAAATCTACTTAGCTCAATCTACTGAACTTCAAACTAATATACAATAATACAATAAAGTGTAACTGTGCAAAATAATCCCACTCTCAGTAAAGCAAACAAAGACATGTAATACAAGACTTTCATTTTTAGTTTACAAGACCTGCAGTCAGAGATTTTATTGTAAAAATTGTTTTTTCCTAATGCTTACAGAAAATACACTTTAAGCATTTTTCATACAGTCTCTACTAGAAAGAAAACTTCGGAGGTACAAATTCAAGTTATGGCATTAACATTTAAACATACAACCTCTATTTTTTTTATTTTTTATGCAAATTAAACATATTTGTCATCTTGAGAGGATTTTATCAAAAATAAATATGCTTCTTAAATTCAGTATATGCAAGAAACAAACAAGCAAAACAAACAAACAAAAACCCTACCAAACATTAATTTACAAACATGCGTATTGGCTTTCTTCTTCAAAGATGTTGGTGAATTTATCAATAGTGACCTAAATAGATCTAGAAGTGCTTTAGGAACGGAATGCAGAATATAAACAATAATATGACTAGGTTGAGACATCAAATGAAGAAAATTTAAGGTACTAGCAAATCTTGCAAATCCATCTTGTTATGACATGGCATGAATGACACTACTGTGAATAGTTTTAATTGAGTTGCATTTTTGTAATTGATGCTTTCAACTTTAAAATTAGATTATTCAGAATAGCATTTGTACCTCCATGTGTATATAAAATATGAATACCAAATATAAGAAGTGTGATAACTCAGAACTGATAGAGCTATTCAATTTTGCTGAAAAAATTTAGAATATGATTTGTAGTTGCAATCATGATTTTCATGATTGCATGCCTACAGTCATGAAATGAAAAACATCAGAGCTCCATCGAGATTTTGAAATTCTAACTTAATGAACATGACCTTGTATCACAATACAATGAATGCATTCATCAATGTCCACACTACTGCATAAATTACAGATTAAAATCAATAATACATTACCTATAATTGACTTTTGTTTTCTGCTACATTGAAGAAAACATTTTTGTTATTGGAAAAAGAGCTATAACACACTAGTTTCCTTCCATATCTGACTGCCTGATAATTGCATGAAGTGAACTGAGAACTGCCTGGATGGCAGAGCACAGAGGGTTCTGATCAGCAGCATGGTCTAATTGGAGGCTAGAAACTAGTGGTGTCCCCCAGGGGTCAGTAATGGGTCCAGTCATGTTCAATTTATTCATGAATGACCTAGGTGAAGGGACAGAATGCACACTCAGCAAGCTTGCTGATGATACAAAACTGGTAGGAGTGGCTGATACAACAGAAGGCTGTGCTGCCATTTGGAGAGACCTGTATAGGCTGGAGAGTTGGGTAGAGAGAAACTTCATAAAGTTCAACAAAGGCAAGTGCAGGGTCTTTCACCTAGGGGGAATAACCTCATGCACCAGTACCAATTGGCAGCTGACTTGCTGGAAATTAGCTCTGAAGAGAAGGATGTGGGAGTCCTGGTGGACAAGAAGTTAACCATGAGTCCACAGTGTGCCCGTGTGGCCAAAAAGGACAACGGTATCCACTAAACTTGGAACTGAGCTCGTATTATATAACCTGGAAACGTACTTGCATTATTTTTTTCTGAATATTCCCCTTCTAGCTAAAACTTATGGGATAGCCTGAGCAGAGTTGTTGGACTATCTGAACTCTTCCGAACACACCCATTCTGTGATTCTGTAATATTCTGATAGGCCAATGCAGTAGTGGAGAATTTTGAAGACAGAGAGTTGTGGGAAAACTCAAGAATGGGTTGAAACATTAAACTGGTATGTCCCAAATGCAATTCTAGTACTCTAATTCCTGAAAAACCTCTCTGCGTGAAGAAACGATTTATCTGTCTCTGTTCCTTATCTGTTTTAATGAAAAGTCAACCCATAATGAAGGATCTTTAATAAAAATTAATTTGTTTTGAAAGGGTAGAAAGGAAAACCTGGGGAACTACAGACAGGTGAGCCTCACCTCTGTGTCTGGGAAGATCAAGGAATGAATCCTCCTGGAGGCAATGTTAAGGCACATACAGGACAAAAAGGTGATCCAGGACAGCCAGCATGGCTTCACCAAAGGTAAATCATGCCTGACCAATCTGATGGCCTTTTTTAATAGAGTAATGCATCAGTCAACAAGGGAAGACTGACTGATGCCATCTACTTGGACTTCTGTAAGGCATTTGACACAGTCCCACACAACATCCTAATCTCTAAATTGGAAAGATGTGGATTTGACAGGTAGACCATCCTAGGGATAAGGAATTGGCTGAATGGCCACACCCAGAGAGTGGTGGTCAATGACTCTGTCCAGGTGGAGACCGGCGACGAGCTGTGTCCCTCAGGGGTCTTTCTTGGAACCGGTGCTTTTCAATATCTTCATCAATGACATAGGTGATGGAATTGAGTGCACCCTCAGCAAGTTTGCAGATGACACCAAGCTGAGTGGTGCAGTTGATACCAAAGAAGGAAGAGATGCCATTCAAAGGGACAGGCTGGAGAATTGGGACCCTGTGAACCACATGAGGTTCAACAAGTCCAAGTGCAAGGTGCTGAACCTGAGCCAGGGCAATCCCAGACAGGAGTAAAGACTGAGAGAAGAACTCATTGAGAGCAGCCCTGCAGAGAAGGACTTGGGGGTTCTCAACATGAGCCAGAAGTGTGTGCTTCCAGCCCAGAAGGCCAACTGCATCCTGAGCTGCATCAAAAGAGGTGTAGCCAACAGGTCAAGAGAGGTGATTTTCCCCCTCTACTCAGCTCTCATGAGGCCCCAGATGGAGTACTGTGTCCAGGTTTGGGCCCCCCAGTACAAGAAAAATGTGGACTTGTTCGAGTGACTCCAGAGAAGGGCTACAAAGATGATCAGAGGGTTGGAGCATGTCTCCCACGAGGAAAGGCTGAGAGAGCTGGGGATGTTCAGCCTAAAGAAGAGAAGGATCTGGGGAGACCTCGTTGTGACCTTTCAACACTTAAAAGGGTTTATATAAAAGATGGAGAAGGGCTCTTTACTCGGGCAGATAATGACTGGACAAAGGTGAATGGAACTACAAGAGGATAGTTTTAGACTAGACATTAGAAGGAAACTTCACTGTAAGGGTAGCGAGGCACTGAACAGGTTGCCCAGAGAAGCTGTGGATGCCCCATCCCTGGAGGTGTTCAAGGTCAGGCTGGATGGGGCCTTGGCCAACCTGATCTAGTGGGTGGCATCCCTGCCTATGTCAGGGGGTTGGAGTGAAATTATCTTTAAGGTCCCTTCCAGTCCAAGCTATTCTATGACTCTGTGATTCTATGATTCTGATTGATTCTATGATTCTATGATTAATTCTATGATTCTATGACCTCACAGTGTTTGACTAATTCTTGCAAAGAATTTGACAGTGAGTTAATTTATACTTAGAATACTTAATTTATACTTAAAATAGCACGTGAAAGTCAACACATTAATACCAATTGTTATTATTGCAATTAAGAAGTTCTCAACATAAGCAATATGTAATTTTTAATAACTGTTTTTAAAAATAGATTGTCTATTGAGAACATGTTGCTGGAGAACAGAGAGGGCCTTGTGAGGGATGTGGCAATTGGCGGCCGTCTCAGTCATAGTGACCATGAAGTGGTTGAGTTTAAAATTTGTGGTGACCAGGGTCCTCCTACTGGAACTTAGGTGAAAAAATAAAGTGTACAGCTGCTGGAAGGAGGGTCAGGCAACAAGGAAGGAATACAGGGATGCTGTTTGTGTTTGTAGGGAGAAAATTTGTGTGGCCAAAGCCCAACTAGAATTGAAGCTGGCCATGTCTGTGGGAGACAATAAAAAAGTATTTTTTTTTAGATATGTGGACAGAAAAAGGAGAACCAAAGAAAACAGAGGTCCGCTACTTGATGGGGAAGGTCTCCTCACAGACAATGACACAGGCAAAACAGAGACCTTTAATGCCTTCTTTGCCTCTGTCTTCAACACCAATGATGGGCTTTGGGACCCAGGGTGCCCTGAGCTGGAGGACCTTGACGGTGGGAATGATAAACTCCCAACTGACCCTGAACATGTGCGGGATTTGCTGTTCCACCTGAACCCATACAAGTCCATGAGTCCGGATGGGATTCATCCCAGGGTGCAGACTGACATCATCGTGGGACCTCTCAATTATTTTTCAATGATCTTGGGAATCTGGAGAGGTCCCAGTAGACTGGAAGCTGGCAAATATTGTGCCAATTTTCAAGAAGGGTAAGAAAGAAGGCCCTAGCAATTACAGGCCTGTCAGTCTCTCATCAGTGCCTGGTAAAATTATGAAGATGATCCTTGATGTTATTGAAGTGCACCTGGGGGACAATGCAGTCATTGGTCCCAAACAACATGGGTTCATGAGTGGTCCTGCCTAACACATTTGATTTCCTTTTATGATAAGATCACCCATCTAGTTGACCAAGGGAAACCAGCTGATGTGATCTTTTTGGACTTCAGCAAAACTTTTGACACAGTTTCCCATAGGATACTACATACAACTAAACAAAAACATCATACGATGGGTGAGCAATTGGCTGACGGGCAGGGCTCAAAGGGTTGTGGTAAATGGGGCCACATCTGGCTGGTGGGTGGTCACTAGTGGGGTCCCTCAAGGCTCCATTTTAGGGCCAGTCCTCTTCAATGATTTTATAAATGATTTGGATGTAGGACTAGAAGGTGTTTTGAGCAAATTTGCCAACAACACCAAACTTGGAGGAGTTGTAGACTCAGCTGAGGGTGGAAAGGCCTTGCAGAGAGATCTGGACAGATTGGAGAGCTGGGTGATCACCAATCGCATGAAGTTTAACAAGAGCAAGTGCTGGGTCCTGCACCTGGGACAGGGCAACCCAGGCTATATGTACAGACTGGGCAATGAGATGCTGGAAAGCAGCCCCGCAGAGAGGGATCTGGGGGTTATGGTTGACAACAAGTTAAATATGAACCAGCAGTGTGCCCTGGCAGCCAGGAGGGCCAACCGTATCCTGGGATGCATCAAGCACGGCATTGCTAGTCGGTCGAGGGAAGTGATAGTCCTACTCTACTCTGCGCTGGTGCGGCCTCACCTTGAGTACTGTGTGTAGTTCTGGGCACCACAGTACAAAAAGGACATTAAACTGCTGGAGAGTGTCCAGAGGAGGGCGACGAAGATGGTGAAGGGCCTAGAGGGGAAGACTTATGAGGAGCGGCTGAGGTCACTGGGCCTGTTCAGCCTGGAGAAGAGGAGGCTGTGGGAAGAACTCATCATGGCCTACAGCTTCCTTGCGAGGGGGAGTGGAGGGGCAGGCGCTGACCTATTATTCTGTGTGATCACCAGTGATAGGACCCATGGGAATTGTGTCAAGCTGAGGCAGGGGAGGTTTAGGAAGAGGTTCTTCACTGAGATGTGGTTGTGCACTGTAACAGTCTCCCCAGTGAAGTAGTCACTGCACCAAGCCTTTCTGAATTTAAAAAGTGATTGGACTGTCTACTTAGTCACATGGTCTAAACTTTTGGGTAGACCTGTGTAGTGCCAGGAGTTGGACTTGATGATCCATATGGGTCCCTTCCAACTCGGGATATTCTATGATTCTATGATTCTACGATTTGTTATATTTTCAGAAATTTGGAAAAAAGAGAAATAGATAGCTGCATCTTTAAAGGTTGCTATTAACAACAAGTCATTCAGACAGCACTCCTAATTACCATGGCTATTTTAAAATACATCCTTATATAGAGAGATAACAGAAAGCAAGCTATAGTAGTTAAATGAAAATATACATAATATGATTAGGTCCAAGAATTTTTTAAGTGTTCCTATACATGAAGAATCACAAACAAATTGTGGTGAATAAGGTCATACATTCTTTTCCATCATTTGTCTATGATATTTATATTATATAGTATCTGTTTTTCCTTTGGAGTTTGCGTGTGATAATATAATAATAGAATGGCTTGGGTTGAAAGGAACCTTAAGCATCACCTAGTTCCAACCCACTGCCATGGGCAGGGATGCCACACACTAGACCAGGTTGTCCCGGGCCTTGTCTAACCTTGTCTTGAATACCTCCAGGGATGGGGCATCCATAACTTCTCTGGGCAACCTGTTCCAGTGACTCACCACCCTACGAGTGAAGAGTTTCCTCCTAACCTTTGATCTAAATCTCCCCTCTTTTTATTTTAAGGCCATTCCTCCTTGTCCTGTCACCATCTATTCTATCAAAAAGTTGCTCTTCATCTTTTTTATAAACCCACTTAAAGTATTCACAAGCTGCAATAAGGTCACCCCTGAGCCATCTCTTCTGCAGGCTGAACAGCCCCAGCGCTCTCAGCCTTTCTTCATAGGAGAAATGCTCCAGCTCTCTAATCAACTTCACAGCCCTCATTTGGACCTGTTCTAACAGATTAACATAATTCTTGTGCTGGTGGCCCAAAACCTGGACACAGTACTCCAAATGGGACCTCACAAGGGCATAGTAGAGTGGGAAGGGGGCAATTTCTTCCCTTGACTTGCTGTCTACTCCTCTAAGATGCAGCCCAGGATGTAGTTGGTTTTCTGGGCTGCAACCACATGCTGCTGGCTCATGTTTAGATTTTCATCCACCACAACTCCTTAGTCTTTCTCTGCAGGGCTGCTCTCAATGAGTTCTTCTCCCAGTCTGTACTCATATCAGGTCATGATCATGTTGCGGTCCCATTTTCTACATAAGATCACTTTGAACAACAAATAAAAATCCATCAAGTATCATGCATTGGCATGTCCACCATCACTATGGATTTTTTTTTTTTGTCTTTCTCAGTGACAGACTTATCAAAAACAAACAAACAAACAAAAAACATGTACAGTGTGTCTGCTCTCATATAGCTTATTCCACACAAAGTTCTGTAAGTGAATTTGGTTTACAGGCCTGTTACTGCTACATAACAGTCTGAAATCACATTTAATCTGCTTTATATTTTTGGCTATGTATTGATGTGGTAGGACATTCAAGCATTGGAATGAGGTAACAAATTAGGTGGAAGGGATTCCAAAATTAGGTGGTGTGTCCCTGTCCATGGGGAGATGTGTAGATGAGGCACTAAGGGACATGATTTAGTGATTGAACTTGGTAGGTAAAGTTGGTGGTTGGTCTTGATGATTTTGAAGGTGTTTTCCAATTCAGATGATTCTGTAATTCTACGACATCAAATACAAAAATTCATACTGAAAAAAAGTAAGACCTTCAATCAAAATCAATGCAGTAATTGATTTAGATTACTATGGTGTTAAAATATTTTTAAAAGCAGTGTATAAAACTTCCAAATATTAAGATTAAAGCATTTTTACATGATAAAAGACTTGTGTAGATGCACAGCTATATGTGTTCATATATATATGTACAAATGTGAACACATAGGCATACAAACATGTATAACTGTTAGAGAAGCTAATGATTCTACAAAATTGCTGATAGGATTAAGTTATGCCTATACATTTTCCAGTTCCGTCACTTCTGTAGAACCAAATCAGTGTTCAGGAAACTGCATTTTACACTGCAGGTTATTCCAGCATGCCACTACATGTGTCTGAGATTTCACATACCACATATTTATTTTTTAATTCAGAAGTATACATATTGAAAGCATAGACAGTTTAGCAGAGTACACATATATCCATCCTCACCAGGATGCAAATATTGCCAAACCAGATAATTTGGACATCACCACAGTATTTCTCCAAAATAAGTGAAATTAAAATTCATCAAACAAAGACATTTGCTATGAATTTTATGTCATTGTTGATATTCATAAGGAAATTTGATGTCAAAATTATTTTCTATTGCAAATGTGTGAAAAACATCTTCATTTTACAATGAAAACAATCATTTAACATTACCAGGCATAGCAACAAACACACTATCAACTAGTCAATTCAATAAAGCAGTAGAATAGCTTTCTTTTTATGTCATCATGCACTTGAACAATCAAATATACAAATTGAATTTCCTTTAATTATTCCTAGATCATAACTTCTGAGGAAATGTAACCTATCCTATAAAAATTAAAATAAACATTTTTTACAGAGCATTTATTAGTTGAATGAAAAGACACAGCTGCAACAATTGGTTTTGAAAAAGCTATTACAAGAGTGTGATCATTTGATGTTAAACTGTACATGGAGATGCCACTCCCAAGGCTAAGTAGCATCTTTATTACCACAAGCATCATTCCTACTGCTAACAACTGAGTTATAAGGAGCAGAAGCATTATCAATCATATTATTAGCATGGCATTCTTTCAAAACCTTTTTAAAAAAAAAAAAAAAAAAATACTGATGCATACTTCAATGCTGTATTTCATCACTAGGGAAAAGTGATTAAAAAACAGCCAAAAAAAGGCACCAGGGCTTCCATACATTGCACACTCTTTCCTTGAAAGGAACAAACAAACAAACAAAACAGCTAAATAATGTGCCTGTTTTGTTTAGTCTCATTTTTAGTTTCATATTATTTTCTCTATTTTCTGCCTCATGGTTTTGTTATCATGTCAGAGATTTTAGAATTGCATATATTAATAATTTCTGTAATACTTCCTGATTTCTTTGTGCTCTTCAAATAGCTTTAAAATTTTAAACAAAGCAGATCAAAACAAAATGAACAAACAAACAAACAAACAAAAAACAACAGATCTTTAATATTACCAGATTTCTCTTAATTGAAAGGATGAAGATAATGAAGTTAGTATTTCTGTACTGGTTTTACAAAAGATCTACAACTCATTGGGAAACACAGCTTTTTAGGAAGTCCCTTCCAAATATTTTCCCATGCTGAAGGTGTTTGGTCAATTAATTGTATGTTGTTTCTTAACAAGTGAAACTGATTTTGTTATCACACTTGATCAAATTACACTGATAATGGATAAATTGTCAACTTTCATAGAAGCATAGTTTAATACTCCATTGACTCTTAATCAAAAGACTCAGAATATTTAAGAATAGCGTACCTACCAAGAGTTCTTTAGTGATATGGAGTGCACCCCCAGCAAGTTTACTGATGATACAAAGCTCGGAGGAGTGGCCAGGAGGAGAGGCCCAGAGGGCTGTGCTGCCATTATGAGAAACCTTGACAGGCTGCAGAGCTGGGCTGAGAGGAACCTCATGAAGTTCAACAAGGGCAAGCACAGGATCCTGCACCTAGGGAGGAATAACCCCAAGCACCAGTACCAGCTGGGGGTTGACCTGTTGGAGTGCAGCTCTGCAGAGAGGGACCTGGGAGTCCTGGTGGACAGCAGGATGACCATCAGTCAGCAATGGGCCCTTGTGGCCAAGAAGGCCAATGGTGTGCTGGGCTGCATTCAGAGGAGTGCTGCCAGCAGGTCAAGGGAGGTGATCCTCCCCCTCTACTCAGCCCTGGTGAGGCCATACCTGGAGTCCTTTGTCTAGCTATGGGCTCCCCAGTACAAGAGGGACATAGAACTACTTGAGTGAGTCCAGAAGAGGGCTATGAAGATGATCAAATGACTGACTGGAGCACCTGTCGTACAAGGACAAGCTGAGAGAACAGGGCCTGTTTAGTCTGGAAATGAGAAGACTGAGGGGAGACCTTATTAATGTATGTAAATATTTGAGGGGAGGGTGTCAAGAGGGTGGAGCTGGTTTCTTTTCAGTTGTGCGCAGAGACAGGACGAGAGGCAACAAGCACAAACTGAAGCACAGGAGGTTCTGTCTGAATATGAGAGGGCACTTCTTTACTATGAGGGTGACAGAGCACTGGCACAGGTTGCCCAGAGAGGTTGTGGAGTCTCCTTCTCTGGAAATATTCAGATATTCAAAACCCACCCGGATGCCATCCTGTGCAATGTGCTTTAGGTGATCCTGCTTGGCAGCCGGGTTGGACTAGATAATCTTCAGAGGTCCCTTCCAACCTCGATCATTCTGTGATTCTATGATACCAGACTATCTGTTTAGACAAAAAGATTGCATTTATACTATTAGAACGAAATTGTTTCTGTATGAGTGAATCTGATGCTGTTTTCCCAAATGTAGTGTACTGGCAACTGTTAATCAGATAATTCCACATGAGTTTTTAAGTTTTTATTCTTGTGGTGAGAACATTGTTTAATTTGGGCTCTTGGAACTTTCTAGGAAAGTCAGGAGGGAGGAGGCTGTTGGTTTGTTTTCTGGAAGTTTATTTTCAGTTTATTAGTAAAATAATTTGTGTAATCAGAATTTTGTTAGAACTAATTAGTGGGTAGGTTTACTTTTCTTTTGGAATTATGTAGTTAAGATAACTTTTTAAGTTGCCTAAGCACATATAAGGAGAAAAACAACTTATGTCTTAACTTTTTGTTAAAGTGGTTGTATACTATAACTGTAATAAGTAAATTCTCAAGTTTATGTCATTTCACACTCTATTGTAATACCACCGACTTTGTGATGCTATTTCTGATTTTATATATAATTTCTGATTATATAATATGTAATCTAAGATAATTGTTTATAATAGAGAGTGAGAAAGTGACTCCAGATCATTCTTACCTTGGTTAAGTAGACAGAGTCTAAAAATATTTGTCCTTCTTAAGACTGGTGAGGCCGCACCTCAAGTACTGTGTTCAGTTTTGGGCCCCTAGCTACAAGAAGGACATTGAGGTGCTCAAGCGAGTCCAGAGAAGGGCAACGAAGCTGGTGAGAGGTCTGGAGAACAAGTCTTATGAGGAGCTGCTGAGGGAGCTAGGATTGTTCAGTCTGGAAAAGAGGAGGCTCAGGGGCAACCTTATCGCACTCTACAGGTACCTTAAAGGAGGCTGTAGCGAGGTGGGGGTTGGTCTATTCTCCCAGGTGCCTGGTGACAGGACGAGGGGGAATGGGCTAAAGTTGTGCCAGGGGAGGTTGAGGTTGGATATTTGGAAAAAATTATTTACTGAAAGGGTTGTTAGTCACTGGAATAGGCTGCCCAGGGAAGTGTTTGAGTCACCATCCCTGGAGGTCTTTAAAAGACGTTTAGATGTAGAGCTTAGGGATATGGTTTAGTGGAGGACTTTTTGGTGTTAGGTCAGAGGTTGGACTTGGTGATCTTGGAGGTCTCTTCCAACCTAGACTGTTCTGTGATTCTGTGAAAGTTAGATAAAGGTCATATGGCAGCCATATAGCCAAGATTTTTTAACTTTTGGCTTAAGATTCATAATTAGAAAACAAACAAAAAGAAACAAAAAAAAAAACTGCATAGATGTCAGCTGAAATCTGTGAACTGCAGTCAAGGTATACTTGTTCAAAATAGAGATGACTTGTGAGAATTAATGATAAGCAGAATATAAAACATTTTTATTGTGATGGAATAGTAGTATTGTTGTCATGTTTACATAATAATAATCTTGTTTGAATGCTGTGTATTAAATTGGAGGCTTGAACTTCAGAAAAACAAGGTTCCTACAGCAGCACATCCCACATTTCCCTTCTTATTTCTACTGAGCTGGCTTTCTGTCACTTTATAAAATGTTCTACACCCTAATCTTGTTTCTCATTAGATTCTTCATTATCTTACATTTGTTTTGAGAGAGTTTACTGTATGGAGAAAAAAAAAAAAAAAAGGAAAGAAAAGAAAGAAAGCACACTTAGGAATCAGCTTTGAACTTATAAACAGTATGATATAAGAAATGAAAGTCTGGCTCATTGTTTTCACCATCCAGATCTACTATATTCATTCTCCCCAGGAATCAGAATGTTAGTACATACTTCTCAGTTGGTAAAATGGTATGTCCCACCTACCTTATCTAAATTTTCTATAATTTGATGTGTTCTGGCACCAGAACTAGCAACTGTTCTGAGTGTGGGAGATCAGTGAGTTAGGAAACAGGATGAGCAGTTTCCTCCCTACCCCCACCCTCACCCACCCTCCTGCCATAAAATAAAATAAAAATAAAAGCAGTGAGTATAACTGTTGCTGTATGTTTGGACCTGGAGCCTGAGGTCTTTTGCTGCCCCTCTTCATAAGTGGGTCACTGTAAATCTAAGAAACAAAGTATGCAATGAGAGTATAGAAGATATTTTTATTCCTTTACAAAACTCTTCCTAAAACTGTAGGGCTTTTTATTGGTTTCACTTCCCTAAAAATACAGCCTATAAGAATTAATTAGCTAAACAAAGTACCACAATTCCACACTTGACAGATAACAAACATGAACTGGTTCTAGTTATTAAAGGTTTAGAGGTGAAAAATGAAATTTGTTTTCCATCTCATGGCACTGATCTCTTGAATAAAAAAAAAAAAAAATATTATAATTGCTTGGTTAAATATGGAGGGGAATTAATAGACTCATGATGAATAGTCTATTCTTTCTTCTCATAGTAATTGTCTTGGCTACAAAACTTTTGGTAAAGCAAAATTTTAGAAGTTAGGTTGATGTTCTTTGCTTTCTGTGAAGCCTTACTAAACATGTAATACACAATAGAGGATGAAACTGTAAAAATAAGATATATTTTTTTCTGCTTTCACTCTCTCTCATGATGACTGCAGAAAGATAAAAATTGAGAATTCTACAGAGGCAAGAAAAACCTGCTTTGATGTGGAAAATAACCCAGGGAGAATACAGAAATGGGCACTGGAATGGAAAGAGACTGCTATAGAACATCAAAAGAAACAGGTCCCAAAGAGAACTGGCTGAACAGTAATTGGATGTTTCCTTCTGAAGGGTCTGATTAATGTTAGCAGTATAAATTTACCTTAAAGCTTCTCCTTTGTGAGCTTTACATGCACACAGATGTATATATGCATAAAATTATTTCAGAGATTTTTAATATAATTTCTGCCATATTACAGAGCTGTTACACTGTTTGTATTTATTTATTTATTTTTGTAACAAACACTCTGCACTGGATAGATATCATACTTCAAGAACACATACTGTATCGCTTCAGAGACTACTGACAACTATGGTGAAAACTTATGCTAGGTTTAACTAGGTATTGAATTCATAGCAATTCATAATTCTCCTTTGTATATAAGGAGTATTAAAACACAGAGGTTAGAGTTGCTACAGCACATTTATCCTAACTAATTTACAAAAATTAAAGAAATCTAAAATTATGATATATGACAGTTCTTGAATAATTAAAAATGAGTAGGGCTCTGCTAAGTTCAATGACTTTGCAGAAGTTCAGAATGGAAAAGCTTGGATGCTGAACAGGCTCCTTGTAGGATATAATATAAATGCATTGCATCGATGTTCTTAGCAATGGGAAATTTCCCTATAGTTTTCCAATTATGTCTGCTTTGTGTATTTTGAACACAGTTCAAAATCATTTTCCTGAATAGCAGAACTATTTTCATGCCATTAAGTGTCTTTAAATAGCTACATGTGCCTTCCACTTTACTTGGAATATAAAAGGATCTATTTTAACAAGCCACGGCATACTACAATCTTTATTGACATAATTATTCCATGTCAGGATGTTTTTCATAACTCTTTGAAAGACAATGCCTAGGGTCAGACATTATTTTTTCTTGTATTCATTATTTTATTTGCATATTAAAAATTTTCCAAAATGCAATCAAAATTTATCCAAAACACTACTACATGCCATTTCCTGTCGTTTGCATGCAATGCTGCAGTTATGAATGGCAGTTTTCCTCACATCACTCACAAATAACTGTGTAGTGTTCTTTTAGGCCTTTGAGTTGTCTTTTGTGAGATTTTTATCAGAGGTACTTAATGATTATGTTCTCCTTGCTCTAGAAATAATGAACAAGGAGGCAAGTTTAGCCTGTGTAGAGTCAGTGGGAGATCTTGACTTGACTGAAACAGGATTCTGCAGAGTATCATATTGAATACAAAGTATTCAAATCTTCTGTGGGCTCATCTGAGCAGAACAAAGTCCTGCCTTTGTAGTGTGAACAGACATTTTCACACAACAATCAATTTGAAAATGATTTGGTTTGCCAAATAAATAATGGCTATTTCTATCATTCATTGATCTGTGGGTATATTTATTTTTTCTTTTTTTGTTCATGTGTTTGTTTGATATTTCAACATCTTTGTCAGAAAAAAAGGGGGAATCAAGCTTTTTGTATGACTTTGAGCACACAATGTCTGATCCTTCCTATAATTACAGGTTATTATACACCATTATCAATATATTATATTTTAACATGCTTTTGTACATGATCATTATCTTTTTTTTTTTTTTTACCTTCAAATAACTTAGTCAGGGAAGCTACACAGCTAGAGAATAAAATAATTCTTCTATTTTCAAGATGGAGCTTGGTTTCATTTCAATGAATTTCAGCATGCATCATCTGGAACAGTATTTCTCTTTTAGCTGAATACAGACAGGAACAAGTCAACTAGTCTTCTAATTTAAGTATATTGGTTATTGCATGAGACAACATGCCATCCTCAGACAATTTATTCTATAGTCTACTTTCTCTACTTTCTTAAAAATGTGCTTATGTATAACCTGAACCATGCTTACTGTAGTTTAAACTAATTGCACCTGATACTATTTGCCATTAACATGTAGAACAGGTTTTTTACCTTTATTTTCTAGTAGATATTTATGTGTTAAATATTTTCTCATACATCCTCTTACTCTTCTCTTTTCTAAACAATGACAGTTTATAAATTCTTTAATTAAACAAACAAACAAACAAAAAAACCACCACAAACTTTCAGGTTTTCTCTGATCTCTCTTATGTTGATCCACATATTTCTGATAGTACTCCATATTGAGTACAAGACTCTAAATAAAACTTTTACTATTGAAAGGAAAGGAACGGGTTTAATATTGAATGTAGAGTGTGGTACTAAAAAAAATCATTAAAGAATATTTTATATTCATTTTTCTCTGTCACAAAGCTTTAGATATTTGAGCAGAACAGATTTCCAATTCAATATTTTTTTAAGTCATTCAATACCAGCATTTTCTTTCATTACCTACTACATTTCACTCATTACCCAACACAAGAAATGAGTCTTATTAAAGTCTAAGGGGTGTTCTCAAAGGCAGTAATGTTTTGTTTTGTTTGTTTGTTGCTGTTGTTTGTTTTTTGCTTGGTTTGGTTTGCAAAAATATAAGCAAAACATGATTAATAATAAACCATATTAATATATGTTCCTATGGCTTTGAATTTGTTTGTGACAATTTTAACCTTAGCAAGTAATCACTATTTGATTTTCAGCACTTATACTCCTCTTCAAACACAAAGTGATTAACTTGGAATTATTTTGTGTGTTGAGGCTGAAATGAATTGATTGCATGAATCAATAATAGCTTTTTTTCATCAAATGTAAGTTTAAAAGATCAACGTAAGCCTCATATGTCTTGCTTAGAGCTGAGCATTGCTTGCTGTTATATCTTGAATAAGAGATTCTAAACTCTTCATCTCTAGGCAGCATAGTCTAGTCTTGGCAAATTTTTCCACATAGAGAAGGAAGGAAGGAAGGAAGGAAGGAAGGAAGGAAGGAAGGAAGGAAGGAAGGAAGGAAGGAAGGAAGGAAGGAAGGAAGGAAAGAAGGAAGGAAGGAAGGAAGGAAGGAAGGAAAAGTATTCAGTAAAATTTATTCATTATTAATTTATTCATCATTAAGCTTCACTTTTTGTTATGTGACTGCCCAAAGGACAGTCTTATATGAAATAAGAATAACATTGATCTACAAACTTGAAACTCTGAACAGGTTCTTAGCTGTCCTGTCACTGATGGGTAAATTCCAGTCTACAGCTGGTAAAAATATCGTCTGATAAATAATGTGTTGTTGTTGTTGTTGTTACTGATTTGTCAAATACATCTAGTTACCATTTTACCATTATACTATTAGGCAATGGAATCTGTTTACTGTTTGCACATAAAGAAGATTTTGAGCATAACAGGGCTTGTTGCAGAGATAAACCTTAAGAATACATTGGTTTCTCTAGTGAACAACATATTTCACTAAAAGCAAATGATATTTGAAGTAGCGAAGGTATATGCAAATGCTTTGCCTGTATCCGTCTTGTGTGGTTACTAGCATCATTACTTTCCAGGCTGCTGTTTCCCACTTGCGTTCAAGAGAAATCAATGCTGCTGGCAAAGATCTAATTTAACATATCCCAAGGTGTCAGTGCCTTTGAAACATAATTTTCCTACATATTTTAAAGATCCCAATTAACAGTGCTATTAATTGATAATGATTGTTAATATTAAAGAGAATGTACTTCCTTTAATGCTTCTTATATCTGACCTAAAAATGATCCTTTATGTAAAGGCATTCTGAAACAAGCTAAACAATATATATATATATATTTTCTATTAAAATTTCAATGGAAATGACACTACCTTTACAGAAGTAGATTCACTGATCTTGGCTGGACTCAAATGTTTTTTTCATAAACAAAATTATCTTACCATGACACTTATGTCCACTCTGCATAGCAGCAATTATATATAGTAAATGACCCGAAAGATGGAGTTACTGGGAGAATCCAGATATCTGTTCAGGCTATGGCTGTAACTGTACAGAAATTTATATTTAGTGTTCATAAGCCATTACTAGAAGCAATTTGAATGACATTTGCTAATAGCACAAAGCCGGGAGTTTATGTTCTTCTAAAGCCATTAGCCCTAATAGCCTCTGATGGATCCACTAGCTGTTAATCAACCCAGAATAAATTATGTCATTTTTTCAGGGAAGACAGCAAGTCTGCAGAAAGCCTCTCCTGAGGTATGTTATCTAAGATAGCTGCCGCATTGGCATAAACAGCAAACAGAGAGGTTCATGGAGTATTCTAAGGATTTCTAAAAAGACAAAACTGATCAGACATTGAGTATGTGTTTCCATGCCACCATTTAACAGAAAAAGTCAAATAATTACAAGCAGATTTAGTATTTCAGAAAATAGAAGACTAAGGGAAATTCTAGTCAAGGTCCCCACACAAGGTCAATAAAAATTAAGAGGAAATGCTTACATTTTATGGCTTTGTTTTTCATTGAGAAATGGGATTATATTGCAATGCTATCTGAGGAATTATATTACAGTATCTTAAAAGTCCTTATAATCTCTATTTAGAAAGAAAATATCCTATGAACACAGCAATGGTTTTCCCAGAAGGTTTGTGCGTGTTTGTGTTTGAAGGGGTAAAATTCTTTTGCAACATTCTGAGGAGGAACTAGGAATGATTTCTGTCATACATACCTGCAGAACCAGAATTCAGACCAACTAGTCAATATTAAATTGGGCCTTTAAAACAATGGACGGAAAATTAAAACTGGAATTTCCAATATCCAGGGGGGGAAATGCTTAATAATAATCTCTTTCCCCAGTCCTCAACCTTTAACTATGTGTTACTTTTAAGTATGTTACGGAGAGCAACTATTTTTTTTTTTTAACACTATAATCGACTTTTATTCCAAAGTATGTATTGGAGAACAACTTTTTTTTGCTTGTTCAGATAATGATTAGACATGGGGGAATGGCTTTAAACTAAAAGAGGGGAGATTTAGATTAGATATTAGGAGGAAATTCTTCAGGTGGCGAGGTGCTGCAACAGGTTGCCCAGAGAAATTGTGGATGACCTATCCTTGGAGGTATTCAAGACCAGGTTGGATGAGGCCCTGGGCAACCTGATTGAGTGGGTGGCATACTTTCCCATGGCTGTGGGGTTGGAACTAGATGATGTTTAATGTTCCTTCCAATCCAAGACATTCTATAATTCTATAGTTTATAATCTAGTCTTAATATTATAAAAATTACATTTTTTATTTTATTTCTATTTTCTGTATATATAGAATTAATGCTATTACTGATTCATTGGTGCAGCTGGCCAAAATTCTGGCTACAAGAATATAGGGAAAAGCACAAAAAAAAATGAAGAAAGTTAAAATTGACTAAATTAAGAATTTGTGAAATCCTAATTATTAATGGAGGGTATGTAAATTAACTCCTTTAAATGACTAAGAATCAAGCATCAGAATTTCTTTTTCTTTAATTATTCCAGGTATAAATTTATCCAGCACTTTATCCAGAAATCTCTTCTTACCTTTTTCCTGACATTTTTCCTGTCAGTTATGTATTCTCTAGCTCTGTTTCTTAACCTGTGCTCCTCTGTGTGACCCTTGTGTTTCACACAAAAAGAAATACAGTCTGTGCCTCATATTCACATCATTTGCATTTCATTTCTAATAATGAAATCTTAGAACAGATTCTACTGTTCCACTATCCTAGAATGTGACCTGTTCTTTCAGCTAATTATTTCCTCTTAGTGTTCAACTGGTTTTATATTAAAACTGAATGAAAGACTGCTATTATCATAATTAGACTCAAATTTACAATGCCTCAGTAGCCTTCCCCAATACAATAATAAAGGACAGTTAAACATAATTATTGTCTTTATCTGTTATCACTAACTTTTAAATTTCTATCATCTCTTTAGGGAGATGTGGCAAGACTACTGCTATCCTAGGTTTTGAAATAGCTTCAGTGTATCTGCTTAGAGAAATTCTAAACTGGATATGTCTGTCATTCAGATGGACACATCTGAACAATATTCTGAAAAGGAAAGCAAAATACCAGCTTTATACTGCATCTGGGCAATTCATACTGCATCATGGGTTCTGGGAACCCAGGTGTCCTGAAGTGTCATGGCTGTGGGGCTGTGGGACTGAAAACCTCCCAGCCAAGCTGTATGAGATCTTGACAAATGAGAAAGCTGGGCAACCACCAACAATGCAACATTTAATGAGAGCAAGTTCTGGATTATACACCTGAGAAGGGGCAATCCCGTTTATACATACAGACTAAGGGATGAGAGGCTGGAGAGCAGCCCTGCAGAAATGGATCTGGAGGTTTTGGTTGACGGCAAGTTAAATATGAGTCAACAGTATGCCCTGGCTGCCAAAAGGGCCCACCATACCCCGGGGTGCATCAAGCATGGAATTGCTAGCTGGTCGAAGGAAGTGATTGTCCCGCTCTATTTTGCACTGGTGTGGCGTTACCTCAAGTACTGTGTGCAGTTTGTGGAACCACAATATAAAAAGGACATAAAACTGTTAGAGAGTGTCCAAAGATGGCTACAAAGATGGCCAAGGGTTTAGAGGAAAAGATGCGTAAGGAGCAGCTGAGGTCACTTGGTTTGTTCAGACTAGAGAAGAAGAATCTGAGAGAAGACCTCACTTCAACTTGCAGCTTCCTCCCAAGGGGGAATGAAGTGGCAGGAAGTGATCTCTTCTCTCTGGCAACCAGCCATAGGACCCAAGGGAATGGCATGAAGCTGTATCAGAAGAGGATCAGACTGGATATCAGGAAAAGGGTCTTAATTGAGAGGGAGGTGAGGCATTGGGACAGGCTCCCCAGGGAGGTCTGAGTTTTGGGTAGCCCTGTGCGGAGCCAGGAGTTGGACTCCATGATCCTTGTGGGTCCCTTCCAACTCAGGGTGTTCTATAATTCTATGATTCTATCTGGGCTGATTCTATGATAGAATCAGCCTATCTATGATAGAATCTGGGCTGAGCTCTAGCTAAAAAGTCCTGCTAAAACCTTTAGCATATTTGTAAAAGCAAAACACCACACTTTGTAGGGTGGAGTTGCCTCATGTCTGTCTCAGTGATCTCCATCTAAGGCAGATCATGTGAATAAACCTTTGAGAGAGGATTTAAATCAGAAATTTGGGCCTAAGTTAAGATCTCTGGACCATTTTCCCCACTGATGGTATCTTTAATTACTTGTGAGGCCTGGGTAAGAAGAACTTTAAAAATGAATGCATTTTGACATTATTATGAATGGTTGTAGGAATTAAACTGTTGGCATTTTGCCAAATGAATATTACAGGAAGGCTGAAGGCAAAGATGTATACCAGGATTAGGGGAGGAAGGGAATTGTCAAGACTGACATAATAGCCTTATGGATTGTTCCTAGATAGATTCTTGATTGCTATGAATATTGAGAAAATACAATAACTGTTTTTCATGTCAGTAAGCCAAAAGGTTATTATTTTCAGTTTAAAATTATACTTTCATAGCCACAATTTCTCTTACTTTTCTCTCAGAAATTTTTCATCACTAGATATTAGTGATACCCTTCCTCTAATCCACAAAGTAATACTGCTGTACCCTCTAGAGAAAGAAAATACCATGTCCATAACAAATGTGCCAGGTATTCCAAGTATTTTATATCCCTTCCTTCTCTGGAAGTCTGCCTAAGGGCTAAATATATTATTATTATTAATTATTATTATTATTATTATTTAACTATTATTACACTGGTATGTTTGTTATATTATGTTGTTATGTCACATATATCGTATCATATCATATCATATCATATCGTATCTCATCTCATCTCATATCATATCATATTTTGTTAATGTTATAATAAATGTTATATTATTATTAATATATATAACATAATAAAAAAGAGCTAAGAAAATTAGTACATGTATTTGTACACATACCTTGATCTATACTACCTCACCGTATCAGGCCCTTACGCCTGATCCTCAAAAACGATGCAATTCCAGTGAGATTCTTCTCCTGTCATTAGTTATATTGTTTCTGAATAATCTAAGGACTAAGGCATCTCAAAGTTTTTCTAATTTTATTTATCTCCATAGCCTGCAAAGCTGTGCTGATGCTTTCTATAAGATAAATATTTATTTGGGAGCAAAAGAGGGTATAAGATTACATGAATCAGGGTTTGGTTTTATACCATTAAGGAGCAACTGATTTGATGAAGAATATGTGACAACCCTTAGAAGACAGGCACGATATTTTTTCCCCTCCACATACATGAAAAAACCTAAAGGACAGTGTTCAGCCCAAAGTTTGAAACTAGAGCATTGCTGTTCTCTGTTCAACAAATAGAAAAACACAGAAATGGAAACAGTGTTGGGAGGGAAATTAGGCACATTTAAGATTCATGTTGTGTGTATGTTTTTTGTGTTGTATTTTTGTTGTTGTTTTGGGGGGTTTTTGGTTTTGTTTGTTTGTTGTTTTCCTTGGCTTACATTGTGCTTCAGTATAATAAGACCTCTGAAGAAATCAGGGAAATACCTGATTTTTGAATAGAAGGACTGGTATTAGAAATGAGCAACAAATAGATTAGAAAATAAAAATCTCTACTTAAAATATTAACGCTTGCTTACAACAACAATCATTCTGCCTTGTTATATTGTCATTTTATTATTTTAAGTACTTTTTATCTATATATTTTTTTTTCTGAACTCCTCTGTTCCATATACAATCACAGACTCATAGAATCATTAAAATTGGAAAAGACCTTCAAGATTATCTGGTCCAATCCTAGCACCAATATTACCCACTAATACATGTCCCTAAACACCAAGTCCAACCTTTCCTTAAACACCCCAAGAGACAGTGACTCTACCACCTCCCTGGGCAACCTGATCCAATGCCTGACTACTCTTTCTGAGAAGAAATGTTTCCTCATTTCCAACCTGAGATATCTTTGCATGATATCTCACTTTATGTTCAGGAATTATATTGTATTCTGAGATGGTATATGCACAACTAAAGCTAATACATAAAGACAGCTATAGTAAATATGCATTCAAGATGAGATTTAATTTATCCAGGCACAAAGTGGGATTTTGTAGTTTTTTATCCATTCATTTAAATTCTGCTCATGCAGTGAACAATAATTTGTTGCTTGTTTTGAGATATAGGGATGTAATTTACCATTATGGTTGAACTTCAATATTACGTTCTTGTAAGAGATGGACATTCACATGTCCATTACCATGCTGGTGGGTTCCTACAAATTTTCCTTTATATGCTGAATAACTATAGACTGTTGGGCTAGGCTTTGAGAAACACATGTACTATTTTACAACTTGGGCTATGAAAAATACTGAAAACAGTAAATCATTACAGCCTTCATGTGGGCAAGATGGTAACTATAGTAACATCAAAAATGAGTGGCATAGTATCACATATGGTGTTCCATCTCTGTTTCTTTTTCTCAGTAGATTTTTCTCAAATTGTAGGAGGAAGTTCAATGCAAAGGGCCAATTCTGGAAGGTCCGAAGGATCCTTGAAGAAAAATAAAGGCACCAATCATGAAAAAGCCCAATGGCATCCTGGCTTCTATAAGGAACAGTGTAACCAGCAGGACCAGGGAGGTGATCATCCCTCTGTACTCTGCTCTGGTGAGGCTGCACCTCAAATACTGTGTTCAGTTTTGGGCCCCTAAGTACAAGAAAGACATCGAGGCCCTGGAACGTGTCCAGGGAAAGGACTACCAAGCTGGTGAAGGACACAAGTCCTATGGAAGCAGCTGAGGGAACTGGGGTTGTTTAGTCTGGAGAAGAGGAGGTTTGGGGGAGACCTTATTGCTCTCTACAACTACCTGAAAGGCAGTTGGGAGCTGGGGGTCAGTCTCTTCTAGCACAAAACTAGTGATAGCACTAGAGGAAATGTCCTCAAATTGCACCAGGGGAGGTTTAGCTTGGAAATTAGGAGACATTTCACATTTCTTCTCAGAGAGTGGTCAGGCATTGGAACAGGTTGTCTAGGGAGGTGGTGGAGTCACTGTCCCTGGAAGTGTTTAAGGGAAATTTGGACTTGGTGCTTAGGGTCTTTAGTGGGTGACAGTGGTAGTAGGGTGATGGTTGGACCAGATGATTTTGGAGGTCTTTTCCAACCCTAATGATTCTATGATTCTATGTCCAGAGTAAGAACACACAATCTTCCTGGATCATGGCTTACGTTATTCTAAACTTCCTGAGGAAGGTTTTATTTCTGTGCAGTAACTGACATATAAACTATTGCTGTAAAACAAACTAAGCCAATCCTCATTTCCAATTTTCTATGAGTATTCCAAACATCATTTAAAAAAATCAGTATTAATTAAAACTGGCAAAATGATCAGTGACTAAATAGCTGCAAATCTTATTATTAAAAATTATTCATTTTGAGTTTAATGATTGTAAAAATGGTTTTAGAACTCTTAACTATAATTTTGTTTTTACACTTGGATATTTGAAGCTCTTAGTCTCAGACTTATACGGCCTTCTGCTTTCATATGCAATCTAGTGCTAATGTAAATCTACTATAAATAACAATGGCAGCAGTTTTCCCCCTGCCCCCAACACACTGACCTTCTCCCTGCAACCACCTCATTGACATTTTGAACTTTGTCTCTTTTCTGTATTTTATTTGCTATGGTATTTGTTTAGGACTTAGTATTTACATTTACACACACAATAAAGAGCTAGCAACTATCTTGCTAGTAAATACTAAAAAACAGAAGCTCCACCTACTCAAATGGAAGACTTCAAAATAGTGGGAGATCAGTAACTCTCTTCTTTTATTCATCTGTTTCCTGGAGTTTGTAATAGGGAAAAGGCAGGCAGGGGGAAAGGATGAAAATAAAACCAAGACTGAAAAAGGTTCTAATTTTAATCTAATTTCCAGACTTGAAAAAGATCTTCTTAGGCATAAGCATCAAGGAAGAAGAAAGGTCTGTAGAAACAGCTATTTTTTTGAGCAGCTCAGATGGGATAAAGACTGCAAGGGATACAAGCACTGCCTGGAAATAGTGAAAGAAATTCTAGTGAGCAAGAGATAAAGTGAGGAGCTACTTTGCTAGTGTCTATCCTGGAAGCTGTAGAAACATGGAGCTGTGTATGGACAAATTTATCCTGATTCTCTATGTAAGATTATAATATACTGCATATTAATTCTACCTAATGGGTATATTGGCAATATCAGATATCATTGATTTCTTACTGTGATAGTGCAGACCCATATAAAAGGAAGAGATTTTAAATGATGGTTTTATATTCCCCCTCACCTTTCTCCAGCTTATGGATTCTGAAAGTGAGATTTCTAAATGCTTCAGCAATATTTTACAGTACCTGCAGTATGGCTGCATATCTGAATGGTAGGTGCCCAGAAATATGCTTACAGGCAACAAGAGGGGAAATAACAACAACAACAACAACAATAAAGTCTTCAGACCTACAGAGGTCCTAAAGAATTCATTATTTTATGAAAAACTCTGCTATATGCCCTCAGTAAAAAAAAAAAAAAACACTCATCTTTTGACATCATCTTTGTATAACATTGTATTGGATTTACATTTCTATTAAATCACTCTTCTATTTTTATTTGTCTTGTGGTAGCAGTGAAGTAGGAAGACACAGTTATTAAATCTCCCCAGAGACATCCAAGCAATTTAATGAATTTACCTGCAAAATGCAATATGGGAAGATGCATTTCTTTAAAAAGGAGGATAATTAGCAATTTCAACCATTTAAATAAGGAGACATTAGATTGTGTTCTGTGCTTGCCTGTATCCTAGCTCATCCTGATACAACTATATTCATTACAAGAAGTGTTTTCTTTTCTTAAGACCTTTCTTAAAGAAGAAGTCATTACAGAAAATGTCAGTACTGAGGTCTGGCATGAAGAAACATGTTTCTTGTATATGGTTAATAATGATCAGATCATAGTACTTTACAATAAGTGATATTTATTCTTAATGCCTTGAAAGAAACAATCAAATGCAGCAAGCTGCTGATCTTAACAGCAGAAGGCAACATAATTTGTGTTAGTATTAGATTATTTATGAATACATTTTCAAATCCACCAAAACTCAGCCATACCAAAAACATTATGCATTGCTTTTTTCATCTTCTTTGAAAAAAAAAACAACAACAAAAACCTGTTAAGCTATAATAACTCAGAGACCAGAGCTATTATACATAATGAATATATGTGTTTCATGCTACCTGCTTTTGATCCCTTTAAAGTTTGGCACGTGGTATCTTGCTTCTTTTAAGAAAGAGAGAAAGAAGATTTTCCCAGACTTTTACTCCATCTTAAGACAGATGTTACAAAGGTAAGAAAGAGACACAGCCATACTAGACAATTGATACAAACAGGAAATTAATGTATCTCTAAGTGGTTTGCAAAGTAGCAGATGTGAAAAAAAAAAAAAAAAAAAAATGTTGTTCAGATTGGAAGATTAGCAAGAAAGAGCTTATTAATCAAAATATTTTCCAAAAGTTTATCTAAAATATATATGTGAATTAAGTTAGAAAATAACAACTTTCTTATAAATTATAAATTAAATTCTTATTTGGTCCCTTATTTTAATATCTGGCTAAACTATTCTTGGTAATACTCTTATTGAAGTGGGGAGTAAAATAAAAGGAAACTATCTCTGAAAACTGAGAAGTAAAAAAGTGTTTAAAGGAACCTAAACTTGAAAATTGATTAAATTAGGTTCTCCATCATAGATACACACTCTGAATTTTGCGATATATTTTTATATGGAGGACAAGGACTTGTGTTGTAACTAAGGTGAGTAGCTACAGATGTTTTAAGTAGCATCTAGAATATTCTTTGGAACTGTTTATTTAGGTCATTATGACTTGTTAAGAAAGCATTATTTCTCTATTCTTATTTTCATGAACAGCATGCTAAAATGAAACATGCTTTTTCTAATTCAGTATCAACTAAAGAAAATAGCTGGAAGAGTTGTTTTGCAAATGTCTTTAAGATTTCAAATCTTAGGTGCTCTTCAAGGAAATGTTGAATTATTAAGTAATATGTATTTGCTAAGTTGAGACACTTCTGTATGCTCATTTATGTCGTTCAACTCCATTTACCTTCTACCAAAACAACAGTATGACAAATGACTAACTGATCCTCTATTTGAAAAAGTTTTCAAGCTAATTCTAAAACAATTCAATTGAATCCTTTGGGGAAAATAAATAAGTAAATAAATAAATAAATAAATAAATAATAATAAAAACTTTAAATTCAATAAATAAATGATTTTTTTCTGTTTATTTTATTTTATTTCATATGGTAACTTGCATTAATACAATGCACTTTAAAAAGAGAGAATATGTTTAAAGTGTACATACCAGTTGTCTACCTGAGTCACTATAATCAGTGATGAATGTGAAAATTCATCTCACCCTACATGGAGGGAAATACAGGGTTTATTTTAAATCACCTAAAGTGGTATCACCAGCTACATGGAACTTGGAGATTTGATGGGACAAGTGTGCCATATTGTATTGGAAGCTGGAAGCAAGTGAATCCCACCCTTATACTTAGTCCTTTAAATCACCCCATAAGCTCCACTCTGTGTATAGCTGAACAACTGATTCAGTTGTACAATAATTTATAATCTAGCTGTGTAAGTGGGTAATTGATTACAAGAACCTTGAACATTTTCTTTCATGTTGACATTGAACACATTGTAAACATTTATGTGAGACCCAGCTCACAGATTAAAATACCTATGTTTAAATGCTTTCCTGTGGGCTTTCATCATGTGGGTAGCAGGCCACGTGTTGCTCCCTGTTGTAGATGCTTTTAGTGAGTTAGACAGAGACACAGATCCTGTCTTCCTTTGAATAGCCTTAAAATGAAAATAGTAGCTGTATTCTTTATATTTTGCATCTAATCCATTGTCAGCTGAATTTGAAATTGCATAAAAAGTCACAAAATTATAAGAGCAAAATAGTACCAGGTGCCCTGAGTTGGAGGATCATGACTGTGGGAACAATGAACTCCCAGCCAACCCCGAAGTTGTACAGGATTTGCTGCTCCACCTGGATGCATATAAGCTTAGGGGGCCCAATCTGACTAATTCCAGAATACCCAAGAGAGCTGGGTGATGTCATTATGAGACCTTTCTCAATTGTATTTCAATGATCTTGGGAATCTGGAGAGGTCCCAAAGGACCGGGAGCTAGCAAATTTTGTTCCAATTTTCAAGAAGGGCAAGAAAGAAGACCCTGGTAATTACAGGACTGTCAGTCTCACCTCAGCGCCTGGTAAGATTATGGAGAAAATTATTCTAGGAGTTATTGAAAAACACCTGACAGACAATGCAGTCATTGGTCATAGCCAACACACATTCACAAATGCTAGCTCCTGCTTAACAAACTTAATTTCCTTTTATGACAAGGTCACCCATCTCATTGATGAAGGGAAGCCAGGTGATGTCATCTTTTTGGATTTTAGCAAAGCTTTCGATACTGTCTTTCATAGCATCCTTCAGGACAAAATGTCCAAAATATGGCCAGATAAATGCATAAAACTATGTGTGAACAATTGGTTTATGGGTGAGACGCAAAGAGTTATAGTAAATGTGGTTATATCAGGCTGATGGCTAGGTTCCCCATGACTCCATTTTACGTCTCGTCCTCTTTAATATTTTCATAAATGACTGGGATGTGGGACTTGAAGATATACTGAGTAATGGATCTGGAGGTTTTGGTTGATGCCAAGTTAAATATGAGTCAACAGTATGCCCTGGCAGCCAAAAGGGCCAACCACACCCTGGCATTCCTAGCTTGTCAAAGGAAGTGATTGTCCCGCTCTATTTTGCACTGGTGTGGCGTTACCTTGAGTGCTGTGTGCAGTTTGGGGAACCTCAGTATAAAAAGGACATAAAACTGTTAGAGAGTGTCCAAAGATGGCTACAAAGATGGCCAAGGGTTTAGAGGAAAAGACGTGTAAGGAGCAGCTGAGGTCACTTGGTTTGTTCAGACTAGAGAAGAAGAGTCTGAAAGAAGACCTCAAGTCAACCTACAGCTTCCTCACAAAGGGGAAAGGAGTGCAGGCACTGATCTCTTCTCTCTGGCGACCAGCCATAGGACCCAAGGGAATGGCATGAATAGGATCAGGTTGGATGTCAGGAAAAGGTTCTTAATTGAGAGGGAGGTGAGGCACTGGGACAGGCTCCCCGGGGAGGTGATCACATCACTGAGCCTGCTGGAGTTCAAGAAGTGTTTGGACAATGCTCTCAGACATATGGTCTGAGTTTTGGGTAGCCCTGTGCGGAGCCAGGAATTGGACTCCATAATCTTGTTGGATGTATTGGGCTTATGTGGCAAGGTTTTGGTAGTGGGGAGCTGCAGGGGTGGCCCCTGTGAGAAGAATCCAGAAGCTGCCCCATGTTAGATGAGGGCTGGTTTCTGCTGTCTCCAAAGGGACCTGCCACTGGCCAGAGCTGAGCCCATAAGCAACACTGGTTGGGCATCTGTTAGAGCAGTTACAAGGAAAGGGAAAAAAACTGCTGTGCAACAGCAGCTGGGAGAGCAAGGAGTGATAAATAGTCCTGCAGACACCAAGGTCAGTGCAGAAGGAGGGCAGGAGGTACTCCAGGCACTGGAGCTGAAGTTCCCCTGCAGCCTGTGGATAGGCCCATGGTGGAGCACGATGTCCCCCTGCAGCCCATGGTGTACCATGGTGAAGCAGATCTCCTTGCTACAGCCCGTGGAAGAGCCCCCGGTGGAGCAGGTGGATCTGACCTGAAGGAGGATGCAGCCTATGGAGAGCCCCTACAGGAGCAGACTCTGGGCCACAGCTGCAGCCCATGGAGAGGAGCCCATGAAGGAGCAGGGGATCTGGCAGGACCTGCTGCCTGTGGGGGACCCGCACTGTAGCAGTTTTTTCCTCATGGATGGACCCTGTGGTACGGACCCATGTTGGAGAAGTTCTGGAAGAGCTGCTGCCTATTGGAAGCCCATGCAGGACCAGTTCAGGGAGGACTGTATCGCATAGGAGGGACCCCACATTGGAGCGGGGGAAGAAGCGGGGGAAGAGAGTGACTGTAAACGAGTGGTGAAGATGAAGCACAGCCTCCATTCCCTGTTCCTGCAGCTTGGGGGGAGGATGTAGAAGAAGGCGGATGGGCAGAGAAGGTACTTGTAGTTGTTTGGTTTTTTGTTGTTGTTGTTGTTTTTGTTGTTGTTGTTTTTTAGTTTCTCACTGCTCTAGTTTGTAAGTAATAGGTAATAAATTTCATTAATCTCCCTATTCTGAATCTGTTTTGCCCGTGATGGTAATTGTTGAGTGATGTCTCTGTTCTTATCTCAGTCCTTGAGCCCTTTTCATTGTATTTTCTCCCCATTTCCCTTTGAGGAGGGGGAGTGAGAGAGTGGTTGTGGTGGAGCTCAGCTGCCCAACTGAGTGAAACCACCAGAGTGGGTCTCTTCCAACTTGGGGTATTCTGTGACTAGGATTCTTTGAAAATGGAGTTTCTTAGATGTCAAATTGCATGTCAAAGGTTCCCTGTTCCACATGGATCCTCAGGTTAACTGGCTCTATTTTATTTTCCAGAAATTTAACTGGCCATTCTTTTTTATATGTTAAAGAATCAAAACAAATATATAAGAAATCTAAAATTACATATTTTTTTTTTGTAACAAGTTTTCTAGCTGATATATGACCTTAATTTATTTTTAATAGTTGTTTTCAGCTCTGATATCTAGGATATCACATCCATATAAAGTGGTAACTGAAATAAATTTATGTTGGATTTTGCTAGACAGAACTTTACTAGAGAACAAGAAAAATATGCTTCACTACTTTCCCTGTGGATTAGAATTGCCCCAGTGGTAAAAGTATTTTTTTATGATGTAATCAAGATAGAATCTGAGCTAAATAAGCCTAGACATAATTTTTTTCAACCTTCTGTCTCTGAAAACCACATTTTTTTCCCATTTATTTTGTAACTTGCTTTAGAATTAAGGCAAATTTAAAAATGATGAAGATCTTTTAATAGAACTGGTTTAGTGATTGCTTATAGAACATAATTTTAGAGTTTTGTGGGATTCATTGTCATAAATAGATTTCTATTGCTTCCACTATTGTTTTTGCCTGGGATCATTTGAAATACTTCTGAATGACTAAGGGCAAATATTTGGAGGGCTTCAGATTAGAGAGTCTATTGAAGAGTGAAAAAAGGAAGAATGAGTGTCACAGAATGCTTGATTCTGATGGAAAACTTACTGAATATCAACCAAAAATTGAAGCTGAACATTTCAGAGTAAACTACATAAATCAACTGATGTTAAATTTATAGAACTATGAAACATATGTTGTATGCCTTAAATATGTAATAGAAGATAATAGTTTTAAATTAAAAATATATATCTCAGAATAAAATATTTAGAACATTTAATAATTATTTAAACATTAAAGTAACTCTATTCCTATTTCAACTTTTAGGAATTTACAGGATGCCAGTAATAACCTAGAAATAATAATATTTTGAAAGTGTGTGGAATAATTGCTGGAGGTGACTTATTGAGGCTAAACATATGTCCATATCATACGAGAAGGAACAGCACTGAGGAAACTTCCAGGGTGAGATGTGGCACATATGCAAGGAATCTGTTCCGTGGTAGTCCCCTTGGCACTGCACCCTTAGGTATTGGCAACACCAGGGGAGCTTGGTGTGTTGACTCTAAGAGGTTCAGCACAGAGTGTGAAGTGGGGTGAAGACACCATGGCCAGGCTCTGTGTTATCACTGCAGGGATGGGGAACCCAATGGTACTATGAAACTGATAGATTGCACGGCCAGCCCTAAGTCTAACTGGTAACCAAATCATGTCCTCTTGGTGAACTTTTCTCATTATACTCTCATTATAATGCCAAACCACACCTTCATCCCAAAGGCTACCCGCCTCCAAGGGGCAACTACCCCTCACTGAGCATGTGCTCTGAATTCCTCTGAGAATATACCTTCAAAACTAAAGCAAGAAAAACTTCACAACGAAGACACACATGACTAGTCACTTAAGCTCCACCTAAAAGTAAGAAGATAGTATAAAAATAGCTCAAGAGAGGAAAATGTTAGGGAAGATACCACCACAGACAAGTCAGGAGGACATTGCTGACTTCTGGGATCAGTCAAAGGGCTGAACCTCTCTTACCCCCCATAGGGACTCCTATTGGGTGAGATTCAAACTCTCACTTATACCTAGTGCTTCTCTGAGAAACCTAACATTCTCTACAGAGTTGTTTCATAAGCAAGCACAGGTAGTTGGTTATGTTTCTCATATTCTTGGTATTTGCACGTGCTTTGCAGACAGTGCATCTATCACCAGCAATCCAAAAGAACCTGTGCTCCTGTTGCCTCAATAAACAACAGTCATTTACTAGACTGAAAGTGTATTGCACAGAGGAAGAACTGGAGATCTGCATGCAGTCACAAGGCTATGATCTCACTGCAATCACAGAGACATGGTGGGATAGCTCTCGTGACTGGGATGCTGTCATGGAAAGCATTTTTGAAAAGACCAGCCAAGAAGGTGAAGTGGTGGAGTTGCTCTTTATGTGAGAGAGCACATGGAATGCATGGAGCTCTGCCTAGGGGTGGATGAAGAATGAGTTGAGAGCTTATGGGTAAGGATTAAAGGGCAGGCTACCATGGCTGTGGGTGTTTGCTACAGGCCAGCTGATGAGGAAGAGGAGGTAGATGAAGCCTTCTTCAGACAGCTTGAAGTAGCCTCTCAGTCACAAGCCCGGGTTCTCCTGGGGGACTTCAACCATCCTGCTATCTGCTGGGAAGACCAAGCAGCTAGGCACAACCAGTCCAGGAGGTTTCTGCAGTGCATTTATGACAACTTTTTGACACAGGTGTTGAAGAAGCCAACAGAGAGGTGTGGTGCCAGACCTTGTATTAATAAACGAGGAAAGACGAGTTGGAGATGTTGAGGACTGGGGGCCAGCCTTGGCTGCAGTGACCATGATATGGTGGAGTTCAGGATCTTGAGAGGAGGCAGCAGGGCAAAAAGTAGGATTGTGACCCTGGACTTGAGGAGAGCAAACTTTGGCCTCTTCGGGGATCTACTTGGAAGAATTAGGGCCCTAAAGGGAAGGAGGTCCAAGACAGCTGGTTAGTATTCAAGTATCACTTCTTCTAAGCTCAAGATCAGTGCATCCCTATGAGTAAGAAGGGCCTCAATGGAATGTACCATAGATGCTGAAGGAACCGGACAATGCTATTGCTAGGCTATTGTCTATCATCTTTGAAAAGTTGTGGAGAACAGGAGAGGTGCCTGAGGAAAGGAAGAAAGCTGATGTCATGCCACTCTTCAAAAAGGGCAAGAAGAAGGACCCATGCAGCTACAGACCAGTCAGCCTTGCCTCCATCCCTGGAAAGGTGATGGAACAGCTCATCCTGCAGGTCATCTCCAAGCACGTGAAGGATAAGAAGGTAATCAGAAATAGTCAGCATGGATTCACCAAGGGGAAATCACTTGCTGAGTGCACCCTCAGCAAGCTTGCTGACGACACAAAACTGGGAGGAGTAGCTGACACCCCAGAGGGCTGTGCTACCATTCAGAGGGACCTCAACAAGCTGCAGAGTTGGGCTGAGAGGAACCTCATGAAGTTCAACAAGGGCAAGCACAGGATCCTGCACCTAGGGAGGAATAACCCCAAGCACCAGTACCAGCTGGGGGTTGACCTGTTGGAGTGCAGCTCTGCAGAGAGGGACCTGGGAGTCCTGGTGGACAGCAGGCTGACCATCAGTCAGCAATGGGCCCTTGTGGCCAAGAAGGCCAATGGTGTGCTGGGCTGCATTCAGAGGAGTGCTGTCAGCAGGTCGAGGGAGGTGATCCTCCCCCTCTACTCAGCCCTGGTGAGGCCACACCTGGAGTGCTGTGTCCAGCTCTGGGCTCCCCAGTACAAGAGGGACATAGAACTACTTGAGTGAGTCCAGAAGAGGGCTACGAAGATGATTAAAAGACTAGAGTACCTGTCATATGAGGATAGGCTGGAAAAACTAGGCCTGTTTAGTCTGGAAATGAGAAGACTGAGGGGAGACCTCATTAATGTATGCAAATATCTGAGGGGAGGGTGTCAAGAGGATGGAGCTGGTTTCTTTTCAGTTGTGCCCAGGAAGAGGACAAGAGGCACAGGAGGTTCTGTCTGAATATGAGAGGGCACTTCTTTACTGTGAGGGTGACAGAGCACTGGCACAGGTTGCCCAGAGAGGTTGTAGAGTCTCCTTCTCTGGAGATGTTCAAAACCTGCCTAGATGCCAGCCTATGCAATGTGTTCTAGGTGATCCTGCTCGGCAGTGGACTTTAATTAGATGGTCTTCAGAGGTCCCTTCCAACCTTGTCCACTCTGTGATTTGTGCATCTGTGATTATAGTCATCACAACCAGACATATAGTGCTGATTGCACTACTTTTGCATCTCTGATCATAATTCAATATAATTAATGCTACCAGACTTACAGTACTGCAATATTGTGCTATTTGTGCATCCACAGTCAAGTTAATTCAATATATTTAATGCAACCAGACTTACAGTGCCAAATTTGGCATCACTCAGAATCTAAGCCCAGCCACCCACAGCCCCTCTGATATCTGAGAAGCTGGAACGTGAGGAGGTTTAGGTCCTGCCAAATTTCCTTTCCCTTTAACATAAAAAAGTGAGAGGAATTATAAGCAGTAGTTTGATTTATATTGAAATATAAGAGTCAGGAAGTAGAAGATTTAAAATAATTTATTGACTTAAAGAACCAGCTTCTCCCTGTGGTGGTTCTACTTTGCTGGGTAGCTGGACTCCACCACAACCACTTTCTCAATCTGCCTCCTCCTCCTCAGAAGAGAGGGAGATGAAAGTATGCTGGAAAGAAAAAGATATGCTCATGGACTAAGATAAGGGTAATTTAATTAAAGGGGGGAAAAAAGAGGGAAAAACCAAGGAAAGAGGGAAAAACAAGGAAAGGCTATGTGGAAGCACGGAGAGAAAAAATATTTCCTACTTCCCATCAATGAGCGATGTTCAGCCACATCCCAGGAAGCAGGGCCTCAATACATGTAGCAGTTGTTCAGAAGGACAGACATCTTCATAATGAGATCCCCCCTTCTCCCACCCTTTATTGCTGACTGTGACATCATACGGTATGCAATATCCCTTTGGTCAGTTTAGGTCAGTTGCCATGGTAATGTTCCCTCTCCACCTCTTGGCCAACTCCAGCCTACTTGGGGGGGGAGGGGGGGCAGGGTGGAGGTTATAGGGAGTCTAGTTGCTGTGCCAGCACTGCTCAGCAATAGACAAAGTATTGCTGTGATATCAGGGCACATCACTATACGGGCCACTGTACAGAGAAAGTTAACTCTATCCCAGCTAGACCCAGTACACTCCCATTTTTATTTTTAGGGCAGGGGTTGTTGGTTGTTTGTTTCTTTGTTGGTTTTTATTGGTTTGTTTCCAGAATATAGACATAAAGGCAGGCTGATACTAGTGGCTGTTGACTTTTCTACATGTTTTGTAGCTAGTGTCATTTCAGTACAAAGCGTTCTTTTTTTCTGATGTTGAACTGCTATGTCATGTTTCAGTCATTCAAGGTTGGAAGTAATCAGGAGTAAGACAAATATTTTTGTTACAATGATTTGTTCTGTTAAATGACTTTGAGAAACACCATGTGCAATAATAATACAATAAGTCAAAAGGAAAAGCAAAGCAGAGCACTACAGAAGAATATATGTTGACTTAGTGAACAGGGAAAACCACAAATCATCACACAGCACACTGTCATATACTATTCTGTGTTGCTTTTTGCTCTTTTGTAGTTTAGAATCTTTCCTGAAAGTTTCACCTCAAAATACAAATAGTTAAAAAAATTTTGTCTAAAAACAAGCATTCAAGCAAATTCTTCAGCGGTATGAAAAGTATCTCCTGATTTCCCACAGGCAACAATAGCTTGCATTTCAATTTGAAATTGAGTATTTGAAAGGAAAAGACACAGCTATGAGGTTAATAGTTTAAGGAAATCAACACTATTTCTGAAAAAGTCACTGAAAAAATATTTATATTTCTCAGTTTATAACACAAAACATTTTCCACAATGTAATTAAATTGTAGTTCATTCCCAAATCATTGAAAAATTCTGAAAATAACATATTTTAAAAAAAATCTATGAATCTGAATGTGTACATACACACACGTTATAAGCAACAGAAAGTATTCAATGTGGAGTGTAATCTCATCCTTTGACTACCTATGTATTGTGTCCTTGTTTTATATGTTCCAAAGTATAAGACATTCTTTAGAAGTTCTGCCATGTACTCAGTTTTCCTTGGAGAAGTTCTGCTGATGAAACTCTTTTATGAATAATGAATCTGAAGAAGAGCCTTTAACATTGAAAGTAAAGCTACAGTTGGCTGGCATTCACTTGCTCTATTCAATTTAATGACAAGCTGAAATCGCCTGTTACATGAGTAATGGTAGGTGAGCCTGAAAGCTCTGCCAGTGAAGTTCTTGTATACATGAAATATTTGGGGGTAGTTTTTTTCTTTAGTTTGTTTGCATTTCTTTTTGTTTGGTTTTAGTTTATTATTATTATTTCGATATATCATATTTCCAAAATCATATATATATTCATGAAAATATGTGAAGTAAAGATCGGGCTTAACTATATTGAAAACTAGAACACTACAGAGTCTGGAATCTTTGAAGTGACCCTTCTAAACTTGGGTTCACTGTCATGTTCAGTGCAGGCCAGCAAGACTTCACTTTTTTTTTCCCTAGCATTGCCTGACTTCAAATCAGATTTTATTCAAACAGTGAAATTATTTAAAAGTATTCATTATTTTTATTCTGAGAAAAAAATAACATAAATGCTAATTATTATTAATAATAATAAAATTAAACAGAAAAACAAACAAAAAACATAATTCAGTTTAAGCCCTTCCCAGTTAGAATCATACAATCAGACAACACTTTAGAACTCACTTTAGAAAATGGAACTCTGAAAGCATCTAGTCCAACTTTCAGCTCAAATCTCAGAATATTAGAGGTTGCTCAGGGCCTTGTCTGGTTAAGCACTGAATTTCTCCAGGTACACAGATTTCACAGCCTCTTTGATTGTGTTGCAACCCACTGCTCATTCTCATATAAACCTTTTTCCTCATGGGCAGTCAAGTTCTGTGTGACCTGTGGCTATTGCCCATCATCATTTTGCTGTGCACCTCTACCCACCCGGAACTTGGCCTCTGAATCTGTCTGGAGCTGTGGAAAGCAATCTCTCTTCTTAAAGCAGAGCAAGCACATTTCTCCAACCCTGTCCCTCCTCATATACAGCAAGTGTTAAAACTGTGTAAATATCTTGGTGGCACTCCACTCTACTTACTCCAATTTATCAACATCTCCCTTTTTACTGGGAGAACAAAGTTGCAGGTAATATTTGAGATTTGGCCTCATCAGTGCTGAATAACGACTTCCCTCATTATGCTAGCAACACTGTTGATAATATAGCTCAGTGCGTGGTTTGCCTTCAGCACCACATTGGCACATAGCTGATTCACATTCAACAGGAACCCACGTCCCTTCATGAAAAGTAGACACATAGAATCATTTAGGTTGGAAAAAACCTCTAAGATCATCTGGCCCAACCTTTAAACCACCACTGCCAAGCTCACCATTAAACCATATCAGTTAGCTCTACATCTACACATTTTTGAAGACCTCTAGGGATGGTGACTCAACTACTTCCCAGGGCAGCCTGTTTCAATTTCTCACAATCATTTAAGTGAATATTTTTTCCTAATTTCCAACCTAAATCTCCCCCGGTGCCCTCTTGTCTTGGCACTTGGGAGAAGAGACTGAACCTCACCTCACTATAGCCTCCTTTAAGGTTAATTGTACAGCAAAATAAATTCTCTCCTGAGCCTCCTTTTCTCCAGACTACGCAATCCCAGCTCCCTTGGCTGCTCCTCATAAGACTTGTTCTCTAGACCCTTCAAGAGCTTTGTTGCCCTTCTTTGGGCACGATCCAGAACCTCAGAGTCCTTCTTGTATTGAGGGGCCCAAAACTGAACACACTACTCGAGGGGTGGCCTCACCAGAGCTGAGTACAGGATAATCACTTCCCTAGTCCTGTTGTTCACACTATTTCTGATACAAGCCAGAATACTGTTGGCTTTCTTGGTCACCTGAGAACACTGCCAGCTCATATTCAGACAGATATTTACTAACACTCCCAGGTCCCTTTCCACCAGGAAACTTTCCAGCCACTCTTCCCCCAGCCTCTAGTACTGCCTGGGGTTATTGTGCCCCAAGTGCAGGACCCAGCACTTGGCCTTGTTGAACTTCATACTGCTGGCCTCAGCCCATTGGTTCAGCCTATCCAGATCCCTCTGTAGAGACTTTCTACCCTCAAACAGATCAACACTCCCACCTGACTTGGTGTTGTCTGCAAACGTACAGAGGGTGCACTCAATCCCCTCATCCAGATCACTGATAAAGATATGGAAGAGAACCGACCCCAGTACTGAGCCCCGGGGAACACCACTTGTGACCAGCCTCCAACTAGATTTAATTCCATTCACCACGACCCTTTAGGCCCAGCCACCCAGACAGTTTTTAACCCAACAAAGTGTACACCCTTCCAAGCCATTAGCAGTCAGTTTCTTCAAGGGCATGCTCTAGGAAACAATGCCAAAAGCCTTACTGAAATCTAGGTAGACTGCATCCACAGCCTTTCCTTCACTCACTGAGCAGGTCACTTTGCTGTAGAAGGAGATCAAGTTCATCAAGCAGAACCTGCCTTTCATAAACCCACGCTGACTGGACTTGATCACCTGGTTGCCCTGTAGGTGCCACATGATGGCACTCTTATCTGCTCCATGAGCATTCTTGGCACCAAAGTCAGAGTGACTGGCCTATAGTTTCCCAGATCCTCCTTCCATCCCTTCTTGCAGATGTGCATCACATTTGCTAGTGCCAGTCAACAGGAACCTTCCCAGATAGACAGGGCTGTTGATAAATGATGGAAAGTAGCCTGGTGAATGCCTCTGCCTAATCCAGCAGTACCCTTGGGTAGATCCCCTCTGGCCCCATAGACTTTCTTATGTTTAAGTTGTTTAGCAGGTCGCTAACCATTTCCTCACAGACGATGAGGAGCAGAATGAAGACCTCATATTTATCTACCAGCTCAGGGGACTAGGTACCTGAAGAAACTGGACTTGCTGCTAAAGACTGAGTCCAAGAAGGCATTAAGTACCTCAACCTTTTCCTCATCTCTCATCACTATGCTTCACCACACATCCAATAAAGGATGGAGATTCTCCTTAGTCCTCCTTCTGTTTATGTATTTATATTAAAAAAAATAATAATTGTTTTTAATAGTGGTAGAGACATTGAGCTCCAGTTGGGCTTTGGCCCTTCTAATTTTCTCTCTGCACAGCCTTATGACATCTTTATATTCTTCCTGAGTTGCCCACCTCTTCTTCCGAAGGTCCTAAACTCTCTTTTTCTTCCTGAGCTCTAGCCACAGATCTCTGTTCAGAAAGCTGGTCTTCTTCCATGTCGGCTCATCTTTCAGAACATGGGGATAGCCTGCTCCTGCAGCTTTAAGATTTCTTTCTTGAAGAGTGTCCAGCCTTCCTGGACTACTTTGCCCTTCAGGACTGCCTCCCAGGGGACTCAGCCAAACAGCCCCCTAAACAGGGGCCAAAGTCTGCCCTCCAGAATTCCAGGGTGGCAGTTCTGCTAAACCCCCTCCTGACTTTTCTGAGAATCTAAAACTCTGTTAAATCATGATCACTAGCAGTAGTTTCACTGTCAGCCCCCAGTATGTATTGTTGCACTGCACCCCATGTGCAGAACATTATCAAGCTTTTTTGATTTTGTTTGTTCTCTTCTACAACATTTAATAGCTATCTCCAGCTTAAAGACAGACAGGTTTCAGTTTTGTCATGCCAGTTAACTTCCTTGAATTCTGAGTGGAGACACTCTCATATTCTAACTATAACCTGTTTTTCCCAGTGATCCTATTTCAGCAGTGTCTTCTACTGGTGGCAGATCTTTGCTCTGCATGTTTTTTTGTCCTATGACCCATCCTGAATATTTAAGTAAAGCTAGAGTAAGGATTGTTTCAATATAGAATCATAGAATGTCCTGGGTTGAAAAGGACCTTAAAGATAATCTAGTTTCAACCCCCCTGCTCTGGACAGGGTTGCCAACCACTAGAGCAGGCCGCCCAGAGCCACATCCAGCCTGGCCTTGAATGCCTCTAGGGATGGGACATCCACAACCTTTCTGGGCAACCTGTTCCAGTGCCTCATCACCCTCTGAGTGAAATCCTTTCTCCTAATATCTAACCTAAATCTCCCCTCTCTTAGTTTAAAACCATTCCCCCTTGTCCTATCACTATCAACACCTGTAAACAGGCATTCCCTCTCCTGTTTATATGCTCCCTTCAAGTACTGGAAGGCCACAATGAGATCTCCCCGGAGCCTTCTCTTCTCCAAATATACCTTCTCTTCTTCAATATACCTTTGATAGGAAGGAGTCTCTAAGTACCCTTAATTCAGCACTTTGTTTGTTCTTCATATGATGATGCAGACCAGTGCTTATTAATAAAAACAGGCATTAGAATGGAAAGATACTCTCATTCAACTATCCTTCTTTTCCAAACATCAAATTGCCAGAGCAGTTGACAACTGTTCAGACAAAAATGCCCAAATGAAGTTCATACAGGAACGTGTATTCCCTACTTCAGACTCATCTTTACTCCAATTATCATTTTAATGAGTTCCATGTTTGTTTCCTATTTTGGTATCTGAAGGAGGCTTTCCCATCTAAATAAACTGAAAATCTGCATAGGGGCTTTTCATTTTCCATCTATTACCCAGAAATCTGGGGTTCTGGAGTTTTTGCTTATGTTTCCTTTCAGATGCCTGGAGTTTGCCTGCTTGTCATTTTTTGACTCTTTTTATCCTATTTCACTAATCAGATTGAAAGTAGGGAAAAAATACACTAAAGCAAAAACCTAAAGCATAAGCCCTACTGTGAAATATGCTTTTAGAACGTAAGAAAGAGTTTGTACCCATATCCTGAAAGGACTACTGCCATAAATGTTCTTGAAAGCAGGGATTTCATGAGGCTCTGAAGCTGGAATGTATTTATAGTCAGACTGAATACAACCACCAAGTTCAACACTTTCTACTTCAGGTTTAGATTTTACATATGCACCTACCTACGTTAAAATACACTATATTTTAAAATGAAATATTTTAATGCATTTGGATAATCAAAGTATCAGTTAACTGTGCCCTGTGTATTTTTATTTATTTATTTTTTATCTCCTTCAAAATATCAAGGAGATGTAAAGGACGTGATTCAGTTGCCTGAACATAAATACCACTTGGGACAGACAAGGATATCCAAACTAAAAACGTGTGATCCTCACAAGATACAAGACACCAGAGAAGAGGCCTGAATATTGCAGAGCAGCAGGTGTGATGCACTAAGTATTTATAGGTAACACTGATTATATGGGCCACAGACAGACTACAAGGGATTTGGACTCCAGTTTAAGACAATTTCCATGATGCAAGAATTTATTGGTAAATCTGATATCTATTCTTCTTTATTACCAGTCACAAGCTAATAATCATTGTTCCTGGAATCTCAAGAACACTCCCTATCTTCAGGCTCCCTTCCTCCCCAGCCAGAGAACCTTAAATATCAATGAAAGAAGACCAATTATTTTCTAGGAAGTTTGACCTCTACCCACCTACCCTCCAAACACAACTCTAGTCTTGAATACATGACCTACCTGTTGCTAGGCAAGACCAAGAAACACCAAGGCACATGTGGGCTCTTCAGCAGAATAAAGATCCAGACTCAAGTTCAGCTGTCTCTGACCCTTTGACCCAGAGAGTGAGAAGGGAATACTGGGAAGAAATTCCACGCTTCCTGCAAGTGTTGAGGGCTCATAACCCTAGGATTAATTACTCATGAGCTACAACCATATAAAATGCATGGCATTGATGGCATTTAGCTCATATAAGTAATTGAAAACACTGAGTAAAATAAAAGTTCTACAGCATCTGATGAATGCAATTTTTATTAGCTTGTACATAATATGAAGAAATGCCTACAATGACCATAGATCCCAGATCATGAATAATTGATCATGAATGAGATTTTTTTCAAGGGCTTGCTCATTTGGATTTAAACTACACTCAGATCTCTGAATATCTCTGTAGGCTTCAGCCTTTTGTCTGTAATGAGGAAAAAAATGGCAGAAATTATTTCTACAGAACTGTCCTTTCTGAAAGCCATTTCTGTATACAAGTTCAGGATTTCAGAACCTTAACTTTTCTTTTTATTGATGTTATTTTAAGTATCCTGCCTGTGAATGTCTTCACTTCATGTACAAATATGGAAGAGTCATGAAACTTCATAGCTCTGCCAGTCAAACATCTGTAATACTAGTATCCTTTTCTTTTTTTAAAAAAAAAAAAGTTATTATTCAGTCGAGCTGATACAGTATTCCTTTTAATTACAGAAGAATACAAATCTTATCCATTCCCAAGCAAGAAATAAGTAGCATGTAATCATATCTTGCACATAAAGGTGCACGTTCCAAAAATTTCTATACGGAATCATTTATATTGTAGAAGGCATCCAAAAAGTAACTAATGGTCTTTTATTTCCCCCATTGCTTTCTCATCAGTATCACTGAATTTAAACTGAAATATCTGAATTAAATAGAAACATTTGTTTCTGGCATGAATATGCAATAGCAACTTCAGAAACTGAAAAAAAAGCTCTGGTATTGCTTTATCATATGGGAAAGAACCATTTTAACAGCTTCCTTATTATGAGAATATACACAGATATGGAAAAAAAATCTGATACTGAGAAGAAGTGTTACAATTACTTGTTCCCATATATGGGAAACTTTATGTTAAACTCAATACCAAAAGGGAAAATTCAATTATTTTCTGTCATTAGCAGGGGGACTTTACAAATGCATAGATTATTCTTTCATTTTATACTAAGAAAAGGTCAATTACACTTACAAACACTGAGTTAAAAAATAACCTTGAATTTATGCTTTTGCGTAGTTGTTTTTTTTGATAATTACACATTATTTTCTTCCCCAAAGCCAGAATTGTTTTGTCTTGTTAAAGATGAGTATTTTTATTAATTGTTTCCTTCTACTCCATTTAGAATTTAAAATTCTATTTGCTCGTTAGAAACACTGAAATATGGTATTACAAAGTCTGTGGTATGTTAAATTAGTTTTACCTTTAGGAGGTAAACAGGTGTTTGTAATTAGCCATTTGCTTCACAGTTGCCTCATTCATTATTTGCGTTGGTATCAGGAATTTACAATGTAAAGTCATAGAAAAGGTAATAAATTGAAATTAGGAAGTAAATATGGAGTGTCTGAACCCACGCTTCCCTGTATATCAGCAGAGGTCATAGTTAACTATCTTAGTTCCTCTTAAATTCATGAAATTGTTTATTTTCCAACATATTACGTTACACTGTCAAAACTTGACTGCAGGGTTACCTACATTACTTTGTCCAGTTTGGTTTTAAATCACTTAAACAATTCATTTTCTTTAATTTCCCTTGGGAAGCTGTTGCATGGTCTAATACATCCAAGTGTTAGCAAGTGTTTCCTCATTCAGTCCTAATTTTACTTTCCCATTTTATCTGATTACAATCAATTATACTTCCATATATCAACTTTAACAACTCTTCTAATTTCTTGTTTACAACCTATGAATAAATTGAAATGGCTTTATAAATTTTTTTTGTTACCATTTAGCTAAAGTCAATAATGCATTTTTTTTCTTACCACCAGATGAGTTTTTTTTTTTTCTCTGAGAGTATTTTTAACTCTTAAATCAAAAGAGTGTAATGCTTAAAGAGTCAACAATTTAAGCTTCATTTTTTGATTGCAAAACTTTCTGATTAAAAAAAATGCCACTAATGAAGAAATAATTTAACATGTCACTTTCTATTTGCCTTCCTGAAAGCCCAAGCTTTCTTGAATATCTGTACACAGTCAATGTCAGAACATGCATTCATTAAGTGAGATAAAAAGCAAAGCATGGGGCCACGTCTTCCTGCCAATGACCACTCATGCCCAGCTAGGTGCACCCAGGGACCTGTGATATGCATCTGCTGCTTTCCTCTTTGCAGGTTCACACAGTAGCAAAGCTGAGCACATGTGCCAGAGATACATAAACACACAGATACTGAGACAGGACACTGACATACCGGTCACCACTGTCAAGGGCTGCCTTCAACAGGACTCAGACGCAGACAATCATCCCCATCCTCTTCACTTGATGGTAGAGTTAGAAGTTCACTATTGGAAGCATGGGTACACAGAACTCTCTAGGTTCACAAGCACAGACACACTCACAGATCATTTGCATACCTGGCAATGTCCCTCTGTCCATCCAGCACCTCCCACACAAATCCTTGAGTACCAGCACAGCCCCCCGTCCAGCCAGCACCCCTGCCTACTCACCCCTGCCTACTAGTCAAGGGCCCCCTTGTTCACAACCTTATCACCTGTTTGGTTCATCCTTCCAGGAAGCGGTGCCTGTAGCTTGTTGGCCTATCAATTAGTATGACTGGGAGATTTGTTTCTTGCGACCGTCTCCCACCTTAGAAGTCCTTAAACAAATAATTCTGCTGGAATAAATACCACCACATTCCCACACACCTTAATTGATTAGCATGACTGACAAAACTTGGTTCCCATCCCTACTTCCCTTTCTTATTATCCCCTATGGCCTCAGAAAAGGCCCTTGACGAGATATCCCTTAAAGGAGCAGGCACTCTTTTTCTACATACCCTTACAGTATTTCCCACTGCTTTCCTATAAAAATTTAAGTTTTGTTTGCACTTCCTTCTCCTTCTGTGATCATACTGTTGCCTTGATGTTTAATTTTCATAATAGTAATAATAAGCCTCTAGTTAATAATTGCCTCACTTTGTGGACAAAGCCACACCAATCTAATTAATCTGAAAATCAACTTTTTGAGAACTGTTAAATGGATAGTTTTAAGACAATTGAATGTTTATGTTATTCTGAATATGCTTTTTTCTCTTTCATATCCGAGATACTTTGTTGCTTACATATCGGTATTTGATTTCCTGTACTTTTTTTCATCTTCCTACTCAGTGTTACACCCTTCTTGTGATATGTTCAAATATTACAGACTCTCAGACTAGCTATAACAACTGAGGTTATAATCACACTGTCTTTGTGTCAAACGCAGAAATCACATCAAGCAAACCTGTATGCATTTTTGCGTACCTTGCAGCAGTTACCAAGACAGGTTAATTCCACAGCTTAGGCTAGGCAGGCATGGAAAGTATGGGAGGATTTTCCTTAGGGAATCCAAGAACTGCCCAGCACATCAAGCCACACCCCAATAGGCAGACAGCAACACCCTCTACAACAGAGTTGGGAAAACACAGCCCAGACCTGCCCAGCACTGCTGAGACCTGAGGCTCAGTGTCAGGCCCTGCCTGTGGCAACACTTCCCCTTGTCTCATAGACATGACTACGCCTGGCTGTGGTCCTGAAACTTACCTGCAGGCCTTTGCCTGTCCCCAGTGCCTGGGGCTGCCCCAGTGCCCCCAGGTGCTCTGCTCCCTGGCTGGGGCAGTGGGACGGGCCCTGCTGCTGGGCCCTGCTGCTGGGCCCCACTGCTAGGCCCTGCCTTGAGCCCTCATGGGGAGCACCTGAGACTGAAGTCCTGTGGCCACCAGGGAGTATCCCCACAACACTTTGTGGCTGTGTATCTGCAGTCTTTATTAATAACAAAGTAGTGACTAATCAGAAGATGAATCAAGCACAATACCAAAAGATTAATTGGTATGGTAAATACATTCATCAACAGTATTATGTCATAATGAAGGCCAAAAAAATAAACAAAACCCACCAGTTTGTTATGGATTCATCTTTGCTTCTGAGATCTTTGCTTCTGAGGTAAGATGATTGCAAAGACCATCATAATCCATATTTTATTGTTATTTTAAAGGTTATATGTATGGTGCTATGAATTGGTCTTGAACAACTTTTTTTTTTTTTTTTTTTTTTTCTTACTTGCTAAATCTTGAACCATTGCTGGATGATAGTTCTTCAAAACTTCCCTTACAATTGGTATTATAGCTTGTTATTGACTTTTCTGTGTATAATCATATTTAAAAGGTGAAATGTATATTAATGCTTTGGCTAAGGATAAGTGTTTCTGTCTTTCATTATTCTCCTATTAGTTTTGTATATTCCTGAACTTTAATCTCTTGGTTTTCAACCATTACACACCCTACATTCTCTGAAAATCCTCACACTGAAACTTTGTTTTTAATGGCACTTGTTTGTTTGTTTTCTAGTTTTGTGGGTAGCAACCCATTTTTACTTAATTTATTTGGCGAGAAGCCTTGAGAATTACCACTTGGAAGCATCAAGACCCAAGATGGTTTCTTTGTTGGAAGCACACTTCCAACATGCTAGTAATAACTATTGTGACAGCTGCTTTCAAAAAGGAATATAGAGATTAAATTTAAATTGAAGACTGGGACACCATTCAGATGCCTCTATGTACGTGGCTACATATGAGATTGGTTTCTGAATTTCTCAGATTAGCCAGGTTACGTATTTAGAGTAATTTAGGACACAGTGTCCAGCTGCCACTCCAGAATGGTCAGTTTATCATACAGTACTTCTACCTGTATATCCTAATCTCATGCAATATCAGTGTCATGAAACTTTAATAAATAACCTAAGACAGCTCCTTCAGCATTATACATCTAACTTTAAAACTGAATGCTGCTTTATGGGCTTGGAATAACACTCTAGACTTCCCTATGGAAAACTAGTACTCTTGAAACGCTACAGGGTGTCACAGGACACCCTGTGACATGAGATCTATGGGAAATGCAAGCCACTTCAAAGGGGCATCTGAAAATCAGCTTGGATACATATTTCACATGGCACTAGACATCTACACTCAGGCAAATAAATTCTCTATGTGACAATGGGAATTTACGTGTGTAGTTTACATGTAGGTATCTGCATTGCAGACATCTGAGTTTGTCTTAATCAGAAGTTGAATGTTACTAAAGGGGAACAATTTAGTTACCTAAAAGCAAGGATTGCAACCTCATTTACCTTATTACTTCTGATCCAGAGCAATGCAGATGTAGGGTCACTCCTGCTAGCACAATGCAGGTGTTTGAATAACTTAGGCTATCTTAAAAGACAGAGATACTTTTGCATTGGTAATCAATAGAACTGTGGGTATCCTCACTAGTCAATGGAGAGTAGTAATATCCTTAGCTAGTCAACGGAAAGAAATTAATTTCTTTAGGGCACACATCGTATCTGTTTCAGGTTATGACATTGGAATTAAATTATGTACTAGAAATAACTATTTCTCTCCTTTTGGGAGAGGCAGATTCTCCAACTTGGCCCTTGGCAGGCACATTGAGTTTAAGTGGTCACTGCCTGGCTTTTAACAGCTGTCTCTGTTGCAAGCCTTCACACAACATCTTCCTTAGCTGCCCGGGACCGCAAATATGGTTTGTCTGCAGAGAAACTATTCGAGAACAATTTCCACTGCCTGTTGAGCAGTGTTTTCCATGTTTACAATGTACTCAGTCCTGAGGCACCAGCACCCATGGGATGTCTGGGACAGACAGATTCTCCAGCTTGGCCCTTGGCAGGAACACTGAGGCCCATCAGCAGGCCTCAATAAACTCAATTCTGGGAGTTTTTCAATAACTCCCAGAATAATTTAATCCATAGTGACACTTGACAAGGAAGTGAGAATAACTAGAGGGAATACCCTCAAGTTGTGCAAGGGGAGGTTTAGGTTGGAAATTAGGAGACATTTCTTCTCAGAAAGGGTAGTCAGGTATTGGAACAGGTTGTCTAGGGAGGTGGTGGAGTCACTGCCCCTGGGGGTGTTCAAGGAAAGGTTGGATGTGGTGCTTAGGGACATGGTTAGTGAGTGACATTGGTGGCAGGGTGATGGTTGGACCAGATGATCTTGGAGGTCTTTTCCAACCTTAATGAATGTATGATGTGAGCATATTCTAGGATGTAATTACCACGTCTTGGGCACGGTCTTGGACAGCCTGCTGTAGGTGGCCTTCCTTGAGCAGGGGGAATGTCCGCAGTCGCCCACAAAGTGCTGCAGACAGTCATGGACAGAGTGTATGTTAACATGAGCAATTTCTTGGCATCTGCATAGGCTGAAGCTCCCGGATGGAATGGAGTCTCTCCACGGGTCTGGGTGGTCACTGCCTGGCTGCTAACAGCTGTCTCTTTTAAGCTGCTGGAGAAACTGGTGTCATGCAGCTGTGCCGTGCTGCTGGTGAAGCTGTCCACGGCCTACTCCAGGCTCAGGAAGGAGTCCAAATCATCTAGCTGCACCCCCAGCATGATCTCAATAGAGATGGTGCTCTTGGAGGCACTGGCCAGCCTGAGCTTGCAGGAATGGTGGGAGGGCAGCACAGTCAGGCGGCAATGGCGTGACTGTGGCAGAAGCTCCCAGGCTGCTTTCACCAAGGCCTGGAACCAGCAGGTGGTTTCCTCCACATTCAGGTAGGAGCCAGTGCAGAGGGTGCGTAGCAGGCTGGGCTCCGGTCTTCTCAGCTCGTTATCGGGGTGATGGAGGAAGCACAGCACGTCCCGCACCAGCCACTCCCTCGTGCAGGTGCACTCTAGCTCCACGTGCAGGCAGGAGTTCCTCGCTGGCTTCTCCAGCGAGGCCTCAGGGGCATGAGCAGGCGGTAGAGAACATTGTCTTCCTGGAAACTCCAGCCTTCGTAGAGGCAGCCCACGCCGATGGCTGGCTGCAACCATGGCTTGGAGAGACAGTTCCTGGAGAGTCTTTGGCAGGCCCCAGGAAGTTCGTCCACCAGCTCCTCCACCACCTTGCACTTGTCAGCCATGTACGGTGCTAGCCACTGGCTGCGATCAGCCCAAACCCTGCCCAGGATCCCTAGTGTTATTAGTCACTGTCTTCTGCATCATCGTTGTCCTTCTCTTTCCTTGTGGAGCTGCCTTGCTTCCTGCTTCTGCCCAGCTCATAGCTCCTTTTCCTGAGCCACCAGCAGAGCCCAAAGAGCAGGACAAGGAGCTCCACCAAGGCCCAGAGCTGCCACTGCTGCAAGGCAGTGAAGAGCAGAGCTCCCAGGGCCACCCCACTCTGCTCCTGTCTTCTCTGCTCCATCTCTTGCAGCAGCTGAGCCATGCCCTGACTTAGCTGTTCTGCGTGCTGCTGCATTCGCTCATGCACATCCATATCCGTGTGGTCATCCACTAGCCACAGTTTCTGGGCAAAGGCCAGCACAGTCAGGGCGAGGAAGATCAGCCGAGCTATAGCCTGCAGGAGGTACGAGCTATACTCACCAACACCCAGGCCACGGTGTGGTGACGCTGCCTGCTGCTGGCCCTGATGACAGCTCCTGGACTGTGACTCGTCCTTTGTGCTGTCATAGGCCCCATCACAGCAATCCCCCTCGCCTCACATCTCTAAGCTTGTGTGAAGGTCCCTGAAGCTCTTAGATATGAGAAGGCTTATCATGTCACACATAAGGTCTCTAAAACAGTGACAAATTTCATCTTCTCTTAATAGGTGTTGCAAAACATACTTGCTCTTACTCCTTCAGATATAAATACGATTTCTTGAATTGCTTTGTGGTAAATTGTCTAGGTGAAAAGAACATCTGGTGAAGGTTGCAGAACTAAATAGAGAGAGAAAGAGTGAAAAACTATCTGTACATAGAATCTTAGACTATCCCAAGTTGGGAGGGACCCATGGGGATCATTGAGTGCAACTCCTAGGTCCACACAGGACCGTCCAAATATTAAACCAAATGTCTGAGAGCATTGTCTGAATGCCTCTTGAATTCCAGCAGGGTTGGGGCTGTGACAAGTTCCCTTGGAAGCCTTTTCTGGTGCCCCACAACCCTCTCAGAGAAAAACCATTTCCTAACACCCAGCCTGAACTTCCCCTGTTGCAGCTCCATGCCATTCCCTTGGGTCCTATTGCTGGTCACCAGAGAAGAAATCAGCACCTCCCCTTCCACTCCCGTCTTGAGGAAGCTCTACATGGTGACGTAAGTTGCTCCTCATTCTTCTCTTCTCTAAGCTGAACAACCCGTTACCTCTGCTGCTCCTCATAAGTTTTCCACTCTAGACCCTTCACCATCTTTGTTGGCTTCCTTTGGACACTCCCTAGTTGTTTTGTACCCTCTGCTACTGCGGTGCCCAAAACTGCTCATTCCTATTCAACTTGCCATTGACCTGGCACTTAGGGACATGGTTTAGTGAGTCATATTGGTGGCAGGGTGATGATTGGACCAGATGATCTTGGAGGTCTTTTCCAACCTTAATGATTCCATGGTATGAGCATATTCTATATTCTTTTAGCAATAGAGAAAATGTGAGTGACCAGATTAGCTGTACATGTGTCACAGCCGTAGTTTTCATAGGAATTCTAAGTGTCTTTACATGGTAGATCACAGAAATATGTAAACTTGGTGTTGAAGCTGTGCATTAGCTAGTTAAAAATATCTAAATTGAATAGTCAGGAAGTACAATTTAATAAAACTCATGAAAGTTAAGAAATATATTTTCAGTGACATACTAGCACACAGCTTGTGCTTCAGAACTGCCAGGTGTACAGCCAATTCAGAAACTTAAGCACTCATTAAACAAATCTAATACCAATTTAATGCAAATGTATATTAGCAATTCATGTAAATATAAGCTCTAACGCTTTTTCTGTTGGGTAAAAACATGCACAAAGTTAAAATCTGATTGCTGCCCAGATTTATGTGTGAGATTTGATTCCTTAATTAGAAACATCTTCTATTATCTGAGACATTCACCAGTCATGAGATCTGCTTGGCTTAGCACAAGAGACCTGCTGGAATCTTGCCCCCTGCACCAACTACTGGAGGTTAGATGATATACTCAGAATTTTCTCAGAAAGCACTAGCTGCTGATGTTCAGGATACCATTTTAAGTGCTCTCAAGAGTTGTCTGCTGTATATGGTAAGCCAATAAGAACAGATGTGTAGTTCATCTGAGTAACTCATTCCTTTTTTTTTTTTTTTAATGCATGTACAAAATGAACCTCTTTCAGCTATGTATGCTAAGAAAATATATTTGTTTAGATAATTCAGTGTTCACTGTAGTGTTTTCTTAAATGGCTATTAATTCCAATCTTGTCTGTGTGCCTATGGCTGAAACAAAGTCAATATGATTAAGTAAAAGAAAATAAATATTAAGGAATAGTGTAATTAAAAAAAAAAAAAAAGGAAAACAACTAGTCATTCAACAAAATACTCATGTATATTTTGTAAAGGCAAATTGTAAAGGCTGGTGAACAATTAATGCAGTATTAATTATAATGTCAAAAAAAATTTAGTAGAACAGAAAAAAAATTAAAACATGAGACTGATATGAAGCACTGTATTATGACTCTTAATCTGACGTGCTTCAGGCTTTCAAGGGAACTCTCAAGTAAAGTGATGTTATTACTTTTTTACCTACGATATTCTAGACATTTGTACAAATTTAATAAATTTGTACATTTTCTGATGGAAATCAGAATCATTCTGGAGCAGCAGGTGATGGTTAGAGTAACTAGTGTCCAAAATGGCACTATATGTCCCTGTTTAGGAGTCTGAATATTATGGTAGAATTTGGGTCAAGATTAAGATATATATTTAGGCATAAATGATGCACTTGTAGAAAACTTAGTGAAAGTGTAAATTTAACTATAAATGTGAATAATCTAATTAAAATATAATTTAAGCTGCCATTACACTCTTAGCAGGACTAAATCTTGACTTAATCACCTAAACATGAGCATCCTGTACTCTTGAGGTAAATGTGAGAAACAACCATGCAAACACTAACTTCAGCAAAAGAGAGGGAAGACATGCTCCAGGCACGTGAACAGAGATTCCCCTTCAGTTCATGGAGACGATGGTGAAGTAGGTTGTGTTCCTGGAAACCAGGGAGGACAACATTGGAGCAGATACCCACACTGCAGTCTAGGGAGCACCCCATGCTGGAGCAGATGGACATGTCAAATTCCCAGACATATCCTGGAAATGCAATACAGCTCAGAAGAGGCAGTCTAGGAGGTTTCTGGAGAGTGTGGAAGATAGTTTCCCGACACGGCTGGTTAGTGAGCCTACCAGGGGAGGTGCCCTGCTGGACCTTCTGTTCACAAACAGAAAAGGACTGGTGGGAGATGTGGTGGTCGGGAGCTGTCTTGACCACAAAATGGTAGAGTTCTCTATTCTTGGCGAAGTCAGGAGGGGGACCAGTAAAACTGCTGTCTTGGACTTCCAGAGGGCAGACTTTGAGCTGTTCAGGACACTGGTTGGCAGAGTCCCTTGGGAGGCAGTTCTGAAGGGCAGAGGAAGGCTGGGCACTCCTCAAGATGGAAATCTTAATGGCTCAGGAGCGGTCTGTCCCCACTTGCCCAAAGACGACCCAGCGTGGAAGAAGACCGGCCTGGCTGAACAGAGTTATGGCTAGAGCTTAGGAAAAAAAAGAGGGTTTATGATCTTTGGAAAAGAGGGCAGGCCACTCAGAAGGATTATAAGGATGTTGTAAGCATGTGTAGAGACAAAATTAGAAAGGCCAAATCTTACCTGGAGCTCAATCTGGCTACTGCTGTTAAAGACAACAGAAGATGTTTTTATAAATACATTAACATGAAAAGGAGGACTAAGCAGAATCTCCATCCTTTACTGGATGTGGGGGGAAACTTAGTGATGAGAGATGAGAAAAAGGCTGAGGTGCTTAATGCCTTCTTTGCCTCAGTCTTTAGCAGCAAAGCCAGTTGTTCTCTAGATACCCAGTACCCTGAGCTGGTGGAAGGGGATGGGGAGCAGGATGTGGCCCTCACAATCCACGAGGAAATGGTTGGAGACCGGCTACAGCACTTAGATGTACACAAGTCTATGGGGCTGGATGGGATCCACCCGAGGGTGCTGAGAGAACTGGCAGAAGACCTGGCCAAGCCACTTCCATCATTTATCAGCAGTCCTGCCTATCAGGGGAGGTCCCACTCGACTGGCGGCTAGCAAATGTGACAGCCATCTACAAGAAGGGCCAGAAGGTAGACCCAGGAAACTATAGGCCTGTTAGTTTGACCTCAGTGCCAGGGAAGCTCATGGAGCAGATTTTCTTGAGTGTCATCATGTGACACTTGCAGGGCAAGCAGGCGATCAGGCCCAGTCAGCATGGGTTTATGAAAGGCAGGTCCTGCTTGATGAACCTGATCTCCTTCTATGACAAAGTGACGTGTTTGGTGGATGACGGAAAGGCTGTGAATGTGGCCTACCTTGACTTCAGTAAGGCTTTTGACACTGTTTCCCACAGCATTCTCCTCAGGAAGCTGGCTGCTCTTGGCTTGGACTGGTGTATGCTTCATTGGGTTAGAATCTGGCTGGGTAGCTGGGCCCAGAGAGTTGTGGTGAATGGAGTCAAATCCAGTTGGAGGCCGGTCACTAGTGGAGTCCCCCAGGGCTCAGTACCAGGACCAGTTCTCTTTAATATATTCATAAATAATCTGGATGAGGGGATCAAGTGCACCCTCAGTAAGTTTGCAGATGACACCAAGTTAGGTGCGTGTGTTGATCTGCTCGAGGGTAGGAAGGCTCTGCAGGAGGATCTGGATAGGCTGGACTGATGGGCTGAAGCCAACTGTATGAAGTTCAACAAGGCCAAGTGCCGGGTCCTCCACCTGGGGCACAACAACCCCAAGCAACACTACAGGCTGGGAGATGTGTGGTTAGAAAGCTGCCTGGCAGAGAAGGACCTGGGAGTGTTGGTTGATAGTCGGCTGAATATGAGCCAGCAGTGTGCTGAGGCGGCCAAGAAGGCCAGCAGCAACCTGGCTAGTATAAGAAACAGTATGGCCAGCAGGGTTAGGGAGGTGATTGTCCCCCTTTACTCGGCTCTGGTGAGGCTCCACCTTGAGTAGAGTGTTCAGTTTTGGGTCCCTCGCTACAAGAAGGACATGGAGGTGCTCGAGCAAGTCCAGAGAAGGGCAACAAAGCTGGTGAGGGGTCTGGAGAACAAGTCTTACAAGGAGCAGCTGAGGGAGCTGAGACTGTTCAGCCTGGAGAAGAGGAGGCTCAGGGGCAAGCCTCCTTACCACACAGTACAGGTACCTTAAGCGAAGCTGTATCGAGGTGGAGGTTGGTCTATTCTCCCATGTGCCTGGTGAAAGGACAAGGAAGAATGGGCTAAAGTTGTGCCAGGGGAGGTTGAGGTTGGATATTAGGAAGAACTTCTTTGTGGAAAGGGTTGCTAGGCATTGGAATAGGTTGCCCAGGGAAGTGGTTGTGTCACCATCCCTGGAGGTCTTTAAAAGACGTGTAGATGTTGAGCTTAGTGATATGGTTTAGTGGAAGACTTGTTAGTGTTAGGTCAGAGGTTGGTCTTGGTGATCTTGGAGGTCTCTTCCAACCTAGATTCTGTGAATCTGCAGCCTATGGGGAGGTAATGCAGGAACAGTGTATCTGCCCCATGGGGGCCCCACACTGGAGCAGTCTGTTCCTGAAGTACTGCACCCTGTGGAATGCATGCCTTGGGTTTACTGTTATTTGGATTCTTGGTGCTTTCATCATCACATTTGCAATGTCTTAATTTATTTTATAAGCCTATGTAGAGAAATATGTATTTGTATTATCACCTTAATCTCTCTTTTCACCATCTCAGTGGCATCATTTTAATTGTCCTTATTATATCAAGGATATTCATGACCTTGGTAGTATTAAGAAGTCATTTCACAGCTTCTGGCAGTGGCATATTGGTAGGCACTGCCACAACCTGAAAGCCTTGCCTGAGTGCTTTAAGAAAGGAGTGGTACTGTTCAAATTGTGTCTGTTGGTGCTGGGAAGAAGTAAGGTATCTCATCTATGTGTTTTTCATCTATACAGAGATGAAAGTTACTTTTGTTGTCAGCAGTTATGATGGCACCTATGGCTGCTGCTGGAGGCACTAACTCCTTCACTCAGTCCTTCACTTGCAATTGCTTTGGCTGTCACTTAAGTACAACAAGATCCAGTCAATATCACATAATTTTGAAAAGATGTTTACGTGTTTAAAACATTGTGTAATAGACAAATGAAGGCATTACATAAAAAATCTTTTAACTGATCATGCTATATTTTATTACTGGTGTAAAGGAAATACCACCCAGAGATGAAGTGATAAGCCAAATGAAATTACTAGTTCATTGTGACAAAACCGTAGATAAATGTCTGCTTCTCAGACATTTATTTAATCTATAAAGATTGGATTTTGTAACTTTTTTTTTTTCTTTTTAGTGACTTGTGGTAAAAAGTATGCATTGTTGAGAATGTATCGCTATCATCTGCTTTCAATGAACTTTAAAAAAGAACAATGGAAATAACTGAAATGAGACAAAAATAAAGGTGAGTAAAGCTTAAGCATTTTATTTATCATTAGGGAATTTAAACAGCTACAAGGAGTATTGTATGACGATGGCTCCATTCTAAGTAGAAACCTTTTTCTGAATATTAAAGCATATATAAAGAACTCTTATTCGAAGCACATTCAGAACTATGTTTATATTTTGAGAAGTACATTATATGTCTCAAGTTTAACTAACAGATGCTAGTTCAGCTAATTCAGGATTTTGGCAGATTCCAATATCTAAGGGTTTAACATCAGTGACTAAATTTATTTTATTATCATCTGTGAAGGAACAATGGATGATCTGTCATAATTTCTGAGATACAGAAAAGTTGGCACTGAAAAATGAACTGATAAATACTGCTTACCTCCCATAGCACAACAGATTTGTTTTCCAGATATTTGACATTTTCTAAATTGCATCTGACAGCTTCGGTACCTATGGATTTTTACAGTGCTTCTGATGTGGTTGTCCCAAACAATGCCCCTAATTTTAGTGCCAAAAATTTCAAGGACTTTCTCAAAGAAATTGTGTCCTAAGTATGATAACATTTAGTTTTTTTCTCCCCAGATTTTCTCACATGTAGTTTTTCTAATACCCTTAATCCAATTTAGACTATGCTGTGAGTTTAGCAGAACAGTGTAGCATTTGCTTCAGAAGATTTCCATGAATGGCAAAGTGGCATCTGTTGATTAAGGTAGAAATGATTCCTGTAATGTCAAGGGGATTTCTTTCAGCTACTCAACTCATTGTGTTCTGTGCAGATCTTCGAAGGTCTCTACTCAAAATAATAATATAAATAAAAATAAAAGTTTGAAAAGTAAATTATATGGAAAATGATTTGGAGATGTAGGTATTAAAAAAGTTGGGTTGAAGCAAAGTTCCTGTTTCAGATATCTTAGTGCCAAGATATCTGTTGATACAAACCAGATTAAATAAGATTTCTTCATTACTTGTTATATTCAAATGTTGACTTTTTACAATGATTCTAAATGATCTCACTTCTGTTTTCTTAGAAATACTTCTAAGACCATGATTCACATAAACCATGCTACTTATCATATGAATTTTGTGGAATTGTAGACAGATGTTTCTCTTCTGATTGGTGTCAACAAATTATCGTATTTAGTTTGGATTAATATTATACTCATCGATCTGACTGGCCATTAAATAGAATTAAAAATGTGTAGAAATTTAGGAACTATGTACTTTGATATATAACTCTCTCTAGACTATAGTTTTTCTGGATATCATACACTGTAAGTTTTTTTAAGTAGCTAAATTTAAACTTGTTAAACTATTTCTGTCATGCTTATAGTATTTGCCTTTCATGAACATATTTTCCTGTTACAGTGGGCTAGTATGGATCTTCAGATTCTGATGTCTCTGAAAAAAATCTTGCTGTAGTTGTTGGTCAGACATATACTACTAGAAAAATTGAGTCATTAAATAAGGTTGCCATATAACTATATTTTGGGATTTTTTTAGCTGTCCCTTCCAAACATATAAAAATCACCTACTTTCTGTTTATGATGACTGTCAGAAACAATTATTTTCAAAGACAATAAGATAAAATGATTTTTGCATCAGCAAAAAATTAAAATTTGACTGTATCATTAATATCATCCCATGTGATATACCAAGAGTGGAAGGGCAAGAACAGTTATTATTTCCAGAAGTATGTAGCATAAACTAGATACCTGTGAGAAATTTAGGTTTCTAAAAATTAGATATATAATAGCATTTAAGATGTCTTGGATTTTGTGAGAAATTTGAAGGGATTGGCAACTGGTGTACTAGAGCCATGGGAGACTCCCTTCTGAAACAGAAACTTTAAGTCAAATTAGAGTGTAGAATCTGGAAAACAGTACTAGATGCCTAACTATGGGTATATTAATCCTGTCTGATGGATTTTAGGGAAAAAATCAGTGAACATAGTCCAAATCATCCTCAGGTATCTATTACCAGTTTTGCTAAATAGATTTCTATTTATTCCAGCAGATACCTAGCCTACATGGAGATACACAAAATTGAGGTATTTTAATTATGAGACTGCCACTAACTTTCAGTTGATGTAATATGGGTAAAATGAAAATCCAACAATATTTGAAATCAAAATCTAATGGTCTTATTTATTGTTAAATACTGTACATTTTCCAACTGTTTTTCTTGAACAGATTTCTCCCCCACTCCCCTTACAGGTAAAACATAGGGGTGTTCTGGACAGAATGGGCTCAGTCTCACTGCACTCATGTAGACCCATTGTCATTTATGATGCCATACCTAATACTCAGCTGCCTCTCCAAGAGGGCCTGGGTTCAGTGCATGTCCTGGGTAGTAAATTAATTCCTCATTTTGTTCTACTTGTACGCACAGATTTTACTTTAACTATCAAACTATCTTTATCTCATCCCATGAATTTTCTCAGTTTTACTCTTCTGCTTCTCTTCCCCAGGCCCACTGGCAGAGAATGAACAAGTGGATGTGTGGGGATTAGCTGCCTACCAAGGTTAAGCCACAAAATGGATTGGTTTTGGTACAGTTAAGATCCCTCAAAGGTAATTGACACTACTTTCAAAATTGTTTTCTTCATCTAAAAATCATTTAGGAGCTGAAACACAATTGGAAATGTACTGAGATTTCACTGAAATATTCAGAATTGCATTTTTAAAATAATGAAAAAATAATTTAAAAAATGAGACATTGAGAGACGTATACTTAATTAATTTTATGAATTGAAAAATCAATTACAAACATTATCATTATACAACAAACCACTGAACTTATGCTTAAGTTAAGCACAAGTATTTGGTAAGACAACATATCTCTTTTTGGTGGAGGAAACTTGAGTTATTCTCTTGATTTTCAGAGAAAATCAAATCACTTGTAAAACTCCCTTGGGGAAACTAAACCTACAAAGAATGTCAAGTGACCTAAGATGGACTGAGTTGCTCAGCTTAATATTTACATAAAATAAATTAAAAAAATACTTTGATTTTTACTCCTATTACAAAACAGATTCCATGGCAAAAAAATAAGGGAGTATTTATTTTCATTCCTATTATTGCTAACCAATAGGAGAGAAAAGATTGTAATCTATTAGCAAGTATGGAGTTGAAATGCATGAAAATAATCCTGAGAAAATGCAAGATTGAGGACAAAAACCCCATATATCTCCCAGCAAAGAAGATGGGATGCTGATAACTCAGTGTAATAATATGCAGGAAAGATGAAAATTTAAAAACAAAGAATAGCAGCAGATATTTTTGTTTGTGTACTTTATTGTGTTAGTAAGGATCCATGGTAGAATCATCTGTTCATACTTTGTCTAGTAATGAGTGGTTGTTATATTTTCATTAAATTCTTAAAGCACTAATTAATTTAGCAACAAATTCTAATTTTTGGATTCTCACATAAGGTAAGTTTGTTCTTTTGGTTACTCAAAATGAAATTGTGTACCTGACTCTGACCAGTACCCCCTGCTCCTGACTCCTGTCAGGATGGTTAATATAACTAGCAATAAGGAAAATATCGAAAATATGTGAGTGGGCTGTTAATGTATATCCCTGCCCATTTCTCTCTTCCCATCTCTGTCACCAGAGTGTGAGGGCATCCATTGATAAAAGAGATCAAGATAAAGAGAGTGATAAAGAGATCAAGACCCAAGTGCTGAGCCACCAAGAGGGTCTGGGGAGCACCTGTTGACAGGGTGGTTTGAGCATTATGAATGAGCATTATAACCACAGATAGTGGGTTGCGAGGAGATAGTGACACCCATCCTGGAACAAGGAAGCATCCAGCACAGGGAGTACTGTCTATAAAAGTATGTACTACAAGCCGTAAGCAGGACTTAGTCTGGAACTGCTACTGGATGGTAAAACACATGACCCCAGTGGCCAGGGACACCTCCACCATCAACTTCTTCCTCTGAGGACTGAGTGAGTGACTCATGATCTTTCACAAAAACTGAGTCTAGTTTATGACTGTATCATGTGCTGATAGCTAAGAATTTGACCTGATTTTTTTTTTCTCTTTCTTTAATAATACTTGGCCATACCAGCATCTTTCAAGTCTTCTACCCTTAATAGCCAAATATGCACTTAATTTGAGTTTCAGCTGACTCTCAGGTATACATTCATACCAGGAGAAATATTTTTCAAGTCATACAATGAGCAGCTAATAGGTTTTTAATAACCAAAGAGAAGGTTAAAATTGATTCATTTGTCTAACTTTCAAATTTCATGGCATGCAGTGATTGGTCAAGTTACTGTATCAATCTGTGGATTCTACATGTTTCTCACTGAAAATCTGACAGTATATGCTTCACAAATGACTACCTTATTTTGACATAAGTATCAATAGTCTTTTTTTTTTCCTTTTTTATGTTACAAGAATATTATTCTATTAAAATATGTATCACAGAAAAATCTGAAGAAAACAAAGAATAGCTTTAAAATTGCAGATTGAAAAAACAAGTGGCTAAGTGCTAGACAGGGATGTCAGTCTTCACAGCATAAAGTATTTCAGTGCTTCACAAGGCTTTAAAGTAACTTCAGGGACCAATCTCAGATCAACTGTTTTCAAAACAATGAAAAATGTCGTTATATAAACCCATGTACATAAACTACACACATATGACAGCAACAGTAATTTAAAAAGACATTTAGTCTCACAACTGCAACACTTTGTCTTATAGATCCGGAATCTAGCAATAAATTGCCATTTCTTATGGTGCCCATCAGCTAGGTGGGCTCTTAAAATATTCAAAACATGTATTCTCTTTCCACAAAGACTGCTTTACTTAAAGGAAAACATTGATTTTTGCCAAGAGATATACAGAAAGACAATCAGTCAATGACAGCCTCACAGGAAAGCTACTAGTAAAATTACCCTTGGTTCTCATTTTGTATTCCTTGAGGTCATGCTTCCCCCTCCACTCCCTGCCACATCACCGTCCACCCTCCACAATGATTGAGGGACAACCACAATTAGAATCAGTCTTAGTCAATTTTCATTTTTGCACAAACGACATAAAAGGAAAAAAAAAAAAGTAATTTTTGAGGAAAACTTTCCATAGACAGAACACTTCCAGTTTGTTGCCTTTAATTGTATTTTTCCTTCTTTATGCCCATTTATATTTCAAGCTGTGCTTTCTGCTATATTCAATAGTAACTTTTTGAAAAAAGTTAATTGCTTATGGAGTTCATCTGAAATAAATTATACCTCCACTCTTCATTCTTTTGTTAAGATGGAGTTATAGAGATTTTAACATCTTTAAACTACAGAAGTTAATATCAGACTGTAGTAAGAAACAACTATCAAAGTTCTGACTTTTTCTCCTGAAGAAAAATTTAGTTCCAGTATGATACAAATATTTTGATTTGGAAGCTGAGATCTTGCAGACTATGTTATCCAACTGTAAAACATGTTGCCATTCAAAACTAACATGTTTTTCTCAAAACAAAAACACAAAGGTAAATGGATAAACAAAGCCAATATAAACATCTCCGGACTTTAAGATAGCTGCAAAACTTCAGCACTTAAAAAAATAATAATGATTAAAAAAAGGCAAATTTACTTCAAGAGACGACTTACATCTTTAAATAAAAATAAAACAAATTCTGGTCTTGGGATCTTATATAGCATGCTCCAACCTATAGATTACTCATGATTGGGAATAACAAAAACAACAATAATAATAACAAAGCTGGTAATAAATAATCACTGAAACAGTAAATTACATAGATCACAGAATAAATGAATGAAAATAAAAAAATAATAACTGTATATATTACACCTGTAATTAGCAGTTACAGATAACATGAAATGGAAAAAGTCAGTTAATACATGCTGAAACACTAGTTCTGAAACTTACTCTAGAGTCGAATGCATATCAATGCACATAGGGTAACTCTGAATACAGAATGCTGTGTTCTCCGCTTCTTGATAATTCTCCTTAAAACTGTGTTACATATTTTTTTTAGTGATGAGCAGGTATGATTTCACAAGTATATCATCCTGAAAAATAAACGTATTTTAGAAAAAATACTAACAAATTTGTGTTTTCCTTAGAAGTCATTACTGCATGGAACTATGCTTGTTTAGAAACCTCTCCTCAAAGTTGTCAACCAGATACTTAATTTCATTGTTAATCTGTGTTTATTCTTAATAATTGGAATATTACTGAAAATTTAATCCACCCATTTTAGTTTTAAACGCATCAAGCACTTAATCTTCCACTCCTTCCCTTAAGAAATTATTCTATTATCTTGTCAAGAGATGGGCTATACTTATCACTGGCAAACTACAGTGCTTGCAGGTAGAACATGATACTCTTTTTTTAAGACCTTAAATGATTTCCACAGAAAGATAATTGAGGTGGAAAAATTCTCTTAAATTTAATCTTTGAAGGTACTGAGTGTAGAAACTGAAGACATTAGCCACGACTGTCTTTACAGCTCAAGACTGATCATGGTGCTATTTTGCTTAGTTGTTCCTGTTTAGATTTTCAATTTACTTTGCAGGCAGCATGCAGCAGACTTGAACAATTTGAAGCTTAAGACCAGCTCAATTATATCAAGTTATATTTAGCTTATTTGTAGGTTATGTGAAACATCATTTTATACACTATTTATGAAGGAGTTGCTCCACAGCCATCATGGATTTTGAACAAAGAAGGCTATCTTTATGTCACAAATTTCATGACATATGAAAAAGTCCATAGAAAGCAGTTTGTTTTCTTTTCAAATAGCAACATGGGATTGAATCCTGTTTGGTTGCATGCACATGTAAGATTATTCATGAGTATATGAGTTTTTTGGGTTGGATCCCTGGAAACTAAGTAATGGGTATTCTCATTTGAATAGCTGGCAGCAAGGGGCAATGTATTTTATACATTTTAGAGATGCTCATTTACATGCATTGTTTATGGATGCTGTAACAGAAAAAAATATCTTTATAAGATCTTTGTGAAAATTATCACAGTCAGGGGCTGAAAATGATCGAGAGTCAGGGCTTCTGACTCTTTTCAGAGTAGAATAATTCAGAGTGACATTTTTTTGTCAGTTATGTAGTTAGCTTTTGGTATGATGATATTCAAAGTAAACCTCAAGATCATTTCAGCTTCAGTCCATGGTCTATAGAAATGAAAAAAAGTGACAGTTGTTTGACATCTGAGAGATTTCCATCTACCTGACATATTCCAAATCTTCCTTTATGCTCAATAGTTTAAAACAAAACAAAACAAAACAACAACAACAACAAAAAAACTGTTTATTGATGAAACATTTCCAAATCTGTAGTAAAATTTTGTAATTTTTGTGTCATTTATCTGAAGTGTCAGGGTGCTGTGAGGGCCCTGAGTAGGGTCCTGTCTCACAGCACCCAATGAGGGAGTAGGTCTGAGAGGGGAAAGGTGATCGTGACCTGGTGACCCAGGCCATCTCTGAGGCCCTGTGACTGCGCAGCAAGGTTATAGTAATGGCGAGGACCAAGGTCCAGTCTGTCTCCAGAGCCAGAATATCCTCAAGACCAACATTTGGAGCTGAAAGAGACTTGGAACAGTCATTTCCAATGACAAAATTGTAGAATATGTGTTTTATCACTAATAACTGATTTCTGGCTAAACTGTCCTTCAGGGCCTCCAAATGATACAATGGCTTCTTAAGGCAGTCTGTTCTAGTGATTTTTCCCCCAGTTTTCCTAATGTCTAACTTGGATCTTCCTTCTTGCTTCCACTTAAACCAGCTGCTTCTTGTCCTGATCTTCAGAAAAGAGGCTATTCTCTTCCTGTTTGAAGCAGCATATTATATATTTGAAAAGTCATCTCTTCTAATCAAATAAGCATATGCATTTTTAAATTTTGTTTTATGTAACAGTTGCTGGCCCCTTTTTTTTTTTTTTTTGTTCTTGGTTTTGTTTAGTTAGTATTTTCATTTCTTTTAAGTTATACCTATTTATGGTACCAGAAAACAGCCTCCACCAAAATCCTAAGCAGGGATGAGGAAAATCATTTGATGGATCTTGCAAGTCTGGCATAAACATGTTAATATAGTGGTTATATATATATTTATGTATTTTTTTTCCACAGGAATATTGAATTTCTAAATATATATTCATCCAGACATACATCATGTCTTTTGAACATACATCATGTCTTTTGTAACAGAACTCCTTTGTACTTGCTCCTCATCCTTCTTGCACAGCCATTTTTTCCAGCTTTAAGAATGGAGATATATTATTTGATTGAGCTCAGATTGAGCTGATCAAAACCTGCTCAGCTCCAAAGAAGGTGGTGGCCATATATCAACAGAATAGGCCTCATATAACCTGGTCTTGAACACCTCCAGGGATGGGGCATCTACAGTCTCTCTGGGCAATAACAAAATAACAATGGTTACCAAAAATAATGACCAACCAACCAACCAACCAACCAACCAAAAAAAAAACAACAAAGACCACACAAATAAACAAATAATAATAAATAAAAAACACCTTGATGAAGATGAGCAAAATTATAACTGTAATTCAGAAACCAAAAAGCAATGTATTTTTATTTCTAGCTTGAGCTGATATAAAGAGAATTGCTATTTGGGAAATAATGAAATTTGTTATGGTGGTGTTTGTTTGTTTATTTTTATTTTTAATTTTTTTTTCCTTTAAGGAATATACCTGTTTTCAAGCCTGTTTCAATATTAGCTGATGAAATCTAATGATACACCTGGAATCTTATATCACCAGTTTCAAGCACCTTATATTGATTATACTGATATTTTCTACTGCTAATTTGCTTTGATTTAAAATGATGGCCATTTATCCAAGATGAAAGCATTACTTTCTGTGATATGTGTTCATCAGTAATGTTTTTATTAAAATTCAAGATAATGGATCAGTAAGGTTATTCCAGATTTCCCTTATTCAACAAAAAAATAAGTAACTAGACTTACATGAGTAAAATCTTTTTTTTTATTTTTTATTTTTTTTTTCTTAAATAACGTCATTGCTGTTCTTTGTGTGTTGGCGTATGCATTGGTATAAGGCATAGAAACTGATACTTTTTTTACAGTCCTTTTATTTGTGTCTGTGTATCATAGAATCATAGAATGCTTTGGGTTGGAAGGGACCTTAAGATCATCCAGTACCACCCCCCCTGCACTGGGCAAGGATACCGTCCCCTAGAGTAGATATCCCTAAAGTATACAGTCCCATGATGGTAGGAAGGATTCTACCATATGAATAAAAATGTAGAAGAAATAATAATAATAATAATAATAATAATAATAATAATAAAGATTGCTTGATTTTTACCATAGAAAAAAGAAGTTCTTCCTTCTTTTAGGTGCAATGGAGGCTTTCATGTGTTTTATGTATTCAGTCAAAATAAAAAGTATTGCACCTGGAGAAAGATGGGGTATTGTTTTGTTTTGTTTTGTTTTGCTTTGTATTACCAGTGGGGATGTTAACATTGAATCATAGCTATGATAACTTAATCACAGGTTATCATTTGGAAAGTATTCATAGCTTTCCTAATGTGAGTTATTTCTCTCCCTAAAAAATAAATTAAAAAATAAAATAAAAGCAAATAAAAGGCAGCTGAGAACCACCACAACTGCTCTCACTCCCCCTCCTCAAAGGGAAATGGGGAAAAAATACAATGAAAAGGGCTCAAGGGCTGAGATAAGGTCACTCAACAGTTACTGTTATGGGCAAAACAGACTCAGCACAGGGAGATTAATGAAATTTATTACCTATTACTTAGAAGCTAGAGCAGTGAGAAATTTAAAACAAACTAAAAACACCTTCCCTGACCATCCACCTTCTTCTACATCCCCCTGCCCAAGTGGTGCAGGGAATGGGGGCTGCGGCCTGTCCCTAATGCTTCGTCTCCGCCACTCCTTCACAGCAAGTCTCTTCCCCTGCTCCAACATGGAGCCCCTCCCATGGGATGCCATCCTTCCCAAACTCATCTTGTGGGGGCTTCCCACAGGCAGCAGCTCTTCAAGAACTGCTCCAACATGGGTCCATACCACAGGGACCATCTCCCAGGAACAAACTGCTCCAGCACGGGTCCCCCATGGGCGGCAGCTCTCCACAGGCTGCAGCTCCGGCCCGGGGCCTGCTCCTGCGGGGGCTCTCCATGGGCCGCAGCCTCCTCCAGGCCACATCCACCTGCTCCACCGGGGGCTCCTCCACGGGCTGCAGCGTGGAGATCTGCTCCATGTGGGACCCATGGGCTGCAGGGGGACAGCCTGCTCCACCAGGGGCCTCTCCACAGGCCGCAGGGGAACTGCTGCTGTGTGCCTGGAGCACCACGTGCCCTCCTTCTGCATTGACCTTGGTGTCTGCAGGGCGGTTTCTCACTCCTCACTCTCCCAGCTGCTGTTGTGCCGAAGTTTTTTTTGTTGGGGTGGTGGGAGTGGTGGGGGTGTTTTTTTCTTAAATCTGCTCTCACAGAGGCACAAACAACATTGCTTATTGGCTCGGCTCTGGACAGTAGAGGGTCCCTTTGGAGATGGCTGAAATTGGCCCTTATCTAATATGAGGCATCTTCTGGATTCTTCTCACAGAGGCCACACTTGCAGCCCCCTGCTACCAAAACCTTATTATGTAAATCCAATACAGTGTTATATCAATGTACCAGTCTTTCCAGACAGTTAGGTAGATCATTCTCAAATCATGAGAATGAAGATTGTCGTTATCTGACTTTGTGCTCACCAGTCTCTGTTATGAGTCTCTTTGTGCTTAGGCACTCATGTCTCAGTGCATAACAGTATCATTTTAATTCCAATTGAAATAAACACTTCGAAAAAAAAAATCAAATGTATACACTAAGCACAGTGATAAAGCATTATCTTTTCTTCCCGAACTCTTTCCTTCCTTCCTCTAAAGGACCGTATTTCCTCAGTCATAAGTCTTTGCTTTCAGGGACAGGAACTTCCATGAAACATTTTGCCATGATGTTTTGTTTTGTTTTGGTTTTGGTTTTAAAAATATCTTACACTTTTCTATATATATTTTAGTTAGTATTCATATGTGAGCACTATATATTCTTGTTAAATCCAAGTTTCTTTTTACTACCAGCTATTAAATTATATTAATGTCATGATTCCAGTACCAAAATCCACTGATTTCCCCCTTTAAGTAACCTCTTATCTAGTGTACACATAGCATTATGGGATAACATCCTGTGGCTTATATTCCCTATGGTCCAATCACTCTTTTCAAAGTAATTATTTTGTATTTTGTGAAACAAAGTATTTGGTGATTTTAACTATTTTTGGTATTATGGGCCTGCACCTTCAAATTAGAGATGCAAATTGGATTCTTTAGCAACTTTAAATAACTTGTTTGATTACAGCCACACCCTTTTATTTCCAGCTGATGAATCTCCAGTACATTACTCGGAAAGTGAGAGCCAAAGTCTATGTATGAGCAGACAAAAGGTTAGAAACATGTGATGACTAACAGCCAAAAAAGACTGTTTTTCTACTGAAGATGTAGTTTCCCCCAGGGTAGGTATACAGGCCATCCAAATCTCATTCACGTATTCTGGCCAGTCCCACAAAAAGACATGGTGATATATCTCAGATGACTTAAGTGCTGTGGATGAATACAGGCTGCAGAATATCTGACAAGTGGGAATTGTGCCTTACACAAAATAGACACATAAACAAACAAATAAAAAGTATGGATCTCTTTTCTGGTAAGGATTGTAAGCCAATCAATAACTTATGAATTGAGATGCAAGGACAGACCAATATCAGTGAAATACTGGCAGGTCTCTGCTACAGGTTATCTAAAAAACATGAGGAAATTGATTTTTATGCAACCAAAAAAAGCCTCACAATCACAGGTTCTAGTATTCACAAAATGCTTTAACCACTTAAATATTTACTGCATGGGGAAAAGAGCTGGGTACAAGGAAAGTGGTAGATTTCTGAATTGTGGTGCTTACAGTTTCTTGATTAAGGAAGTCAGTGAGATGACTATGAAAGAACTTCTGGTGGTTAGAAATAGTCACTAACAGCCTCATCTGCAATAACCTCAGCTCCAACAAGGTGAACCTCCCCTGAACCCTCCCTGGTGCAGCTTCACACCATTCCCTCAGGTCCTGTTGCTGTCACTTGATGCAGATCATTGCCTGCCCCTCCACTCCCCTCATGAGGAAGCTGCAGGCTGCCATGAGGCCTCCTCTCTGTCTCCTCTTCTCTAGGCTGAACAAATCATGCTATTGTCAGCTGTTCCTCATATATGTTCTCCTCTAGACCTTTCACCAACTTCATAGCCCTCCTTTGGACACTCTCTAATAGTTTTATGTCCTTCTTATATTGTGGTGACCAAAACTACACCCATTACTTGAGGCAACATCATGGAGTAGAGCAGGACAACTGCTTCCCTTGACTGGCTAGCAATTCCATTCTTGATGCACCCCAGGATATGGTTTGGCCTTCTGGCCTTCTCAAAGGATACTTTGAGAAACAGTAGAAAGCTTTGCTGAAATACAAAACCAAACCAAACCAAAAAAAAAAAAAAACACAAAAAAACACAAAAAACCAAAACCAAACCAAACCAAACCAAACCAAACCAAAAAAAAAACACCAACTCTCTTCCTTTGGTCAAGGAAGTGGGTAACCTTCTCATAAAGGGATATTAGGGTCATTAAACAGGACTTTACCCTAATGAACCTGTTGGCTGTGACCAATGACTGCATTACCCTTCAAGTGTTTTTGAATATCTCCCACAGTTATCTTCTCCATAATTTTGATACAATTATAGAATCATAAAAGGTTTTGGGTTGGAAGGGAACTCAAAGAACATCTAGTTTCAACCCCCCCTGCATTGGGCAGGTATGCCACCCACTCGATCTAGTTGCCCAAGGCCCCATCCAACCTTGCCTTGAACACTTCCAGGGATGGAGCATCCACAACTTTTCTGGGCAACCTGTTCCAGCACCTCACCATCCTTTGAGTAAAGAATTTCTTCCTAACATCTAATCTAAATCTACTCTCTTTTACTTTAAAGCGATTACTCCTTGTCCTGGCCTTTTCAATCCCCTTCCCTTTGACTGGGAGGACTGATGAAAAACAGCTACCTGCACTCCTGAGACCTTTACTGCTGCTCCCATGGCTCTGTAATCTTTCTTGATATTCCTCTGACTGCTTCTGGCTTCATCACTAGTGACCACATAAAATAGCAGTGGGTCTAATAGCAGTCTAATAGACATTAGACTGGACAAATCTTGGTAGTCTCTTGGTGACATTCCTGGTGTGAGCTCTGTGTAAGCATCAGACTACTTTCAAGAGCAAGTTGAGTCTTCTTAGCTAGAATCCATGCTTCTGCATCCAAGTTTTGTTTTGTTTTGTTTTGTCTTGTTTTCTGGCTGTAATGTATAAGTAATTGTGATATACTTTGTCATTCTAATATGAAATTCGTTTCTTATTTCACTATCTAAAGGGTCTGAATGGAAAGGTTGCTATATTTTAATAGAAATAATTCTTCTGAGAAAAAAAAAAAGGCATCTCTGTTGGCTCACAGTGATAGAATAGAGTCTATTGTCTTTTTTCAGATACATCTTCACTGACATTAATGGCAGGCACTCAACACAGAAAAGTCAGATCTTTTTAAACAAACAGGTGTGGTGAAGGCAGCTGTACACCCTAAACTATTTGAATAGTCTCTCTTTTTTCATGGTATTTTGGAAGCAAAAGCAATTTATAAATTAATGCCAAAAAACATTCAAGGGTTTCAGAGCCCCTGTGAATTCCAATCGCATCTCTTACAGAAACTTATTTCATAGTTATTAGTATGGGGGCAATGCAGAGGAGTTCACTGCAATTGCAGTAGGACAGGGTTCATCTTTGTATATCTTCATTATTCATAAGTTGTACAGATGCATTTGACTGTAATGTTTGTGGGAAGGGTTGCTAAATTACTTGAAATATGTAACAATTATCAGGCTAAGATTCTGAAATATATCTGGGGAAATGGAGATGGAGCTTTATAAAGCCTAGAAAGGTGAATGTATAATCTCAAATTTAGAAAACTTTTCTTTTATAATAGCATTAGTGTATATCTTGTAGATAACTAAATATTTTATTGTAAATGACCCCAATCTCCTTTCACTAACAAGACCTTCATTGTTGTGGTAATCTGAGAAGACATTCTGTTGTTTTTTAACTATACTATTTGTTTTTCTATCCTAAGACCTCAGAAGATGGAAAAAATATTAAAATACTACTACTGGTACTAATAAAAACACACACAAGCCCAACCTTTATCGTTGTTTTGTGCTACAGAATCCTGCTTGTAATAATTTCTCTGTGGAAATCCTCACACTGAAGGTCATTTATAGATGTATTACTTAAAGGATGGATATACTAAACTGAATCTCTTTGTATTTTACTGAAGTCAGACTTCTGAGAGGAGGTCTTCAAGGGATGAAGTATATCCTTTGTGAAAAAGCACAGTACTGTCAGGTAAAGAAAGAAGACAATGAATTTCATTCAATAGAATTGTTTTATGGTTCTCACAATATGTATATGAAATGGATGAGAAGCTTGCTGTTATGCAAAAGGAGACAATGTGCTTTGCCTTGAGCTACCAATATCTAGATTTTATTATTATTTTTTTTTCATATACTAATGAGTATAATGAGGAGAGTAAGTCATTAAATTAAATGTTAACTTATTGGGCACTTCAAAATAAAACAGTGCTCTGCTGCTGAAAACAGTATAACATACCACTCACAGTGCACAAGTCCTGCAATTAAAATGCTAATTAACACTTTTTATTTATAAGGAACAAGGTTATTTGATTATAATCCCATTTCCCCTGCTCCCTTCAGCAATATGAATTGCTCAGCCAGATTAACAACAACCCATCCCAGTTGCCTGAGGAATGATTTTATTTTTTTCTCTCTCCATAGAGATCTAATATACACCACAAGGAAAACATTAGACAAATTAGTCAGAAACAACTTAGAAGAAGTTTCTTTCTTTCTTAGTGTTTTCTCCGTATATAAACTGCAGTTGAATTTGACATTTGCTCAGTACAACCTGCAGAGAGCTTAACTGGAGACAGACCCAACTGTTAGTTACTGAAATCATAGTATATATATATATCTTTCGTGACCAAAAGCAAATAAATAGTAATTTATCAGGTCCATGGGACCTGATGAGATGCATCCACAGGTCCTGAGGGAACAGACAGATGATGTTGCTAAACCACTATCCAACATATTTTAGAAGTCACGGTAATCTCATGAAGTTCCCACTGATGGGAAGAAGGGAAACATAACCTCAATTTTAAAAAATTCTTTCTTTTTGATCTTTCTTCATAGATATTTAAGACATCTAGTTCAGTCTTATGAACTCCATATGTTATAAACATAATAGCGTGTTTTATATTTCCTTATGCCCTGTAAGCTAAGATCTTGTTAAATACAGGTGTTTGTTTGTTTGTTTGTTTGCTTGTTTTCCTCTTCAGGAATGTACTGTACCTCCATTTGAGAATGTATGGGTAAACAGAATCTTTACTTGATCCTTAATGTAATGAACACAACTCATGAAATACTCAATATTTGGCATCATTTTCTTCTTACATCACTGTTTTGCTTAGCTTATATATGCAAAAATAAGTTCTGTAGTGATAGAGTTGCAGACTGGGACTTCCTGCTTTACTTATTTCCATCAGAGTAGCTAAAAAACCCCACTGAATAAATAGAAAGGTGGGGAAAAATTGTGGCTGGCTCCTACAGTTTTCTCACTCACCTCATAACTGATTGTAGCCTTTCTGTTCACAGTCTTAATAACAGCTGACTTCCTAAGGTGGAGTTAGAAATAGATGAGAATATTGAACTGGACCAGTACCAAAATTAAAAATAAATAAATAAATAAATAAATAAAATTCCAGCAGATACTATCTCCTGTTCCTAGTCCCTGAATCCCTTAAATACAAGGGAAATGTCTCATCCACTGTTAGATTCTGCAATTTCGTATATAATATAGATGTGTCTGTATGCATATATATATATGACAGGATAATTACTTTTCATAAGGGGCTGATAGGTTTCTTTACAAAGGAGGGGAAATTTAGTTTCCAGTGGAAATAAGAGATATTTGTTTGTGGTATTTTTGTTTGTTTTATTTTGTTTTGCTTTTCTATTTTTTGTGCTTTTAGAAAACTGGGATAATTGGAAAGATGAAGTTTTGTGCTTTTCTTAGTACTGCTGAAGCTGAACTTTGTACATCTATAATTTTGAATATTTATGTATAATTAACCATAATATTGTAATATGGTATTGTTGACTGCTGTGCTTTATTATTCAAACTCCGGTCACTACTACATGTAGATGAAACATATATAGGGGTAGAAGCCAGACCTTAAATATTTTTGATAAATAATTTTATTAAAAATAAAAAATCATCCTATTATCTATGTAATTTCCATAGAAAGGTTCATGAGTGCCAAATACAATATCCAAGTGAAATGATTGTCTCTTTTACTCACAAAGCTGTGTTTTCTAATATTCTTCCAATACTGCCTCCCCTCATTCCCTTTGTAAATAGTAATATTTACTTTGAATGCAAATAGTTATTAAATGCTATTATATTAAGATAGAGACTAACACGAATCAAGATGAATTCATAAAACTAAAAAGCAGAATTGTGACTGGCTATGATTCAACTGTCTTTGAAACCTTTTTGGAACTTCTTTGATTTCGGTGCTATGGGAGTGTGCTTTTTGGTATGAGTTGTGGATATCAAGTAATATCACACAGTATCAATAAATAATAATAGCAAATAATAATTAGAGTGGCTTGGGTTTTGTGTAATTTAATATTTTCAGTTTCTCCTAAATTTTCATTAGCAAAGCACCTCAGATATAGTTCAGAGGGAAATAACTAAATAAAATTATATGAAAATAAATTTAGAAATTCGGCAACATCTGTAGCCAGATGATACTCTCATCTTGACTGAAGTGTGAAGAAAGCATAGTGGTGAATAATCATGTCTGGACAGCTGAAGGAATTTCATTGAGAACAGAATATATGTATGTATATGCCAAATAGGATGTATCTGAAGATGTGGAGAGAGCTACCTGCTATAATTTTTTCTGTCTGCTTTGAAAGGTCAAGGATGACAGAGGAGATTCCTGATGACTTCAGGTAGACAAACACTGTACTTCAGAGAAAAGATGAGGTCAGCAAAGGGAATTAAACATTGGTCAGTTTCACTTCAGTCCCCAGGAAAATTATGGAGAAAGTCCTCCTGGAGCACATTTCTGAGCACATAAAGAAGGTGACTGGGAAGAATCACCATGGATTTATCAAGGACAAAAAACCTGACCAGCTTGACTGACTTCTATGATGAAGTGACTGGATCTGTGGATAAAGGGAGAGCAGTGGTTGTAATTTACCTTATCTTTGGCAACAGGTTTGAAAGTCTCTTACAAGAATCTTTCCATCCAAGGTTGGACATTCCAGTCTGTATTAGTAAACTAATAGATGGGTGAAAAACTGGATGAATCATCAGGCTCAATATCTAGTGGCTAGCAGTTCGTACTCTACCTACAGTCTAGTTACAAATGGAGTTTCTTTGAAGTTTATTCTGTGGCCTATTCTGTTACCTATGTCAGTGATCTGGAAGAAAAAAAAAATGCAGTGCATGTTCATTAAGTCTGGGTAACAGCAAATTGGGAGCAACACCTTATACAAGACTGGGATTGTTTTTCAGAGAGACCCAGACAAGTTGGAGCAATGAACCAACAAAAAACTTAGAAAATTCAACGAGAAGACATAAGAAGTTCTGAATCAGGGATGGACTAACTCTTTGTAGTGTAACTGGCTAAGTACTGATTGACTGGGGAGACATTCTGCTGAAAAGGATTTTGTGGTTGAAGTATCAACAGGACCTGCAGGGCATGTAAGACTTGTTAGTTCTGGAGTAATAGTCCCCAGCTGTGCAATATGCATGCTGGATAACAATTAATCATCTTGATACCTGGACAATGAAAACAACAGAATTTATCTTTATATTTAAATGTATCGACTGGAGAGGTGTTACAAGCTATGTGCACAGCTGAAAAGAACAAGTTGATGCTCTTGACAGGGGAAGCACTTCCCACCTGAGAGGCAGAGCCTCAGAGCTCCTGTCTCTTTATTCCTCTAGAAGCATATGCAGACAGATCTTCACAATACATTCAAACAGATATATATATATATGTACATATTTCCTATTCTTATGGATACAGACAAGCAAGCTATCCTTCTACAAATCAGTCTCAAAGGCTGTCTGAAAAATACTGGGAAATAGAGAAGCCAAAATGATACTTGTTAGTAATTTTAAAGCATCCTGGAAAACTCTGTATTAAGGAAAGTGGTAACTGCAAAACTGAGATGCATTTGTTGTAGGGAAGTGGTAATTTAATTGAGTGTTCAGGTTATGGCATTTTGTGCTGTGTAATATCTGTGAAAAAGATATTGATTCCTAATGATTTGCTGGGAATCCTTCATCTGTGAGTTGCATGATATATCCATGAAGATGCTTTAGAACACATCTTTGCAAATAGTAGCTTATCTACTAAATACATTCTAAATAATATTGACTACATTTCATATTTATTACTATTTTTAAAACATTTTTAGTGTCTGTTTTGAAAATAAAACACACTGGATCTCTAACCTCCGTCTGCCAAATATTTTACATCCTTACACAATTCCTGTTAAAAACCAATCTGGGTAAGACCTTTCTCTGATATGAATTGTTGTGGATCTTTGTAGTCAGTAGCACTTTATTCATTTTCTCAAGTTTAGGAACAGACCTAGACATTTTCTCCACAGTCATGAGAATCTTTTAAAATAAATAATTTAATCTTAACAACACTACCTGCTTGTTACCAGCTAAACAACAAAAAATAATAGCTTATAAATAGGTAAATATTAAGTCACTGACCACAGAATGTGACTATAAGTGGAATATTAATTTAAATAAAAATTAAAGAATCACATGATTGCCAGAATTTTGTCATTGTCTTTCTTCTTTTTGAACGTAAAACTGATTTTGCAATGAATGATTTAACAGCTCTAATATGCTTATCCTACTGGAGGCTGCAAGTCACGTAAATGGCATCTTTTTCAATATATTATATAAATGTAACACAAAGTTTGGTCTGCCTTGACATGTCTTGGATAGCTACTTGGAGTGCATGACAAATCATAATTTGGCGCCAGATAATTAAAGCAATGTGTCATTTTGGAGAGAAAACTCACCCTCCCAGCAGGTATCAAACATTATGCTCCTGCTTCAGAACCTAAAATCCATGTTTTGAGAACAAATATTTTATCTTATTACAGGAAATAATAAAATAAAATAAAATAAAATAAAATAAAATAAAATAAATAAAAATAACATAAATAAAAATAATAAATATGAAGATACACAATTTGCTGAAATAAGAATTAGTATTTATACATTGCTTTCAATACTTAAAGCAAGTCCTTTCTCTACAATACATGAAAATACTGTGTATAATCTCTTTTGGTTATTTCAAGTTGATCCAGGTGTAAAAAAAAAAAAAAAAAAAAAAAAAAAAGATGATAAAAGTCAGAGCTTTCCAGAATCTGTAACCTATTAATTTTAGCCACACTTGCAGTAAGGTTTGACTCACCTGCCTGGATTCTACAGCTTCTTTTTGCTGACATTTGGATGATGATTTGAGCCTGCATTCATTAACCACACACTTTAATCATCTTCACTTATATAACATCGTATTCTGGATTTAGACCTAGCATTTGGGGGTTGGGGGGGGCGGGGGGGGAGGATTACTGTGGAATGATTACTGAAATTTGATGATACAAGGTACAGCACCCCTTGCACACACAAGTACCAGGTTTTGTGGATCTGCTGGACTAAAGGGTCTTCTTTGCTGGCAGTTGTATGTATGCAGACCTTTATTAGTCCTTAGAACACTTCTCAGAACCAACAACAAGTAGACTCATTGCCTCCACCCAGAGCTGTTGAAGGAAGAGTCTGTGGTGCAGACCTCAGACTGCAGGAAGTGCTAAGACCTTCCTCCTGGGGCGAGTGGCTGACCTGCCTGTAAAAAGCATGCCCAGGTGGGAAACCTCCTGCAGCAGGTGTCTGAGCAGGAGGCACAGAAACATTGCTAAGAGAAGTAAAATATTGACTGTATCTGTCCAGCTCTAACTCATTAGATGATTTTGATATGTGCTGGAAAAACAAACAATACACAGAGAATTATCACAATTAGACTACGATTTTTTATTATTTTTTTTTTCTGTGATAGTTTAGGCATGCACAGGAATAAAACAAAAAAGCACAGGACACTTAATTACTTTAATACTTATAAAACATTTGGCACTGGAAAACAGAAGGTGATAGTAAACTCTGTAATGACAGATAATATAGAAATATATATATATATATCAAAGAGATTAGTCTCGGCTGACATAAATAAAAAGGCCATTGGTGGCTTTTGATAATGATGTAAGTTAGAAAGCAATAGTGAGATCAAGAATCCCTTGGGAAAACATACCCACAACTGTTGGAACTGTTGTGTGTAAAAGGCAGGTGGCCAGCCAGGTTATGGAATCAATAAACAGCTCTTAGAACCTAGCACAGAAACATGCTTATTTTCTTTTCTCCTTAATAGAAGGAATTTTATGTAAAGTACAGCAACAGATTTAGGCCTTAAGCATTTTCATCCTGGCTCCAGTCCTCATTATTACTTATCTGTCCTACACACTCCTGAACTTCCAACACAGTGTTCAGGAAGCATTACATGCCAATGACTGGCCACTATATACCATTTGAACTGGTATGAAAACCAATATAAAAATACCATGACAGCTTTCAGAGAGGCTAGTCATTTCTTCTCAGATCTATCAATACCAGAGAATGTCTCCTTTCCGTCAGGATGCATAGGATGTTAGTTTACTAGTGATAGCACAAGAGGGAATGGCCTCAGGTTGTGCCAGGGGAGGTTTAGGTTGGAAATTAGGAGACATTTCTTCTCAGAAAGGGTAGTCAGGCATTGGAACAGGTTGTCTAGGGAGGTGGTGGAGTCACTGCCCCTGGGGGTGTTCAAGGAAAGGTTGGATGTGGTGCTTAGGGACATGGTTAGTGAGTGACATTGGTGGCAGGGTGATGGTTGGACCAGATGATCTTGGAGGTCTTTTCCAACCTTAATGAATGTATGATGTGAGCATATTCTAGGATGTAATTACCACGTCTTGGGCACGGTCTTGGACAGCCTGCTGTAGGTGGCCTTCCTTGAGCAGGGGGAATGTCCGCAGTCGCCCACAAAGTGCTGCAGACAGTCATGGACAGAGTGTATGTTAACATGAGCAATTTCTTGGCATCTGCATAGGCTGAAGCTCCCGGATGGAATGGAGTCTGGGAATGACTCCCGGATGGAATGCAGGCTGGGCTCCGGTCTTCTCCTCAGCTCGTTATCGGGGTGATGGAGGAAGCACAGCACGTCCCCCACCAGCCACTCCCTCGTGCAGGTGCACTCCAGCTCCACGTGCAGGCAGGAGTTCCTCGCTGGCTTCTCCCCTGTGGCACCCAGCTCCAGGTGGAAGGTGTGCCCGGGGGGAGGCCTCAGGGGCATGAGCAGGCGGTAGAGAACATTGTCTTCCCGGAAACTCCAGCCTTCGTAGAGGCAGCCCACGCCGATGACTGGCTGCAACCATGGCTTGAAGAAACGGTTCCTGGAGAGTCTTTGGCAGGCCCCAGGAAGTTCGTCCACCAGCTCCTCCACCACCTTGCACTTGTCAGCCATGTACGGTGCTAGCCACTGGCTGCGATCAGCCCAAACCCTGCCCAGGATCCCTAGTGTTATTAGTCGCTGTCTTCTGCATCATCGTTGTCCTTCTCTTTCCTTGTGGAGCTGCCTTGCTTCCTGCTTCTGCCCAGCTCATAGCTCCTTTTCCTGAGCCACCAGCAGAGCCCAAAGAGCAGGACAAGGAGCTCCACCAAGGCCCAGAGCTGCCACTGCTGCAAGGCAGTGAAGAGCAGAGCTCCCAGGGCCACCCCACTCTGCTCCTGTCTCCTCTGCTCCATCTCTTGCAGCAGCTGAGCCATGCCCTGACTTAGCTGTTCTGCGTGCTGCTGCATTCGCTCATGCACATCCATATCCGTGTGATCATCCACTAGCCACAGTTTCTGGGCAAAGGCCAGCACAGTCAGGGCGAGGAAGATCAGCCGAGCTATAGCCTGCAGGAGGTACGAGCTATACTCACCGACGCCCAGGCCACGGTGTGGTGATGCTGCCTGCTGCTGGCCCTGATGACAGCTCCTGGACTGTGACTCGTCCTTTGTGCTGTCATAGGCCCCATCACAGCAATCCCCCTCGCCTCGCATCTCTAAGCTTGTGTGAAGGTCCCTGAAGCTCTTAGATATGAGAAGGCTTATCATGTCACGCATAAAGTCTCTAAAACAGTGACAAATTTCATCTTCTCTTAATAGGTGTTGCAAAACATACTTGCTCTTACTCCTTCAGATATAAATATGATTTCTTGAATTGCTTTGTGGTAAATTATTATTTCTTCTCAGAAAGAGTAGTCAGGAATTGGAATGGGTTGCCTGATGTGGTGCTGGAGTCACCATTCCTGGGGGTATTCAATGAAATTTTGTATGTGTTGCTTAGGGCCATGGTTTAGTGAGTGATATTGGTGGTAGGGGGTCAGTTGGACCAGATGATCTTGGAGGTCTTTTCCAACGTTAATGATTCTATAATATGATTCTATCCTGCTTGCCTATTCTCAGTATTTAAAGCACTCTTCAAGAAAGTGAGAAATCTATTTTTGTTGTTGTTGTTGTTCTCTACCTGTATACAAGGAGGTCACAATGTAGAATTTCATTTCAGTACACATTTCCTTTGCTCAGATTAAATCTAATTGGTTCATAGTCTAGTCTTTACTGTTTTATGAACTCCTGCTACAAATTATGCATATAAATGATGTATCATATATTTGAATTCACTTTTCTTAATTACGTTTCATAAACACCTTAGAATTATTGCATGGGTACTTAGAGGGCTCCAAACCACAGGAAGAAAACAACTGAGGGGTGAGCTGTCATTTCTTATGGAAAATAAGATAGCTTCTTCCCATTGCTACACAATGATCTTGTAGCTTGAAAGCATTCTTAGGTTCTCACAAAAGAAAAAATGTGAATGTGACATTACACTACACCCTTGTGCTGAAGGCACTTATCTATGAAGAAAACTGTTCACATTTATAGAATGGTTTCTCTACAGATAATAATAATAAAATAATATCAACAACAACATCAACAATAATAATAATAAGCTGTTAAAATACAGAACATTTTTCGGACAAGAAGTGACTGGAATTAAGATTTCTTGAGCCTTTAATTGGTACTCCCAACATATACCACTGTTTTATGATATAATATAAAATAAAATAATCCCAGAAGGAAGCTGTAAATGCTTCATTTAAAAGTATGGGAATGTCTAAGGTTTTTGTACATTGGACAGAAATGTCCCAGCTGCATGTCCATTTAGGTATTCAGTATCAACTGTACTCTTAATACACATATTCTGAGGGATTGTTTGTGCCTGTACAGGCTTCCTTCCTCTCTCCCTCTCTCCCTCCCTCCCTCCCTTCCTTCCTCCTTTCCTTCTTTCTTTCCCTCTTTCTCTCTCTCTTTTTCTTTTTCTTTTTCTTTTTCTTTCTTTCTCTCTTTTTCTTTCTCTTTCTTTCTTTTTCTTTCTTTCTTTTTCTTTCTTTCTTTCTTTCTTTCTTTCTTTCTTTCTTTCTTTCTTTCTTTCTTTCTTTCTTTCTTTCTTTCTTTCTTTCTTTCCTTCATTTTTTCTATCTTTTTTTCTATCTTTCTTCTTTCTTTCCTTTCTTTCCTTTCTTTCCTCTCTTTCTTTCTTAACTAATGATCTTGTTTTGTTTTGATTCATTTTGATATTTATGTGGCACCTAGCAAAGTTTTTGAGGCTTACAGTTCTAAACATAATTCTTTCCTTTTATCGCACTTTGGTGTCTTCAAGATACTGTCTTTAATTCTTGTTTCTTGTGGAGCAGTATTTTTTGATTTGCCTCATTTGATGTGGAAATTATTTCTGATTTATGAAAAATAATAGGTTGTCTTAAAACAATGAAGCTTACTATTTGACATCAGTTTCTTTTGTCGCATAACATCTCCCCATGTTCTTGAAGAAAATGCCAAGTCTTTTTTCCCTAGAACCTTTCTAGGGTTAATTAGATAAGCATCTGATCTGTATTCATGTGCTTCTGTTTCTGAAAATATAAAAGGAGTTGTATCAAGTTTGGCCTTTTCCAAAATCCTTTAGATTTTTGTCTTCTAATGAGAAGCCATTTCTAATTGAGGGAAGAGGGAATTGAAATTCATTGCAAAATGATATCTGGTATGTTACAAATTTTCTTAGGGAAACATTTCCATAGAAAACTGAAAAACAGGTAAAATGCAGCCACTTAAGAAATATAATATATGGATATATAGCTTTTGTTTGTTTGTTTGTTTAATCTCCTGAAGTATACTCTGTTATCAGGAAAACAAAACAGAACAAAACAAAACAAAAAATATAGGGAGAAGTGAGTGGTATTTATTTATTTATTTATTTTTCCAGGAATAAATATTCCCCACAATTTTACATTTCATGTAGAGAGGAAAAAAAAAAGTAGTATTTCTCAGACACAAGTAGCCTTGCACTGACAATACCTGGGATATACTGTAAATTTAGGTGCTGAAGACAACCATTTGAAGAAATATGACCTTTTTCCTCTGCCAGAAATATCCTGATAGTAAATTTTTAGTAACCTCATACCTAATATACATATATAGAAGAGGAAGGGGGGGACAGGTGTATTATTTAGTTTTCCAAAATAGATGTAACTGTGATCTTTTCAGATGCACTGATGTTTAAAACTTGGGCATCCAGCTATCATAAATGTCATCAACTTTGCAGATATAAGCAAGGAATGAAAGAATATTGGCTTGTTTCTCTTTTCCTATAGTTTTCTGCTACTTTAAATTGTAAATTTCAAATAAATAGAACATGCATGTAGGACATCATTGCCTCTTCCAAGTCTACAACAAATTATGATGTGTTGCTCACTGAGCACTTGTTTATTCACAGATGAATTAGAAATTGGTTGCTATCTGTGTGATCTGTGAGTAAATTATTTTTCTTAAAGAAGAATCACCACAGGATTTGACATCATTACTTTTCTCTGTTAAAATGTAAAGCAGAGTGTTGCAGTTGGCTTATAAACTTCAAAGGCTGCTGTATGTTTTACAGTTTGAGAGTGACCAGTTGGTTCAATAATGAGTTCAAAATAGCCTTTGAACCCTGGGACAAAATCTCCAGTTTGATAAGCTAGACAGAGTAGTTTGTAGTCAGAATAAGTACAGAATTCAAAGGTACTTCTATTATTTTCAGAGGTCTTCAGAAAAGACAGTGGAAAAGCATATCAGAAATTATTATTTCTCTCTGTCTCTTCCTCTGCTGGAGAAAACAGTGACAGTGTTGTCACAAATACAGCCTACAGAGTTTAAATGTAGGAGGTGCCTTTATGTTTATCAAAAAGTGTTGTTTTTGTTTGTTTAAAGATTAACAAATGTGATAGAGAATACATTTAGGTACTGTATAAAAATTATGAAGTTCCCTTGAAAACTACCTAGCTTCAAATGTCTACAGTTAGTTTCGACATTTTAGCTTGTCTTTTTTTTTTTTTTCTTCTTCTTTTTTTTTTTCTTTTATTTTTTTTTTATGGTCAGTGAAGAAATAGGCTTCTGTGAATCAGGCATGATTTTATGAGTCATGCCTGAAAACATGCAGTTTATCTTCATGAACTACAACAAAATACTAAGCTAATTGTCTCAGAGGTAGATATAGATTCACTATAGGATTCTGGGGATGATTCAGTTGCCAAAATACAAGAAACTAAGACCATATATGTAGCCTTATGTTATGCTATGCTGCCTCTAGCCACATGCCCTGGTGTGTTGACGTTGTGGATGAGCAGATATTACACAGAACCAAGAATAAATCCACTTTCATCTTGAGGAACAACTGGAAGATAGGCAGACCCTACAGTACGTAAAATGCCAATGGCACCAAAGACTTTTTAGGGATATAAGAAACCTGCAAATACGCTTACACAAGACACGTACTAGTATTCAGTACTAGTATTTCATTCTCTGCCAGCAGCATCCTCTGCCTCTTTGCTTTGCATATCACATAAAACAGGGAGATAATAGGTACTTTCAAGATAGAAAGGCAACTGTTTTTTTTGGTTGGTTTGTTGGCTTGTTTGGTTTCCTGATTTTTGGTATGAGTGAGTTTTTTTGTTTGTTTGTTTTTGTTTGTTTGTTTGTTTTTTATGTTTCTTCCCTTGGTTTTCTGGAAGTATGAAAGTGTTTTGTCTAATTTGTTTTCTTTTATTATTGTTATTGTTGTTGTTTTGTTGTTGTTTTGTTTCATTTTATAATTATCTCCCTTTTTATTTCGTAGTTTTGAAGGATTGTGATATTGGAATTAGATGATATTTAAGGCCCCTTCCAACCCAAACTAGTCTATAATTCTATAATTCTTTCCTTTTTATTTTTTTATATGTTTATTTAGACAATTGTGTGGTTTTGTTTGTTTGTTTGTTTGTTTTTGAGGGGCGATAGCTAGGTGTGGTAACTCTTCTAGGAGTTACTTGTGGGGAGATGTTTATTTACCTACTTAGGTTATTATATTTTTTTAAATGGGGGTTATTTATTTATTTAGTTAGAGAGGTTATGACATTTTTTTGTTTATATGTTCATTAATTTCCAATGGCTTAACAATTTTTATTCATATGTCAATTTTTGTGGTGTGAATTCCTTTGTCTGTTTCTTCTTATTATTTTCCTTAATTAGTATTATTTATTTAATTAAGGGTTGGGGGAGGTAACTGATTCTCCCCTCCCTAGATGTGTAGTCAGTCCTCTAGGTGGCCAGAACCTGAAAGCAAAGACTCCCACTTGCCAGGTTCCTGACCTCAATTATTTTGTAGAAATGTACACAGCACACATGCAGACTTCTGAACTCATATATCTTTGCCGGTTTAGTAAGTATCTTAAGATTTATCTTCATCATGCTTCATGATCATTTGAATGGAAACAGGCTACTAAATGAAAATCATCATCAGCTTATAATATCTTAGCATCCTTTGAGGAAATTAAAATGAAGAACCCTACTTTTGATACAGATCCTGATCAAAATTCAGGACCCTAAATTATCTGTTTGAAATCAGAGGAAGTTGAAAGAAGAGTTTAAATTCCTTAGATGGTCTTTGACACATTTTGACTGTATTCTAACATTACTAAATGAATAACACCTTAAATCATTTAATCTTCAGAATAATTCATTGTGCTTTTCCTGACCTCAGTGTAAAACAAGCAAAAAAACCAACAGCAACAAAAAAATGCACACGTTTTTGTATTTGTTCCTGTTCATAGCTATTGCTTTAATGTGCAAAGTTATGTTTACAAATTTGTGCTGCCTTATCATGGATTTTTTATAAACCCACAAAAATACATGCATATAAGCATGTGCACAGACACAGACGTATGTTAGTCAAATGCTAAATGTTTTTTTAAAAGGTGCTATATTCTTTTTGAGGATTTCTGAAGAGAATACATTGTATCATTAGCCTCTATCATGCATTTTTTTCCTTTAAATGAATTAACTCACCAGAAAAAAAAAAAAAAAAAAATCACATCCTTTTCAAAGTTTGGTGGAATTCTAATTCACACCATTGTTCTTGATTGTTTGTTTTAACTCTCTAACTGAAGCTCTCCCTCACTCCTTCTTTAATATATAGCAGAAACATTCACAGGCACAAAATGTGGTATTCAACTAACAATTGCACCTAAATCTGCCACCCTAGACTCTGTTTATGTAAAATGGGAAGAATATGGACTTCAACAGAGATTTCATCTGATCTACTTTATGCATCTACTTTAAAATCAGAAGAATTAATACCTAAAATAGCTATTATTTTAATTAGTTTTAAAAGTATTGTAGCATGATCAGCTCAGGTCAGGACTGTAATTTTCTCTAGTGTGTGTATCTCCAGAAAAATAAGATGGTTCCTCTAAAAGAAAAATGATTATATGATCCAACAGTTAAAAAGAAAATACTAAAAAAGTATGATAGCTGTTGTCTGCATTCAAATGAACATCTGAGTTCATGCTTCTGGGTTTTGAGTCTAACCTGGAAGAGGTAGATATAAATATGCAAAAAATAAAATAAAATAAAAAAAAAGAATCAGTCCCAAGGTAATTAGAAGAAAACAAACAAGCAGGTAAATAAACAAATAAATTTGAAGGCAAAGGCATTCATTTATCAGCAGAAGAAAGTATGTTGGTAAGGCAAAGATTTCCTGAAACTATCCATGTCAAACTGATTTGACATTAGAAACTGAACTGTGTTCAGGAACAAGAAATCCAGGTATAGTGAGGAAAATCTCAACAGGAAGTGATTTTGCCTGGTATTATTGATCATGGTAATGACTATGAATATTTCTGTTCAGGTTCATGCAAAGTGGATGAAAACAGGAAGGTAAATCTTGAAACAGTCAGCAGAAGAGATATCCTGCATGCTGAGGTGTTTTAGTCTGTACTTTCTGATCCAATTCTCCACAGTAAATTCAGCTTTCACAGGGACTGAAATGAACATTTCTAATGCTTCTAGCAAGTGGAAGCATTCCCTGTCATTGTCTCATAGATTAAATCAAACCTGCTGCCTACTAAACAAGATTATTTTTTGCCAGGTTAGTGCCACATTACATTAAAGTAAAACAAATCAAACAAAATATAACATTACAACAATTTTAAGTTATAGTAATATCTGTGTCAATAGTTTCATAGCTAAACAACCTCTTTCAAGGGCTGGTTCAACATAGTGGTCAAATTTTGTTTGTCTTGGTATATGAAAGGCAAAATCCCAGAGCATTTTTTCCCAGTGCATCAACAGAATAAATTGTATGGTTATAGATATTCCCCTAACAAACATTACGTGTTATTGCTCCCAGGTTTGTTTTAGTTCTCAATCTAATTTTGTTAACTGTAACTACACTTTAAAACAAATATCAGTTCTTGGGTCAACTTATACCTATTTTAACACAAGTTCGAATTCACACTAATTATTTCACACACACAAAGAAAAAAAAATGAGCAAATGAATTTGTCTGCTGCCATATAAGTATGCTACTCATAATATAGTAGAATTTTAATATTATCCAGATTATTAATTTCACTTCATTCTACAAATGTAATTTGTTTCAAGAGACCTAGTGAACAAGAATAATAATAGGGAAAAATGACATAAGTGAAATTTCATACGATTTTTCTTTCAATTTAGTTAATTTTTGTCATATTCAGATTATTCATATTTACAATCTTCTATTGATCTGTTTCTATTATTTCTGTGGGTCATGTAAATAGATATCTATCTGAAAATTACAGGAACACACATTATTTACTATCTCAATGAGAAATCACATTAAACTATTTCTGGTCATGCGGTTTATGTTTCTTATCAGAGAAGAAGAACTTGGGGTCATTTTGGCAATGCACAAATACCTAATGGTCATGCAATTAAAAAAAAAAATCAGCACATAAAAAGTTCAGACCTGAATTAAGTCCCTAAGGTCTAGAAAGCACTAGGAGTTTAAATTTATCTATCTCTGTACCATGTCTGCTGGGATGGAGTTAATTTTCTTCATAGCAGCTCATATTGTGTTGTGTTTTACATTTTCAACCAGACAATGATGATAACACACCACTAGCTGAGCTGTGGCTGTACAGTCTTAGTAGAGCTTCAAACTCTTTTCTGTTTCACACTCTATGCCCCACCCACACTCAGGAGTGAATAGATTGGGGGTGCATAAGAGGTTGACTGGGCTGATGACACAAACTAACCCAATAGAAAACCCATGCCATGTTCAACAGTAAAAAGGAAAAAGGGAGTGTTTAGGTGTTAACCATATTTTACTTCAGAATTGTCTAGGCATTGGTCTACCCATGGGATGTGGTAAGTGGAGTGAGTGGAGTGATTGCATTTACATCCATCCCTTGTTTTGCCTTTTTTTTTTTTTTTTTTTCCTCTCTTCTTCGTCTTCATTTATTAAAAAAAATTTCTCTCAAAGCACTAGTGTTTTCTTGCTTTTGCTCGCCCTTTCCTTTTCCATTTTTTATCTGGATATTTTTCTATTTATTTCTATGTATTTTCTGTGTATATGCTGCTGCAAAGTGAAAACAAAACAAAACAAAAAAATAAATTGTTCCATGTTATGACATTTTGATCTTTAATAAGTTTCTGGTTGTTGTGGTTTAAATTGTCAGAGAGCTAAACATTACACAACCATTCACTCACCCTCCCTGGCCCCTCCAGTGGGATGAGGGAGAGAATTAGGAGGAAGAAAAAAAAAAGTTCATGAGTTGAGATAAAGACAGTTTAATAGGACAGAAAAGGAAGGAAAATAATAATAATAACAATGATGATGTTGATGATGATAGAATGTACAAAGCAAGTGCTCACCACCCACTGACCAATGCCCGGTCGAACCCCAAGCAGCCAGTAACCCCCACCCCGGCCAGGCACCCCATTTTAATTGTTCAGCATGATATCATATGGTGTGGAATACCCCTTTGGCCAGTTTGGGTTATCTGTTCTGGTTCTGTCCCCTCCCAGTTTCTTGTGCATCCCCACCATTTTTGCTGGCAGAGCATCAAGAGAAGCTGAAAAGCCCTTGGCTCTGTGTAAGTGCTGCTCTGCAACAATTAAAACGTCAGCGTGTTATCAGCATTGTTCTCAATCTAAATCCAAAACACAGCACCGTATCAGCTACTAGGAGGAAAATTAACTCTATTCTGGCTGAAGCCAGGACACTGGACATAAGTATTTAGCTTATTATGAAACATCCAACCTTTTAGTGGCAAATTATAGCTTGCCATTACTCTGTGTTGAACAGCTATTCCATCTAGATCACGTGTCCTATGAAAAGAAAGACACCATGTAAGAGCCTAATGAAGCTTAGCAGTTTGAAAAAGCAGAAACGAGAGAGGAAATTATTTTTGTTTTTCACATACAGAAATAAATTATTTAATTGTGAAATCTACTGCTAGGGATGTAGTAGGCAGGTATCTAATAGGCAATTTACTATGATTGTCTTTAAATGATTCCTATACAGAACAAAAGAAAAATGTTTTTAAATGTCTTAAAGGGAAAAGGGAAGATTAAGGAGGAAAATGTAATGAAGCAGCAAAGATATTAACACTGAAGAAGCACTTTTGTGCTGTTGCACCTCTTTCATAGGCAGTGTGCCTATGTATCAATCAGTCCACTTTGATTAGAAAAGCTGGAGCACTTCCTAATTGCATGTGAAGTGAGTCTGAGCCATCATCTAGAGATCATTCCTGGTGACAAGAGCAAGACAGTATCACACTTCAATGTTTTTGAGTAAAAATGGAAGTTAAGACTTTAATACAGAAGAGGGATGCTTTACAAGGTCTGATTATATTTGTTTCTGGATCATCATAGAATTATAGAGTCAAAGAATATCCTAAGTTGGAAGGGACACAGAAGGATCATCGAGTCCAACTCCTGGCTCTGCACAGCACTACCCAAAAAGCAGAGCATGTGTCTGAGTGCTGACCAAACACTTCTTGAACTCCAGCAGGTCCAGTGACATGACCACTTCCCCAGGGAGCCTCTTCCAGATCCTGACCACTCTCTAAGTGAAGTACCTTTTCCTAATATCTAACTTGAACTTCTCCTGATGCAGATTCATGTCATTCTCTCAGGTACTATGGTTGGTCACCAGAGAGAAGAGATCAGTTCTTGTCTACGCACTCTCTCCATGAGGAATATGTAGGCTACCATGTGGTCTCCCCTCATTCTCTTTTTCTTTCTTTCTTTTTTTTTTTTTTTTTTACTGGGGCATTTTTTAATTGTTTGATCTTGGTAAATATTTACACCTAAGTATAACATTATGGGAGATGGTAACAACAAATGCATTTTTTTTTTTTATTTTACTTAGTTTTATTTTATTGTGAATAGGGTGAGAGAAAGAAATAAGGAAAAAATAAGAAGACAAAATAGAAAACAGTGAGGGTCATTTCCATTTGCTAAAAGGAACTAATGTCATAACTAACCAGACAGGCCCAGAACCTTTTTAAGCCTCTGAGGATCTGATTTATACATTCTCCAGTTACTTTTTCACTAGTATTTTAAAAAAAAATAAATTATGAAAATCAACTAAACACATGGCTAATTATGTTTTTGCATGGAACTTCAGACAAAGGCATCCTTGGGAACATAACAGTCCAAATAAAATGAGAATTAAATCTCAGAAGTTGAATTTTGTCATAGTACTGTAGTTTGAAGTAGATATCACTCTGAACCAACTTTGTCACATTTAACCCCACATGAAACAAAGCTGTGTTTCTGTGAGCTATTTGAGATCCTATTAGCTCTCCTGGACTTCAGTGAGAGCTGGCAGTATCCCACTGAAGTAATTATCCTTACTCAGCTGAGAGAACAGAAGCAACTGACTGGGGAGAAATGCTGCTGCTGAGGCTCAGCATTTCTCATGCAGCAGGAGTGGGGATGAAAGGCACCAGGCCACATCACAGAATGCAGTCAGCCACTGGGTCAAGATAAGAAAAGAAAAACCATTGCCAGCAATTCCACCTTTCTGTAAGGAAAAGAATAAAAGAGCAGCCCTAGATAGCTCTCAGGAAGAATGGCAAAAAATGGAGAACAGGAAAACTGCAGAGCACCTGCACGCAAGCCATGGGGAAAAGGAAATTGAAAAACTAAATATATATTCACACCAGAGTGATAATTTGCTCTCTTTTGGTGTCAAGCTTGTAAAGTGTACAATAAAACTGTTAGGTACTTACATATTTTCTTTTTTAAGACAATATGAAAGAAAGGTTAAAATGAGATAGCCATGTTGTATAGACTAAGGGATAACCAAAATCCCAGGAAATATGATCTAAAATGTGGGTTAAAACATCAAATATAGTTTATAAATATTTCAACTTTTATACAAAGGATGTACTTTTTTAATACTTTTTTTTTTTTTTTAATTCAAATTCCAGAAGAGTTATATGGCATTGTTATAGAGATATTTTACAATTAAATCAACAGTATGATTTCTGTTTAGGTAACACTGAACTGAAAGCATCAGTACAGTAAATTTTATAGTTAACAGCATTATGAAAGAATAAAAGGCCTGTAATATAGTTAAGAACAAAACAAAGTGAAAAAACTCAGGATTTGCTCAGTACAAAAATTGTGTTAAAGCATCACTACTGACCTGGAGTTTTGCAAGGGAAGTATAATGATGTAATAATGACTGTGAAGGGTCATGCCAAGTACTGGCTATAGGATGGAATAACCCCTTACTCCAGCATAAGATGAAGACTAATTGCCCGGAAAGCAGTTCTGCAGAGAAGGATCTGGTGCTCATGGTGGACAAACTGAACAACCCAATGATCTGCCCTTGTGGCAAAGAAAGCCAACAGCCTCTGTGGCTGCATTAGGAAGAATATTGCCAGCAGGTCAAGGGAGGTGATCCTTTCCCTCTGCTCAGCACTGATGAGACTCATCCGGAGTGCTGGGTTCAGTGAAGGGCTCACCAGTGCAAGAAGGACATGGACAAACTGAAGTGAGTCAAGGGAAAGGCCACAATGACGGTTAAGGAGCTGGACCATCAGATATGAGGAGAGACGGAGAGAGCTGAGACTGCTCAGTTTCCTCTGAAAAAGAATATAATTAGTTTGAACCAAAACCAATTTGCAGATCCATGGTAACTAGAAATCACAGATGGATTTGTGCCAAAACCAAGCTACAGTTCCAAACTAAAATAATAATACAGATGCAACTTGATGTTGTTCAGTTTATACTATGATCCAGAGTGAATGTCAACATTTAATAGTCCTTGAAAAACACAAAATGTGAAGATCATTTGTAACAGAAAATTTGTCACCCCCAGAAAATGACATTATTACAGAACAGTCCAAAATCATCTGAACATCTTCAGAGAAATCTTAGTTGCAACAACAAAGTAACATTTTCACTAAAGGTAATCAGATAAAATTTCATTTTTCATATGGGAAGACAGAGCTGGAGCCTATGTGTACCCTATACCATGAAGTATGGTACAAAGATGATGAAGTTGGCAGCATGGTAGGACTAAATAGCCAAATCATAACATCATGCTGACAATGAACTAACTTTGGGTCAAAACACTCCCACCAGTCATCGCGGCATTACCAATGAATAATTGGCTAATTCACTAATTAACCGAGATATGATGTGGCTTGCAGACCTAAAGCTAGTTTACAGCCAAATAACAGGAAACTTCCTTCCTTACGTTTGGCCTTTATCAGTCTTTAGCTGTTCCTGAGAGCAGTAGCGTATTGAATTCCCAGAGGAAGCTCCAACTCCCGCTCCCACATACCATCCATGTACACCCCCTTTACTGGGATGGTTGTACACATTTACCTAGGAGATGAGGGTGAAGCCAGTTGCAAAGACAATCCGGGGCTATCAGACAAAGAAGTAATTCTGCTGCTACAGTGAATTCACAACCATCATCAGTCTACTGCCAAAGACAACATGGTATAGACTTCCAGTGATGATGTCAAACTTCTGCATGACAGTCAAGAGTACAGCATGTGCTGATCACTGCTGACAATTAATTACACTTGGGCACCATGCATAAAGCAAGTTGCATTAGAATAGGTTCATACATCTTTGTTGATCCTCCACCTGTGTCTTAAAACTGATGCTATAAAAGTCTTTGAGGCAGCAACCATATTTTATTACACTTCTATGTAATGCTAAGCACAGTCATGTCCCAGCTATCTAGGAGCTTCAACAATGATTAGAAGTTAATAGACACTCCTTTATTCCACCCTTTCCACCAACAGGGCTGAATTTGGTCCTAATATTAAAGAATGAAGTAGAGTGAAAGCAGCAGGAAGCAAGCAGCTGCTATTTTCTATCCCACTGACTGTTTCAGTGGCAGACCTGTTAGATGTTACTTTATTCCTCCCACCCGCATGATCCTGAATAGGAAGCATCAAAAGGAGCAGAGGGCATGAAGAGTTTACTAACAACAGACAAAAGCCATTATCAGTACTTCATCTCCATCATTTCCTCCAGAAGTAACAACACCAGAAAGAGACTAAACATTATATATATATTATTATTCCTCCTGTGGTTTTATTTTCACCTTTTCACCTTTTCCTTCTTTCTTTTCAGTTCCTAAGGCTGCCCTTTGAATGTGTTTCTCAACCTTTTGAAGGATTAAAGTGATGTTGAATATACTAAGCCTCACAAAGGGAAAGTCCATGGAGCTGCACAGGAAAATTACTAGGCATAATTACTAAGGACTATAGGAAGAAAAGAAAGCACCAGGGGAGAGCGACAAGCCAAAGGACAAAGGATGACTAAAATACAAAATCTGAAAAGGAAGACAATGGTATTAAATCTTCATTTAAAAGGAGAAAAATTGATATCAATGTCCTTCTTTTAGGATTCCAAGATCATTCCACCAGCTATCAGATCCTTTAGATCCGGGAAGGGAAGTGAAGGGAAGGGAATGTATGAAAATGGGACCCAAACCCCATCCACTACCCTAGGAAAAAAAATTGCATTGTGCTCTTGTGAGAATAGAATCTCAAGACACTCAAATGCTATGAAATTAGTTATAATGCCTCAGCAGACAGTTGAAGGCAGGCCACATACAAACTACAGGAAGTCCCTAATGTTATTAGTTGCTTGAATTACTTCTGTGAGTTTTTACCTTGAAATTTTGATCCTTCTGTGTACACCTATAAATGTGTACACCTGTGTACACATAACTATAAATGCAGTTGAAATTGAGTATAGTATACTCAGTTATTTATTTTCTAGATAATCAAGGGAAATTTTCAGTGTAGCTATTTTATTTTTAAACAGTAAAAACTAGTCCTGTCTTTACAGAATGTGGGTTTGAACAAAAGGTTTCATTTGTTTGATTTTACTTTATTTTTAATTTAAAAATAATGAATCTGAACATCCCTCCATTTTTGTTGAATTGAAGTAACTGAAGAAATTGAGGTAAGTTGGAGAGGGGACAAAATGCTCTCTCTCTCTCTCCACCCCCCCCCACCTCCTTAACTTTTCTCTCCTAGGAAGAATTCTAGCCAAGAAGCCATTACCCTGGCCTGCAAGCAGCAGTAAATATGCTGCCAGTGTTCAATAAGGACAGTTATCTAACCTAGTCTGATCCCAAGAACCCACAAACTGTAAACATCAGAACTGCTTCTAGAAGCCAGGAAAAACATTTTATTATTATTATTATTATTATTATTTTTTTGCCAGTTTTGCTTGTTCTTTTTTCTGTCAAGAATGAAGTGTACAACATAGCTCAAACATCAGCTCATTGCAAACACAAATTCAGTGTCTTTTGCCAGTCTAAGGAACTACTTTGCTTTTGACGTACCATTAAAATCTACTACCAAAGACACTCCAGTATTGTGTCGTAGAGCCCCATGGAACTTAAACAAATCCCTCAATACCACAGAGAAAATGTTAGAGTGAGTTGATGGGCCACAGCTACTTCTACACTTCTTAACATTTACCATTTAGGTAATGCAATATTTAGGTAATACATATTTACATATACATACATTTAGGTAATCACAAATTTTATTATAATTTAAACTAGAAAAAAATAGTTGCATACATTTGTATATTGACTTTTTTCCATAAATATTCAATATTTATAATCTTTCTGACACAATGAATTTATTTAAAGGTCATTAAAATTAAAGCTCATAAAAGTTATTTATTAAAGGTCATTTTCCTTACTCAGAATGTTCACTTCATAGAATGACAGTGCTTAAGGCATACCTGATATGTGCTGGATGATACGAAATCAAGAAGATGCTGTGGATTTTTTTTCAAGCTTATTTCCTCTAGGCAGTGGTTGATCTCAAATCCTTTCTTGGTAAGAATCCTTATACAGAAGCTCAGATGTCAATTTGGGTTGTACAAAGTTCGGTCAGCTTGGGGTGTACAAAACCTTGTATGCAAGTCCATGGAGATTTTTACTGTCATTCATTGACTTTCTTTCCTTAGCACCATTATCACTAAAACAAATTGTCTCATCTGTTGTTTGGTTCCACCTTCCAGATTGAAACAATCTCTTTCAAACACAAAGGTAGTTGAATGCTACAGGAATCATTCAGCTGGAGCACAATGGCCTGATGTAGATCTCTGCCTAACCCAAGACAGTTAATTTCATCCCACTATTTACATATACCAGACAGTGTAGTAAGGAAAGACTTTTCAAAAGAAATGTTAAAGTCCTAAAACTGGTGAATTTGAAATGCATCTTAAAATTGCAGATTTTGCAGATTTGAAATATATATATATAGTATTAAATACATATGTAAACAAGAAAAATCTCAGAATGCCTCTTATAGGTAGTGTTTCTACCTATATCTAAAGGGAGATAAGTTTTAAAAATCTCATTATTTTTTTTTTTCAGATTACTCATGATAGGTATGTAAACCATTTTATTCTCATATATTAATTTTATATTGATTTTTCTTTATGCAGTAATTGTGACAATTGCACTTTTTAATTTACAGTAGCCTTTTACAGTTCAGCTCTCCTGAAATGATCATCAGTGGTAAAAGTACTCTTAAAGAAGATTCTGTGCTGCTTTGGAAGACATCATGCTGAGAATAATACTTGTCTACTGACCTGTAGTTAATGTTAGAACTGAAAACTGTATTTTAGGTTTTCTGATTCATTTCCCTCCACTCCATAAACTCTACAGGCATAGTTGGAGATTGATGTGAGTTCCCACTAATGCTTCTTGGGGTATTAAAGATCTGACAACTGCCAAATCTTTCACTCTAAGGGAATCAGGATTTTATAAGAGATCTTCAGAAATGCCAGACTGTGAGGTACAAAATCTTTTCTTTCCTAAGTGACTTCAGTATCTTTAAACCATCTTCTTACTCAACAGGACCATCGTGAAAGCCTATTATTCTTTTAATGAAAGCCCATTCCATCTCATTGCATGTGCTTGAACTGAACTGTTCTCATATTTTTTATTATTTTTTTTTAATATATATATTGTGTTATCCCTTTTCCTGTCACCTATGCAGTGCAAAAAGTTACCATCCACCATGACATTATGTATATTCTTTGTTTTCACAGAATCACAGAATAGCCTAGGTTGGAAGAGACCATCAAGATCACCAAGTCCAACCTCTGACCTAACACCAAAAAGTCCTCCACTAAACCATATCCCTAAGCTCTACATCTAAATGTCTTTTAAAGACCTCCAGGGATGGTGACTCAACCACTTCCCTGGGCAGCCTATTCCAGTGACCAACAACCCTTTCAGTAAATAAGTTCTTCCTAATATCCAACCTCAACCTCCCCTGGCACAATTTTAGCCCATTCCCCCTCGTCCTGTCACCAGGCACATGGGAGAATAGACCAACCTCCACCTCGCTACAGCCTCCTTTAAGGTACCTGTAGAGTACGATAAGGTCACCCCTGAGCCTCCTCTTCTCCAGGCTAAATAGTCCCAGCTCCCTTAGCCACTCCTCATAAGACTTGTTCTCCAGACCTTTCACCAGCTTCGTAGCCCTCCTCTGGACTCGCTCGAGCACCTCGATGTCCTTCTTGTAGTGAGGGGCCCAAAACTGAACACAGTACTTGAGTTGTGGCCTCAAAAGAGCTGAGTACTGGGAGAAAATGACTTCCCTGGACCTGCTGGCCATACTGTTTCTTATACAAGCCAGGATGTTGTTGGCCTTCTTGGCCACCTGAGCACACTGCTGGCTCATATTCAGCCGACTATCAACCAATACTCCCAGGTCCTTCTCTGCCAGGCAGCTTTCTAACCACACATCTCCCAGCCTGTAGCACTCCTTGGGGTTGTTGAGCCCCAGGTGCAGGACCCAGCACTTGGCCTTGTTGAACCTCATACAGTTGGCCTCAGCCCATCGGTGCAGCCTATCCAGATCTTCCTGCAGAGCCTTCCTACCCTCGAGCAGATCAAGACATGCACCTAACTTGGTGTCATCTGCAAACTTACTGAGGGTGCACTTGATCCCCTCCTCCAGATCATTTATAAAGATGTTAAAGAGCACTGGCCCCAGTACCGAGCCCTGGGGGACTCCACTAGTGACCGGCCTCCAACTGGATTTGACTCCATTCACCACAACTCTCTGGGCCCGGCCATCCAGCCAGCTCTTAACCCAACGAAGCGTATGCCAGTCCAAGCCATGAGCAGCCAGTTTCCTGAGGAGAATGCTGTGGGGAATGGTGTCAAAAGCCTTACTGAAGTCAAGGTAGACCACATCCACAGCCTTTCCCCCACCCACTAAGTGTGTCACCATGTCATAGAAGGAGATCAAGTTCATCAAGCAGAACCTGCCCTTCATAAACCCATGCTGACTGGGCCTGATCGCCTGCTTGCCCTGCAAGTGCCGCATGATGACGCTTAAGATAATTTGCTCCATGAGCTTCCCTGGCATTGAGGTCAAACTAACAGGCCTATAGTTTCCTGGGTCTACCTTCTAGCCCTTCTTGTAGATGGCTGTCACATTTGCTAGCTGCCAGTCGAGTGGGACCTCCCCTGATAGCCAGGGCTGCCGAGAAATGATGGAAATCAGCTTGGCCAGCTCTTTTGCCAGTTCTCTCAGCACCCTCAGGTGGATCCCATCTGGCCCCATCGACTTGCGTACATCCAAATGCTGTAGCAGGTCGCCAACTATTTCCTCATGGATTGTGGGGGCCACATTCTGCTCGTCATCCCCTTCCACCAGCTCAGGGTACTGGGCGTCCAGAGAACAACTGGTTTTGCTGCTATAGACTGAGGCAAAGAAGGCATTAAGCACCTCAGCTTTTTCCTCATCTCTGGTAACTACGTTTCCCCCCACATCCAGTAAAGGGTGAAGATTCTCCTTAGTCCTCCTTTTTGTACTGATATATTTATAAAAACATTTTTTTGTTGTCTTTAACAGCAGTAGCCAGATTGAGCTCCACCTGAGCTTTGGCCTTTCTAATTTTATCACTGCACCGCCTCACAACATCCTTATAGTCCCCCTGAGTGGCCCGCCCTCTTTTCCAAAGATTATAAACCCTCTTTTTTCTCCTAAGCCCAAGCCACAACTCTCTGTTCAGCCAGGCCGGTCTTCTTCCGTGCCAGCTCGTCTTCGGGCATGTGGGGACAGACCGCTCCTGAGCCATTAAGATTTCTTTCTTGAAGAGCGCCCAGCCTTCCTGGGTTCCTCTGTCCTTCAGAACTGCCTCCCAAGGGACTCTGCCATCCAGTGTCCTGAACAGTTCAAAGTCAGCCCTCTGGAAGTCCAAGACAGCAGTTTTACTGGTCCCCTTCCTGACTTCGCCAAGTATCGAGTACTCTACCATTTCATGGTCACTCTGCCCAAGACAGCCCCTGACCACCACATCTCCCACCAGTCCTTCTCTGTTAGTGAACAGGTCTAGCAGGGCACCTGCCCTGGTAGGCTCGCCAACCAGCTGCGTCAGAAAGCTATCTTCCACGCTCTCCAGAAACCTCCTAGACTGCTTTCTCTGGACTGTGTTGTGCTTCCAGGATATGTCTTGGACGTTAAAGTCCCCCACAAGAACAAGCGATGACGATTTTGTAACTTCTGCCAGCTGTCTGTAGAACTCCTCATCCGTCTCCTCATCCTGGTTTCGCAGTCCATCAGGATGCTTGCCCCATCAGGATGCTTGCCTTGTTGGCCTTTCTGCTGATCCTAACCCATAGCGACTCAACCTTATCATTCCCAGCCTCAAGTTCAACAACATCAAAACACTCTCTAATATAGAGAGCCACTCCATCACCCCTTCTGTGCTGCCTGTCCCTTCTGAAGAGCCTATAGCCAGACATTGCAGCACTCCAGTCGTGAGAGTGGTCCCACCACATTTCTGTGATGGCAACCAAGTCATAGCCTGCCTGCTGCACAATGGCTTCCAGCTCCTCCTGCTTGTTGCCCATGCTGCGTGCATTAGTGTAGATGCACTTCAGCTGAGCCTTTGCCTTCTCCCCCAGCCTTGCCATTGTTCCCCCTGGCACACCTCCAACAAGCTTTGTTTCATCCCTGTCCCCCTTCTTACCTAGTTTAAAGCCCTCTCAATGAGCCCTGCCAGCTCCTGGGCAAGGATCCATTTTCCCCTTGGAGATAGTCGGGACCCGTCTGCGACCATCAGGCCGGGTGCCAAGTAAAGCGTCCCGTGGTCAAAGAACCCAAAATTCCTGTGTCGGCACCAGCCTCTGAGCCACGTGTTTATCAGGTGAGCTTTCCGTGCCCTCTCTGAACCCCTCCCTGACACTGTAGAGATGGATGAAAACACCACCTGTATTCCCGCTCCATCCACTAACCGTCCCAGCCCCCTGAAGTCACGTTTTATAGCCTTCAGGCTTCTCTCATCAATGTTAGCACTGCCAGCCTGGACTATCAGTAGTGGATAGTAATCGGAGGAGCAAAACATCAGCTGGGAGAGTGAGTAGCGAGAAACAGACCTGCAGACAACAAGGTCAGTGCAGAAGGAGGGCAGGAGGTGTTCCAGATGCCAGAGCTGAAGTTCCTCTGTGGCCTATGGAGAGGCCGCTGGTGGAGCAGGCTGCCCTGCTCTCCTGGAGCCCATGGTGTACCATGGTGGAGCAGATTTCCACACTGCAGACTGTGGAGGAACCCACAGCAAAGCAGGGGGATTTGTCTTCCTGAAGAAGGCTGTGGCACATGGATAACCCCTACTGGAGCAGACTCCAGGCCAGATCTTGAGTGATCTTCCTGTCCTTATCTCAACCCTTGATCCCTTTTCATTGTATTTTCTCCCCCATTTCATTGAGGAGGGAGAGTGAGAGAGCGGCTGTGGTGGAGCTCAGCTGCCCATCTGAGTAAAACCACAGCACAGGTGATCCTAAAGATCTTCAAACATAAAACTTCAGGAACTTAAATAAATAACAGAATTCCTGGATTTTAACATCATTTTTGAGGATCCAAATTTTGAATATAAGTACCTAAAGGATTACTAGGTCATTTAACATCACTTAAATTTCTTTGTGGATCAAAACATTTTCTTCAGTGCTTCTAAACTTAGAAATTCTGTAGACTGTAATCACAAAAACTGAACCTACCAAAATGATTAATGAAGGAGATGAGTTTCAAAAGCTACTGTACAAATTGCACTGAAGTAATAAAAGAGTAATTGAACAAGGTGGAAAATAGCACCACTATTGTAGAATATCCACTAACTGAATGAAAATAGAAACTGGGTTTTTAAATCCTTGTCTCAATAGAATAAGGAGAAGAAACCACTATCTTCCCTGAAAAAGAAAGATTTTTTATTGGACTGGTGTCTGTCTGCCATTGTCAAGATTTGCTTAAAATTTCAGAAATAAATTAGTGGGGTGACTGTTTTTATGTTATTTACCTGTTATATAACTTATGGTTAATAAAACAGAAACTATTAATGCATATGGGAAAACAACTGAAACAAGTGTAATTGCAATTCCAGTCAACATATTTTATAATTAATTTGTTATATATTTTTGTCCTTTGGATATTGATTAATATCAGCATGCTGAATCTACCTATGACTATATGTAGAGGTAATATATTAATTTAGATGCCTTATTTTATCTATGACCATATATGAACAAGTAATGAGGAGGTGAATTGGATGGAAACTGATTTTATTTATTTATTTTGCTAGGGATTAAATGGCCGCAGTGATGTGGAGAAACATAATGAAACACTTTAAACAGTCACTTAGTTAATCGAAACACATTATAGTCTGCCCCATTTTTTTTTTATTTCTCAAAAGCTCAGCAAAATTTTAACAATAAGTTCTGAATTAAGTGGCCACCATATTCTTATCAGTTATGTAACATTTTCTTTTCTGAAATCTATTTAAATTTATGCTTTTAAAAATGCTATATAAATATTCTAGTAATAAAGTATACTGATCCACAGATAACAGGTATTTTATATATATATATATATTTATATCATTCAGCTCCCCTTATCTGCTGATCAGCTATTGTGGGTCTAATTTTTTGAAAAGTATGGTAAAGCACTGAGATATATCTACCTAGTCATTCATATAAATTTCATAATCAGATACATGTTTTAATTTATATTCTCAGTAATATTCTCAGTTTCTTAATTCAAAAAAGGGAGAAACTTCTAATAGTAGGATTTAATGTTAAAATAATAATAATCTAAACCACCTGTCTTTTCATTTATGAAAAAAAAAAAAAAACAGAAGACAGCCCCCATCATTAACAATAAATATGTCAGTTACTAGCATGAAATTAACCTTGTTACAATTTACTGTAATTTGTATAATGATCTGCTCCACTACACTTGTCAAACAAACTCTCTCTACTCCTATAAAATCTGTTATCTCCAATGAGTTCTTAATAGATTACATGGAATACTAGTAAGAAGATTTTTTCATACTTTTTTTTTTTCCTTCGCTGACTAGTATTCTGAAAGAAGAAAATTTAATATTGGATAGAAATACAGATTTATGTTTAAACATTTGCAAGGTATCAGTTGTACACTAAAATAAAGGTGAGGACTAATATCTGGCTTTTTAAAAGTCTGCTGACATTGAAGTGAATAAGGTTTCTTGGTTAAGACCAGAAAAAAAAAAAAAAAGTATACACAAATTGCAAGTATAATATTGAAATGCTATGTACTTCAAGGATTTTTCATAGCAGTATATACAAGTAGTGATGCACCCAAAAGTATGACTCCACATATAGTTTAATACTGACTATCAGTTTCAGTATCAGTCACTGTAGTCTCATTTAAATCTTTACTGCTGAATTCATAAACAGTTTAACAGTTTTCCATATGTTTAAAAGATTAGAAATTTCGAATAAATTCATAAAGTTAGATTTTTTAATTATTATTATTATTTTTTTTTTTTACATGCTTTGTCCCACTGGGTTAACAGCACTAACAGCAGGCAATTTTTAGGTTTCTTTTTACTTTACTTGGTAAATCCAGGAATAATGCGTAGTTATAGGGCATTCTTTTTGGGAGCTCTTGCATATATAAGTTTACTTGGGGATAAACATACAGGAAAATCCATAAGTTATATAACATTTTGACATGATTGGTGTTTCCGAACCTTTCCTTAGGTATCTAAGACAGCAGGCAATTTGATGCTAGGTGCTATGCTACTTTACATCAAGTATTATTCTGATAATTAATTTTTTTTTTGGCATTCTATAATTCTTATCTGTGTATTCACTGTACAGAGGGGAAGATAGGGTTTTAGGTCATGAATAATATTCTATATATACACCCTATCTGTGGATTAGAAGTAAATAGCGGAAAGTGTTTTCTGCCCTCAGGGTACAATGGAAGAATAATGGAGATGCCTAAACATAGCCACCTAGTGAGATTTTAGATAGTGAAAGGCATCCAAGACATGCCAGGGTCTGATGGGTGAGGCAGAGCACCTGTACCTTTCTAGAGTTGTATCTCAGGGCCAAACAGGATACTCTCAGAGTAGATTTATTGTCACGAAATATATAGACATCTGAATTCCACAGAATGTCTGTCTCTGGCTTAGAGGCAGTAGCTTCTTTTTTTGTTTGTTTGAAAAGTGTGAGTCAAAGGTGACTTATAAAAATTATGGGTGTATTATATTTCTGCTTCCCAAATCATGGGCCTTTGACAGCAGCTAGCTGTAAACAGGTATAAATGAGCTTTTAATGCTCCAGTTGGCAACACCTGACCCTTCAGACAGTTGTATAATATGTTTTCAAATAATCTCCATAGGGCTATCATTTCAAAGGGAGGTTTGCCATGGCCTGATAGCAACCTGTGATTTAGGAATTTATCTGAACACGATTTACAAGGAAATTGGATATCATTAAGAAGCAGCTGTTTTTACCAAGTCTGACCTAGGTCAAAGTGGCTTCAGAGTGTTAATGATTATTTTTGCCTGTCTCAAGTAAATTGCTTGTAAATGACTTGGCGAGATTGCTTTAAATAGACACTGGCAATAGCATGCTGCAAGTTGTTAGCATATTTGCTGACCACAAAATTATATAAGGTGTTTAATGCAATCCCTGAAGGAGAGGAGAAGAGAGGAATCTATACAACACATTAAATTGATTTTTCTCATATGCAATATATAGGGAAAAATATCAGTAAGTATGAGAATAACTTTGAGTATTCAATTACTTTACAGACAAAGTCTAAACAATGAAATTAATATAGATAATAGAAATGAAAAAAATATACATGACACAATGGAAGTCTTTCTTTTCTGATGGATTGATAACCTAATCTAAAGCAATGGTCAAAATAAATACAATGAATATATTTATCAACATGTCAAAGCTTTGGTTTCAGACAAGATTTTTTTTCCCAATAGATAATTTCTATCACATGTAAATGTTAAATATAAAACTTCTATATTTATAAAAATCAAATGGGGTTATTTTGATTTAATATGAATAGTTCCATAAAGTGGAAGTATATCTTTTTTTTTTTTTTTCCTTTTTTTTTTTATGAGAGATATATGTGTGTGTATGATGTATATAGTCAAATGTATCTCACGGCTTTAGTTTCCATGTAGTTGGAGCTTGATTTTAAAAACAGCTGAAACCTTAATGGGCAGTAAAAAGATGTACCACAATCTACTGTAATCAAACATATCTCAGTACTAGGTATTTTGGGGCATGATTATTTAATATGATGTTTCTTTCAAAGGAATATTTTGCAAACTCTCACAATTGTCTAGCAAATCTGTTCTCTACTGAAAGGTATTAATTGAAGTTAGTCTTTATATAACAAAATTTAGATGTTGCACACCCCCCCCCCCCTATTTTTTTTCTTTTGTCACTACTGAAGGGCATTGAACTATAATTCAACCTCCTGAGCATCCAGTTTATCTGTCAGAGCCAAAGCTTTACTTCTTTCTATAATTTCTTTCACAGTGATGGCTAAATTGCATAAAATAGTGGCAACTGCCTAAGAATATCATTATTCCATTTGTATACTACCAGAGATATTGTACACAGTTAGTAGAAACCATGTAATAATCTAATCTTTAAGTCATTGCTGGTCTTACGAGAGGGGTGGAACTTGAGGTCACTAGCAGATCTCAGTACAGACAGTAGATCTCTATGGAGACCCACTGTTCTGTAGGATTATCATTTCTTCATTTAATTCTTGAACTTCCATGTAATTATCCACTGAATGTTTCCTTGAATTAAGACATTCAAACCTTAGAATGCACTCAGGATACTATTAAAGTGCTGTATTTATATATCATCTATTGTAACGTAATATGTAGTTTGGGGTAAGATTGAAGTTTCAGTTTCAACTGCAGTTTTTCTGGTGTTTACACTCTAAGCCAAATTCTAAATTCAACTATGTCATAACATTTGCTTGAATTTAACCTGTTCTTTGTGCTAATACCTAATTGGAATAAATACAGCTTTATGTTCCATAGCCCCTGGCAAACCCTTTCCCAGGAAAATTTATGGAGGTCTCTCTTATCTGTACGGGGCCGGATTCTTGTGTACCTACTGTGATTAACATGCTTTCCAACACTTTCTGGTGAAACCTTAAGCCACAAACAAACTGAAATGTTACTCATCCCAAATAAAACTGAAAATTCAACTTATTTGTCTACCTGCAATTTGTAGGGGGCTACAGTAGCCGAAAAAATAGCTTAATTTTCTTCAACCTTTCTTCCTAAAAATTTCAGTTCTAAATTGTCTTATGTTATATATTAACTGAACTAGTTAAATAGGTGGGAAAAGATTCACATGGTCTCTCTATTGGCCTAATCTAAAACTCCTCAAAATCAAAGGAATTATTTTCATCAGATCTACAGAATTTTTGAGACCTTGTCTGAAGGTTTTAAAGCAATTTCATTTCCAGATAAACATTGCTAGCACCCCTTGTTATTTTTGTCATGTATTATTTCCTTTTTTTACTTCACATTCAACCACAGTTAGTTTCTGTATTATTTCTCACAGTTTCTCTCTTCTGAGGCATGTGTCCCTCTGTTCACTGTTAGTTACATAATTTCTAATTAAACACTCAATATAATATTTTCAGACAATTTCATTGATAATTATGTTCCTCCTTACAACACGCTTGTCAAAAGGAAAAGGCATGCAGTCAAGAATCAAGAGTCACCACAGAATAGCTAACCAGGCAAAACAGGAGATTCTCCAAATATACTTAGTGTTGGTGTGGCCTCACCTTGCATATTGTGTGGAGTTCTGGGATCCGCGATGTAAAAAGAATTTTAAGATACCTGAATGCATTCAGAGGAGGGCAACAAAGCTGGTAAAATGGCAGGAAGACATGTCCTATGAGGAGTGGCTGAGGACAGTTGGGTTGTCTAGTCTGAAGTAAAGGGGGCTAAGAGGCAATCTCATTGCTCTCCACAAATTCCTGAGGAGAAGAGGTGAAAAGGGAATGGCACATGGAAATGGCACAAAGCTGCACCAAGGGAGGTTCAGATGGGTCATTAATTAAATTTCTTTACTGTGAGGGTGGTCAAACAAGATATGTAAATAGGTGATTTATGACCCATGCCTGTCTGTGTTCAACAGGATAACGGATAGTGCCCTCAATAATATGCTTTAACTTTTGGTTAGCCCTGAAGTATTCAAGTAGTTGAACTTGATCTTTTTTGATTTCTTTCAACTGATTTACTTTAAATGTTTAATCTAATTTCTAAGTGTCACATGCAAACTCAGGTGCTTATCTCCCATAAAGCAATGCTCTTCATTCCCTTTTCCAGAAGCTGGTAGGAGGCACTGCTGTTGGGTGTCCCACTGCATTCCCCTCTTCTTTTAGGCAGTGTTACTTCTCCAGTTACTAAGATTTCTAGTCAATGTCTATTTTTTTTTTTTTTTCTGTCACAGTGAATAAAAATAGTTTTATATTATTTGAATTTTCTGTTGTTTCCTCATGTTTCTTTGCAGCAAGAGATCTGGCTATTGTAAATGTTATGGTTCTTATCTGACTTTGTATTAGTAGGAGTTCACTATGGAGTTTAAGGACAAATTGATTAATAATTACCTTTAAGAATGGTAAGCAATCAAATGTGAGCAATGCTACAAAGATATGGGACAAAGAGAATGTAAAAAAAAATTCTTTATTGTCTCTGTTTCAGTGCTTTCAGTGCTTTCTTATTCTTGCGTTCTCAAGTATCAGTTTTTTCACAATGAGATAATGCATTATTAGATTAACAATCCTAATGCACTTTGATCTTTTTTTGTTGTTGTGCAAAACTGTAGTCTTTCCAAAGATTTAATCTGAAATAATGCATCACTGAAGAGACTATATTTTTCAAGCAAGTACATTTTTTTTTAGATTGCATATTTATACAGTTTTCATTTTCTTTCTATAGTACTGTATGCTTTCTTTCCATATAGTGCTATATACTACTGGAAATTAATGTCTCATGTTCTTAGCATGGTCTAAATTATGTAAAAAATACTTAACTAGAATAGGAGAACAGTTTACACTTAAAAAATGTGTCACGATTGTTAATAGGAGTAGTTTCAAAAGTAACATTCCTGGCCTTTAGTGTCAAAACAAAGAGTATTTTTGTCATAAAGGTATAAAAACCTCATTGGGACAAACCACTGTACAAGACAGTGCAGACCTCTCCATCCACTGCATCAATTGCTGCTGCCAATGAAGGCAAAGCCATTGATCACTCATTCACAGGGCTGCTCTGGAGGAATAACGTCGGAAAGTCTTCTACAGAGAGTAACAAATTTTCTTGTGTCTTTGGCTTTTCGTAATGATACTTGAATGAGAGTTGTGGAAATGTGAATGCATAGTTCAAATAAGCAGTGAAAAGCCAGTCCCTCATATTTCCTTTTCATTTGTTTTTCTTCAAAGAGTGCTTTTAAAATACTTCCGGTCTTGCATGTGGTATTGTTTGTTCATTTTTCAGGAAAACTGGGCAATACATAAAATTACCTTCTGTTTAAATAATAGGTGTTTTGAATAGTTGTAAGTCATTATGCTTCAGCCTTCCCCTATCCATAAAAACCTGGATAGTACCCAGCAGTTATGGATACAATCATTTCATCTATTTATTTTTAGATACCCACGCACAATGGCAAGAGCAATTTGACTACATGACAGAGGTTGTTATTCTGTTATTGATATTTTTTTGTAAAGAGACTTTTGGCTATTAGGTCATGCGGATAACTATATATTTATTAGAAATAGGTTTATGACTGTGACAACTGTCTGACAGACAGTCTGTAGTATCAAGGTCTTTTTTTTTCTGCTTAGAGATTTTCATTGATGAAAGTAATGCAAGGGATTGTTTTTATAAAGACAGTATTTCAAGTTAGTTAAATCATTCCATATCAGTTGGATTCACAAGGGGAATAAAAAGTCTGTATGGATAAAAAATAGTAGCTTGCTTTTGAATTAAATTGACATTTGAGCATAAGCTATACCTTATTAAGAAACGGATTGAGAACATATAAATTATTTTGCTTTTTTTTTTTTTTTTTTTTTAAACACAAATAGAGAAACAAAAAAGGATTCCATAGGAATGTCGGTGACAAAAGCAACACTTGGGAAATTGTGGGCCCGCTCCATAAGGAAAGGGAGAGCTTGTTAGCTGGGATATGGAGAAGGCTGAGCTACACAATGACTTCTTTACCTCAGTCTTCACTGGCAAGAGCTCTAGCCACACTGCCCAAGTCCCAGAAAGCAAAGTCAGAGACTAGGAGAATGAAGAACTGCTTACAGTAGCAGAAGATCAGGTATGAGACCATCTAAGGACAGTGAAGGTGCACAAGCCCATGGGAACTGATGAGATGCATCCACGGGTCCTGAGGGAACTGGTAGATGAAGTTGCTAAGCCACCATCCAACATATTGAGAAATTGTGGTAGTCCAGTGAAGTTCCTACTCACTGTGAGCAGATCCTCTTGGAAACTATTATATGGCATATGGAAACTAAGATGACTGGTGACATCCAGCATGGCTTCATGAAGGGCAAATTATGTCTGACAAATCTGGTGGTCTTCTATGATGGGGTTACATTGACAGGGAAAGAGCAACTGACATCATCTACCTGGACTTGTGCAAAGCATTTGACCCTGTGTCCCATTATATCTTTGTCTCTAAATTGGAGAGATATGGATTTGATGGATGGACCTCTTGGTGGATAAGGAACTGGCTGTGTGGTTAAGACCTCAACAAAGAGTCAAGGTCAACAGCTCAATGTCCAAGTAGAGACATCCTCAGTAGCAAGTGACATTCCTCAGGGACCAGTGCTGTTTAACATCTCTGTTGGTGACATGGGCAATGGGATTAAATGCACCCTCAGCAAGTTTGCAGCTGACATCAAGCTGTGTGGATTTAATAGTCTAATCAACATGCTGCAGGGAAGGGATGCCATCCAGAGGAAAGTGAAAGGCTTGAGAGGTGGTCCTGTGCAAACCTCAGGAATTTCAACAAGGCCAAGTGCCTTGTCTAGTGGAAGGTGTTTCTTCCCATGGCAGGGGGTGTACAAATAGATGATCTTTGAGGTCCCTTCCAATCCAAACCATTCTATGAAGTGCAAGGTCCTGCACCTGGGTCAGGGCAATCCTAAGAAGAAATACAGGCTGGGTGGAGAGTGGATTGAAAGCATCCAAGACGAAAAGGACTTGGGGATGTTTGTTGATAAGATACTCAGTGAGCTGGCAATGTGTGCTTACAACACAGAAAGCCAACCGTATCCTGGACTGCATCAAAAGAAGTGTGGCCAGCAGGTCAAGGGAGGTGATTCTCCCCTTCTGCTCTTGTGAGACCCCACTTAGAGTACTGCGTTCAGCTCTGGGGCCCCCAGCACAAGAAGGACACGGAAGTATTAGAACGAGTCCAGAAGAGGATCACAATGATCAGCAGAGCACCTCTCCTATGAAGAGAGGCTGAGGGAGTTGGGATTGTTCAGCCTGGAGAAGACAAGACTCCAGGGAGACCTTATAGTGGTCTTCCAGTACCTAAAGGGGGCCTACAAGAAAGCGGGAGGGGGACTCTTTATTGGGGAGTGTAGTGATAAGATAAAGAGTAATGGTTTTAAATTAAAAGAGGGTAATATTAGATTACACATTCAGAATAAATTATTTGCTAAGAGGGTGGTGAGGCATTGGAAGCAGTTGCTCAGAGATGATGTGAATGCCTCAACCCTAGAAGTGTTCAAAGCCAGGTTGCATGGGGCTTTGAGCAACCTTGTATAATGGAAGGAATCTGATGATCTTTAAGGTCCCTTCCAACCCAAGCCATTTTATGATTTAATAATTCTATGACTTATATAGCTTTTTGATGCCTGCATTAGTTTGGTATGGTGTATAGATCTGTATAAATTAGGTTAGGTTAATTAGAGGAACAATATTTAGGAAGTTTATTTTATGTAAACTATAATATGATGCTTATGATCTGTCGCATGCTGGTTTTATGCTATTTAAATTTTTCTTTCCTAGTTTTCTTAGCTGTCATCAGACTATTAAATACAATGGATGAGCCTGCAACTTAAGATGAACATTCAAATATTAAAACAAGAAGGAGATATTCAGGGAGGAAATGTATTCCTTTAATGTTTGGGATATTCTCCTGATAATTTTATTCTTGTTAGCCAGAGTTAGAAAATAAAAAATGAACACACAAACATTTAATTATCTACAAAACCAATGTTATAATGCTAAGATCAGTTTTAATCCGTGAAATGAATTATGCTGTTTAACTTGAAAAATTGTCACAACTTTCATGTTTCCTTTCATTCCGTCATTTTTATTTTATTTATTTATTTTTAATGTAATGGTCTTCCATTATCCTTTATCTAAACCCTATTATAAACATGGGGTTTATAAATCTGTAGAATACGTGGAAAATTCTTTATCTCTTCATCAGTTTGTCTTTTCTGACCAAACTGTTGGAGACAATTCATATTTCTCATCATAGATTAACCTCTTCAGGAATGTTAGTTTGGTTCCCTCTGTATTTTCTTCCTTCTGCTAAAATTTTATACATTAATATTCAAAATTTTACAATCAAATTGATTAAATAAAATTTGATCAATGCTATACAAGCAGAAAAAAACTCTTGTATGCATCTAAACATCAGGTTTGGATTTTCAGAGGAGAAAAGTTTGTATAATGATATCTTGTATAAAAGATATAGTCTTCAAATGTTTTTGCTATCATGTTTCTACCAATAGCAGCACTTAAATCTTAGTGCCTCTTCAAATCCTATAGAGATTTGAGTATCTCATAGCTACTTATATACACAGGCCTTTTATTCAAAATGTCTTGAATTTCATAACTTTAATAAACGCTGCCATATCAATTACTTGATTAAGAAGGAATGTTGATTGAATCCAGTAAAAGAGTTTCAGAGAAGAGCTGAAGATATTTCTCTTTCTGTTTTATTTCTTGGCTTACAACATTTTGAGGGAGCTTTTCAAGATTTAACTCTAACTATTAGAGTGTGTGACATTTTCACATGGATGCAGTAGTTGTAATCTAACTGCATATTTGTCACCATTTTCATTTACTACATTCCAGTTCTATGGCAGGCCTTGAAGCTGTCTCCATTCTGTTTGCTATATGATCAATTCTTAATCACTTTAGGGCTAGAGAGCTGTGAAAAATATTTAGAAGTGTTTATGAGTTATAATCTTTATTTTTGCTTCTGGCTATATTACTTAACACAGATTTGTTTTTTACAAAGACCTGATTCATTTAGACACAGAGAACAATTACCCTTTCAGTAGCTCCTAATGCAGTGTAATGTGTGCAATATAGACTCTGCAGTACAAAACTGGATTTATTACCTGAAGGAATATCTTATCAAAAGATCTAAAATGAATTATAGGAAAAAGAAGGTCTTGGTAAGACTAAAATAAAGAGCTTCAGTTCTGACAACAGTATCTTGACAAAGAGCAGAAAGGCAACAGGTTAGGACACACAAGCACAATCATTGTCTTGTAATCATGTTCTAGATTAAACTGTTGCCTGATCTTACCTGCAAGAAAAAATGAGATATTTAACTAATCTGAGTTCCATTTGAGTAAAAGTCTACGGTGGAGGTCCAGCCTTTCAGAGCAGTCAGAAAATGTAGGTAGGTTCCTTCAAAGTGAACTTGTTCTTATCTGCGAGTATTACATACTGTCTACCTTAGCTATCCATGCTAAGGTGGAATAATTTGCCTATGGAAGGTTCATCACTCTTGTTTACAGACAGCACTTAGATCAGGAGCTCAGTCTAAACCCTTAACAGCCAAAGTTTGACAAGCTAAAAAGCAGAAAGTAGGATAAAACAGTTCATTGTTTTCCAGTGACTTTTTTTTTTTTGTACCATTTCCATTGCATATGCTTTTATTATTAGAAGCACTTAAATATATATATAAAACAAAACAAACAAACAAAACAAACAACAAACAATATAAGCCAGTTCATTAATGACATTGAGTTTATGCGTATTTCTCTCAAATACGTATGGAAAATTGCTATTATAACGTTCACTTCTTAGCATTAAAGACTGCATTTATTTATAAGATTTTTTATTTTTATCATCAATTGAAATTTCATTATGTGTTAAATAGATAAACACATTTCATTATACTTAAATACCATGAAAGCTAACAATAATGGTTGGAAAAATGGTTTTAGGATCTTGAAGCTGACAAATACTATAAATTTACTGTATGTGCATTTTTTTTTTTTTCCTTCAAAAATCAGGACTAATAACTAGTTGTTTATTTGATTCCCAGTGTCTTTATGTAAATTCAACATTTCAAATGTTCTTTCACACTAGCAGATTCTAAAAATAGCCAGTATTCTGCACCTGCATCACTTCACATCTTTAAAAGATTTCTGGAATGAACTATGTACCTGATTCAAAAATCCACTGATTCTCACAAGCACTAAATCATATGCTATCTATTTTGTTACTTATAAGAGTATTTTCCTACTGATGAAATGTCAGTACCTATAGAGAGAAAATAATTATCTTGCTGCCACCTGCTTAATAGAATGATAAGAAAAACAATATGTTTTATTTCATTGTGTGAGAAATACAAGCATAAAAAAATGTTTTAAAAGTGGGAAATAGGAAATATAATGCCTTTGAGGCTTTGTATTTTGCCAGATATGCAGCTAAAGTAAAAATGAAGCAAAGGAGTTTTTCTGTTTCCTCAGCTACTTTTTTCCAAACACAAACTAAATCCTCCTCAAGGAAAAGATGAACTTCACGTTCTGGGCATGTGAGAAAAAAGGAAGGAAGGAAGGAAAGAAAGAAAGGAAAGAAGAAGTAAAGAAAGAAAGAGAGAGAGAGAGAAAGAGAGAGAGAAAGAAATAAAAGATGAAAAAAAAAAGAGAAGCAAAAAGCAACAACCAAAACGAAACAAAAGCCAAAAGCCAAAAGCTGAAAAACAAAAATGAAAACCAAACCAAATCAAAACAAACAAACAAAGAAAAAAACACACATAAAAGAACTACACGCACACACAGCAGAGCACAGAGAGACCGGCAATGATTCATAACTAACCCTGGTAGTGTTTGTAATGGTAGGAATATGAAGAACACAAGTACATATAGACATGTCAGCCTACGTAACCTAATTGCCTTTAGGCCTTCAGCTCTGTGAGTATAGGAAAACAATGGGCTAGATTTATGCAGCCAAATGTGCATATCTGTGCTGCAGCTATGTAAATGTGATCCAGATATCTTATACTTCTTTAGTCAATGCAGAGATGTCCAAAGTAAATTGAATGCTGTGCTCCCATTCCTGTGAATGATTAGCTCCTATTTATATGAGATACAGATAATATTAAAATAATGGATAACTTAACTGAAATGTGTAGTGAACATAGGTGTAACAATTCACTTCCTACTCTCTCAAATAAGCAGCACCTTTTTGAAGCAGTTTGGAACTGGCTCTTATCTATCTTGGGGCAGCTCCTAGACTCTTCTCATAGAGGCCACCCCTGCAGCCCCACTGCTACCAAAACCTTGTCACATAAACCCAGTATAAAAGGTTTGCTGTGGTTTTTGTTTGTTTGGTTGGGTATTGTTTTGTTTTTACAAGAGCTATTTTGTAGCTTTAAATGTTTTTCAAAAATTTAAAATGTGGAATGTCTTTACATAAATGAGGTACTTGATCGAGTGTGTGTTTTAATGCTTGTCATAAAAGATTAAGAGTAACTCAATGGACACTACATCAGTTACAGTTATGCCTCATACTCACTCCATCTTGATAGCGCAGAATTTGTACCAGCACTTCTTAGAGTTCAGTATCTCCCTATTCAGTAGATCTTATCAGATGTTCTTTATTCATAAAAGTCTCCCTAAGAAAAGAGTCAGGAAGAGCTGAGTCACTACTATGTCCATTAGAAAAAGACTCGTGAAATGCTGTTATCACATGGTTTTCTACTCTGTAAGAGATAATTGTTTGACAAATTTCTAAAAACCATGAGCTCAGAATATAAGGTACAAGATCTTTTGCAGATGCTAAGTCTTGGAGGAATAGTGAAGAAGGTGCCGTTCCATGAAGAACTCAGCCAATCTAATGGTTTTGTGCTTCCCAAATAAGAAATTATATTAGCTCTCCTTGCTTTTCTTTCTAACTTTACAGTTGTTGTTTTTTTTGTTATTGTTGTTGTTTGTTTGTTTTTCTTTACAATTCTGTGGTTGTTGTTGTTTTCTTTTGTTTGCTTGTTTGTTTTCCATAAAGATCTTGTGCTGTCTCATCATATGAGTAAATGTATCCCACTAACCCATGAAAACTGGTTTTCTATTTTTGGCTAGGGTAGATTTCTGCAAGGACTGCAATCAGATCAACACACAGCAGTACCCCACAAGAGCCAAGAGTGACTCTAGAAATACAGTGGAACCAAAATCAAGGAAGAGAACGACGATGAGAGAGTGGGGCCCTTCTCTTTGGACAGTGTCAAGCTCCGCATACCAGCTTCATCTTGTGAAGATAGACCACAACAACTACAAACTACAAGACCAAACTACAGCTGAAAGACCATGGATGCAATAGAAGAACTTAAACAATATGAGCAAATGTTTATTTTATGCACTAAATCAGTAGCATCAGTAGCATAATGGGAGAAATGACAGGTAGAGTTTAGAAATGCATAACAGTAGAGTCCTCTAAAGAAACTTAATAGTATTTTGACTTAAATTCTACAATATTCTCATGAGCCTGGTAAGAATACTTAAAACTTTGAAAAATCTACAGTTTGACAGATTTGAATTGGTAAAAGTGATTCTGAGTTTCAGGTGGATTTACAGTTCTTTCTATTTTATGCATACAGATATTTTGCATATATGTTTAAAAAAGAAAAAAAGGAAAAAAATGAGTTTAAAAAAAAATTCTGCTTGAAGTGTGAGAAAGATATGGTCCTTCTGCAAGGGTTGCCACTGTCATTTTCTGTCAAAACATGTATTTATAAATATTCATGAATTTTCCACTTATTTTATGCCAATGCAAATATGTTGAACTTTTAAAAGTCATACTTTTTCCCCATCAAAATTTTTGTAATTCAATATGATTATAATAATAAATCCATAGTTGTTTTAGCTGGATGTAAAGATATATAAACCATTCTTTAGATCTTAAATTCAGTATGTGAATAGGCGGTTAAAAGTTGCAGACATATGAAAAGCCTGTAAAATGAGCCTTGAGAAGGATAAGTCTGTCCTCCAAAGAGCAATTTATTCCATATTCACTTCAGATTTGGAGAAGAGCAAAGTCTTGGAGATACAAACACAAGACTAGAGCCAAACTAAAGCCATCACCTGTCCCACACCAGGAGCTCTGCTGTGCATGAAAATGAGAGAAGGTAATTTTCAGAATTAAGACTGATGTATTAATATAACTGAATGTGTTTGCATAGCATTTTTGGAAATTGTATATGAGCTCAATTTTAATTGGGGGTGCTCTCTCCCTCCCATTCCCTAAATGGAGTAGGGTTCACATGATTGTGACTAAGCTTTACCAAAAAACTTTGCTTCCCCCACAGCCATATAAGTCCTGAGTCACTTTTTTGTAACACAAGGTTAAAAATATAGTGATGGTAGTTATCAGAGTCTCAAAATCTGGAAATGAACCGCTATTGGAAATGAGAAGCTCCTTCACTGAGCTAAGGCAGTGGAGCTCCCAATAGCTCCAGATTGTAAACTCAGTGCAAATTGCTGTTTTATTTCACTACAAAATTATTCACTGAAGGGATTATACAATGGTTATATCACACAAAGGAATAAAAAATACCAAACCCTAATATATATATATATATATATATTTTGATTCAATTAAACAAATGCTATATGTTGCAGTACTTGCATGTAGTAAAACTGATGGGAAATGTGATAGACTTTGCTGAAAAAATCTGGTTTGCAAAACATTGATTTTTAGAGAAAGTATCCATTAAGCCTTTTGGTATCAGATAGTAGAATATGATTGAAAAACCTTCTAATACTGTCAAAAGATTACATTTCCGCAAACAAAACAGTTTCAAAAAAAAAAGTTGTTCAAAGATAATTCTAAGGTAATTATAATACAAAATTTGAGATAGAAACACTTAAAACTTAATTAAATGAAACGATTTTGATTGTCCTAAACTGACATAATTATTAGTATTTTTAGTAGTTCTTTTTTCCTCGTTTGGCAGTAACATTTTTGTTTTGGAAGCCTAGTGTTTGCATTATGATAAAGCCACTCTTGCTCTGCTAGTAAGAGGGTTACCAATATTTATGTCATATAAACTCCTATATGCACCTTATGTACACTTTTAACAAAGAAAATTACATTCCTTTATATGTTAGTGTTCTTACAATATTTTACATGTACTCTTGTGTCTATTATTATTCCCATAAGACTAGACTTTTGTAAATTAATTAAGATAAGGAATCATGAATAACTATTTTAACCCATGAAAGGAAAAACAAAAACCAGACTGTATATATAGTGCTTCTGTGGATCTGGAGAAGACAGGTGTTTTTCCCCATGTTTCTTAAGAAGGATTGTTTTGCTAATCTTAGTATTATTATTATCTTTTTTTTTCTGAAATACCAGTTTTTATAATTTTCATTTGCCTATTGTGGCAGATAATATTTCATCATTTCTATGTGCTATGGCACCCATTCCCACATAATGGAACTGGTTGTGACTCTTTATTCTCTCTCTAGATTTTTTTTTTTTTTTTTTTTTTGTCAATACTGAAGACATTGGGAAAACAAATGGAAAAGCGAGGAGACACTTCATCCAGAATTGTGTAGATTGTGTTGTGATTCTTTAGGACATGCATTAAGAGTAATAAGAGGCAGAAATTCACACATGATCTTACAAACTGATGATGGTCCTTCCTGCAAGATTTAGGAAAGCATTTGATTATTATTATTATTATTATTATTATTATTTTCATGATTCTGATAAGAATTAACAAACATTAAGCCTTCTAGATATTATGTAGTTATTGACAATGTTAGTGGACGGCTCAAAGAGCTTTCTACACAAAAGCTTTTCAGATGTTGACTGTAAAATTGCAACAAAGGAAGGGAGGGAAGGAGGGAGGAAGTAAGGAAGGAAGGGAGGGAGGGAGGGAGGGAGGGAGGGAGGGAGGGAGGGGGCTTATAAAACCAATGGAGAGAAACTTTTTGCTCAGGCAGACAATGACAGGGCAAGGGGAAATGGTTTTAAACAGAGGGGATATTTAGATTGAATGTTAGGAGCAAATTCTTCACTCAGAGAGTGGTAAGGAACTGGAACAGGTTGCCCAGAGAATCTGTGGATGCCCCATCCCTGGAGGTGTTCAATACCTGGTTGGACGAGGTCCTGGACAACCTGATCTACTGGATGGATCTCATCCCTGACCATGTCAGGGTGGTTGGAACTAGATGATTAAGGTTACTTCCAACCCAAGCCATTCTATGGTTATAGTGACAGTAAATTTTAAATCCTAGTATTCTCAGGGGTCTTGTGTCCATTTTCTGGCAATGGCAGTATATCTTTTTTTAAAGTACTGGATTACTTACTGTACACAACCTGATTAGGGTTACATTATTGTATACATCAGCACATACAGACCAAAGACCATGTATATTTTCAGGTACCACTGTATAGAATAACTTCAATTTGTACTCATATATAGTAAGACTGAATTTTAGCCATGTTTTATATCAGAATGTTGAGTTTAAACATTCTATCATGAAATAAAAATCCTTGTATAGTAATTCTCTGTGCTTTCTCAGTTTTAACGGAAGTAATCAGGAACTAGATGAATCTGAATATCTAAAAGAGGATGGTTTGTGTTGCAATATATTTTTGAGTGCTTTATTGATTAATAACAGCTTGTGTACACTCTGTAAATTATTAAACATGTTTCCTCATGATGAAAAAAGCAAAAAATCATTTTAGGATACTATTCAGTGTTAATTTGCAGATTATTGAACCACGTGCTGATTTTTCTTTTGTGTTCCTAACATAATTTTTACTAGCTTGAGATTTTATATCTCCACATAAATTACTGATGCTCAAGTGGTGTAAAGAGCAGATGGGGAAAACAATTGTGAGATAAAGGAACTGACCAACTTGAGAAAAATAAATGTCTTGTTTTCATAAATCACACGTGCATAAATGCACACATACACATACACATACATGTTTACGCAGCCCCCTGTGCTGGTAGATAGTGATGAGGAACAGTGTGAAGCCATCACTGAGGGAATAGCTAACTAGTTAACCTGCTAAACACCTTAGACGTACACAAGCCTATGGGATCCACCTGAGGGTATTGAGGGAGCTGGTGGAAGTGCTTACCTAGATACTTTCCATCATTTATCAGCAGTCCTGGCTAACTGAGGAGGTCTCAGTTGATTGGTCGTGAGCAAATTTGATGCCCGTCTACACAAAAGGCCAGAAGGAGGACCCAGAGAACTACAGTCCTGTCAGTCTGGTCTCGGTGCCAGAGAAGGTTATGGAGCAGATCAGTCTGAGTGCCATAAGGTAGCACATAAAAGGCAACCAAATGATCAGGCCCAGTCAGCATGCGTTTATGAAAGGCAGGTCCTGTTTGACTAACCCGATCTTCCATGACAAGATGATGCACACAGTGGGAAAGAAAAAGCTGTAGATGTGGTCTACCTATGCTCTAGTAAAGCTTTTGATACCATTTCCCACAGTATTGTTCTGGAGAAACAGACTGGTCATGGCTTGGATGGGTGTATGCTTCAATGGTTGAGTGGCCAGGCCCAAAGAGTTGTGGTGAATGGAATTAAATCCAGTTGGAGGCCGGTCACTAGTGGAGTACCCCAGGGCTCAGTACTAGGGCCAGTTCTCTTCTATATGTTTATCAGTGATCTGGACAAGGGGATAAAGTGCACCCTCAGTAAGTTTGCAGATGACACCAAGTTGGGTGGGAGTGTTGATGTGTTTGATGGTAGTAAAGCTGGATAGGTTTGGTCGATGGACTGAGGCCAGCAGTATGAAGTTCAACAAAGCTAATTGCTGGGTCCTGTACTTGGGGCACAACAGCACTGTGCAATGCTACAGGCTGGGGGAAGAGAAGCTGGAAAGGTACCCAGTGGAAAAGGACCTGGAGGTATTGGTCAATATTCATCTGAATATAAACTGGCATTGTTCTCAGATGGCCAAGAAAGCCAATGGCATCCGGGCTTGTATCAGAAATAGTGTGGACAACAGGACTGGGGAAGTGACTGTCCCTCTGTACTCAGCTCTGTTGAGGCTGCATCTTGAATACTGTATTCAATTTGGGGATCCTCACTACAAGAAAGACATTGAGGTGCTGGAGTGTGTCCAGAAAAGGGCTATGAAGCTGGTGGGGGGTCTGGAACACAGGTCTTATGAGGAGTGGCTGAGGGAACTGGGGTTGTTTAGTCTGGAGAAGAGGAATCTTATGGGAGACCTTATTGCTCTCTACAACCACCTGAAAGGAAGTTGTGGGGAGTTGGGGGTTGGCCTCTTCTCACAGATAACTAGTATTAGGACTAGAGGGAATGGCCTCAATGGCTAAGTCAGTGGCCAAGTCAATGGCCTCAAGTGGAGTCACTGTCCCTGGTGGTGTTTAAGGAAAGACTGGACATGGTGCCTAGGGATATGGTTTAGTGGCTAATATTGGTGGTAGGGGGATGGTTGGACCATATGATCGTGGAGGTCTTTTCCAAAGCTTATGATTCTGATTCTATGACTCTAATGATAGGACAAGAGGGAATTGCCACAAGGTGAACCAGGGGAGGTTTAGGTGGAATATTAGGAAAAATTTCTTCTCTCAAAGGGTTGTGAAGTATTGAAACAGGCTGCCCAGGGAAGCAGTTGAGTCACCGTCCTTGGATGTATCCAGAAGACATGTAGATGTGGTGCTTAGGGACATAGTGATAGACTTGGCAGTGCTAGGTTAACAGTTGAACTTAATAACCTTGGAGGGCTTTTCCAACCTAAGTGATTCTATGATACTATGATTCTATATACAGCTATTTTAAAGAAATATATTTTCCTTGTGTCACATCATCATTAGTTAAGGACTTGAGTGACAGCTATATCCCATATTAGAACCAGTAAGGATTAAAAATACAGATTCCTGAGATGTCTGAATTCACAAATGAGGAAGTATCCTTTCTGATTCTCTGAGAATAAAATGTAGATACAGGTGTTGTGATTTGTACAGATCAGGAAAAAAAATGTCAAGGAAAAAAATATGGTAATTTAGCTGGAAGGACAGAATCACACCTCTCAGTGACATAGCATTTATTTTTTAAGCCGTATGGGTACAGCAGCTCAATAGCAAACTCTATTCTAGGGTTTCTGCTTGACTGCACACTCTTTGCAGAGCACATACATTCACACCAGCCCAGGCCCCAGCCCCTCAGTCCAGTACAGATAGACAACACAGAAAAGGCATGTCTTCTGACCAATCACCGTACAGGTTCCTAGATGGTGCCCAGCTGTTGATGCAGAGCAACCCCTGTATAGGTTCCACTTTAAGCACAGCCTTGGTCCTCTGCATGGATGCTCCCCACAAGATGCTATAGTTTTCATTATTTCTTTCTAAATGAAATGGTCAGCAAAAGCCACTTGAATCTTCATTGGTCACATCATGTCAGGGTAATCTTTTTGATATTTTAAAGCTAATAAGCAGCTGTTACCTGCTACACATGCTACAAATTTCTTGTTATCTTCATGCATGTCTAAGGAATTTGTGGGTAACCCCAGTTATGTTTTGTTTGTTTGCCCAGCACATGCCAGAATCATTTAATGTTTTAGGCAAGGTCATGGTGTCATTTGCCTAAGAAAGCTCTTGAGTAGGCTTTACAACACCATATCACCATAAAACTGTAAATTAGGAAAAAGGATGAACTACTTTCTTGGTCTCTTGGGTGTGGTTTTTTGTTAATCTATTGAGAAAACTGAAATCCAAACAGTCTCTGCAGCTGGAGATTATGTCCGTTTCTTCCTTTTCTGACTTCTGATTTATATACCATTTTATCTGAAAGAGATAATCTCAGGATCTAAGACTTCATAAATTTATAGTCTCTCTTAACTCAGTGATTACACACTTCCATGTGCTTCAACAATCCAGTCATAGTAACAGGTGTCATTAGCAACTATTTTTTGTTTGTTTTTAAATGTTGCAGAAGCCTTTGGAAGAAATCTTAATATGAAACACAAGTACAGTACACATTAGTTTTTTCTTCTTTATGGTCTGTTCGTATCTGTTAGTATTTTAAATATTTATTATTATTATTATAGTCATTAATATTATTATAGTTATTATTATTATTTATCTTGAAATGTGATTGCAATAAAATAAAAATGATGAAAAAATAAATGATTACATCCAAAATAAATTATATATTCAATGCTAGGAAAAACAACAACAACAACAACAAAAAAAAAAAAACAACAACAAAAAACAGCCACTGATTTAAAACTGGTTTAAATAGCTTTAATCTGTATCTATAAACCTACTTCTGTTCTTCCCACTACCAGTCTTCATGCAGCCTCTTACTTTCCTTTGTGACCATTTTTCTACATTTCTATACTTTTTTTGTTATTTAATATTTGATTTCCAGCATTCAGACTATGTCAGACTATGCTTTCAAGTACACTTTTTTCATAGAAAGGTTCATTTACTTCTAAAAGCAATTTGTGATAATGTATGTAAACTAAGAAAATAACAGATTTGTTTCATAGCTCTGAATTTCTCTGATTTGTATTTTTATTTCTCAGATTTGCACTCTCAGCTCAGAACAAACCATGAACTATTAGCCTAAGAGAATGCATCTGACTTTGAAAAGATATGGTATAACCAAATTTTTAAGGATTTAATATTGGATTTCTTATGTGCCTTGAAGTAAACAACTCTGTGTTACACAGCTATAAAGAATTTTGGAATAATGTATATGAGCCTCTTTAAATAAATAAATAAATAAATAAAATAGAAGATCATGTTTTAATCTAGCACTTTGACCATTTGTGCAGACTAAGACTTTTCCTGAGAGAGTAGCATGAGATAATAGGGGCCTAAAAATTATTGGGATTTATTATGCCTAAAGGCAGAATATAATCCATCTTCAGAAACCACGGCCTTATGCTCTGTGTTTTGCAATCAGGTTTTTCAAACAACCAAGGATGAATCTCATTCTATGATTCTATGATTCTATTCCAAAAATTACATTTTTTGAAGACCCTATACTTAAGTACACAGTACATTCAGATAAAGCTACTGCACTTCTTCAAAGGTTCTGTTTTCTTTATCTTCCAATTCCCAAATGTAAACATGTTCCTTGAAACAAGCATCAAAAATAGATAATGCTTTAGGTAGATCTTTTTCTCCTCAGAAATTAGGATGTTTGTGGTTAGTAATGAGAGCACTGCCCTAAAGCCTGGGCTTCAAGTTAGGAATAACAAAAATCTGAGCCTCATTTTTCAAATTTCTTAAGTGTTATAAATATAATCCATATGGTCTATTTGGCTATTTCTGTGTATACAAAAACATTTTATATCATTGATCAATACCTTCACTTTGACCTTCTTTTCTGGGTGGGGAGGAAACTGAGTTAATGCTTTTCATGAGCAAGGCAAAGAGTTGAAATGACTATTCTAAAACTTGAAATTGCTAGTTTGATGCCTCAGGGACTTTCTGTTGTGCTAGATTTCATTAGGTGTAAGCATGTGTCAGCACTCCAGTAGCTTTGCAAATGCTAGCTATAAACAGTGGAGAAGTCTGCCAGGTGAAGTGACAGTAAAGCTGTTTTAGAAAGTAGCACTGATTTCTAACTTAGGACCTTAGGCACTCTACAGATCCCTATAGATCTAAATACACAACTATGTAAATTTGCTATCTTAATTCAAATTAATCTGAAGTATGTAGGATTTTCTTTCAACTACATATCATCTTTGGTTTAGTATAATGATTTCCTGAACTAAAACAAAATAAAACAAAACACTATATATATATATATTCTCTATTATTCTAGCTTTAGGAGATCAAAAGGTATTGAGTATTGTTGTATTCTGAAGAACTGATGTTCTTCTTAAACTCTATGTTCTTCTTAAACTCTATGTTTAAACCAAACTAAGTCAACTGCAAAGAAATTTCTTTTTAAAAGTATTGAGCTACAAAGTATGATATCTTAACAATTTAATATTTTTAATTAGACAGGTGTTTGTAGGAAACATTAAGTAATTGTCTACATATAATTAAGATTTTTTTTTTCTTTTTTTTCTTTTTTTTTTTTTTTTTGGCATGGAAGTGGATGCATCTTCCTGGTACTGATAAATTACTTCGTTTTGTTATCCACCTTGGCACAACAAGTGAAGATTTATGTAGGCATGTGACTATCTTATGGTATATTTTTACTGTGACAAGGTAAAAAATTACTTTTTTTATATCGGGTTCAGTTTTCATGCTTGATGGATTGTATTTCTCTAATGGAAACTATATCTGGCTTTAACCTTCTCAAGGCAAAAGAGAAAGACTTTTTGATCTTCAGAATAATTTTCAGTATTAACAAAACCTTTTTATTTATTTATTTATTTATTTTACTGACTAGCAACAGAAGCAGAGCTTTGGAAGAGAATGCAAACCATGTATTAGGTGATGTAAAGATGAGAGAGAGAAATAAAAACTACTGTAAAAAACCTGATAAATAAGGATTCTGGTTTCAGGGTCAAATTTGTAGAATAGAAGAATGTTACTAAAAGACAGAATGTTACTATATAACTTTCAAACTTATATGAATTAGAACAGAATAAAGATACAAACTAAAATCAACACCAAAGAAATACACCCAATAAAGGCAAATACACAAGCAGTAGGAAAGATGACTTCCTATAAGAAAAAAAAATATATATATGAAAATTTACCTTTGAAAAATGAAAGTTGAAAAATAAATGCAATCTCAAATTTCCAAACGGTGTGTTTTTTTTTTTTTTTTTTTTTTTTTTAATTCTGTATTTTATTTCACATTTCAGAAGAAGTTACAAAGAAATTATCTAAAGGGCCTAGGGAACTATTGATTAGATAATTCTACTGTTAAACTAATTACTTTTTTCTGTATGGATGCATAGATGACAAAGAGGAAGGTCAAGACACCATTTTTTTTGCCAATTATATGCTCTCCATTACAGAGGTTCTTGAATGTAGCCTCTGTTGTTTATATCTAATTTGTAAAGAAAGAGACCATAAAGGTAAACTATTGATATCTCTTTTTTCTTTTTTTCTTCTTCTTCTTTTCCTTTTTTTTTTTTTTTTCCTTTTCTTTGTCCTTTTCTCTTCCTCTTTGTCTTTCTTGACATGCAGTCATCATGACATCCATTTTGATAATTCAAAGGTTGGAGAATTGATACATGATAGCTTGTATCAATTCCTGTTATCATCTACTTTAATTTTAAAAACAATAGGCCATTCCAAACAGGTAGAGGTCTGTTGCTGCAACTGTACATTAATTGTACTTTTATTACTAAAATTTCTCACACCATGAGATTTCTGTATGTTAAGACACAGCTTTCACTGTGCTGCTTTGCAGTTTTGGAGTCCCACAGAAGGAAATGGCAGAGCTATCCTGCAGCCATCTTCTCAGAAAGTTATACTTCATTTTGCTGTGTCTCTGCTTCAAGATCATATATAAAGATCATAATTTAAGTTCATATATTTATCCATATTTTGAAATTAATAAAAACTGTAGGCCTATGTTTAAAAAGTTTGTGCTTCCCTAAACATGTGTGCCATCCTGCACGTTCATGCCTGCATACGTGTGGTTTTCATAGGCATTAGTTCAGTTTACATCTATGAAAAATAAATAAATAAATCTTCCTGATCATCCAAAAAGTGATGTAGTATCACAATAAAGGTATGGACTTCTAATTGAAAGAAATACCTGTAGCTGAGATTTTGCTAGAACAACAGTTTCTTGTATCCCACAAAATCATAGGTGACAAAATATTTGTTTCAAAGCTGTAAAAATATCCAAGACAAAAACATGAATTCTCTAAGGTGAAATATGCATCTTTCTATTAATTATTTGTATAATCTTTTCATTAAAGGCTGCTTAACTGTTCTTTAAATCTATTCAAAGGTCTTCACCTCTTTTATGGGTAACAAAAGTACCATGGATGATTAGTCAAAATAACAACAGAAACTATTTAAGCACAATCATTTTTTGTTGCTGTTGTTGTTGACGTTTTCTGACATAATAAATGTCATGTCAAGAATGAATTACTGATGACAATAATTGCACATTGAATTACTTCTGCACCACATGCCACTCACACAAAAACAAAACATCAACAGTGATTTTTGCTCAGGAAGATTTTCAACATATATGGTAAGCTATTTGTGTAAAAAATATTTTAACTATTAATGAATTTAAAAATGTTTTCTTTTCAAGAGAGGAAAAAGATCTTTCTATATACTGATATATTTTTTTCATACACTGAATTTCAGTATATTTTCTTATACTGACATGCTGTTCTCCCTCATGGTTTCTTTAAATTTATACTAAGAACGTAATCACAGACTTAGTGGTATTTTATAAAATAGACACAAAGCCCAACATAACGGAAATCAGAGTGTGTGTGCTTGTTCTCTTAACCTTAGCCTTAGACTGGGAAAACATTCTCTCCTTTCCTGTTATTAAAGACTTCTAAAATTTAAAATTCTTAGCATAATGTGAAAAATAAATGTCTCCAGTTTCCTGGTGATTGGGGTTCAAGACAGGTATACTCACTAGAATACTGACAAAATGAAAGACTAATATATACGTATATATTAATGTATCCTTCCAATAGACTTCAAATTATCCACTATTTCACCAGAAAAACGGATTTATAACAAAAAATGAAATTATTTAAATGACATTAAAGTGCTTTTAAAATTGAGTCTATTAGATAAATAAAATTCAAATTGGATTCATATATTTAATATCAGAATATTTTTTTATATCTTACAAAGCATTGTATCAAAACCTCAAAAGTAAGAAGAAAACATATCAGTTGGATTCCTTCCAAGGGAAGTCTCACAGACCTGCAAGCAAGCAACTTCATAGCACTGACCCTCTTCCTGAGATTACCCTAGTTTGAACAAGGGGCCACAGAAGCTGTTCTTGACTCAAGTTTGCTACTGTGGCCAGAATAAGCTATTTTCTGAAATCAGCACACAGAAAATTAAACATTTTATACTCCCTGAGAATTCCACCATCTCTGTCTGCACTGTCTACACAAAATGGACAGTTAGATGGTGTCAGAGAAATCATTTCAGGAAAACGTTGAAATTACATTAATTGGGTATTTGGTCTACTCTTCATCTCATTATAATTATCATTTTTATCCTTACATCCATTTTTTGTTAGTGAATTATTAGGAAAAATGCTGTGGAGATACAAATTTTCTGGGTGACACACAGGGGTTTATCAGGGTGATTAAAAGGTGTAATTTATCCATGAAAATTTCTTTCATAAGAAATTTGGGGAGATACAATAGTTAAAATGAATGGGTTAGCAGTCAGAAAGCAGGGTAGACAGCTGAAGTTTCATATAAAACATTATTTGAATCATGTAACCGGTGTTTCTCTCACATGTTTAAGAACCACAGCTAAAATGAATAGATAGGAACAATTAATATATATATATATATATAAGTGGTTTAATTTTTCCTTCTGATTTCTGTATAGTAAAGTATGTAAAGTATATATCTGAAATAACTGCTGCTATAAAGTTGTCACTATATATATATATATTTCTTCTGTGTTTAACAAAAGATACATTTGCATTATAGTGGAACCATGATGAGTACAACTATATGATCTTTTCATCTCATTGCCTTTATGGTCAGTTATTATTTAACTTCTGATATATTTGGGCATTTTTTTCCCAGATTTACAGGATTCATAGGACATTCTAACATATCGTTAGCCTTGGAATCAATATCAGAATTTGTGTTCCTCTGATTAGAAAAAGATCACACTTGTATCCATAATTCTTCTTCTCCCCCACAATATGCTGCGTCTGTCAGAACTAATAATGTTAGATTTCTTCTTTCTTTCCTTTTGGATATGCTGTTACTGAGCATTCAATTTGCTGGCATTTAACCTGTACCTATCTTGAATTCTTCTGCCATCTGTTGCTTTTCTGTCTAGTAATATGCTTGATTTATTTCTGTTTACTTTTCTTTTATTTCTCTGGTAATTTAGTTCATGCTTGAGGTACCTGTTGCTTTATTTATATCCTTCCTAAACAGTTACAGGCATGGAAGTTACAGGTTTTTGTTGTTGTTGTTTTCCAAGTATAATATTGTTTTCTCAAACTTTTTTTTCTTAGCACTTTGTTTCTTGAAATATCCGGTTTTGGATTTATATATATTTTAGCACCACTAAAGATACAGAATGATTTGTAAGCATGAACTACTTCTCATCATTATTGATTTATCTTGGCTTCTATACAGTTTGTCCAACTGCTGCTGAATGAAGCATGCACTTCAAGTCAAAGCAAAGTTGAGAAAGATAAAGTATAAATATCTGTGTCTTTTGCCTCATATCTCAGAATTTGGGGTTATAAATATCAATATTATTTTTAGTCTTCTGTCAATGTTCAAATATCTGAATGATTGTATGTGCTTTAAGTCTTATTTGCTAATTGATAGGTTCAGATTTTCCTTAGAAGAAGCATTTGGACTGAGTAGAACAAATGTGTTGAAACGTGTAAGAAGAATATTATTTCTTTAAGTCACAGCATTTATTTATTTAGGTGATTATTTAGACAGCAAGGTGAAGAAGGGCTTAAACATACTAGTCCCCAAACTTTATTTTTATTTTTATTTTTTTTTCAACCACATTGATTCACCATTAGCCCAGATCTAGCTAACCTCTACTAAGATCTGAACTATGCATATGTTCCAGGCCTAATATAATAAAAAAGCACAACTGAAATATTGGTACTAAGCATATTTAAGCTAATTCCAAAACTTGGAGAAATTTTGAGTCAAGTTATTCATATATTTGAGTTACCTTTCACATATATAAATAATTTGCAAATTTGACCTTCAAAAAAGGGGTTAAGCGTGCAGTTTCTGAGTATAGACATATGAATGCTCTTGGGAAATGCTTCTTCAATGAGCCATTTGTTTAAATATAATTAATTGTTTTGTAATCATATTTTTGTCATCTTTGTCAGAATTGCTGTAACGCTATGAAGATGATACATTTTTCCCATGTTACCATCAACATATTATCCTGCTTTTCAGTTTATTGTGTATATTTGCTGAAAGTAATTATATTATTTTTAATTTCTACAGCTCTGTATAAATTAAATGGTTAAAATTAGTAACATTTTGAATGAGGCAATATAAAACACTAAGATTTTTAAAAAGAAAGGTTGTTAAATTGGTAACATTCTACAAATATATTTTTTTCTAGTCTGCTATACTCTTAAGAATATACTTTGGTGAAGACATAAATTATTGCTCATATTGCAGCAAAGTAAAAGACAAGACAAAATCAGGGCTTCATGCATAAGTATTGTGTTGTTCTAATGGTATATATTTTTTTATAATTTTGCTCATCTGTGTCTCCCAAGGTGTTATCTTTACTAGAGCATAAACTGTTTTTGTTGATGATATTCTTGTTTTGTGTGTTTTGTTGTTGTTGTTGAAGAGTCCTTTACTCGAGTAGAATGTCTTACAGTGACATGAGTTTGTATTGATCCCCGAAAAGAAAGGAAAATTTTTGATTATATTATTTCAAAACCTTTACTTTTTTTCTTTGCTAGTTAGATCAGAAGTTCTACCTAAGAGACCACTATATGTCGATCTATTTCATATAGTATAGCTGAAAGAGGAAATGTTGTTTAATATGCTCAAGGTACAAAGAATTACATGACCTTCAAGTAAAAGTTGCCTTATTTCATCAATCACTTTGCATGTTAGAATATATCAGTGCAACATGATCTTGTTCTTGAAGGGAATTAGATACTTCTGTAGTCATTGCAGACGCATTATGTCCATTCACAAACAAATGGGCTCACAACTATACAAGGAACATTCTGTTTTAAGTGGGTGCTTGTTCCATAAAAGTACTCAAAACAGCAGTAACATTTTCATTATTCTATATGTATCACTTTAAGTGAATTGCTGTTTTTTGTTGTTATTAACAATATTTGCTGTATATTAACAATAATAATGATAGATATATAATTTGCATTATTATTCAGTTTTGTAATTCAGTGTGTGTTCAGTTCTGATATTCCAAAGCTTGGCTTCAGAATCTAGAACAGGTTTATTGAAAAGACAAAAGAATTTCAGTATATGTATTACAGACTTCTTCCAATATATGCTCCCAGTAGACTTTAATCTTTATATTTACATGTTATTTACATGCTAGTCATAACCATTTCTACTTACACTCAAAAAAACAAAACAAACAAATACAAAAACAAGCACACAAAAAACAACCAACCAAAACAAAAACAAAACCAAAAACAAAACAGGCTAATGTCATGACTAATATTTCTTTGAGGTGTTTTGGGGTATTTTTTTTCTTAATTATCATTACACATCCAGATTTAAGTAGAAATCATAAAAATGTGGCTAATAGAGCAAGATTTAATCACACTACAGGTAAGGATGGTTACCTAATAAAATATTCTGTAAGAAAGTATTTTCTGCAAAGGTGAAAAGGAAAGAGATGATTAAAACATATTTTGTATCTACACACTGCAAGCCACCCAGGTGCCAGCACCTTTTGATTGGCTTTGCAGGGAGCCTAATGATCTTTCTAGGGCACTTTGAGCTCGAAGACTTGCTTTTAAGTCTTATAATGTCTGAGTTAAATTCATAGCTCCTCTGGACTAAATACAACCCTACCAACTTCTGGCTGAGGGTTAAAGTTTCCATGTATTTTAAAAGGGAAATTTTATGAGGACTTATACTTTCTCATAACGGTACTAGCCACAATATGGGGGAGACATCTCCAGATACACTTTAAATTCAGAATGAATCACCAAAGCCAGCATGTGTAGTTAAAGACTGTTTAGACTCTTTTCTAGACCTAGTAAAATCTTAATCAATCAGAATGAAAGGAGCTAGTACAGACCAATAGAGCAGTGAAAAGAGGTGTTGAGTTAAAAAGAATCAAAGACAATTAGAAGTCTCTCCCTATTCATCCCTATTCATTCTCCCGGTTATTCATTGAATTCTGAATTTTTCATTAGAAGTAACGTGATTTGAATAGAACTATATAAATGTAAATAAAATACTTATTTTTAGGTCTAATTGACCTTCCCATGAGAAAGTGTAATATGTTGACCTTATAGAAACTTTCAGAATGGTACAAGAGCAGCTGATTTGGCTCAGAAGCAGTACAGGTTAGATATTAAGGAAGTATTAAATGCAGATTACATGAAGTATCTTGGTAATGTCAGCAAATAAAAAGAATATTATTGTCTTGAGGAAAAAGACAAAAAGAATGTTTTAATGAAAAACAAGTCTATGGTGTTTCAACACTAATTATATAATTAGTTATATAATTTTCAATAAAACATACTAACCATATTTCCTTTTCAAATGGGATAGAAATTCCTTTAAGTCTTTGAGCATGTGGTGAAATCACTGCCTATTTGTATCATGGCTTAATCTTGTGTCACATCAGAAATAATGTAGTCTGCTGTGAACTGGACTGTCCACCTGATAGCCCACTTGACTGTAGACAGTCCACCTGATGATGCAGTATGATTTTCCTTTTCAGAGACCTTAGGTGAAAGATTAGAATGTTCTTGATGTTTGATGCCCGAAATTGCATTTACAATATTGTCATATATTCAGTAGCTAAATACTGAGAAAATTTTGTGATAGTATACTGATTATTCTTTCTTTGACATGTACCAGGTAAAGGAAAAAATGATACTTCTTATTTTAATAAACCTTTGCTATACCTTGATCTTGCTCGTAAAATTTAAGTTTGAATGTAAGAATTTTAAAAACACATCTACAATGTCATCTTCTATTTTCGCAGAATGGAGAACATTCAAACTTAAGTTCCTCTTACCAACAATAGCCTGCAAGAAAACTTCATAACTCTTCAGGTGTTACTGGATTTCCAGCTATTCCACAAGTAGATCTTAAGCTCTGGTTTCACAAAGCAGGCAAGGGCTATAAGAAATATGGAGCAGAATAAAACAAATAAAAGGATTATCTTTTTTTTAAAAAAAAAAAAAAATCTTCTTTTACTTTGTCATCTTTTTTTTCTTCCTTTTTTCTCTTTTTTTTTTTTTTAATTTTACTGTTTGTATTATTTTATTTTTCCACCTTATAAAAGGTAGCAGCAGATATGAGTGTGATGTAAGTGTGTCTTAAGGACTGAGGAAAAATACCTGAAACATGTCAGCAAAAGCCATTTGTCATCAAGTACTATGATAGAGAGACCATTTGAGACCATTTTTGTCTTTGATTCCAAGCCATTTTTCTTTCTGTTGTGTTTTGAATACCTAGATACATAAAAGTTCAATTAGAATTTTTATTAAAGTATGCTAAAGCCTATATAAACAAAAATTTAGAGTGTAATCTTGCAGATATGGTATCTGAAATGAAATATTGAGAAAAATATGTTATAAAACAGAACAAAAGAATTGAATAAAAAAATAATTGATGGGAAATCTTTGGTGTTGTTGTTTGTTTTTTTTTGTTGTTGTTGTTTGTTTGTTTGTTTGTTTTTAATGGGCAAAAGGAACTGCAGTGTATATGCAAAGCCCAGAATTTACTGTAAGCCTAATTAAAATTTGTATGGTCTAGTACAATGAACATTTTAATTAGACCAGCTTCAATGCTCATTCATTATCCAGTTAAATAAATATCAGTTTGTTTAGATGAATAAAGACTTTACTGAACAACTTCAGCACTGTAGGATTTCACAAAGATTTTGTAAGAGCTCTCTGAGCATTATTTCTTCTCCAAGCTGTCGTGAAATAAGGACTGACTGATACCAGTTAGCCACTGTTAGCCACAAGAAGATCTTCCCTGACTAAGGATAACATTAATGATACTCTTTCAGAGTGAAAAGGAAGCTATCCCTATTACAGCAGAGAGTGATATACAAAGGGAGAAGGAGAAGTCCTGTGTGAGACATTAGTTTGATCGGAAAAATGGGAAAACTATACAGTTAGGAAGCTTTGAAAAGTAAAAATGTAAAGATGGTAAAGATGTTCAAAACTAAAACTAACCGAAGGTTTGGAAACTGATCTGTAATACTGAGTTATGGAGAAACAAACAAACAAAACAACAAGCCAATGAAAGTTAACTTGGAAATTATCAGACATTGGATTTAAAATAAGTGGAAATAAAAATGAATCCTTTTCACAAAGGAGAGTGTCAAAACCCACCTGGATGGCATCCTGTGCAATGTGCTCTAGCTGATCCTACTCGGGGGGTGGGGGGGGGGGGGGGGGGAAGGAAATGACATAAAACGAACAGGGC
>CM021697.1:128354811-128379913 GCA_011074415.1 Stictonetta naevosa
GGACCTTCAGAGGTCCCTTTCAACCTCATCCATTCTGTGGTTCTGAGATCTCTGCTGCTCCTTCACCCTCACTCTCTTTCCCTGCTCCAGCGTGAGGTCTGTCTCATGGGATGCAGTCCTTCCCAAACTGATCCTATGTGGGCTTTGCCCTTTGATTGTTGATTTTTTTTTTTTTTGTTTTTCGCATCTTCTGGTCACTGACAGAAAACCTTCAGTCATCATATAAAATGCCTTCAATTTGTGTAAATCAAAGGATTTGATTTCTTTCATGTATGCATCCAGTCTGTGAATGAAGGCCTTAAATATGTAACCACAAGTTTCAGGTTGACTGTTTCACTTGGCTAAAAAGCAGTTGTGACATTATACATGGGTTACGAATCAAAAAGACCTTGTATAGAAAAAATTGATCATGAAGATAAAGAATGACCAGAAACTATGTAGGACTCTGTCCCTAAGCACAAACAAATTCATGCATTTTCACCTCTAATAGGTTTGTGGTTTTTATCCGATATACATTCAAACATTTAAAATGCTTCACTTTTTTACTATAATCATCCATACTAACATCTGAATGTAAAAGTTACACATGAGAATTTACTTGCTGTTCATAGGAAGATTTTTTCTTACAGTTGCAAAACCCAGTAATTATGCTGAAATGCCATGCAATGCAGAGATGCATTTTCTTAAATACCACATGGTGCTTGGCAAAATCTCTCTTATATATACAGTAATAAAAAGTCAGCTTTTCTTTATGGAGTACTCCCACAGCTGTGAGAAATCAACACAGAACTCTGTCTCCTTCCTTTTTTTATCGAGAGTGCAAAAACATATTGAGGACGTAATAGCAGACATTCATATATAAATAAAGAAAAAATATATTAATAAAAAGTTCTCTTAAAGCAAATCTATGAAATATATATAGAAAATATGGCTAAGCTTATAGCTCAGCCAGTGTTGAAGCCAAAGTTAAGTAATTTCTTTTCTCGATGGAATAGTTCTGCACAACTTTTATCAGAATTATCTGGGCAGGATCACCAGTGAAGCCTAAACAGTAAAATGGACAATGTATTTATCTTTTTGTTTAACCATCCAAATCAGCAGACAGATTGTTGGTGAACATTTCATTTAAATAGTATATAATTCCCTAACTGGGCATTCACACGTCTCTCAATTCTTTTCTTACTGAGGACAATAAGGTACTAAGAATGCTGTAATGCTGGAGGGTTTTCTCCAAGGCAGAATGTCAAAACTCGTAGCTCATCTAACACTTTTTCTGATAAGTGGTGGTTGGTTGTCTTCAAATTACCCTTCATTTTTTTCTTTTCTCCATGGATCAGCAATACACTAGAGCAACACCCTTTCTGAGCATTCTTTTCTGATGTGTAAAGTCCTTGAATCCTCGCAGAAGACGATTTTCAAAGTATTTTTTGAGTTCATTGTTTGGACTCAAATCCTAAGATACTGAGACATTATATTTGTTTATTCATTTCCTTGCTTTAATTCTTTTTCACAGAAAGGTAAATCAATTGGAAAGATATAAAAATAAACAAGAATTGGAAATAGTAAGTCGAAAAACATATTCCTTTCACACAAAATCTATGCTCTTACATCATACTGATTAAAGCCTTACTAGGTCACACATAACTCATTTGTATCACGCTGTACTGGAGGCTTGCTGTTCATATTAGTGGCCCATAGCACCACCATATTCCTTTAAGAGCTTCTCACCCTCTAAAAATACTCCTTTCACAGCCAGCTTGCATTACTCTCAGAGCAATGCATAAAAAATACTTTTCCAATTGCCATTTTTGTCTACTGTTGTAAATTTACACATTTTCAAGGTATATGTAATCGTTTCAAGGATTTCAAGGGATACATAATCCTTCATCTTAGTTTGTCATGGGTTTGGTCTGCAGTTACAAAATTTTACTTATATAACTATGTAAGCTAGTGCATTTCTTTTAAAACTTTCTATTACAACTACGGTAACAAAAATCCTTGTATAGTGGCATTTATCCTAGTAGAAACATGCTTGAAACAGTATTTGTCTAAACAAGAAACCTTAATCCTTAGATGCCTACTGTTATTAAAATGAATGAAATAGGTGTCTAAATACTTTAGAAGGACTTAACCTTTACTGACCAATACACTTAACCTGCACTGGTCAAAGCATTCTGGAATTTTTCTGCTAAAGCTGTATCCACAGAAATGTGAGAAAAAGCATCTTAAAACAGAAATCTAGGATCATAAAGACCAAGTAGGACACTGAAATATTCACTGAAAATTTAAAAAATAAAAAATAAAAGTATATAAGGAAAGTTTCTCTTTGGCTTTCAGTCTTGTACAGAATGTATTTCCATTCCCTTTTCCAACATTCTCTTTTCATGGCATGGAAAGGCATTCTTCGATATATGTTTTGTCCCCCACTTCTATTGCCCACTATACTTCAGATGCTTTATCAGCACTCCTGCTTTTGAACAGCACTCCTGTTTGTTGAACTGTGGTTTTTTCAGAGCACTCCCAAATGCTCAGTCACCATCACCTGCCACCTAACATACATGGTGAAATATAGCAAAATTACATTGGAACTCCATATTGCGAAAGCAGCAATTGAGTGGTTGATTATTCATTTGAATTTATGACTGAAGTGACTAGCCATTTACCTGCATCTCTACTGTTTGATGCTGGTGCAAACTGTTACCATTCCCATTAGCATTTAGAGACCACTGTCATCCCAGAAACAGGTGTGTGGTGGTTTTACTCAGGAGGGCAGCTGAGCTTCCACCACAACTGTTTTCCAACTTCCTCTCCTCAAAGGGAAAGGGGGAGATAATATGATGAAAAGGGCTCAAAGGTTGAGACAAGTACAGGGAGGTCACTCAAAAATTATAATCATGGACAAAACAAATTCAGCATAGGAAGATTAAAGAAATTTATTACCTATTACTAACAAGCTAGAGAAGTGAGAAACAAAGAAAACAAACTAAAAACACTTTCCTCCCATCCACTCTCTTCCACCTCCTCCCCCGAACTGGAGCAAGGGAGCAGGGAATGGGGTCTGTGATCAGTCCCTAAAGCATCATCTCAGCTGCTCCTTCACAGTCACTCTGCCCCTGCTCCACACGGGGTCCCTCCCACAGGATGCCATTCTTGACAAACTGATCCTGTGGGGGCTGCCCATATGCAGCAGCTCTTCAAGAACTGCTCCCACATGGCTCCGTACCACGGGGTCCATCCTCCAGGAACAAGCTGCTCCAGCACAGGTTCCCCACAGGCGGCAGTTCCCCTAAGACCCCTTGCTTCTGCATGGGCTCCTCTCCACAGGCTGCAGCTCTGGCCCGGGGCCTGCTCCTGCTCTCCATGGGCCACAGCCTCCTCCAGGCCACATCCACCTGCTCCACCGGGGGCTCCTCCACGGGCTGCAGCGTGGAGATCTGCTCCATGTGGGACCCATGGGCTGCAGGGGGACAGCCTGCTCCACCAGGGGCCTCTCCACAGGCCGCAGGGAAACTTCTCTTGCATGCCTGGAGCACCTCCTGCCCTCCTGCTGCATTGACCCTGGTGTCTGCAGGTCTGTTTCTGACTACTCACGCTCCCAGCTGCTGTTGCACAGCAGGTTTGTTTCTTTGTTTGTTTTTGCCTTTCTTAAATCTGCTCACACAGAGGCACAAACGTTGCTTATTGGCTCAGCCCATCCAGAGGTGGGTCCCTTTGGAGCTGGCTGAAGCTGACCCTTATCTAACGTGGTGCACCTTCTGGATCCTTCTCACAGAGGCTACCCCTGCTGCACCCCGCTACCAAAACCTTGCCACAGAAAAACACTACAAAGTGAAAAGCCATCGCAGCAAAAGGGGACAAGAGGACAGTAGCTGCCTTTTACTCTTTTCTTAGTGTGTTGTACTCATTATAGACATGGACATTCCTTATCATGGACATGACAGGTTCTGTAAACTGGCTACATTCCACCCTCCTCTTGTATGTAGGACTATGTTGACTTTGCCAGCACTGTGACAGCCAATGCAGAGGTAAAAGAACATAGCAACAGACAGAGATTTGGAACAATTCAAATCCTTCTGTAGAGCAGAAGAAAGCTAGAAGGGACATTATGGATCAGGTATATGTTCTCTAAGCATGTTTCACAATATGAATAAGAAAGAGTCAAATTTTACTACACCATGCGCTAAATGAAAGGTCATTGCCTATAACGTTTGAAGAGCAATATCACATATTTTGTATTTTGTGTGAAGCAGCTGAATATTATGAGATAATAACAAGAATAGACGTGATAAATTACTTTCATCAGTTGGATAAGAATAAATTTTTATTTGCTATTCTGTGTTATTTGCTATTCAGTCATATTCAAAAATCATAGAATCATAGAATCATTAAAGCTGGAAAAGACCTCAAAGATCATCTGGTCCAACCATCACCCTACCAACAATGTCACCCACTAAACCATATCCCTAAATACCACATCCAGCCTTTCCTTGAACACCCCCAGGGACAGGGACTCCACAGCTTCCCTGGGCAACCTGTTCTAATGCCTGACCACTCTTTCTGAGAAGAAATGTCTCCTAATTTCCAACCTGAACCTCCCCAACTTGAGGCCATTCCCTCTAGTCCTATCACTAGTTATCTGTGAGAATAGGCTGACAGCCAGCTCCCTACAACTTCCTTTCAGTCGGTTGTAGAGAGCAATAACGTCTCCCCCGAGCCTCCTCTTCTCCAGACTAAACAACCCCAGTTCCCTTAGCCGCTCCCATAGGACTAGTGTCCTTCACCAGCTTCACAGTCCTTCCCTGGACACGTTCCAGGGCCTCAATGTCTTTCTTGTACTGAGGGGCCCAAAACTGAACACAGTACTTGAGGTGTGGCCTCACCAGAGCAGAGTACAGTGCGACAGTCACCTCCCTGGTCCTGCTGCCTACACTACTCCTGATACAAGCCAGGATGCCATTGGCCTTCTTGGCCACCTGGGCACACTGCTGGCTCTTGTTCATTCAAGCATCAATCAGCACCCACAGATCCTTTTCCTCTGCACAGCTTTCCAGCCACTCTCCCTCAAGCTTGTGACATTGCATGGGGTTGTTGTGGCCAAAGTGCAGGACCCAGCACTTAGCCATGTTGAACCCCATCCCATCGACCCAACCTGTCCTGGCCCCTCTGCAGGGCCTTTCCACCCTCTAGCAGATCAAAAACCCCAACTTGGTGTCATCTGCAAACTTACTGGGTGTGCACTCAATTCCCTCATCCAAATCATCAATAAAGATATTAAAGAGGATATACAGGACATACCCCAAATGTAACATTCATCATGTGTATACTCCATATTTAGAGGTCTTTTTCCTTCCTCCAAGAAAAGAATTGCAGTTGCGACATTTGAAATGAAAAGCTTTATTTTAGATTAGATGTTATTTTTCTTATAGATATTGTTCAGGAGTCATATTATAATCTTTAAACATTTTAACTAAAGCGGCTGAGGCTCACTCATGGAAGGAGCTGGGCAAACTGTTCATAGTGGCTCATATACTTGGCATATATAGTTTCTTGTTTTATTTTGCTTTGTTTTTCTTTTATTTGCAAATTAGTTTTGAGTAGCATTTTGAATTTTGTTCCATATGCAGAATTGTTCAACTGTATCTTGACTCATTGGCTGCTCCTAAACTGCCCATGTAAAATCTTTGAGTATTCTTTGGTGCATGATGCAATACTTACCCAGATCTGATGGTTTTCTGTCTTTTGCTGTAGTGGATAATCACAGTGTGTTTAAAAAGTCATTTCATCTAAAGGAAGAGGAGGAAGATAGCCAGATTTACCACAACCATGAATCACAGGATCACAGAATGGTTGAAATTGGAAGGGACCTATGGAGGTCATGTGGTCTAGACCTCAGATCTAGCTGAACTATGTTTGCAATAATGCAAATGTTCAATAAAATAGCACTTTTTAATCTAATAGCCTAGGTTCAACTAATTCTTCTTTACCTTAGTATTAATTATTTACAGTAGGATTTTCTGAATGGAAATACTGCCAAAACTACTATTTTTTTCCTGATTATATTCCTGGCCTAAACGTTTAAAATTTATGCTTACTAGTAAGTTTTGTTATTTGTTTGTTTGTTTTGTTTTGTTTTTATTAAACAACAACAGCAAAAGACTGTAAGGTAACATAAAGAACAAATGTCTTTTGATTACAATTGTAATTATGCTTACAAGATTTTGATTGCCATTTAATAAACATGGGATTTTTTTTATTTTTTTATTTTTTATGTTTCTCTTTTTACTCACACCCTAGTTTGGTTACTTCAAAACTAGAACTTCATACTTTTTAAACATTTACCAATTACTCTTTATTTCATGTAAGCTGGATTTCTAGTTAAACAAATGAATGCCTGAAATAAATGTTTTGTCAATGACCTCTGTGAATACTGATAACTCATTTTTAAAAGGAAAATAAATTGCAAGATCACAGTAAGCAATTTTACTTTTGAGTTTACAAAACTCAAATGCTTATGCTTATTGCATATCTTAAATAATTTCCTCAGTGATACTGTAGCAATTCATTTATTCTAAATTATTTTATGCATTTGTTTTCTGTACCTGAAGCAATTCAATTAGATGTATTTTTAACAGCTACCATATCCCAATAAAAGGGTTGTCAAGTGTAGTGTAGAAGCAGGAACAAATGGTGTGGGGCAGAAACTGATGAACCTGATTACACAGGTAAATAAAGCATAATGTGTGGCTATATTCTTACAAGATCCAGCCTGAATCATTCTTAGTCATGGGAGATTTTAACTTTGTCTCCTATGGGTGAGTTGTTCCTACCTCCCTTTTCACCATTCTTAATGGAAAAGCATATCTGGTATCAGATCATTCCTTTCCTCAGGTCTCCAAAACTCCAAAATAGAATCTACAGAATTATTATTATTATTATTATCAATGTTATTATTTTCCTAGTCTTGAAAATACCCTTTTCATCAATATTCTGGTGATGAAGGAAAGCTAACTAAGAATGATAATTTTACAGGAATTTGGACCCAACAAGGTACCGTTCCTTGGAAGTCCTGACTTCAAGGGTCATTTTGATTGATCTAGTGTGCTTTGTGGATGCATTTTTAAATTAATAAAAATGAAATGTCTCTGGCTTTCTGAGTATTTGCAATGAGATTTTCCTGGAGCAGCAGCTGCCTTTCTGTGTGCCACTTACTCTGCTTTAATGGGTCTTTTTTGTATAGCTGACAGTTTGAGAAACGGCTGGTTTATTTCTGTTTCATCTTTCATTTGCAGATTATATCATTATAGAAGAAACAGTATAGTGTTTGTATTACTTCCATAATGATAAGAAGCTATTCATTCTTACTTTCTAAGTTTCGAAAAGGGGGCCATTAAAGAAAAATCAAAGACGGTTGAAAATTATCAGTCTTTTAAAATGTAAATGTAGGTGCAAACTTCATGCTGTTAACCATCAGTCATATTGATTTCAAAAACTGTTCAGTTACAATGTTGGGCTTTAATAAATTTAACTTTGATGGACAGTCAAGACTGATTTAATATAGTTATTCCCCACATACAAGGCAGAAAACAAGCATGTTTATTCGCTTTTGATAGAACAGGTATTTGATATGAGCTGGTTCAATCATGCTGCCACCTTCAAGGTTTCTCTTTGTTGCCTTGGCAGCCAAAAAGGCTAGATAGGACCATCTTAAAATTACCAAACATTTGAAGCACAATCTCTAAGCTCATAAACTGGAAAAAGAAAATAATTTCATTATGGTGTCCTTAATAAACAAAGTTTGCTAAGGAGGTGCAAGTGTGTATAAGGAGAGAGAGGGTATGAGAAAAACAAACAAACAAACAAAAAACTATCTGTATGAAGAAAACATGACAAAACAACTGTCAACTAGATTGTAATAATTGAGTAGCTGAAATTGTCACCTTTTTACCCTCGATATTCCTTATTTTTGTCCTTGGACCAAATCAAACAGTGCTGCGCTCTGCACTTGTAGCTAGAACAGCAGTGGTATCACACCAGTGTTGTGTCTGCTGCTGAGAAGTGCTGGCACAGCATCTGGACTTTCTCTAACCCTCCTAGGGGATGGGCAAAAAAGTGAGAAAGAAACATCACCAGGGCAGCTGACCTAAACCAATCAAAGGGATATTCCATACCATATGATGTCACACCCAGCAATAAAAGGTGGAAAAAGGAAGAAGGGGTGAGGGGTTTTGTTTTGTTACTCCCTTTGCCCCTCCCTTTTCCCCTTTCCTTTTTTCCCTTTAATTGAATTGTTTAATTAATAATATTTCCTTAATTTCATTTTTTTTTTCTTTAATTAAATTATCCTGATCTCAACCCGTGAGTTGTTCTTTACTTCTTCCCCTCCTCATCTGAGGAAGGGGAGTGAGAGAGCGGTTGTGGTGTTCAGCTGCCTAGAATGGTAAAACCATTACAAGGCCCTGAAAAATGCACTACCATCATCATTAAAGATATTTTAAAAATAGATAGTGAGAATTTAAATTTTAAGAAGTATACATATTTTCTGCATTCTTTTGTCAGTTTCAAGGAATTTCAAAAATTGAAAACAATTTCAAAAATTGACATAGTGAGTTTTTCACACTGTGTGTGGTACAGGTCTTTTAAAAAAACTTAACTTTAGGCTGCAAGGGTTTGTTTCAAATAACTAGGCTTTTCTGATGTAGACACTTATATCTCAGTGATTCACTAGGAGGTTCCCTTTATGATTAAAGAACAGAAACATGAACACCAAAGACAGAATTCATCTTATTTATGTTGGACATTTACCTTAGGATGAAATTAAACTTTCAATAGTCAACAAGCAATAAGACAATCTTGTCAAAAAAAAAAAAAAAAAAAAAGTTAATATATAGGTTATAATCTAAAGCTACCTTCTCACACTTTCTGTTGTATGCTAAAAACCCTAAAACCAACTTCATAATGCAGGCATATCAATTACATTTTCATGTGGGACAAATCAAAACCTGTGCTACTTATTGTATCACAGTATTTTCACATTATAACTAGGTCAATTTATGGCTGCTTCCATCGAGCTCTTAAACAGAAAGATATTATAACTAAAGTAATTCTACTATTATCAATACTACTGTATTTAGCTGCGACAGAAATGGAAAATAAAATACTTTTATTTTACTGTTTAAGTCAAAACAGTTCAATAAAGACAAAAGTTCATTCAATATCCCAGGATGGGAATGCTGGAAAAATTGTATTTCCCTGTATAACACATAAGGCTTCAGGTACTTTATTCCTCTGCTTCTTCTAAGTAGTCTATGGTGCTAACAATACTACCTTCAGGACACTTATCAGGAGTAGCCTCCTAACTTCTTGCTGTCTTCTGCCAATGAGAAGTAACAATCTGTTCAGTGTCTGCAATGGTAAGAGACACCTGCTGAAAAATAAATAAGATTGCAAGAGAAATGCACAACAGAAAGAAGAAACCAGAGATTTCATACAGCAAGAAATGGCTGGTGAGAAATAACATCTTGTACTCCATTATCCACACTCATTTTGAGTTGCTTTCTGATGTCATAATTTACTTTCCAATATATCCTTTGACTACACAGTTGAATAAAGATGACAAATGCAACTTAATTTAAATTCCTGTCAATTATATATTTTATTAGTTTTAGGAAAAAAAAAAAAAAGTGGTTTTCTGGCAAAATGGCACATTTCAAGGTTTTTTAAACTATACAATACTTTGTTAATCACTGGAAGATAAATTTCCAGTAATTAGAATATTTTTTATTTTTTTTTTTTTTAAAAAAAAAAAAGAAGAAGAAAGTTATTTTAAATCCTGGTTTTAGAGTCTTGGCCTGAGTTTTTATTGATTTTATTGCATTTTATTTATCATAACAGATTTTGGATAACTTTCCTGCAATTTTCTGCAATTAATACTTAAACAACAAGCATCAGACTTTTGTATACCAAACAAGATTATCCTGTAAAATGTAAAAATAAAAAAATAATAGGGAACCAGGAGTCTGAAATATTGAGGAGGGGAAAAAAAAAAAAAAAAAAAATTGTTTATGATAAATTGAATCTTTTCCCCTTTTCCCATCAAGGAAAATAAACTAACCAATCCAGTTTCATGCATATATATGGTGAAAATATATGGTAGAAAAGTCTCTATTTGATCAGATAAATTGAATATTTTCTTGGTGTTGGAGAAAATATTCCACATAGGAATAAGAAGAAACTCATACTAAAAACATTCTTTTTGTTTTAGAATCACAGAATAGAATTGTAGAATGGTTTGGGTTGGAAGGGACTTTAAAGATCCACCCCCCCTGCCATGAGTTTGACAACTTTCATGTTGCTTATCAGGTGGTTTTGACATCACTACCCACTTCTTTTAAGTTATTCACAATTTCTCATATTCATTTTAGAGCAATTAAAACAAAAAGCTGAAAGTTAAATTTGAAGAGAGAAGACAGATGTGTTTTTCAAGCACAACTTTTATGGAGCATGTTATTTAACATTTTAAGTGATGTACAAAAACAGAAAGTTTTTTTAAATAAAATCTGTTGATTACATGAGACTAAAAATCATAAATCTGAAGGAGGAGCTGCATATTCTTAGAGGAAGAAGGGGATGACCATGAGGTCTGCAGAACTGGAAACGAGAACACAAAATAAGGACCAGCCAAACAGACATTTCTCTAAAACCTGAGGTCCATATGGTAGGATGACAGAAAAGATAATCCAACGGAAGTGGGGGGGGGAGGGAGAGTGGAAATCTGAAATAACTTCTATTTTCCCCTTAAAGAAATGGCAAGGCAGAGTCAGGTTTACTTTCAGCTGAAATACCACAAATAAGTAAAGATAAATTAACTGAAAATAAAATTAGAATATATGGGAAAGACTAATTTGGGATTTAGGAATGAGCAGAAGATAAGAATCATTTATTTGTTAAGATACTACAGCTCCATAGAATCTCTGGATCCCCTTATGGCGACTTAATTTGTTACTGTTTTTATTTATTTATTTATTTTTCCCTGTTGGTCTGTACTGGCCGTCAGGCAGTCACGTGATACTATTTATTTTCTTTCAGTTAGTTCTAAGGTTAAAAACTGTGACTAGTCACTGGGGGAGGTATCACCACATATGTAATGAGTTGTCCACAAAATATATGCTAGCGGTAAGTCATTGCTTTGAACTGGTGGGTAATAGTTTTACAAAACTAATTTGAAAATGTATACTTATATCTAATACTCCTGAGTCTTGAAGCAGTTCCTAGACTGAGAGAGCACAATTAACTTTGACCTTAATATGGGCCACAACAATGTTGTTAAGTTCAATTTTAGTTTATTATGTTATCAAGTCCTTACATTATCTACTTCTTTTTAAATCTGCTTTAGTCTGACAGCAGCTTTCAAAGTCTAAAACATGTCCAATTTGTGCATATATACACAAAACAATTTCAAATACACCATTATTGTGTTAGAAGCTTGCACGTATTATGAAAACCTAAAAGCTTTTTCAGAACTTTCTAGTAGCTTCCAGCTAAGAGTTAAAGCAGGTAGCATTTCTTTTTTCCACCTTGTCCCATAAGAATTTAGTGAGGTATTAAGTTTTTCGGTTTCCTTTTATACTTCATGTAAAAATTATTGAGTCATTATATTTGATGAAGAATACTTGATTATTTTATGAGTCATTCCACTAAGATCATGCAAATTAGTTAACCTAACAAGAGACTCTTCAGAGTACCTAAAAGTGGCAAAACCCTGACTGAACACTATAAAAACAAAAATGTGTGCACTGATGGCATATTGCTGCGTTTTTATTTCTTGTAAAGTATTTTGTCGTGGGACACAAAATATGTAAAGGCCTTTCTTCAGTCATTGTTGCAGTGATTTCAAATTAGCTGCAATAAGTAACTGAACTAAAATAAAAGAAATTGTACATGTACATTATAAGTAGTATATGTTTTGGTTTTACTGTTGGTGCATTCCTACTTCAGTTGGTGAAGAACTAGATTTTAAGTAGCTGAAACATGCTTACTGTCTGAGATCATGCCTACATTACTCAGTGTAGGTCTATGGAAACGTGTGGCTTAACATGCCATTCACCCTGTGTTGTGCTTCATAAGTGGAAAGGGAAGAGTGGTACATGCAAAGTGCCGCATGCAAAGTGAGTAGCTAAAGGTAATCTAGGCAGCTAATCAAACATCTTTAAAGCCTGAATTTTATCTGATTGAATCAACATTCATAGTAAAGAATTTGGCAGGTGAAAATTAGGGAGAATAGCTAGCTGTCCAAAGAAAATTGCTTTTTCAGTTCTCTGTAAATTGTACTCTAAAACAGTATTAGAATCAGACATTCAAGCTGAATATAAAAGAGATTGAGTTAAAAAATAGGGCAAGAAAGTGAGTGGAAAAAGAAAATAAAAGCATCTTCATACACTGTTATTGTGTACTACTGAATCAGCTGTCTCATGAAAACCACTACAGAAATAAGATATATAATATACATTGATTATATCAATTTTATAAGTGTAAGAAGTGTAATGTGTAGGTCTTTTCTTTAAAATAAATACCTTTTTGTTTTTTATTGTGTGTCTGCCTGTACCCTTATTTATGCAATCCAAGTAGTTAAGCATTCATTGACAACCTTAACTGTGCAAAATCATTTCTATAAAGTTTGTAAGATAATACATACCTGTCAACGTTATCTCATGTCATCTTAAGCTGGAATAAATCATCAAAACCTCAATAAGGAAAGGGAGCTGTAGAAGTTTATATCATCTGACTGTCTAACCTCACCACGTACTCAGACTGAGAATACTTGTATGGCAAGGGCTTGAGATGCTTTTTCTTTTTTCTTTTATTTTTTTTCTTTTTTCTTTTCTCTTTTCGCTTTTCTCTTTTCTCTCATCTCTCTTCTCTCTTTTTTTTTCTTTTTTCCATGTATTTTTTTTTTTTTTTTCAGTTTTCTTATTAGTCCCAGAGTATTAGGTAAAGGTCAAACCCAAGACAGGAAATTTAGCAGTGGTGATTCCATTCCATTCACAGTCTTTTCTACTTATTTATTCTTTCTTCTTTGCATTTACTATTGCACTCTAGGGTTCTTGACCAATGTCTTTGGGAGTGGATCAACAAAGTACTATCTGTAGAGATTCATTTGTAGCAGAAGTTATTATGTTATGATAAGGTAAGTGAAGTTCTGAAAGAGGTTTTGTTGCTAAAGCATCTGCCTTAAGGCCCAAAAATCTGATGAATGTATATGTATATTTATGTGTATATGTGTATGCATATGTTTATGTATATGCATTTGTATGTATATATATATTTGGAAAGCCATTCTTCAATTCTTAAATTATATCAGGTAAGTCACTCAAACAGAAGTTATCACACACTTAAAATCTGTGTACCTTATTTTCTGCATAAATTTGCATAAATTAAAAATAACAATCTTCAAACAAATAAGGAATACCTTTCAAGGAAACTATATCTCTTGCCTAGTCAGAAAAACAATGGTTCTTTCATTTATTTTCAGTCTGGACGTCATCACACTGGATTATGGGATCTTTTAATTGGAGAAAATTATAAAACTTGGGAAGGTTTTATTCATCTTGTCTGTTTGCTATTCCACATGAAAAAAACGTCACTGTGGATAATGGTGACAACGGCACATCACAGTGATCATACAGTCATGTCTTGCCAGCTAGTGTTGTGTGTTATACATGTAAAGTGACTACTACAAAGGACAAGAAAAATGGAAAAATCAGACTTTTTTTGTGTGCTTCTTGAAGTTCATAATTATAGATCTGCTACCTAGTGTTCATTCTACTGATGTACCTAGGCAGCATAACAGTCTGTGAAGGTGTGTTCAGAGACCCTGCACAGAAATGCAAGTAAGGGTTAAGCTAGGGTGAAATCTGGAAAAAAAAGAAAAAAAAAGAAAAAAAAAAAGATACAAGAGTGCAAGGAAAAAAAGGTCCTGAACAATTATTTTAAAAATGTTACATGACCACATGAATTTTGTGTGTGTGTGTGTGTGTGTGTTTGGTGGTGGCTTTGTTTTGAACTGATATACAGTTATACAAAATCCAGTGGGAATTGGAGATACTGTTCCAGTAAACAGCCCTGAACAATTCTTTTGGTACTCCCTCAACTTATGCTAATTTAGATTCTACTTTGATTAAGATTATTCTCCTCTCACCATATTCTATTTAATAAAGTATCATGTGAGAGATTAGGACTATAGCTTAGGTTCAAGGTCTGTATCAAAGAATATTTTTGGCTGCAGCCTGCAAGTTACAGGGAACAAAAATAAAAATTGTTATTGACTTGGATGAATTGATTAGTTTTACTAATTAATAGATTTACTTTACCAAATTTAAGAGTAGAGACAATGCTGACATACATTTAGGATTTAGCAAAGAAGAGGATGAAAAGTAAGATTTATTGCTGATTCCAGAAATACTGTAAAATAAAATGTGGACACAGAGCCTACCTCATGTCAGATTGGTGATGAGTAAGACTACCGGGAGCTACTATATTTTCAAAGACAGTAAGTGAGTTCTCCCCCACGGCTCAGTACTGGGGCCAGTCCTCTTTAACATCTTTATCAATGATCTGGATGAGGGGATCGAGTGCACCCTCAGTAAGTTTGCAGATGACACCAAGTTAGCTGTGTTTGTCGATCTGCTTGAGTATAAGAAGGCTCTGAAGGAAGATCTGGATAGGCTGGACCAGTGGGCCGAGGCCAACTGTATGAAGTTCAACAAGGCCAAGTGTCGGGTCCTCCACCTGGGGCACAACAACCCCAAACAGAGCTACAGGCTGGGAGATGTGTGGTTAGAAAGTTGCCTGGCAGAGAAGGACCTGGGAGTATTGGTTGATAGTTGGCTGAATATGAGCCAGCAGTGTGCTCAGGTGGCCAAGAAGGCCAACAGCATCCTGGCTTGCATAAGAAACAGCATGGCCAGCAGGTCCAGGGAAGTGATTATCCCCCTGTACTCGGCTCTGGTGAGGCCACAACTCAAGTACTGTGTTCAGTTTTGGGCCCCTCACTACAAGAAGGACATGGAGGTGCTCGAGCGAGTCCAGAGAAGGGCTACGAAGCTGGTGAAAGGTCTGGAGAACAAGTCTTATGAGGAGCGGCTAAGGGAGCTGGGACTATTTAGCCTGGAGAAGAGGAGGCTCAGGGGCGACCTTATCGTACTCTACAGGTACCTTAAAGGAGGCTTTAGTGAGGTGGCAGTTGGTCTATTCTCCCACGTGCCTGGTGACAGGACCAAGGGAAATGGGCTAAAATTGCTCCAGGGGAGGTTTAGGTTGAATATTAGGAAGAACTTCTTACTGAAATGATTGTTAGTCACTGGAATAGGCTGCATAGGGAAGTGGTTGAGTCACCATCCCTGGAGGTCTTTAAAAGATGTTTAGATGTAGAGCTTAGTGATATGGTTTAGTGGAGGACTTGTTAGCATTAGATACTAAGCGTCAGATACTTAGACCATGGGACTTGCTGTGAGAAACCTGGTCTGCTGGCAGCTAATGGGATCCACCTGTCAGAGAAGGGGAAGAGCATCTTCAGTTATAGGCTTTCCAAGCTGGTGAAGAGGGCTTTAAACTTAAATTGCTGGTGCAGGGGAACCTCAGTCCACCCTCTTCCTCCCAGTTTGGTGCCAGTGTCAGTGACAGATGATCAGAGGTTGGAGAAGGGTCATGGGTGGGTCAGCAGGAGGGCACCTGAAGAGCAGCACAAAGGAATTCCAGCCAGTAAGTCAGCTTCATCAGGGGCCCAACTCAAATGTATCTATACTAATGTATGTAGCATGGGAATAGAACAAGAGGAGTTAGAGATGCTTGCATGTACACATGCCTGCAGGTCTATGACCTCATTGGCATTATGGAGATGTGGTGGGATGTCTCCCATGACTGGCATGTTGGAAGGAAGGATACAGGCTCTTTAGAAAGGACAGGCAGGGGAGACAAGGAGAGGGCATCTTCCTCTATGTCAGTGAGCAGCTGGATTGCATGGAGCTCTTCCTGGGGACGGATGAGGAGCTTACAGAGAGCTTATGGGACAGAAGGCAGGGGCAGGTGAATGTAGGTGGAGTCTGCCAAGCTTAAGAGTAATGCATCCAAGCAAAGAGAAAGGCAAAGATACCACAAGGTCTGCATGGATGAATAAGGAACTCCTGACCAAACTTAAACACAAAAAGGAGGCCTACAGAGGGTAGAAACAAGAACAGATAGCCTGGGAAGAACACAGAGAAATTGTCCAAGCAGCCAGGGATCTGGATAGGAAAGCTAAAGCCCTATTAAAATTAAATTTGACCAGGAATGTCAAGGGCAAAATAAAGGCTTCTATAGGTACATTGGGTATAAAAGGAAGAGTAGGGAAATTATGGTTCCTCTCTGGAAGGAAACAGAACTCCTGGTTAGCTAGGGTATGGAGAAGGCTGAGGTCCTCAAAGACTTCTCCTCAGTCTTCATGAGGAAGAGCTCTAGCCACATAGATCAAGACCCAGAAGGAAAAGTCTGGAACCGTGAGAACAAAAAGCAGCCTTACTCCTGCCCCTACCCCTCACCTTCCCCTTTCCCATTCCCATTCCCATTCCCATTCCCATTCCCATTCCCATTCCCATTCCCATTCCCATTCCTATGCCCATGCCCATGCCCTTGCCCACTTCTTTCTCATATATTTATATTTATTTTTAAAATAATTAAATATGTATATTTTAATCATTATTTAAGTTCCTATTTATAATGACTACATTTTTGCATACAAGGCCCTCTGATACCAAACAGTCTTTAAATGATAATGATTTCCTGGTTTTACTTTAGAAATGTTGTCTCCACCTTCCTAGCAAATAATTGAGTCACGTATCTAGCATGAGAGGCTGTAACCCTTGCCTTCACAATTACATTGAATTCTGAGTTTTAATTGGGCCTATATGTTTGCATTAAAATTTACTTATCATTCCTGTGGCCTTTTTCACAATTTGTTCTATTTTAATATCTTAATTTTCAAGGGCATTGTTGCTTGCTTAAAATGCTCATGTGTCAACACCAATAGGCACTTTGAGTCACTTTTTTAATTCCTTTCATTCATCTTCAGTAAACGCTGTAGGTAGGCAGAGGTACACAAAAAAGGCTGCTTGAAATGTAGCCATCTCTACTCCACAAAAAAGTATACTAAATAAAGCTTACAGTCAACTAAAGAAAATCGGAAAAAATGAGGGCTTCAAGAATACAGAAAACCACAAAAGCCAAAATGGCATGTCCTGCCAATCCAGAATGCCCTGAGCTCTTCCTAATGTCCATGACTCCATAGAATTCAGGGATGAGACCAGTAGACCAGAAGCTTCCTAAATCTTAACCTATCAACTCATCAAAGCCTATTTCTTTCAAGCAATGGGGTTTTAAAGGATACATAAATCTACAAACACTGAGAAAAAATCTATTTTTTTATTTATTTGACTTTGCCCCTTTGCCCTTTTGCGAGGGCAATATTATGTTCAACTCATAACTAGGCCCTGGAAGGCCTCCTGACTGTCCAGACTGATTGTATGCATCAGCACTTCTAAATACTCTACAGCTGTTCCTGTGCTGTATTCTTAGTGTTGACTAAAGCTCTGCTAAAAGAGAAGAAACAACCCGAACTTTTTATGAATACATCTTCAGAATGGATTCACCATTCATCTTGGCTCTGATGGTTCTCAGATAGAGAATGACGAAAATTAAAGTAAAATAAAATAAAATAAAATAAAATAAAGCAAAACAAAACAAAACAAAACAAAACAAAACAAAATAAAATAAAATAAAATAAAATAAAATAAAATAAAATAAAATAAATGGGGTCCTTCTTTTCCATGTGAAGGACTTTGCACATGCCTTTGATGACATGCCTTTTTGTGTGTGTGTGTGTAGACAATCTCAGCCTTTTGCGATGCTTCTGAAATGGCTGCCTAGGCACTGCCCTCCAACCAAGATCATACTCCCCAAAGGGTCTCCCATGCTTCCCTCCATTTATCTACAGAGTTTATATGTTTCTCATATAACACCCCTTTAGGTCTGTGAGATCCAGTCCTCTGCAACTTTTGCCAGCTTGTTATTCAGTTGTTGTTCAACATAAATACATTCAGCTTTTTTAATATTATTTATTTATTTATTTATTTTGTCCATCTCCTGACCATTTTTTTTTTTTTGTATATATACTCTGTTCAGTTATCTTGACCTCAGGACAGATTCTAATCAGCAGAGCAGTCATTTGCTAGCGGTCCTAACCTTAGCCCTCTCCAAAAATGCACACAACACACATTTCAAATTCCCATGTTTTTCTACACACAGTGTTTTAAACTTTGATATATTTAACTATCTCACAGTGACAAAAGGAAAAAACAGTTCTGATTTTAACACTGAAGATTTCCATGTTAATAGATAAAAAAATAATAATAATAATTATGAAAATGTGGAGGACATTCTGTTCTGTTCTGTTCCGTTCTGTTCTATTCAAAGCCATCTCATAGAATACCAAATGAAGTATACTCAAATGATCAATAATGCATGCAAATTATTGTGATGGACTGCATTGTTTTTGCTTTAACGTGGTATCATTTATTTTCTAAACACAATCTTGTTACTGATTAAATATAGAATTGATTTTACTCTTTTAAATTCTTTCAGATTAAACATAGCATATAAGAAAACCTATTGGATTTTAAAGAATCTTAAGACATTATTCCCTTCTCGAAGCAACCCACTACTATCAGTATACAGGGAATTATTTGAATGCCAATTGCATACTATTTCCTTCAAAGTAATATGTGGGAGGTAAATCAACATTCTTATCACAGGATTGACTATGTAAATGGAAAAGAAAATGAAATAGTCAACCATAATTAGCATTCCATTAAGTTTTCACGTTTTGTTGTTGTTTATTTTATTTTATTTTATTTTATTTTATTTTATTTTATTTTATTTTATTTTATTTTATTTTAATTTATTTGCCTCCTGAGTCAGGAAAACCTACTTTGAATTGCTGAATTTCCGGGTATAGAAATGGGTTGAAAAATTATGAATTTTAATCAAAACAAGCAAAAAGAGAAAAACTAACAAAAAAATGGAATATAATCACTCAGAAGCAGTTATTGTGGCAGTGGCTGTAACAGATCTAAATCAAATCTCCATTTTGAAAAATGTTTATTTATTTCACAGAATCATAGAGTTGGAGAAAAGTTGAGGTTGGAAGGGACTTCAGGAGGTCATCTTGTCCAAACACCCCTGCTCAAGCAGGGACAGGCAAAACAGGTTGTCCAGGGCCACATCCAGGTGTCTTTTGAAAATCTCCCAGAAGGAAGACTCCTCAAAGTGACAACCTGTACTCAGTCACCCTCACAGTTAAGTGTTTTCTGATATTCAGAGAACAAAGTGTTTCCTGATGGTTCAGTTTGTGCCCATTGTTTCTTGTCCTATCATGGGGCCCTATTTAAAAGAGACTGGCTGTCATCTTTGTACCCTCTGTCCAGTTATTTATATAAATGGATAATAAACTCCCTAACCTGTCCCTTCTCTAGGCTGCAGTCCCCGATCTCCGAGCCTTTCCTCTTAGGAAAGATGACTTCAGAGAAACCAGTTGTGATTTTTACCACAAAAATGAACTAGAACTAAATAGAAACATGTAGACATTCTTTTTCAAGAATACATTTTTTAGCCTAATCAAAGAAAGACTATCAATAAATTATGCAAACCTTTCACAGAAAATTTGATGCAGTTCAAAACATTTAAAACAAATAAAATCTTATAAACTGTTATAGAAATAGAAAATAGTTTTACATCTCTAAAACTTTAGGACTAGAAAATTATGTTTGTTTAGCAGATATCCTTTTTTTTTCCCTTTTTTTTTTTTTTTTTAGAAGAAGGAAGTTGATATATTACTATTTGTATTTTTTTTTATATTTTGTTTTGTTTTGTTTCCTAATAATGAAAAATACATACTACTAGAAGAAACATATACTCAAAGATGTTAAGTATATGTTGCACAGAAATTATGTTCTTTGACAGAAGAGAAATTTAAGAGGTTTCAGTAATTACTAGAGCATTTGTTCAAAATCTGCTAAAGCTTCTCATTCATGTGCATACCCATCAATCTGGAAAATATAAAGTGAGAAAAATCAGTCAGTTGTCTACTGCTATATGTGTGAGAGAGTTGTGTGAAATAGCACCACACATTTCCAATATAATATTTTTGTTTGTTTGTTTTTCCTATAGTTTAATGGGCCGTGACAGAACTCACATTTATTCAGACTATAGTAACTGTGGATCTTTCATTCCTTTGAGAAGGGTGATAATTTATAATAGTTTAGAATGTTTTAAAAAAATCCTTATATCTTATTTTACAATTACCAAAGTATGTCTCAATGTTCTAATTGTTGTGGTTTTTTGTTTGTTTTTGTTTGTTTGTTTGTTTGTTTTAAGGCCAAAGTTATTCTATGAAGCTCTATGTGTAAAAATAAAACTCTTTCATGAAAAAAAAAAAAAGAAATTTTGATAGCTTGTTTTACAGAATTTTTCATTAATATCTGAATTCTATTAATATTAGCATTCCCAAAAGAGATTTTTTTCCATGAAGAGATAACTAATTATCAGTTGTTGCTAATGTTGAAGGAGTGCTATAGGTTGTAGAAACCTGACAGCCACTTTTTAACTGGCTCCGTCAAATGTTGTGAGGCAAAAGCTGCTGCAATTGCAATTGGTTTTGTCAGGATGAAGACAGAAAGACACAATTCCTTCATTCACCACTGTTCCAATCACTAACATTTAACTTTTGCCATGAGGTATTTTATATGTTTGTCTATTTATTTATTTAGATCCATTCATTGGAAAGCATGTTATTGGCACATAAAGACACTGTACGCTTTCTTTTCTGGAAGCTCTCTTTTTTTTCTGCTACTGTTACTTCCAGACAGACATGGAAAAACTAAGATATTGTAAATGTTCTAGAGGAATAACAGAGACATTTTGTGTCTTCACAATGTCAGATGATTATTAGTCATGGCTCATATAATTTGATTGTTCCTTGTTTAAGTGATGCTTCAAAGTAATTAGAGAGATTAACTCAATTAGTGGTTTCCAATTAACTACTTCAAGCAGAATTTGAGACACAAGTTTTGCAGGGTATGGCACAGTTATGTTAATTCTTCTATTTCCCAACAGCAGATTTATTGACTTGAGTATGCAACAAAAATAATTAAGAAAAAGAAACAACTTTAGTATTAGTCATTTTAGCACTATATAAATAAAGAAAACATGATTCTTCATGGGAGGGATGATTATCTCCATCCTCACATTCAACTTGATGTATGTTTTTGCAGAAAATATATATTTAAGCAGTAACCCTGTACTCTCTGAATTCTATTCCTTATCTGTAGAAAAAGGTGTAGGCAGAGATTCAATCAAGGTACTATCATCCTATAAAAATACCAGCAGAATATTCAATACATGGGTATAATTTGACAGTATATTTAGCCAGTTCTGCAGAAATTTACATGCTTCTTCTAAAAGCTTAGTTTGGCTTTTGTCTTTTACTTTGTTCTCTTGGACCAAATTAGAGAAAAATTGTACTTAAGGAAGACAGGAATGGAGAATATCATCAAGTTGAGCACAGAGTCTCATTTCAATGGTAGGAATGTAATGAAATATTTATAAGGTTACATTATCAGCTCTTAAGACAATAGTTAAAGTAGTTGAAAGCAGACATTGCTCCTGTAATAACTTTTCAAGATAAACAATCAGATTGATACTAGTGATTACTATTGACATTTTTACAATGTATAGTTGTTAACAAACAATATCAGATTACATGTACATCTGAAAAACAGCAATAAGCAAAATTCAGTTAGTGTTCATGTTACAATCACTCAATCATTAAAAATTTGTTACAGTCATCAATTTTTAATTGGATTAATTTTCCTGGTGGCAAACACTATGTAATTAAAATGTAACTACTTAAAGCTATTTTCAAGATTAATTCTGACTCTATACATTTCACATTGCATGAAAACAGATGCCAGGTGGTATACCAATTGACATCTACAATCAATATCTAATTACCTACAGCACATTCCAGCAATTCAGCATAGGTGAGAACCTGAAGTGGTTTTTTTGTTTGTTTGGTTTTTGTTTGTTTTTTGTTTGTTTTTCCCCCTAAGGATATCCCAAGGGGAAATTCAATAATGTCTTGAAAATTACTTCAGTAAGTCATTTACATGCTTGTAATAAAAATTCTCTGGTAACTTTTTTTTTTTTTTTTTTTTAGGTCAGTTTTCTCAAAGTTGCATTTAGTCTTGCAGTAAAAATCGCAGCTGGTTTCTCTGAAGTCAGCTCTTGAAATTTGTTTATTCTGTGCATAACTACATATAAAATTTACTGACTGAAATGATCACAGTTTGCATTTTGAGCCCTGACTTATAAAACAATTTACTGAGGAGAAAAACATCTGTACAAGATTACTACAGGTATAAAAATTACAGTACATGCCCAAGAGTGACACAAGTGGAAGAGTGCAGATAAACCACTGACATATTTTCAGCTTCTCACCAGAGCTTTTTAGTTTGTGCTACATTGTTTCCCAAGCCCAAATGGGGTTACTTATAACCAACTAATAGTTCTCCTCCTAAAATACACGTACAGAAGTGACATAAATGAAGAAACAGCCTAAAACAGAACTTTTTAGGCATGACCCACAGAGCAGATAAAGCACATAAAGCTTCAGAATGTTTATCCTGGAAAGTTTTCTGATTACAACACTGCTTTATTTGTTTTATTTTGCTTGAAAATATTACTGTAAATTCTAATCTAATCTTTCTCCAATTAAATAGTATTCAATGAAAGTCCGTTGTTAATACACTCATATATTCTTTTTATTTGAATAAATTATTTCAACAATTAGAATATATATTATGGGAAGTATTTATTTCACAGAATCACAGCATCACAGAATGCTTGAGATTGGAAGGGACCTCCAGAGATCATCTCATCCAAACCCCCTGCTCAAGCAGGGTCACCCAGAGAATGTTACACAGGATTGCATCCAGGTGGGTTTTCAATATATCCAAAGAAGGAAAATCCACAACCTCTCCGGGCAACCTCTCTTATTTCTTTGGAAGAAAATACTCTCTCAGAATTTCTGTATTTTAAATCAAAAAATTGATACAACAGTTTTCTCTCATGGAAATTCTTGTCAGTTTTGCTCTTTTCCTGTCAGTTATCAGAGAAGTTTTTGAGACTACAACCAAGATGCTTCTGTGGCAACTATGCAGAGGGAGAGAAAAAACATGAGCATCCAGACTCTAGCAATGTTTAAAGAAACTGATAGACATATCCCTTATGCATAGATGGAAAACTCACAAAATTATGTAAAAGCTATAAAAAAAAAATCCCTGTAAACAAATCATAGTGACAGTATAGAAAATTCTTAAAAACAATTCATTAATACTGTTGTTCCCTGCAAACTTTGAGAATAAACAAAAAAGACGAGTCTTGTTTAATTAAATGAGGAGATTAATTAAACCTCATTAAAAGAAAAAAAATATACAACAAAATCAGAAAGTCTTTTTGCTGGACACCATCTGGAAATCTTATGAAAAACAGTCTAGTTTCAGCAAAAATGACAAATACTACACACTTCTATTGTTCCTGTATTTCATTTATATGATTTCCCATCTAGCATTGAATTATGATAAAAAATAAAGTCTAATTCTCTTATTTTGAGTTTGGAGTAAATGAATGCCAAAATAGCTTTAAAAAATTAAAAGAATGCCTAATGCTAGAACATTGTTTCTTTCTAAGACTTGTCAAACTGCACATAATCTCAGGCATAAATTCTTTTTCCCTGCTCAGTACAGTGTTCCTGTCATTCCTTGCTGTACAACGTTACAGAGGTTATCTTCCTACAGAGTTGTGTAGATTCCACACCATGCTTACTTAATAGAACTGAAGAGTCTTCATTTGCAGTAGGTTCATTTTCACAGAAAATAAATTTACTGTCTGTTGGGGTTTAACTCGGTAAACCAAGGAGTGAAGCATCACACAGCAGTTTGCTCATTCTCCTCCCCACCAGTGGTACGGAACATAGGATTGGGAGAAAAAAAGTAAAACTCATGGGATGAGATAAGGACAGTTTACTAGGAAATAAAGTGGAAAAAAAAAAAAAAAAAAAAGAGTACATAAAAGTAGCGATGCACAATGCAATTGCTCACTACCAGGTGCCTGATGCCTGACCAGTCCCTGAGCTATGGCAGTTTTATTGTTAAGTGTGATGTGATATGTTATGGGGCATCCTTTTGGCCAGTCTGAGTCAGCTGTCCTGGCTATGTTCCCTCCCATATCCTTGTGCTCCCTAGCCTCCTTGCAGCAAGGGCAGCACAAGAAGATGAAAAGTTCTTGACACTGCTTATCAACAACTGTGTGCTATCAACATTATCTTCCTTCTAAATAAAAAACGCGGCACCATACCAGATACTGTAAGGATTAACTATCCCAGCCAATATGTCCTGTCCCTCAGGACACTCATCTAAAAATATTAATACCTTGATTGCTTAGAATTGAAATTAACTTACTATGTCAATGTTTGTGTAGTCAAGTTCTTGGAAAGAACTTTCCAGTAACTTTCCAGTATATATATTCAATATATATCAAATTCATAATATTATGAATTTATATTGTTCATATAATTAAAAACATTTATAATATTTAAAACTAACTAACAAAACAATGTTATTTTTTATGCAGATCCTAGGTAGGACTCAGACAAGACTAGCTGCAGATTATTCAGCATGGAGTGTTTCTTTTGTATTTAAAGTATTTTATTAAAACAAAAAGAAGGGCCAAGGAAGACTATTACAGATTCACTCATCTTTAAGAGGTTATTTAATCTAAAAAAAAAAATAATCAGTTGAAATGTATTTTAAGTCATTACTTTATAAATAAATAAAATAAAACTGAAGAAATATTATATAGTTTTCATTTACTACATTCTCTTGTAATTTTTCCAATTAAAAAGTGTAATTATTTATTATTATTTATTACTTATTGAAAGAAAGGAAAGGAAAGGAAAGGA
>CM021697.1:128387454-128418340 GCA_011074415.1 Stictonetta naevosa
TTCCTTCCTTCCTTCCTTCCTTCCTTCCTTCCTTCCTTCCTTCCTTCTTTCCTTCCCAGTTTATATCCAAGAAGGAAGTAGGTTATACTACTGATATTATTAATTATTGATAATTGATGTTATTATTAATTTATTAATTAGTGTTGTCTCATTCTTTTCAGAAGATTGGATGGATTTTTGAAATTCTGTGTGTCTATGTAGTCATTTTTTGCTATTTAATCAGATAGGAGACTTGAACAGTCTGCATATATTCTAGAATAAAAGATGTAAAACATATAGCTCAGGGAGATAAAGGTATATCTGTCCTGATAGCTGGATGAAATGGAGCTTATTATATTTAAGTATCCACAAGCACAAGGAAAAAAAAAATGGTTGGTCGGTTGGCTTTTGCTTTATTTTCCCACTCAATTAGCCTGCAGGAACAAGGACTCCTGTCATGAGGACAATGCTCTCAATATGCAATTTGAGAAGGTGAAAACACTAAGATACTATCAGCTAATCTTAAAACTAAAATATTAAGATTAGCCTACAAATATGCCAGAAGCCAATATTAAAGTTAACATAACACTTTTTGGTATTAACCGCACCCTATGACATAGCAGTTAAGAGTGCTTACTGTATCATTGCTGAACCACAATATTAAGTAAAATCTTAATAAAAGTCTTAGATTAAAAGTCTTAGATTGCTTTGGGCAGGGTTTGGGAGTTTGAACAAATTTTACATGTTATATATCTATTTACATAGACACATTGCACCATCTCTCTCAACTCAATGAATCAGTTGAATCGCCTTTTGCAAAGGCGATCAGCTCCGGGGCAGACGTGTTCTGCAGCGGAGAAGGGTCCGAGGCGGGCAGGGCTTTTTGTCCAGCATCGAGGCCACTCGGGGGAGCCGCCGGGACCCGTCAGTCCTCGCGAGGGAGGCTGACGAGGCGCGGGCGGAGCCAGCAGCGCCCCCTCCCAGGCTGTTTAAAAGTTGCCCCTGGGGAGCGCGAGCGACCAGGAGCGCAGCAAACAGGACGGGCAAACAGGGCGTGGCGTGTCGAAGGGCGTGGCGCGGCAGTTTGCGCGGGCAGGGCAAGCGGGGGGCCCATCGTCGCTCTGTTGCAGCTGCCTCTCCCTTTGGTGCTTGTAACCTGCTTGCGTAGAACCTGACCATGGTATCAACCAGGCAGAAAAACGTGGCCTCCGCATCTCGTGCGGCATCTCCAGCCACAGTCACCAGTGTGGCTACTCAGACGGAGGGCTCGGGGAAACACGCAGCCGTCCAGGTCCTGGGCTACAGAGTGTGCCCCAGCCTTCTGTCGGTCTCCGACAGCAGTGGAGAGTATGCCTGTGGGAGGTGTGCCCAGGTTGAAGAACTGCTCAGCCAGGTAGCGGAGCTCCGGGAGGAGGTGAACAGGCTCAGGATCATCAGGGAATCAGAGATGGAAATTGACTGGTGGAGGTGCACTCTACCCTCTCTGAGGCAGGCTCACAAGCCTGCCACAGCACAGGCGTCTCCTGTTATGCAGAAGATGGAGGTTCCCTCCTCCTGCCAGGCAGCGGGAGGAGACCTAGATCAAGGGGGGGAATGGAGGCAGGTGCCTATTCGGGGTGGTAGGCGAGCCCTCTCTCTGCCCACCTCACCTTCTCATCTACCCTTAAATAATCGATATGAAGGACTAGAACAAGACAATCTGAATGACAAAGTAGATAAAAACCCGTCCCAGTTGGAGGGGGCGCCTAAGACAAGGCGACCTACACATCGCATTGCCACATCATCCTTCAAAAAAGAAAGAAGGGCTATTGTTATGGGGGGCTCCCTTCTGAAAAGGACAGAGGGACCGATATGCCGACCGGACCCAACCCACAGGGAAGTCTGTTGCCTCCCTGGGGCTCGGGTGAGAGACTTTGCCAAGAAAGTCAAGCGCCTGGTACGGCCCACTGACTACCACCCGCTACTGGTCTTTCAGGCTGGTAGCGATGAAGTAGCAACAAGAAGTCTGAAGGCGATCAAAAGAGACTTTAGGGATTTGGGGCGACTACTCAGAGGATCAGGGGCGCAGGTTGTGTTTGCCTCTGTCCTTCCGATAGGGGGGATCGAAGCTGAAAGGCGTGCTGTTCACATAAACTCGTGGCTTCGAGACTGGTGTGACCGGCAGAATTTTGGGTGCTTTGATCACGGGAAGGTCTATGCTACACCAGGCCTGATGGCACCGGATGGGATGCGCCTCTCTCGGAGAGGGGTAAGGATCTTTGGTCAGGAGTTGGCAGGGCTGATAGATAGGGCTTTAAACTAGAGTCGAAGGGGGAAGGGGCTAAAACCAGGCACGCCGGTGAAGACCTAAGGGATGGTACGCTAGAATCAGAGGGGCTGTGTGCCAGTGAGGTCCTTCAGTCAGATCCACAAGGTGCTGAGTGTAAGGAGACGCACCTGAAGTGCTTCTACACGAACGCACGCAGCATGAGGAATAAAATGGATGAGCTAGAAGTCCTGGCCCAGTCCCACAACTACGACATCATCGGCATAAGCGAAACCTGGTGGGATGAGTCCTGTGACTGGGGTGTTGCGATAGATGGTTACAGGCTCTTCAGAAGGGACAGGCAGGGTAGGCGAGGTGGTGGGGTGGCGATGTATGTGAAGCAGGGGCTGGACTGTGTGGAACTTCAGGTCGGCAATGGCAAAGTTGAGAGCCTCTGGGTAAGGATCAAGGGACAAACGAATAAAGGGGATGTCGTTGTGGGAGTCTGTTACAGACCGCCTGGCCAGGACGATAGCGCCGATAAATTATTCTTTACAGAACTAAGAGAGGCCTCGAGATTAACTCCCCTTGTCCTTATGGGGGACTTCAACTTGCCAGACGTTAACTGGGATCACCACACGGCTGACACGAGCAAGTCCAGGAGGTTCATGAAGCACTTAGATGATAACTTCGTGGTGCAGGTGCTAACGGAGCCAACTAGGAAAGGTGCCCTCCTAGACCTGTTGCTCGAAAACAGAGAGGGTCTGGTGGGAGATGTGGTGATTGGTGGCCGCCTTGGTCATAGCGACCATGAAGTGGTTGAGTTCAAAATTTACGGTGACAGAAGGAAAAGTGCCACCAAAACCTCATCCCTAGATATGGGGAAAGCAGACTTCAGGCTGCTCAGGGAACTAGTCAGAAAGGTCCCCTGGGAAACTGCTCTTGAAGGCCTCGATGTCCACCAGTGCTGGTCATTCTTTAAGCGATGCCTCCTAGAAGCACAAGATCAGGCAATTCCTAAATATCACAAGTCAGGCAGGCGGGGCAGGAGGCCGGCGTGGCTGACCAGGAACATTCTAATGGAGATTAGGTGGAAACAGAGAGTGTTTCGCTACTGGAAGGAGGGCCAGGTGTCATGGAAAGAATACAGGGATACTGTTCGTGTTTATAGGGAGAAAGTTCGTGTGGCCAAAGCACACCTAGAGTTGGAGCTGGCTGTGTCTGTGAGAGAAAACAAAAAGGGTTTTTTTAGATATGTGAATGGAAAAAGGAGAACTAAAGAATACATAGGGCCGCTCCTTGATAGGGAAGATCTCCTCACAGACAATGACATAGGCAAAGCAGAGACGCTTAACGCCTTCTTTGCCTCTGTCTTCAATGCCGATGATGGGCTTCGGGACCCAGGGTGCCCCGAGCTGGAGGACCGGGACGGTGGGGATGACAAACTCCCAACCGACCCTGAACGTGTGCGGGATTTGCTACTCCACCTGGATCCCTACAAGTCCATGGGTCCGGATGGGATTCATCCCCGGGTGCTGAAAGAGCTGGCGGACGTCATCGCGGAACCTCTCTCAATTATTTTTCAACGATCCTGGGAATTTGGAGAGGTCCCGGTAGACTGGAAGCTGGCAAATGTTGTGCCGATTTTCAAGAAGGGTAAGAAAGAAGACCCTAGCAATTACAGGCCTGTCAGTCTCACGTCAGTGCCTGGTAAAATCATGGAGAAGTTGTTTCTCGAAATTACTGAGGCGCACCTGGCGGACAAAGCAGTCATTGGTCCCAGCCAGCATGGGTTTGTGAAGGGTAGGTCCTGCCTAACTAACCTGATTTCCTTTTATGGTAAGATCACCCGTATGGTGGACCAAGGGAAACCAGCTGATGTGATTTTTTTGGACTTCAGCAAGGTTTTGACACGGTTTCCCATAGGATCCTACTGGACAAAATGTCCACCATACAGCTAAATAAAAACATCATACGATGGGTGAGCAATTGGCTAACGGGCAGGGCCCAAAGGGTTATGGTAAATGGGGCTGCGTCAGGCTGGAGGGCGGTCACCAGTGGGGTCCCTCAAGGCTCCATTTTAGGGCCGGTACTTTTCAATATTTTTATAAATGATCTGGATGTAGGAATAGAAGGTATTTTGAGCAAGTTTGCTGATGACACCAAACTTGGAGGAGTTGTGGACTCGAATGAGGGTGGAAAGGCCTTGCAGAGGGATCTGGATAGGTTGGAGAGCTGGGCGATCACCAACCGCATGAAGTTCAATAAGAGCAAGTGCCGGGTCCTGCACCTGGGATGGGGAAACCCTGGCTGCACATACAGACTGGGCGATGAGACGCTGGAGAGCAGCCTAGAAGAGAGGGATCTGGGGGTCGTGGTAGACAGCAAGTTGAATATGAGCCAGCAGTGTGCCCTGGCAGACAGGAGGGCCAACCGTGTCCTGGGGTACATCAAGCACGGCATCGCTAGTAGGTCAAGGGAGGTGATTGTCCCGCTCTACTCTGCGCTGGTGCGGCCTCACCTCGAGTACTGTGTGCAGTTCTGGGCACCACAGTATAGAAAGGACATGAAACTGTTGGAGAGTGTCCAGAGGAGGGCTACGAAGATGGTGAAAGGCCTGGAGGGGAAGACGTACGAAGAACGGCTGAGGTCACTGGGTCTGTTCAGCCTGGAGAAGAGGAGGCTGAGAGGAGACCTCATCACAGTCTACAACTTCCTCGTAAGGGGGTGTCGAGAGGCAGGAGACCTTTTCTCCATTAACACCAGTGACAGGACCCGCGGGAACGGGGTTAAGCTGAGGCAGGGGAAATTTAGGCTTGACATCAGGAGGGGGTTCTTCACAGAGAGGGTGGTCACACTGGAACAGGCTCCCCAGGGAAATGGTCACTGCACCGAGCCTGACTGAATTTAAGAAGAGATTGGACTGTGCACTTAGTCACATGGTCTGAACTTTTGGGTAGACCTGTGCGGTGTCAAGAGTTGGACTTGATGATCCTTAAGGGTCCCTTCCAACTCAGGATATTCTATGATTCTATGAATCCCCATGGTATCAGATTAAAATATTAAAAATTTGTTGAGTTCAGATGTTCTATTCACTCCTTTAATTTGATAATCCAGTCATATCAATTTCTTAATAAATTACTCATTTCTTATTCTTAATTAATTATTTCTTTAATAGCAAATAGCAAGTGATGATGTAAAACCTATTTTCTCTTCTGTTCTCAGATAGGGTGACTTCCATATGGCTGGTACAAGGTGTCATTCATCTCATTAATTGTACTTCTACACATTTTATTCTGAGCAGAATGCAACTTTGTAAGCAGGCAGAGGAGAATGAATGAATTAATAAATAGATAGATAGATAGATAGATAGATAGATAGTTAAAAAAGGAGGAAAAGGAAGAGGGTAAGGGAAAGGGAAAGGGAAAGGGAAAGGGAAAGGGAAAGGGAAAGGGAAAGGGAAAGGGAAAGGGACAGGAAAAGGGAAAGGGAAAGGGAAAGGGAAATCTTGAAAGGAAAATCTTGAAAGGAAAAACCTTGAAAAGAACTGGCCCTAGAATTGAGCCCTAGGGCTTGACCATGAATTGTTGCCTTTGCTCTTTGTTTGGCAAACTGACATCAGGGCCTCCATGGTGTTGTGTACAGCTTCTGCAATTGACCAGAATCTGAGACTGGGCCACAGATTTTTAAGGGATGCCATGAGAGCTGCCATTTACTGAAGGAAGCTGTTTAGTTTTGGTCTTGTATGTGGCTAATACCACCAAATTCCCAGAGAGTCTGGAAAATGGACATCTCCCCCTGGTTGATGAGGGAGTGGTTCAGGAGCATCTAAGTGGGCTCAATGCACACAGATCCATGGGTCCCGATGGGATTCATCCATGTGTGCTAAGGGAGTTGGCAGAGGTGTTTGCCAAACTGCTCTCTATCATTTTTGAAAGGTCCTGGAGAACGGGTGAGGTGCCTGAAGACTGGAGGATAGCCAATGTCACTCCGGTCTTCAAGAAGGGCAAGAAGGAGGATCTGGGAAACTACCTGCCAGTCAGTCTCACCTCTGTCCCTGGATAGGTGTTAGAACAGCTTGTTCTGGATGCCATCTCCAAGCAATTGGAAGGGAAGCAGGTTATGAGGAGTAGTCAGCATGGATTCACCAAAGGGAAATTGTGCTCGACCAACATTGTAGCCTTCTATGAAGACATCACCAGCTGGGTAGATGGGGGAAGAGCAGTGGATGTCATCTACCTTGACTTTAACAAGGCTTTTGATACTGTCTCCCATGACATCCTGCTAGCAAAGCTGAGAAAGTGTGGGATAGATGAGTGGACAGTAAGGTGGGTTCAGAACTAGCTGACTGGCCAAGCTCAGAGGGTGGTGATCAGCAGTGCAGAGGCCAGCTGGAGACCTGTGAGTAGCGGTGTTCCCCAGGGGTCAGTGCTGGGTCCAGTCATGTTCAACATCTTCATCAACGACCTTGATGAAGGAATAGTGTCCGCCCTCAGCAAGTACGCTGATGATACAAAGCTGGAAGGAGTGGCTGACATGCCAGAAGGCTGTTCTGACATTCAGCGAGTCCTGGACAGGCTGGAGAGATGGGCAGGAAGTAACCAAATGAGGTTTAACAAGAGCAAGTGTAGAGTCCTGCACCTGGAAAGGAACAACTGCACGTATCAGTACAGGCTGGCAGGCGACCTGCTGGAGAGGAGCTCTGAGGAGAAGGACCTGGGGGTCCTGGTGGACAACAGGTTGACCATGAGCCAGCAGTGTGCCCTCATGGCCAAGAGGGCCAATGGGATCCTGGCATGCATTAAAAGGAGTGTGGCCAGCAGGTCAAGGGAGGTGATCCTCCCCCTCTACTCTGCCCTGGTCAGGCCTCACCTGGAGTACTGTGTCCAGTTCTGGGCTCCCCAGTACAAAAAAGACAGGGATCTCCTGGAAAGAGTCCAGCGGAGGGCCACAAAGGTGATACGGGGCCTGGAGCATCTTCCCTATGAAGAAAGGCTGAGAGACCTGGGCCTGTTCAGCTTTGAGAAGAGAAGACTGAGAGGGGATCTTATTAATGTTTACAAGTATTTAAAGTGTGGGAGACAGAGGGATTTGGCCAACCTCTTTTCAGTGGTTTGTGGGGACAGGACAACAGGCAACGGCCACAAAATGGAGCACAGGAAGTTCTGCAACAACATGCGAAATAACTTCTTCACGGTGAGGGTGACAGAGCACTGGAACAGGCTGCCCAGGGAGGTTGTGGAGTCTCCTTCTCTGCAGATATTTAAGGCCTGTCTAGACGCCTACCTGGGCAACCTGCTCTAGGGAATCTGCTTTGGCATGGGGGCTGGACCCACTGATCTTTTGAGATCCCTTCCAACCCCTACAATTCTGTGATTAATGAAGACCTGAAATGCATGTTTTATATTCACTCTTCTGGAAAAGACCAAATGGATCATCTGTTTGAAGATACACTTACTGAGACCTTGTGAATAAATAAATAAACAAATAAAATAAAAACTGTACTTCATCCGTGTATATTATAATAAGTTATTACTAGATAGCAAAAGTAGAAAAACTCATGGGTAAACAGCTATATCAAGCTAACTTTGAACTCTTGTAGTAATTGGCAGAATTTTTCTTTCAATATTTCATGTTCCCAGAATCCAGCTACTAGTTCATATGACTGTCAAACACATCAGTGAGGCTTTATAAAGCAGCATGGTAAGTTTTGCACTTTATTAGATTCAAAGAAGCAGTGATGTATATAGGCACTGGAAGATGTTTTCCACACAGTTACAGTATAATCTGGCTGTACCTGTATGTTGCAATGGATACATATGTTCATTTTTGGCTTATACATTTCAAAGTCATTCTTGGAATCTTGAATTTTATCTCTGTGGCTGGTATGAGTTTTTATTAGATGATAGGCAACTCACTTAAATCAGACTTTTTTTTCAGGCAACAATTAATTGCGTTTTTCATGCTTTTCAGGTGCCTGTGTTGAGGTTCCAAAGCATAATTTGTGGACATGAGGAATATTTGCATATGCAGCCAGAGAAAGAAAGATGTGTTTGAATATATAAAATGATATGCACTGTTAAGTCACATGGGAAAATAGCTACTAGTGAATACCTAGAATTAATGGAAGTGTTTGGCTGCAATCACTCTATCAATTTTCCACTTAAAAAATGGGGTTAGTAATTTTTTTTATTTCACAGGATTCAAATAATTTAGTACAGCAGGGATTAAGGAAACATTTGCAGAATACACTGGCACTGCACAAAATACTGCATTTTGCATTTCAAAGCAAAATATCTTACTTTTTTTTTTTTTTTTTTTTTTTTAATTTAAACCAGAAACATATGAAATTAAATGCCTTTAGAACTGGACCACCATACTCTGAAAATGTTGAAACAGAATTTTTACATATTTGCCTTTTTATCCTTTGTTGTCAGGAACAACCATTCAATTATTTGATGAATATTGTAATATATTTTGTTGGAATTAAGCATTAAACCAATTTATTTTTATTGATGCCTTTATTAGCATTGTAATATTATAAAAAAGCCTCAGATTGAATTATTATTTTTATTATTATTATTATTTAAAACAAGATTTAAGCAGTCTGTAGTAAGTACTACTTTCAGTAACATTCTGAAACAGAGATAAAATATTGGTGGTCTAGATATATCTTGGACTTCATCAGATTTGTCAATTATATAAGTCAGGAAACCTCAAAAGCAACTCTAGCCTTCCTTAAATAAGTGCATTTGCAACTTGAGTATATGTATTTGAAATAGGATATAGGGGTGTTTGTGTCTCTATGATTACAGTAATTCATAAATAAAAGATTTAGTGACCAAAGAAATAAGATTTTAAAAGTGGTCGAGATGGTCATCAATGAAAAGATACTAAACCAGTGTTTTATACCTCCCATATTCTTTATTACTCTTCTAGATCTTATTATTTATTATTATTATTGTTGTTGTTGTTGTTGTTTAGTTTTAGGCCATTTTAATGGTGTTTTATATTTCTTTTAGCACTTTTCCTACTTTGAATTTGAAAAAAAATATCCATGTTAAACAAAAGCATTTAAACAAAAGTTTTAGGGCTCATTTTGTTTTATTTGTAAATCAATTTGAGTTGACAACTTTCTGGCATTTCAGTTATTTCTCTGTATGAATGCAAATCAGACCCCAGTGTCTTTTGAATGCGCTTTACTACTGGAACAGCAATAGTAAATATATAACAAATTTAACTATGCGGTTTTTGCATACAAGGAATAGAGCTGTTTAGAAAACACAAGCAATTTATGGTATTTTGTAGATGTAATAGTCATTTTATAGGGCAAAGGGGTTCAGGGTGGCTGGACCCCTTCAAGAAGGCAGTCTAAAAGGCACAGGAACAGGTTGCTCTGTGTGCTGTAAGATGAGCTGGTGCTGAAGAAGACTGGTATGGCTGAACAGGGAACTTTTGCTGAGAATTGAGGAGAAAACAAAATTCCGCCTCCTGTGTAAGAAGGGGTAGTCAGCCTGGGGAGGCTGAAAGGAAGTTGCTAGCATACGCAAGGAAAAAATCAGAAAAATTGAAGCCCAGCATGAGCTCAACCTGACCACTGTGGTAAAAGACATAGTCAACCGGAGATGTCCCAGACGACTAGAGACTTGCTAATGTGACGCCCATTGATAAGAAGGGTCATAAGGAGGACCCATGGAATTACAGGCCTGTCAGCCTGACCCCAGTGCCAGGAAAGGTGATGGAACAGATCATCTTGAGTACAATCACACTGCATGTTCAAGACAACCAGGAGAACAGGCCCAGCCAGCATGGGTTCATGAAAGGCAGGTCCTGCCTGACCAGCCTCATCTCCTTCTATGACCAGGTAACCCACCTGCTGGATGAGGGAAAAGCAGTTTATGTAGTTTGCCTAGACTTCAGCAAGGCCTTTGACATGGTCTCCCACATTATTCTCCTGAGAAGCTGGCAGCCCATGGCTTGGACAGGTACGCTCTTTGCTGAGTTAAAATGGCTGGACAGCCGAGCCCAGAGAGTGGTGGTGAACGGAGTGAAATCCAGCTGGTGACTGGTCACAGGCAGTGTTCCCCATGGGTAAGTATTGGGGTCCATCCTCTTTAATATTGTTACTGATAATTTGTATGAGGGAATTGAGTGCATCCTTAGTAAGTTTGCAGACAACACCAAGCTGGGGACAAGTATCTATCTCCTGGAGGGTAAGGTGGCCCTTCAGAGGGATATGGAGAGGATGGGTCAATGGGCAGAGGCCAACAGGATGAGGTTCAACATGGCTAAGTGCCAGGTCCTGCACTTTGGCCACAACAACCCTATGCAATGTTACTGGCTTGGTACAAAGTGGCTGGAAAGCTGTACAGAGGAAAAGGATCTGGGGGTTCTGGTCGATGCTCACGTGAACATGAGCCAGCAGTGTGCCCAGATGGCCAAGAAGGCCAATGGCATCCTGGCTAGTATCAGGAACAGTGTACCCAGCAGGACCAGGGAGGTGACAGTCCACCTGTACTCAGCTCTGGTGAGGCCGCACCTCAAGTACTGTGTTCAGTTTTGGGTCCCTCACTATAAGAAGGACATTGAGGCCCTGGAGCATGTTCAGAGAAGGACTACAAAGATGATGAAGGACCTGGAACACAAGTCCTATGAAGAGCAGCAGAGGGAACGGGTTGTTTAGTCTAGGGAAGAAGAGGCTTCAGGGGAGGCCTTATTGCTCTCTACAACTACCTGAAAGGAAGGTGTGGGGAGCTGAGGGTTGGCCTCTTCTTCCAGGTGATAGGACTAGAGGGAATGGCCTCAAGTTGTGCCAGCAAAGTTTCAGGTTGGAAATTAGGAGCCATTTCTTCTCTGAAAGAGTAGTCATTGGAACAGGTTGCCCAGGGATGTGGTGGAGTCACCATACCTGGGGGTTTTCAAGGAAAAGTTGGATATGGTGCTTAGGGACATGGTTAAGTGGGCAATATTGATGGTAGGTAGAGAGTTGGTCTAGATGGTCTTGGAGGTCTTTTCCAACCTTAATGATTCTACATAGAATTTTAATGTTGTTGTAGAATTCTATACCCAGATATGTAATGTGTAGGAAAAGTCCATAAGGTTACTAGGATACTAGTCCTTAGGACACCAGGAAGCTTTTCCATAAAGAGCATCTTATTTGTTTGTTTGTGTGTTCTGTTTATTTATTTATTTTATTTATTTATTTTGCTGCCAATTAATTAATTCAATACATTAATTTTAGAGCGAAGCATTTCCTGGCATATCTAAGATCACATGGTAAGGGAAGTAATTTTTTTCTTCCCTGTGTCTTACAAGGATAAATAAACACTGGAACAATTTATATTTTGTTTCCATCATATGAAACTATTTTAACTTACTATAGACCTTGTTTTGCTGAGATGAAGGCATTCTGTTTAGTTACTTTCCTTTTAATCTCAATGAGCTTCTTGCAGGTGTTTATTTTTAAACTAGCTGAGCACAAGGATTCATATAAACTAAATAGCTCTCTAGAAGCTATTCAGTTTTCCAATTTCTAAATCCAGTTCTGCTCTTCTGCTCTCTTTCTTTGTGCTGAAAGACACAGTTAGTATTCCTGCAGTAAAATACTTCTCAGTAAGCCTAAGAGAGAAAGAATCAATGCTGATCTATTTCATACAAATAAATAAATAAATAATATATAAATAAGTAAATAATCCATAAATAACTAAGCCTTGTATTTCCATATGTTTGTAGATACTCACTTTCTCTTTTAGATACATTGGTTGAGTTGTTCAATATTAATTGATACTTGATTCAAAGATTAAGCTTTGAGCTTCAGCAAGTAACATCTTATGGAAAGTAATTTCTTGAAGCATTTTATAAACAACATATAAAATAAAGTTACAGACTGTGGAGTCATGGTTAAGTGAGAAAGGGCATTATTTAATTACAATGAGCAACTCAGGTTTTGAAGGACCATGAAGATAATGTACGCCCAGGGCTGATAACCATGAGTGATGTTACAACTAGAATATGCGGAACTATGTTCAGGAGGAGAGACGACACTGTTGTACCAATCATATTAGTGCTAGAGACGCGTGCACAGAGAAGCTAGACCAATGATAAGTTGTCGGCACGTGCTGTAGGGAGTAGCCTATATATACTTTGTTAGAATACGCAATAAAGGAGAACGATTATACTTGCATCGAGGTTGCGTCGTTACTCCGGGTCCGTCTCCCACTCCAGCAACAGACCATCTGATATCCTGGATTTGCTTACTCTCCAGTCTTGAAAGAACACGTTTATTCCTATGTGGAAAGAATAGCCTATAGTTCATTACATTAGTAAGTGTGCTTGCAAATACGGTTAAATGCACAGGGTCCCTTTTTTTTTTTTTTTTTTTTTTTTCCCAGACTGCTTTTGCAAAAGAAATATATATTCATTTTGCCATTCCCTGGCTTCCACTAGGACTAGATAGCTAGATAGTGCAAATTTACTCAGCTCCTTTTCTCCATTCTAGCAATTCCTATCTGGGGCTTAAAGATACTGAGAATGGCAGTCAGGAGACTGTTATTTTTCAGTATGGAAACATTTGGGAAAATTAAAGCCACACACTAAAATAGAAAGGCTCCCTCTTTCACAACCCTGAAATAGAGATATTTCAGAATACTTCCTTTTTCTTCTGGTAAAGAGACATGTATGAAAGAAGTAATAGATTCCTTTGTTATTGAAGCCACGTACAGTTTAGATGCCTATCTGATGTATGAACAATCTGGAGAGAATTCTTTCCCAAAAGCTTCAGAAGTTGAGTTAATAGCTTCTTGCTTCTTCTTGTGCTGCAGAGCTGAAAGGATATATTCTTGTAAGCATGTCTGTCCTTAAAGACAGAGCTAAATTAACTTTGCATTCCACTTTAAAATTCTTAGATTATAATGGGAGGTTGTGCCACACATGCCTTAAAAGATCCTGATATAAAACAAATAATTAAATATATTCTACAATATTTTATTTAACTCTTTTTTTCCTTTCCCTCACCCTCCTTCATAGATGCACAAGTGTGTTCAGCAAAAAGAGTATATAGTTTTGTGCAAAAAATTTTGTGGAATTTGTATTTGTCTAACTCAACTTCATGTCCTTGAATAACATGGAAAACGAATTGATGAATATATTTGGCTACCAAATAGAGCTATGGCTAACTCTTCATTAGGCATGTCAGTTCCTGATAGAGGTGTCTATAACTGGTATGCCTACTGGTTTTCAAATTCACCTTTGATATGTCCTCTTAGTTACATGATAGTTACATGAACAGCCAACAGTGCTGTTATGTGGAAGATATATGACATATATAAAACTCTTCCAGGTATGTATCTTATATCTAATATAAATGAAATACTGTGCAAGTCTTCAGGATTGTTTTTTTTAACTTGATTTTTTTTTATTTTTCGCACAACTGAAAATGCAGTCATACTCTAAATGCAAACTTGCTTTTATTACATTGTATTTATTGGCTCAGGGCCATATTAAAAGTTACTAATTTTTCTTTTCTCATATTTCAGGGTGTGCAAGTGCTTATATGGTGAAACTTTATTGAGGATTTATATTTGGAACTAAAACAGTAGGAGATATTTTATAACTTTTTTTTTTTTTTTAATTCAAAAACAGTCTGGTTAACAGTTTATTATAATATGATGACCTGATCATGAAATTTCGCTGACAAAATTTGATATTTTTGGCAGAATTCTTCTTTTCAAAATGTTATCAGATAAAATGCAGTTCAATACATTCCTACATCATCTTTCAAATAAAATACTCATTAATTCAAAATTCTGTAGAAATTTGGAATCTCAGGAGTACAAGATTTTCAAACTAAATATTAATATTTCTTGAAACTTCTGCGTATTTGTTAACCTTTGTCTGCATGAGGATAGGCTGTCATCTCAAAAATACATTTTAAACTAATTTCTAAAACCATGAAAGAATTGATATTGGTGGCCTTCTACAATAGTCTTACAGCATTGGTGGATAGGTGAAGAGCAACAGATGTCATCTACCTGGACTTGTGCAAAGCATTTGACACTGTCCCACTTGAAAACCTTGTATCTAAATTGGAGAGAGATGTGTTTGACTGATGGATCACTCAGTGGAAAATGAATCAGCTGCATGGTCACACTCAAAGAGTTGTGGTCAATGGCTCAGTATCCAAGTAGAGAACAGCGACGAGCGGACTGATCCCCTCAGGGATCAGCTCTGTTTAACATCTTTGTCAGTGACGTGGACAGTGGGATCGAGTGCTCCCTCAGCAAGTTTCCCAGTGACACCAAGCTGTGTGGTATGGTCAACATCTTGGAGGGAAGGGATGCCATCCAGAGGGAAACAGACAGGCTTGAGAGGTGGGAGTGTACAAATCTCATGAGCTTCATAAAGGCCATCTGAGACAATGCAACCCAAGCTCAAATACAGGCTGGACAGAGAATGGATTGAGAGCCACCCTGAGGAGAAGGACTTAGGGGTCTTAGTGGATCAGAAGGACAATATAACCCAGCAATGTGCACCTGCAGCCCAGGAAGCCAACCTTATCCTGGACTACATCTAAAGAAACATGACTAGCAGCTCAAGGGAGGTGATTCTTCCCTGCTGCTCCACTCTTGTGAGACCCCACCTGGAGTACTGTGTTCAGCTCTGTTGGAACAAATCCAGAGGAAAACCACAAGGAGGATCAGAAGGCTAGAACACCTCTCCTATGAAGACAGGCTGAGGGAGATGGTACTCTTCAGCCTGGAGATGAGAAGGCTGAGAAGGAGACCATATAATGGTCCTCCAGTACCTAAAGTGGGTCTCCAAGAAAGTTGGAGGGGGACTCTTAATCAGGGAGTGTAGTAATAGGACAAGGGGTAATGTTGTTGATAACACACCAATGTTTTTGTTGCTGAGCAGTGCTTACACTATGTCATAGATTTTTCTGCTTCTCATACTGCCCTGCTAGCCATACTGGGTCTGGCTGGGATGGAGTTAACTTTCCCTGCAGTAGCCCACACAGTGCTGTGCTCTGTGCTTGTAGCTAGAGCAGCACTTGTATCACACCAGTGTTTTGGCTATTGCTAAGCAGTGCTGGCACAGCATCAAGACTCTCCAAACCCCCCAATGCCAGTAGGTTGGAGGTGGACAAGAGGTGGGGAGGGGACATCACCAGGGCAGCTGACCTAAACCAACCAAAGTGATATTGCATAGCCTGTGATGCCACACTCAGCAATAAAAGGTGGGAAAGGGGAAGGGGAGGAGGAGGTTGCGGGGACGGAGGGGCTCTTCTTATGACATTATTTGTCTTCCCAAACAACTGCTATTGAGGCCCTGCTTCCCAGGACGTGGCCAAACATCACTCATTGATGGGAAGTAGAGAATATTTTTTTTCTCTCTCTGTGCTTCTGTATGGTCTTTTTGTTGTTGTTGTTGTTGTTTGTTTGTTTTTTGTCTTTCTGTCTTTCTTTTCCGTTGAATTAAATTTTTCCTTTACAACATACTTTCTTCTCTCTGTTTCTTCTTTTGAAGAGGGGGAGTGTGAGAGTTGTTACGGTGGAGTTTAGCTACCCAGCTGGGTAAAAACACCACAGTAATTTTTGGTGCCCGATATGGGACTCAACGGGTTAAGATAACAACAGATTTGATCAGAGTGCTTTAGAGGGAACTTTAGAGTTATCATACTTAGTTAACAGTTGCTATACACGATATTGTCTGGTTTGCTCTTAATATTTTTCTGTGTGATCCTGTTTTATGCAATCCATGCCATGTTCTCCCTTTTTACTATAAATCCAATCTGAGAAATTGTTAAAGGCTGTGGTTTTGTTCGTTTGGTTGATTGGTTGGTTGTTTTTTGTTTTGTTTTGGTTTTGGTTTTCAGTTCCCTGAGTGTTTTGGTTTTGGTTTTGGTTTTCAGTTCCCTGTGTGGTAAAGCATTGACCTTGAGCCTAATCTGGTATTTGAGCCCTGCGTTGCTATCATCTCTGTCATTCAGGAATTGTCTCTTGGAGAATATTAACAACTACACTCTCCCTTTTTTCTCCTCTGGGAGTCAGTTTATGGATGATATCAGGAATGATACCTCTCCACCTCTCTCTTTTTTCCCTTTGGGATATTTACAATAGCTTTTAAGCATTTTGAAAATCTGTGGGTAACCAACATACTTCTATCACTAAGTCTCCAGAATGTGTTTCTGTTTTTTTCCTAAGGTTAAACAATTAGTTAATAATACCACCCCGGAATTTGCCCTGAGACAGTGTGGTGGTGGGTGGCAAGGTGTATGGACAGGTGCCTGTCACGGTTGTCTCCTCCAGTGGTTTTGAACTTCATCCCTGAACAAATGCGGAATCCTAAAATACTGATTGAATATTTGAAAGATGTATGTCCTGACCATGGCAAAGCTGGAGAACTTCAGCTTGCTGCACTGTGCTGGGGCCTTGCCTGCACCTATTAAATGTCAGTTAATGCTACCCAGTACCCTCAAGGGGAGGAGGAGGTCTCTGAATCCAACAACTATATAACAGACACTGTGGCTAAACCACAGGGCCAGACGTTGGTGGAAGTGGAAGTCAGCTCATTTAGTAAGGGAAGAAGTTCCTCCTCAGAAGTTCTGGGAGGGAGAAGCAAAAGGCACAAGAAGCTCTAAAGCAGAGCCATCACAAAATCAGGAGAAAGAAGAGAGAGTGATCATAAATGAGTCAGAAACCACACAATCCCTATCCCTAAGTAAATTGCAAGATATACAAAGGAATTTCATCCATCATCCAGGCAAGCATATCCTCACCTGGCAGCTCTGATTCTGGGATACTGGAGCCAGTAGCCAAGAAGGCCAGAAAGCCAAGCAGCTGGGATCCCTGTCTATGGTAAGAGTCATTGACAGAGAAATTGGGAGAGAGGCACAGGAGGTGACTCCTGTGAGGTGTGAAGAAAACATATCTCTTCAAGGAAGATATAGTACGTATATCAGCCAGGCAAATGTACCACCAGGGAAAAGGGTCTCCAGGACCTGATAGAATTAGCCATGCTGAAGATGGTTTATAGTGATTTGGACAATGACCAAACACTCAAAGATCCTGATGAAATCCAGTGCACATTGTCCATGTGGCAGGTTGGTACAGAGTGCACCATCATCACGTACCAGCATAGTGGCAGCAGTGAATTGGAGAGATGGGATGGGACCAACAGTGGATGTTCTGTCCAGCCAGCTCCAGCAATATGAAGAAAATCTCTCTGTCCCCTATGGGCCTGCATCTTGTTTGTGCAGAAACTGTCCCAACAGGTTCACTACCTTGAAGAACATACATCTTCCTCCTCACCCAGATGGAGCAGTATCTTAGCCATTAAGTCATCCTTTTCCTGCTCAGGGGAAAGAGTATCAGGGACGCAAAGCAGTTAGCAACCTGTGGTTTTATCTGAGCGACCATGGTAAAGATATGGGGAAGTGAGATGGCAAACCCACCTCAAACCTTGGGTACGTGAACTGCCAGGAAATACAATAGCAAAAAGAAGGTCTCTCAGGAAGATGACTGCTCCAGTTTCTGTTGGACAGTCCCGCAGGGGGAGTAAAAGGGCTAATGTTACTTCTGACCCCGAGGAAGGGACTTCTGCTTTGCATTTGCAATAATTAAATGATAGATATTCAAACCAGGACTAGAGGGGCTCTGGCTCTGCCCAGGCAGAGGAAAGGGACAGATTTACTGGACTGTATGGATCCAATGGCCTGCAACATTGGACCTGCAGGAGTACAGGGCTCTAGCAGACCCTGGCACACAGTGTACCCTAATGCTATCAAGCTACCAAGGGGAAAAACCCATCTCTATTTCTGAAGTGACAGGGGGATCCCAACAGTTATCTGTACTGGAGGCTGAAGTGAGCCTAATGGGGAATGAGTGGCAAATGCACCCCATTGTGACTGCCCCAGAGGCTCCATGAACTCCATGAATCCTTGGCATAGACTACCTCAGGAGAGAGTACTTCAAGAACCCAAAAGGGCACTGGTGGGCTTTTGGCATAACTGCCTTAAGTACGGAGAACATTAAGCATCTGTCTACCTTGCCCAGCCTCTCAGAAGACCCTTCTGTTGTGGGACTGCTGAGCACTGAGCAACAGCAGGTGCCTGTCGCTACCACAACAGTGCATCAGCGGCAATATCGCACCAACCAACACTCCCTGATTTCAATCCACAAGCTGGTTCATAGACTGGAGACCCAAGGAGTGATCAGCAAGATTCACCTTTTAATAGTCCCATATGGCCAGTGCAAAAGTCTAATGGAGAGTGGAGAGTAACAGTGGACTATCATGACCTGAATGAAATCACACCACCACTGAGTGCTGCCATGCCAGACATGCTAGAACTACAATACGAACTGGAGTCAAAGACAGTCAAGTGGTATGCCACAACTAATATCACTAATGCATTTTTCTCCATCCCTTTGGCAGCAGAGTGCAGGCCACAGTTTGCTTTCACTTGGAGAGGCATCCAGTACACCTGGAATCAACTGCCCCAGGGGTTGAAACATGGCCCTACCATTTGCCGTGGACTGGTCAAGACTTCATTGGAACAGGTGGATGCTCCTGAACACCTGCAATATATAAATGACTTCATCATGTGGGGCAACACAGCAGAAGAAGTTTTTGAGAAAGGGAAGAAAATAATCCAAATTCCCCTCAAAGCTGGTTTTGCTATTAAACAGAGTAAGGTCAAGAGATCTGTATAAGAAACCCAGCTCTTGGGTGTAAAATGGCAGGATGGATGTGATCAACAAAATAACTACTATGTCTCCACCAACTAGCAAAAAAGAAGGAGAATGCATGTTCCAGACTACTGTCATCACGTGAGCCCTTTATATCAAGTGACTTGAAAGAACTATTTCAAGTGGGGCCCTAAGCAGCAACAAGCCTTTGAGCAGATTAAAGTGGAACACCACACTAGTGAGGAGACGGGTTGAACAAAAATCTGGGAGAGGACACAACCAAGACAGCTGACCAAAACTGACTAAAGAGACATTCCATATCATTGCTGTCATGCTCAATAAAACTGGGAGGAGCTGGAGAGAGGGCTGTCGTTGTGCCGTGACTGGCTTGGCATCAGTCAGTTGGTAGTAAGCAACTGCATTGTGCAGTCTGTCCTTATCTCAACCCACTAGTTCTTGCAATTTTCTTTTCAGTTTCCTTTTTCATACCATTGGCAGGAGGCGGGGGAAGTGAGTAAATGGCTGTGTGGTTTTCAGCTGCCTGCTGACTTAAGCCACAACAAGGGGGAGGGACTCTTTATCAGGACAAGGGATAACATTTTTAAAGTAGAAAATGGTAGGTTTAGATTAGATATTAGAAAGATTTTTTTTTTTTTTTTCTTTCCATGGGGGGTGTGAAAAGAGGGTGGTGAAGCACTAGAACAGGTTGCCCAGAGAGGTTGGAACTTGATAACTAGATGATATTTAAGGTCCTCTCCAACCTTCTCTCCCTGCTCCCCACCCTCCACTCCACTCTCACGACCCTCCCCCCCCAAAAAAAAGAAAAAAAGAAAAGTTGAATTGTATGTTTGATCCTCTGTATAGTGTGGACATGAAATTGCCTTTAAGCATAACCAATATAGGAGGTGATTACTACCAAAAAATTATTCCCCCAAAAGCTCCCTAGAACATGGTTGGGTGCTGGAAGTGTTTGAGAAGGGCAATGATGTAGCTCTTAGCAACACAACAGAACAGTCATGGACACTGGGACAAAATCTCTACCTTTATTTTCGTATGGTTTGTCAAAATCAGCACGAAACATGTTTTTGAGCTATCAGTGTTGTTAACAGATAAGATCTCAGATGACTAATCTGCAATGCTTTAGCAATGGCCCTTTTTTAAAAAAAATTATTGACAATGTTCAAATTGTCTCTTGAATTGAAACTTCTAGTTGCTTCATTGATACAAATAAGAGCAAACATACACTTACATAGACACAAAAATATTTTTTTCTTTTATTTTTAAATTGAATCAGCAAACAATTGTTTGAATCTTTTTTTTTTTGAGATTTGTTTCAATCATTTTCTTCTTGAAACCTTTTCTTTTTTCTTTCCTAGTTAGCTGTATTTATTTCACTAAAACTGCTTCAGAATGGTTGTTTTATTGTCCAGTTTGACATCTTTTGAAAAACTTAACACATTGCAGTGAAAATCAATGTGTATCTTCTTGAGAAACACATACATGTTTTGATAATACTGCATCCTTCTGTGTAGATTTTGAGAGAGGATTTTTATTTTTTTAGGAAGAAAGATCTTCCTGATCTTTCCCAAAATTAGAATAAGGGCAGCAAAATTTTCACCTTCCATATTCTTTAGCATCAGATATTTATCCTGAAACACCCTTTGACTATGTTCAAACTCAGTCATATCCAATCATCAGCTTTTATCAAACATGCAGGCTTCAAAATATCTGACATGAACCTTGATTTCCCAGGTGATGCTAAGACACTACAAGATTTCAAATCATCGACAAACATGCTGCAACAGCATATGAATGAGAAAGCTGGCTCCCTTGCCACAGACTCATGAATACTTCAGAGAAAAGAAAATGCAGGTTGGTGTTACATTTTTTTTCCTAGAGAATCTACAGCATAATTCTTTTAATGAGATGACAGTTGGAAAATAAATTTTTCTCATTCCACAATGGCATAGGACAATACAGACTGAATTTGCACAAAGGGGATAAAACAGTTGCAATGCACTGGGCTGTAATGAAGAAGCTTCATTTTTAATTCATCAGACGCCTTCATCCAAGCAAATCTTATTTTAGCAAATTCAGTAAATATGCTGATTCATATTCAGTGCAGGAGTAATTCAAAATTTAATATTAATTCACAAAGCTTGTACTCATCATCAGTGTTGGACTATATTTACCAGAGATGCTTCTGAAAAGAAAAATAAGCTTGTTCTACAACTTTGCAGGTGAACAGGTTACCTTTCTGGAGACTGCATTCTTAGTCAGTGGTATATTTGCTTAGAGAATAAAGAGGAAAGGTACATATGTTCCCCATGTTTTGCTTAATTTAAAGTTTGTATTCAGTGTTGCTCAATGAGCAGCATCAGAACTTTCCTTTGCAAAACTTCTTTAGCTTTATGATTGTCCTGGTTTCAGTTAGGATAGAGTTAATTTTTCTCCCAGTAGCTGGTAGGGTGCTATGTTTTGGATTAGGATGAGGAGTGCTGATAACATGCTGATGTTTTAATTGCTGCAGAGCAGTGCTTACACCAAGCCAAGGACTTTTCAGCTTCTCGCTCTGTCCTGCCAGCGGGCAGGCTGGGGGTGCAGCAGGAGCTGGGAGGGGACAGACTCAGGACAGCTGACCCAAACTGGCCAAAGGGATATTCCATACCATCTGACGGCATGCTCAACAATATATAGGGGTGGCTAGCCGGGGTGGGGCGCCGGCTGCTCGGGGTTGGGCTGGGCATCGGTCAGCGGGTGGTGAGCAATTGCATTGTGCATCATTTGTTTTGTACATACTATTATTATTATTTTATTTTTCTGTCCCTAATAAACTGTCTCTATCTCAACCCACAGGCTTCAGTTTTTCTCGTTTCTCTCCCCCATCCCAGAGAGGGAGGGGGGAAGGTGAGCGAACGGCTGTGTGGTGTTTAGCTGCCGGCCAGGTTAAACCACAACAGCCTTTTTGGCGCCCAACGTGGGGCTCGAAGGGTTGAGATAATGACAGATCTGACTAGAGTGTATTAAAACATAATTCTGATAAGCATTATATCAGTTTAATATTTACTAATCACAATGCCGATTTTTGTGATCTCAAGTCTGCTGTGCCTGTTTTCCGAATTGAGTTATATAGCACAATACTTACTGTATGTGTTCCCTGTCATGTTGCTTATCATTACTGGGCGTTGGTACAAGGTTATTATTTTGCTGTACTGTGTAACACTGGCTTACGATATGATAAAATTACCAGCCATGAGACTAATCTGGTATTTGTATTCAGCATTGTCATCAACTCCATACTTTGGGAACCCTACCTCAGGAACTATTAATAATTACACTTTTCATGCTTTTTCTTCAGGGAGCCAATCTATGGAGGGGTCAGGGGAAGATGTTTTTTCCCATTTGTTCACTCTCCCTTTTTTCTCCTCCAGGCGAGTTGTGGTAGCTTTCCAAAACTTCGAATATCCTTGGGATGTTCAGACCAGTATGTTCTCATTGTTATGTCTCCTGAATGCACTTCAGGTTTTGTCTAAGGTTAAACAAATACTTCAGAGTGTCATCCAGAGATCTGTCCTGAGGCAGGATAGTTATGAGTGGCAGGGAGAGTGGGAGGATATGGGCAGGCATCTAGAGCAGTGGGCACCTCCAGTGCTTTGGAAATTTACCCCTGAACAACAATCCTAAAAAACTGGTGGAGTGCTTAAAAAAGGTGTGTCATCACCCTGGCAGTACCAGGCATACAGAAATCACTGCAATGTGCTGGGGCTTGGCCTATGCCTACCGAGCTGCACTCAATGCTAGTATAACCCCAGTGACAGACCCGGCGGCCACTTCAACCCGAGACAGACTCAGCAGCCACTCCAAGCCCTAAAACAGGCTCCAAGGCTGAGCCAGGAAAACAAACTGCACCAGTGTGGGTTGCACCCGTAACCAAGGTGAAAAAATGGTACAGAGAGTCAGGTCGTTTAGAACGCAGAGAGTCTTTCGGTAGGTCTAGGTGTAGAGAAGATGAGGCTGGGCCATCAGAGGAGCAGGAGGATGAAGATGAGGATGTTGCAAAAACAGCAGTATCTAGCCGAAACCTAAACAAGCGTGAGCTACGAGAGGTGCGAAAAGATTTCAGTCGCTGTATAGGCGAGCAGCTTGTCACCTGGCTGCTCTGCTGCTGGGACACTGGAGCCAATAGTGTGGAATTAGAGGGCAGGGAAGCCAGGCGGCTGGGATCCCTTGCTAGAGATGCAGGCATTGACAAAGCAATTGGAGATGGAGTACGACCTTACAGCCTCTGGAGGCGTCTCCTGTCAGCTGTGAGGGAAAGGTATCCCTACAAGGAAGAAATTGTATGTCTTCCAGGCAAGTGGACCACTATGGAGAAGGGAATCCAGTACCTGAGGGAATTAGCAGTACGGGAGGTGATTTATGAGGACCTAGACAATGAACAAATATCCACAGATCCAGATGACGTCAAGTGTACACGACCCATGTGGCGGAAGTTTGTACGAAGTGCACCATCATCATATGCCAGCTCATTGGCAATAATGGCCTGGAAAAAGGATGAGGAACCCACAGTGGATGAAGTGGCTAAACAACTCCGGCAGTACGAAGAAAGCCTCTCCTCTTCCTTACAGGCCTGCGTCTTGGCTGTGGAGAAACTTTCTGAAAAGGTCCACCACCTTGAAGATAGATTATTTTCCTCCCCACCTGAACAAACCAGTGTCTCTGCTATTAGGGGTAAGCGCTCATCCGTGCAAGGAAGACCATATGGTGGATACACACCTCGTGCCATCCTGTGGTTTTACCTACGTGACCATGGAGAGGACATGAGAAAATGGGATGGAAAATCCACCGCGACCCTAGAGGCACGGGTATGTGAGTTGCAAAAGAAAACAAACAGGAAAAAGGGGGTCTCTGAAAAGTTTGCTGCTCCAACTTCCAGCAGGCAGTCCTCCAGACACAGAAATGAAGATTCTGATCAGGACTAGAGGGGCCCTGCCTCCAGCCAGGGGGAGGAAAGGGACAATCGAGTTTATTGGACTGTGTGGATTCAATGGCCTGGCACGTCAGATGCACAGAAGTATAAGGCTTTAGTAGACACCGGTGCACAATGTACTCTAATGCCATCAAGTTATAAAGGGCCAGAACCCATCAGTATTTATGGGGTGACGGGGGGATCCCAGCAGTTAACTGTATTGGAAACTGAAGTGAGTCTAACTGGGAATGAGTGGCAAAAGCACCGTATTGTGACTGGCCCAGATGCTCCATGCATCCTTGGCATAGACTACCTCAGGAGAGGATTTTTCAAGGACCCAAAAGGGTTCCGCTGGGCTTTTGGCATAGCTGCCTTAGAGACAGAGGGCATTAAACAGTTGTCTACCTTGCCCGGTCTCTCAGAGGACCCTTCTGTTGTGGGGCTGCTGAGGGTCAAAGAACAGCAAGTGCCAATCGCTACCACAACTGTGCACCGGCGGCAATATCGCACCAACCGAGACTCCCTGATTCCCATCCATAAGCTAATTCGTCAACTGGAGAGCCAAGGAGTGATCAGCAAGACTCATTCACCTTTTAATAGTCCCATATGGCCAGTGCGAAAGTCTAATGGTGAGTGGAGACTAACAGTGGACTATCGTGGCCTGAACGAAGTCACACCACCACTGAGTGCTGCAGTGCCGGACATGCTAGAACTCCAGTATGAACTGGAATCAAAAGCAGCCAAGTGGTATGCCACAATTGATATCGCTAATGCATTTTTCTCCATCCCTCTAGCAGCAGAGTGCAGGCCAGTTTGCTTTCACTTGGAGGGGTATCCAATACACGTGGAATCGGCTGCCCCAGGGGTGGAAACACAGCCCTACCATTTGCCATGGACTGATCCAGTCTGCGCTGGAGCAGGGGGAAGCTCCTGAACACCTGCAGTACATCGATGACATCATTGTGTGGGGTGACACAGCAGAGGAAGTTTTTGAGAAAGGGAAGAAAATAGTCCAAATCCTTCTAAAGGCTGGTTTTGCCATAAAACAAAATAAAGTCAAGGGACCTGCACGAGAGATCCAGTTTTTAGGAATAAAATGGCAAGATGGACGTCGTCAAATCCCAATGGATGTGATCAACAAAATAACAGCCATGTCTCCACCAACTAGCAAAAAGGAAACACAAACTTTCCTAGGTGTCGTGGGGTTTTGGAGAATGCACATTCCAAATTACAGTCTGATTGTAAACCCGCTCTACCAAGTAACCCGTAAGAAGAATGATTTTGAATGGGGCCCTGAGCAACGACAGGCCTTTGAACAAATTAAGCAGGAAATAGTTCATGCAGTAGCCCTTGGGCCAGTCCGAACAGGACCAGATGTAAAGAATGTGCTCTACACCGCAGCCGGGGAGAATGGCCCCACCTGGAGCCTCTGGCAGAAAGAGCCTGGGGAAACTCGAGGTCGACCCCTAGGGTTTTGGAGCCGGGGATACAGAGGATCTGAGGCCCGCTACACTCCAACCGAAAAGGAGATATTGGCAGCATATGAAGGAGTTCGATCTGCTTCAGAAGTGGTCGGTACTGAAGCGCAGCTCCTCCTGGCACCCCGACTGCCGGTATTGGGCTGGATGTTCAAAGGAAGGGTCCCCTCTACACATCATGCAACTGATGCTACATGGAGTAAATGGGTTGCACTGATTACTCAGCGGGCTCGAATAGGAAACCCCAGTCACCCAGGAATCTTGGAAGTGATTATGGACTGGCCAGAAGGCACATACTTTGGGATGTCATCAGAGGAGGAGGTGGTCCGTGCTGAAGAAGCCCCATTGTACAATAAGCTACCAGAAAATGAGAGGAGATATGCCCTGTTCACTGATGGGTCCTGTCATATTGTGGGAAATCATCGGAGATGGAAAGCTGCTGTATGGAGTCCTACACGATGAGTTGCAGAAGCTGCTGAGGGAGAAGGTGAATCGAGTCAATTTGCAGAAGTGAAAGCCATCTAGCTGGCTTTAGATATTGCTGAACGAGAAAAATGGCCAGTTCTCTACCTCTACACTGATTCGTGGATGGTAGCAAATGCCCTGTGGGGGTGGTTACAGCAATGGAAGCAGAACAACTGCCAGCGCAGGGGCAAACCCATCTGGGCTGCTTCATTGTGGCAAGATATTGCTGCCCGGGTAGAGAACCTGGCTGTAAAGGTACGCCATGTAGATGCTCATGTGCCCAAGAATCTGGCTACTGAAGAACATCAAAACAACCAGCAGGTGGATCAGGCTGCTCAGATTGAAGTGGCTCAGGTGGACCTGGACTGGCAACATAAGGGTGAATTATTTATAGCCCGATGGGCCCATGACACCTCAGGCCATCAAGGTAGAGATGCAACATAGAGATGGGCTCGTGATCGAGGGGTGGACCTGACCATGGACACTATAGCACAGGTTATTCATGATTGTGAAACATGTGCTGCAATCAAGCAAGCCAAATGGTCAAAGCCTCTTTGGTATGGAGGACGATGGCTGAAATATAAATATGGAGAGGCCTGGCAGATTGATTACATCACACTCCCTCAAACCCGCAACAGCAAGCGCCACGTACTTACAATGGTGGAAACGACCACCGGGTGGTTGGAAACATATCCTGTGCCCCATGCCACCGCCCGAAACACTATCCTGGGCCTTGAAAAGCAAGTCCTATGGCGACATGGCACTCCAGAAAGAATTGAATCAGACAACAGGACTCATTTCCGAAACAACCTTATAGACACTTGGGCCAAAGAACATGGTATTGAGTAGGTGTATCACATCCCCTATCATGCACCAGCCTCTGGTAAAGTTGAGCGATACAATGGACTGTTAAAGACTACACTGAAAGCAATGGGTGCTGGGACATTCAAAAACTGGGACACACATTTGGCAAAGGCCACCTGGTTAGTCAATACTAGGGGATCTGCTAACCGAGCTGGACCTGCCCAGTCAGACCTGTTACGTACTGTAGAAGGGGATAAAGTTCCTGTAGTGCACATAAGAAACATGCTGGGAAAGACAGTCTGGGCTACTCCTGCCTCAGGAAAAGGCAAACCCATTCGTGGGATTGCTTTTGCTCAGGGACCTGGATGCACTTGGTGGGTAATGCAAAAGAATGGGGAGGTCCAATGTGTACCTCAAGGGGATTTAATACTGGGTGAAAATAGCCCATGAGTTAAACTGTATTATGTTAATTATTATATAATACTGTATGTCATCACTACCATGATCCCTATATGTCAATGTCCTGTTAATGGTATCACAGTAACAACCACACAGATACTGATGAATGAATTTTGATAGAATTGGACAAGCAAAGTGATGTGATGGAACGAGAACTGGCTTCAACGTGTGACAATCCAACATCACACACCATCTCTTCTGTGCTGAAAGACTGCAATGACAGATGGAGCCTGAAGTCAGTCATAGACTATGCAAACTCAATGGACATTATATATATATATTATAAATGAAAATGGTAGTCAATTGGAATCTATTGGAAAGGGTGTAACCTGAGCATGACATAAATGGTATGGAATAAGGGGTGGATATATGTCCTGGTTTCAGTTAGGATAGAGTTAATTTTTCTCCCAGTAGCTGGTAGGGTGCTATGTTTTGGATTAGGATGAGAAGAGTGCTGATAACATGCTGATGTTTTAATTGCTGCAGAGCAGTGCTTACACCAAGCCAAGGACTTTTCAGCTTCTCGCTCTGTCCTGCCAGCGGGCAGGCTGGGGGTGCAGCAGGAGCTGGGAGGGGACAGACTCAGGACAGCTGACCCAAACTGGCCAAAGGGATATTCCATACCATCTGACGGCATGCTCAACAATATATAGGGGTGGCTAGCCGGGGTGGGGCGCCGGCTGCTCGGGGTTGGGCTGGGCATCAGTCAGCGGGTGGTGAGCAATTGCATTGTGCATCATTTGTTTTGTACATACTATTATTATTATTTTATTTTTCTGTCCCTAATAAACTGTCTCTATCTCAACCCACAGGCTTCAGTTTTTCTCGTTTCTCTCCCCCATCCCAGAGAGGGAGGGGGGAGGGTGAGCGAACGGCTGGGTGGTGTTTAGCTACCGGCCAGGTTAAACCACAACAATGATGTAGTCTGCATAAGTGAGGGATGGCTTTCCCATAAGAACTGTCGGTCTGCACTTGCAAACACACACAAGTACACAGCTTGCAAAATAAAGTACATCATGCCCTTGTATTTTTAATGTCTTGCTGCAGATATCTGTGCAAGTGTGTTTTTTCTTCAAATGAAACGTGAGTGATGGAATTCTATCCTAAGCATAAAATGAAGAATTTTAATCCTTCAGGTTCTTACATGACCTAGCATTATTCTAGGTTATTCTAGTCTCTCTTACCTCTACCTCCTTCCCCAGTCACTGAAAACTTTTTCACAAAATGCTACAAACAAACAAACAAACAAATAAAAAAACTACATATTCAACTCTGTGTGGAAGATTAAAAAAAAAAAAAAAAAAAAAAAGGCAAGAATTGAGAAAATCAAATCAACAAATTAACAACATTCCTCTAAATGCCTAAATCTGCTTTGCAGCTCCAAAACACAATGCCCTGGACCAGTTTCAGAGGCAAATACTCAGTCAAAGTATATTCCCATACTTTTAAAGCTTGTGCCCCACTTTGTCAGTTTACACCTGCAAAACTCTAGATCTGTCAAAGAGTCTGTTGCAGAAAATATGTAACGTTTTTCTCACTTGTGAAATTATTGTTGAATAGGTTTTCCTAATTCTTTTTGCAGACTGGTCAATGAAAATATTATGAATGTAGGTATGTAGCCAAGCTGACACTGAGAAGATGAAAATATTCCTGACAGTGCTGAAAATCTGGGAAATAAAATGCAGATGAAATTCAAAAAAAAAATTAAAAGACATAATATTCTTCTATAATATGTCACACAAGATATAATATTCTTAGTTTTATAGATACGATAATATTTTCTGAGCTAACAATTACTATTCAGTAATGATGTCTTGAAGTTATTAAATAAAGCTGAAAAACATCAACTTGTTTAAATGTTCAAAAAAGGGGCAGAGGGAAGAAATAGATGATGGAAAATATTAAGAAACACAGAAAAAATGAAACAACATTGAGAAACTATATGTTTTGGCCTCAGTTTGAATACTTTGACTCATAACCCTATGTCACAATGTATATCACACAACTGGGTTAGGTACTCACAAGAACAGCTAGAACAATAAAAAGCAGAGCTACTATAAGGTAGTGAAAATATAGAAAAGCATTCTTCAGCATTCAGAGAGAGATAGAGAGAAGATACGACAATGAAATATATGATCACGTGTCAGGAAGAAAATGAGCACTCTCAATTGTTTACTCTCACCTCGAATAAAGGAACAAAGAATTCCACAAAGACTTTAGCAGGCTGTAGATTCAAATTAGGAACTTATTCAAACAATAAACAGTTTGACTGTGAATTGCATGCCGAAATCATTACAGACTCCATCATTTTAGTGTTCAAAAAGCTATTAATTGTAAAATATATCAATCCACTCAGGGATATAGGATGGAAGTACTAATGCAAATACAAACATAATTGGCTCAAGAGGTCCCAGACCAGCAGAATACCATAGATTTGATAATATCCTTTGTTTATTGCTGTTGGTTTTTTTGTTTGTTTTTGTTTTTGTTTTACTATATTCTTCATTAGGCTTTAACTATTGAATGATGTTGGAATGACATTGGGCTAGATGAATCTTCTGTCTGACCCACTACAACCATTCTTAAGTCTTATGGAAATTAATATGAAGCTTAGTTAACTTTTTCATTTTGATAGGAAAAAAAAAAAAAAAAAAAAAGTGCTGCATTTCATTCTGCCTAATTTTATAAGTAGGTTTTCTTTAGAGGTTGCTTAAAAGAAAATTTTGAATAAAAGAAAAATAATATAATTTGCCTAATTTGCCTTCCATTCAAATACTCTGCTATAAATGGAAGAAAGTTGTTTATGAAACATGTTAGACTTGTATGTTGATCTTAATTTCTGCTTGTCTGCATAGAGCTCCTTGAAAATGCAGAAGTGAAAATGCTAATTTGATCCTCAGTGCATGGTGAGGGGTGTCAGTCATAGATGTATTGAGCTTAGTAAGGCAAAAGAATTTGGCAGATGATTGTTATGGCCAGCAAATAACTCTCTGTTATACTGGAAAATCAGGATATTTCTCTAAGCTTTTAAAAATAGTTTATTGTTCACACATAAAGTTATTAAAAAAAACAAACAAACAAAAACAAAAAAATGCATAGGTATGCACTATAATCCATCTGTGTTTGTAGAGATTTCCTGAAATTAGCATTAGAAAATTTCTTTTTTTTTTTTCTTTTTTTTTTTTCTTTTTCTTCTCTGTTATTCCCAATTAGTCTTACCAAAGGAAAATGGTCCTTTGTAGGTCCAAAACAATCTAAATAGTAATGGCTCTGAGAGCAATTCAAGGCCTGCCAGCCCCTGCACAGCCCCTAGGGCTCCCCATACCCTGCTCAGAGCCCAGGGCCTCATTTCAGCCTAGCCCAAGACCACCAGTCACTGTCTCAACAAGGCCAAAGCAGGGCTGATCTTTGACATGGTCTTAGGTATGGTCTCCTCTTGACCTGCCTAGAGCCCCAGCCTGCAACTGCAATGGGCTGTTGCTTGCTGTGTCTGCATCTGTCAAGGACCCAGCACCCAGTGCTGCCTAGGTGATGAAAGTTACATGGTTGCTATTACCCTGTTGCTAGTGTTACAGAGTGTTATCTGGTAGTATCATTTCAAAGACAGTCAGATTGGCCTCTGGACTTCTTGTTTCAAGAGATAACTCCAAGGTAGAAAAAGGTAAGACCCCAGTTAGAGTGAAAAATTGAATTTCTGCACATATTCTTAAACTAATAAAAATCATTTTTTTTATTTTTTCAAGGCATATTAACTAAGGATCTTATCAGTTTACCATGTCTGATGATCATACACAACTCAGTT
>CM021697.1:128419026-128500249 GCA_011074415.1 Stictonetta naevosa
TATATAGAGCAGGAAAAAAAAAAAAAAAAAGACATCTGAGAACTATATTCTCAACGTCTACCAGTGATGTGATGTCAAACCAAACAAAAACAATAGAGCACACCTTCATTTTATTGTAACAGTGACAGCACTATAGAAATTTCCTTTAAAAAAAGTCCTAAAAAAAGAAATTTCCTAAAATGTGGTAGACTTCAAGTGATAGAATCCTCATAGGACTTGTGTTCCAGACGCTTCACCAGCTTCGTAGCCCTTCTCTGAACACATTCCAGGGCCTCAATGTCTTTCTTGTAGTGAGGGGCCCAAAACTGAACGCAGTACTTGAGGTGCGGCCTCACGAGAGCTGAGTACAGGGATGCAATCACCTCCCTGGTCCTGCTGGCTATGATTTCCCTGATACAAGTCAGGATGCCCTGGGGCACACAGCTGGCTTATATTCAGGCAAGTATTGATCAGCACCCCCAGATCCTTTTCCTCTGCACAGCTTTCCAGCCACTCTACCCCAGGTCTGTAACATTGCATGGGGTTGTTGTGACTAAAGGGCAGGAACCGGTACTTAGCCATGTTGAACCTCATCCCGTTGGCCTCTGCCCATCGACCCATCCTCTCCAGGTCCATCTGCAGGACCTACCCTCCGGCAGATTGACACTTTCCCCCAACTTGGTGTCATCTCCAAACTTACTAAGGATGCACTCAAGTCCCTCATCCAAATCATCAGTAAAGATATTAAAGATGATAGGCCCCAATACTGACCCATGGGGAACACTGCCTGTGACCAGTCACCAGCTGGATTTCACTCCGTTCACCACCACTCTCTGGGCTCGGCTGTCCAGCCAGTTTTTAACTCAGCCAAGAGTGTATCATGGGCCTCCAGCTTCTCCAAGAGAATAGTGTGGGAGACTGTGTCAAAGCCTTTGCTGAAGTCTAGGTAGATAATGTCAACAACCTTTCCCTCATCCAGCAGGTGGGTTACCTGGTCATAGAAGGAGATGAGGCTGGTCAGGACTTGCCTTTCATGAACCCATGCTGGCTGGGCCTGTTCTCCTGGTTGTCTTGAACATGCAGTGTGATTGTACTCAAGATGATCTGTTCCATCACCTTTCCTGGCACTGGGGTCAGGCTGACAGGCCTGTAATTCCATGGGTCCTCCTTATGACCCTTCTTATCAATGGGCGTCACATTAGGAGGTCTTCAGTCATCTGGGAACCTCTCTGGATGACCATGACCAATGATGGATGATAGAAAGTGGTCCAGCAATCACATCTGCCAACTCCCTCAACACCCTCAGGTGGATCCCATCTGGCCCTATGGTCTTGTGACAGTCCAAGTGGAGCAGCGGGTCTATAACTGTTTCCAAATGAACTGTGGGCAGGTTCTTCTGCTCCCATCCAGGTTGGGAGGCTGTGTACTCCAATGATAGGTGGTCTGGCTAGTAAAGACAGATGTAAAGAAGGCGTTAAGAACCTCAGCCTTTCCCTTATCCTCAGTAGTCACATTTCCCCCTGCATCCAGTAAAAGATGGAGATTTTCCTTGGACCTCCTCTTGCCATCTATATATTTATAAAAACATTTCTTGTTATCCTTAACTGAAGTGGACAGGCTGAGCTCATACCAGGCTTTGTCATTCCTGATTTTTTCCCTGCATATGCTGGCAAATTCCTTGTACTCTCCCTGAGTTGCCTGTACCTTCTTCCACCAGACATAAACTCTCTTTTTCTCCAGGACACTCAGGAAAAGTTCTCTGTTCACACATGCCAGTCTTCTTCCCCAGCGGCTCATCTTACAGCACAAGGGGACTGCTTCTGTGCCTTGCAGACTTCATGAGGTGCGTCCAGCCTCCCTGGAGCCCTCTGCTCTTCAGGACTGACTCCCGAAGTACCAACTCTACCAGTGTCCTGAACAACTCAAAGACAGCCCTCTGGAAGTCCAAGGTAGCAGTTTTATTAACTCCACTTCTGACTTCACCAAGAATAGAAAACTCTGCCATGTTATGGTCACTCTGCCAAAGACAACTCCTGACCACCACATCTCCCACCAGTCCTTCTCTGTTTGTGAACAGCCGATCTAGTGGGGCACCCCCTCTGGCAGGCTCACTAACCAGCTGAGTCAAGAAGCAATCTTCCACACACTCCAGGAACCTTCTAGATTGCTTCCCAAGGGCTGTATTGTATTTCCAGCTTATGTCCAGGAAGTTGAAGTCCCCCCAAGAACAAGTGCTGGCAATTGAGCAACTTCTGCCAGCTGCTTATAGAATGCCTCATCCAAGTCAGGACCAGATGTTTTTCTTATTGCCTTAAACAGCTGGTTGCAGAATTGACTTGCTGAGGTTCTCTGGAACAAGTAACAGAAATGGTTGTCAGGTAGTTGAAAAGAACAGTTACTTTATTGTTTATAGAGTTTATAAACCCTCTGTGGCCAATATTACCAGTGATTTAGGAAACGGAAGTTTATTTTTTTTGAGAATGCAAGAAGAAAAAAAAAAAAACATTGTTGAAGGTAATTACTTCTGCAAATGCTAATTTATATATATAAATACATATATGGTTATATTAAAACATAGATTTTTACTTAAGTTTGGGGAAATTTTGCATCATTCCCTGTGTAAAACAGGATCGAATTATAAATAAATAAATAAATAAATAAACAGATGATTAATTCAGTAGCTACAAACCTAGACAGGATATGCCACATTGTTCCTATAATTAAATATGAAAGCTTTTTCATCAACCAGCACCCCCAGATCCTTCTTCTTTGAGCCGCTCTTAGTCCATTCTTTGCCTAGCCTGTATTTATGCTTGGGATTGCTTTGACCCAGGTGCACAACCTTGCACTTGCCCTTGTTGAACCTCATGAGGTTCACATGGGACCACCTCTCAAGCCTGTCTGGTTCCCCTTGATGGCATCCCTTCTCTCCAAGGTGTTGACCATAACACACAGCTTGGTGTCGTTGGGAAACTTGCAGAGGGAGCAATTGATCCCACTGTTCATGTCACTGACAAAGTTGTTAAACAGAGCTGATCCCAATACTGACCCCTGAGGGGATCAGTCCACCCGTCACTGCTCTCTACTTGGATATTGAGTCATTGACCGCAACCCTCTTGAGTGTGACCATGCAGCTGATTCCTTTTCCACTGAGTGGTCCATCAGTCAAACCCGTCTCTCTCCAATTTAGATACAAGGTTTTCAAGTGGGACAGTGTCAAATGCTTTGCACAAGTCCAGGTAGATGACATCTGTTGCTCTTCACCTATCCACCAATGCTGTAACCCATCATATATCAGCACCAGATTTGTTAGGCAAAATCTGCCCTTAGTGAAGCCACGCTGGTCGTCATCAGCCACCTCTTCATTTTCCTTGTGCCTTAACATAGCTTCCAGGAGGATCTTTTCCATGATCTTGTTGGGCACAGAGTTAAAAATGACTGGCCTGTAGTTTCCTGGCTCTTCTTTTTTTCCCTTTTTATAAATGGGGGTTATGTTTCCCGTCTTCAAGTCCATGGGAACTTCACCAGACTGCCACAAGTTCTCAGATATGATGGGCAGAGGCTTAGAAGTGTTTTTTGTTTGTTTGTTTGTTTGTTTGTTGTTGTTGTTGTTGTTGTTTGGGGGGGGGGGGGTTGTTTGTTTGCGTGTTTGTTTTTGTCTGGAAATTTAAGGCTGTCCTGAATGACATAGTCATCAAATACAGAGAAGAAATTGTCCGAAATGTAATCAAAAGGAATATTTTAAAATCTGTAATAAATATGGAGTTTAGATATTGTCTGCAAAATAATTTAATACCGAAAATGTCATTCATCATATGGAAGTTACAGATCAAATTATTTCTTTTGTGTCATTAAGCTAGAACCCATAGCAGACACTTTCCAGGTAAACACTGCAAGAACCATGTTATGGTGTTCTGAGAAGGGTTACTCCCAAGCAGTGAAGCAAAATCTGTTTGATTTTGCTTCAAACAGATACAGAAATCTATTTGATTTTGTTATATGAGCAGAAAGATACTGGGTTAGAATGAATCAAAGTATAATTCTGCATTTTAAGCATTAGAGAATTTAATGAGGGGTGTATTAACTTCACAATCATGTTGCAAAGATAACTTAATACTACATAGTGAATTAAACCAAATGATGAAGTCACTAGTTCTTTCTGGACCAATGAATGTTTAATTGTGCTATGCAAAGAGGAAAGAATTTTAAACAGGGAGACTAGGAGGTTCATAATTCCTGAGAACTGGTGATGGCTATTTTATTGGGCTTATGTGTGGCAAGGTTTCAGTGGCAGGGGGTGCTGCAGGGGAGGCCTCTGTGAGCAGAGCCCAGCAGCTGCCCTTGTCACATCAGAGCAGCTCCAGCTGGCTCCAAAAGGGGCCTACCACTGGCCAGAGCCAAGCCAGGGAGCAACACTCGTTGTGCCTCTGGGAAAGCAGATTTAAGAAAGGGGAAAAAAAATGCTGTGCCACAGCAGCTGGGAGAGAAGACTGAGAAAATGTAAGAGAACCAGCCCTGCAGACACCAAGGTCTGTGCAGAAAGAGGGCAGGAGGTGCTCCAGGCATGGAGCAGAAGCTCTGCTGTGGCCCATGGAGGAGCCCCTGGTGGAGCAGGTGGATGTGGCCTGGAGGAGGCTGCAGCCCATGGAGAGGAGCCCGTGGTGGAGCAGGAGGTGGCTCCAGCACATGATGGAGCAATTGCTGAAGAACTGAAGTCTATGGAAAGCCCACACAGAATCAGTTTGAGAAGGATGGCATCCTGTGGAAGGGACCCCACACTGGAGCTTGGGAAGAGAGTGAGGAAGAAGGAGAGGTAACAACAAAGTGTTGTGCACTGACCACAACCACTATTCCTTGTTCCCCTGTGCCATTCAGAGAGAGGAGGTAGAAGAAGGTGGATTCAGGGAACATGTTTTTAGGTTGCTTTTAGTTCTTGCATCTCTAGTATGTTAATAAGTCAATAAATTATACTAATTATATAATGTTTTATCATATTAAGTATGTTATTATTGGTGTTAAATATTTACTATAATAATTTGTGTTATAATGTTAGCTAAATATGCATTATAATATTTATATTGTCTAGTTATTATTTTATTAATTATTATAAATATCTAGATTTAGGGCTTATGAGTTTACAAGTTCATCTAGCTAGGATCTAAATATATAAATAATCTAAAGTTTATCTTCTAATATACACACTTGTCTACTCAAGTATAAAGTAACATCTGAATCCTGAAACAGAAGGAATAATGAAATAAATATTTTTCTTTTCCAGGAAGAACTTTAGATTCCCTTGGGAGAAGGGTGTTAGCATAAATGTATGTATAAGATCTTACAAGGATGGAGTCAAAGCAGAATAAGGTACTCCAAAGACAATGATCCAATATGGATCATAGAATGGTTAGGTTAGAAGGGAACTCAGGAGGTAATCTGGTCGAATCCCCTACACAAGCAGGGCCACCAGCTGCACAGGACCATGGTTAGGCAGCTTTTGAACATCTCCAAGGAGGGAGACTCCACCACCTGTCTGGACGACCTGTGCCAGTGCTCAGTCACGATCACAGTAAAGAAGTGTTTGCTAATGTTCAGGGGAAATATTCTGTGCTTTGTCTTGTGCCCATTGCCTCTTGTCTGGGTAACACTAAAAAAAGCCTGACTCTGTCCTCTTTGCATCCTCCCTTCAGGTATTTATAGACATCGTGACTGGTGATTGGAGACAGCCAGCATGGCTTCACAAAGGGCAAATCATGCCTGACTAGCTTGGTGGTCTTCTATGACAGAGTGACAGTATTTGTGGACAAAGGAAGAGCAACTGATGTCATCTCCCTTTACTTGTGGAAAGCCTTTGATACACAACATCCTTGTCTGTAAATTGGAGAGACATTGTTTTGATGTATGGATTGTTCGGTGGATAAGAAATTGGCTACATGGTCACATCCAAAGACTTGCGGTCAATGGCTGAATGTCCAGATGGAGACAAGTGATGAATGGTGTCCCTCAGAGGTCATACTGGGATCGATATTATTTAACATATTTGTTGACGATATAGACAGTGGGATCAAATGCTCCCTTTGCAGATATGCAGATGACACCAAGCTGACCGGTGCAGTTGATACTCTAGGGGGAAAGGATACTTTTCAGAGGAACTTTGACAAGCTTGAGAGGTGGGCCGATGTGAAACTCATGAAGTTTCATGTGCTTCTTAGAACTGTGAAAATGTCAGCATCTAAAATAACTAGCATCTACAATGTACTGTTATGTACTTACACATTTACATTTAAGGAAAAATAAATAAATAAAAAGCCTCACTCAACATTTTTGAATATCCAGCTTTGCAAATGCACAGATTGTTTTCAAATGTATCCGTATTAAAATTTACATATGTAGAGAATAGAGTATCTAATCCCAAGTTTGTCAACACCATTTAGTCAAGAACTATCGGTCTTTCAAGGGCATTTGTACCAAAACCATAATATACATGCACAAAACTGTTTCTGTTTCCAGAAGGTTTTTCTCATGAAAAGTCTAATGAATCTTGAAAAATATTGTGTCATGTAAGTCTTATGGTCATATTTCAGAAAACTGGTCTCTAATATCCATAACATAGCAAAGCCTAATAGCTGACAAAAAATACATTTTATGTTTATAGATTTTTTTTATAGGTTAACAAAAATCTGCTAGGGTACAATATCATCTTAACTATACAGACATAGTGACTGATTTTCTTAATATATTATATTATTAGCTTGAAGCATTACTGATTGAATTGAAATGATTCAGCCAAAATTTATTTAGAAAGACATAAAAGAAGAGCTTCTATGGCCCTTTATAATGCCAAGAGAAATACAGGCATTTATTACTTTGTGAGATAATGCTGAACATTACTGATGGCTACTGTCAGAGGACAATTGACTTAATGGAACATTCTAGTTGAAATAACAGATTACTATATGACTTAAATATTTACAAAGATTGATTACATTCTTACAGCTGAATCATATTGCAGATATCACTGCTTAATCATGAAAAAGTACTTGTAAAAAACAGGTCTGTCAGGTAAATAGATTTTACACTAGTTCTGGAAGTGACTACTTTCAAGACTTTTGAAAAACATGTTTTGGGGGAGGATTTCTTCCTCATTAGTGCATAGAAAAACAATACTGAGCACAGTATCTATTAACTCAGTGCCTGATGAATTACCATGTATAAACATTATAATAAAATATCATATTTATATTTTCCAAGGGGAGCACTTGCTGTGTTCATTCTACTAAATTGGGTAATATATGAAAGTGGAGTGCTGCATTTCTAGTAGAGTGTAAAGTACTGTGGAATAATCAGGATTAGAATTTATGACAACATTATTTGGAAAGTGGTAACCTTTATGTAATTCCTGTATCTTGTATATAGTAACTCTCTGGTTAAATTTTCAACTCTGTGTACCACTACCCTCTAAATTCTTCAAATAATCTCTGTTCAAAGATACTATGTTGTGATACATCTGAATGTCTGAAAAAGAAAAGAAGGCAGGGCAGGGCATGGGAAAGGGAAAGGGAAAGGGAAGGGAAGGGAAGGGAAGGGAAGGGAAGGGAAGGGAAGAGAAGGGAAATGGGGATGGTGAAAAGGAAGGGGAAGGGGGAGGGGGAAATTTTGGTGTTTTACTCCACTCTACTCTTATGTATGACTGGAGCATTTGTGTGCCATATTTCTATGTTGCAGTCTCTTTATAATCTATAATTTATAATTAATAATTATAATTTATAATTTATAATTATAATAGATAATTATATAATTATAATTTATAATTTATAATTATAATAAATTTATAATTTATAATTATAATAGAATTATTGTTCCATCATTGGGATATTGGGATAAGGACACTATCTTATCTCATAGTAAAGCATGGGTGATTTAACTTTAGAACTTCCTTATTTTTAATCTGTTTGTTAACATAGCTTTCAAAATAATTATTTCTGATATTTATGCTATGCATCAATAATGATATCAATAATAAAAAAAATAATGATACCGTATTATCAGATCTATTATGACAGTCTCACAGATAGGTATTGTTACATGAACTAACCAATTTCATTCTTGAATTTAAACCATGAAGTTTATATGTTGCATATCTAAACCCCTCCTTTTTGGAGACTATATTTTGTCAGAAGTGTCCTAAGTGTTGAGTTCTCCAACACATGGTTCGTGATGAAACCCAAGTTATTACTATAAGTAATGTAAGAATTAACCAGAGTGGCATACATAGCAATTGTGTGTGAAAAAATGTCACTTCCACTTGTATTTTAGGAGCTGTCAGAGCTCATTTAGAACTTGGGAACTTGGAAATAACTCACTTCTCAGCATCATGATTTCTTGTTGAACACCATTCTAAAATTTTAGGGCTATATTTGGTCTCAATTTCAAGCTCTTCCCTGGGTCAGTTTGTACGTTAGTGATTGTCAAGGGGGACATGTACTGTCATCTTCATCTTTGGCATTAATGAAATGGTATTTCTTAGTTGGTTTGGGTTTATGAAGTAAAAAGGTTTGAATATAATTTCTGAGGAATGTTTGTAGCAAAGACTGATTTTGTAAAAGAGGAAAAATATATCTGTAAAAAATTCACAATGCAAAATATTGAGTATAGTGGTGATAATACTAAAGTAATTTAAAGAAAATATGAACTTAAATAGAGTAGAAAACAATACAATTACTAGGTATGAAAGAAGTATCTACATCACAGAATCATTAAGGTTGGAAAAGACCTCCAAGTCTTAATTTCCGACCTGAACCTCCCCTGCCTCAACTTGAGTACATTCCCTCTAGTCCTATCACTTAGTTATCTGGGAGAACAGACCAACCCTCAGCTTCCCACAACTTCCTTTCAGGTAGTTGTAGAGAGCAATAAGGTCTCCCCTGAGCCTCCTTTTCTCCAGACTAAACCCCAATTCCCTCAGCCACTCTTCATAGGACTTGTGTTCCAGATGCTTCACCAGCTTTGTAGCCCTTCTCTGAACATGTTCCAGAGCCTCAGTGTCCTTCTTGTATAGAGGGGCCCAAAGCTGAACACAGTACTTGAGGTGCGGCTTCACCAGAGCTGAGTACAGGGATACAATTACCTCTCTGGTCCTGCTGGCTACACTGTTCCTGATACAAGCCAAGATGCCATTGGCCTTCTTAGCCACCTGGGCACACTGGTTGCTCATGTTCAGGTGAGCATCGATCAGCACCCCCAGATCCTTTTCCTCTGCACAGCTTTCGAGCCATACTCCCTCAAGCCTGTAGTGTTGCATATGGTTGTTGTTGCCAGAGTGCAGGACTCAGCACTTAGCCATGTTGAACTTCATCCCATCGGCCTCTGCCCATCGACACATCCACAATTCCCTCATCCAAATAGTCAATAAAGGTATTAAAGAGTATAGGCCCAAACACCGGCGGTGGAAGGCATTCCAGTGTAAAAAATACAGAAAAAAAAAAAAAAGGTAAATCATCAGATAAGAAAAAATATTTTCCTTAGAAAATTATTTTTAATAATACAGCTGATAATTATAATGTAGATTCTGATTTAAGTATCTCCAAAATAAAACAATTAAATAAAGAAAAGAAAAATACTCTTCATAAAATTTATGTAGGACCATAGTAAAAATATGTTTTTCACTCCTTTATTCAGCAAAAACAATCCCACTAAAACTGACTTTGAAGGTTAATATAAGTAATCCACATCTATTTATGACACATATAGGATGACCTAATGAATACAGGAACACAGAGATGACTTGGATAGCTTTGACACTCAGATTCTAACTGAATGAGATTTAGGCAAGCTGTATCCTAGTTTTTTAGTTTTGTCAAAACTTGGAAGAGAAATTGTCTCTTCATGTTGCTTAGGACATTAAAGACAAAAACTTAAATCATAATATTTATCACAATAAATTAAAGTATTTTTTTCCTATTTTTACTCAAAATTTTGAGATTATTGATGTGTTCTAACAATAAGAAAATAAACTAAATGCAATTAAATGCTTCATGTGAGGCTAAGAATATATTTTTCATCAGTGATTAAGCTAAAGAGTTGAAAGTAATATTTAATTTCACCATTCTGTTTTTTCTTGTTTTCTTCTTTATTTCTTGCAGAGTAACTCTTTAATTTCATTTGCTTATGAAGATGAAGGTTGTTTTGTATCACAAAGTGTATCAGATCAGATCAGACTTATATAAGACACACAACTCCAAAGATATAATTAGAAAGGAAAAATACTCATAATTTGTGCATAATTCAGCTTCAGAATGACAGTGTTTTCATTAACTCTGTAATTTAGTCACCTGAAATGTTACTTATGTATACTATCAGTCTTATGCTTGTTGCACAATGACATAAGTAGTTGATAAACTCACTATCATGCTGTGCATGGGTAATGGTTACTATATTTCTTATTAATGCTCTTGACAATAAATTATTAGAAGCAGCCATTTAAATTAAAAGTATATTAAGAAGCATAGCAGGTCTCAAAAATGACCATTTAACCATTTCTTTATAAGCAGAGAAAATTGTTCCTACTTGAGTTACATTAACTCATTAGCATGCTGTTGTGGGTTTACGTGGCAAGGTTTTGGTAGTAGGGGGCCATAGGGGTGGCTTCTGCGAAAAGAATCCAGAAGCTGCCCCATGTTAGATAAGGGCCCCACCGCTGGCCAGAGCTGAACTAATAAGTGATGATGTTTGCAGTTCTGTGAGAGCATATTTTAGAAAGGGAAAAACAAACAAACAAACAAACAAACAAAAACACTGGGGAACAGAAGCTGGGAGAGATAGAGGAGTGAGGAACAGACTTGCAGACACCAAGGTCAGTGAAGAAAGAGGGCAGGAGGTGTCCCAGGTGCTGGAGCAGAAGTCCCCTGCAGCCTGTGGAGAGGCTCCTGGTGGAGCACGTTGACCCCCTGTAGCCCATGGTGTACCGTGGTGGAGCAGATCTCCATGCTGCAGCCCGTGGAGGAGACCCTGTTGGAGCAGGTGGACCTGCAGTGAAGGAGGCTGTGGCCTGTGGAGGACTCCCACTGGAGCAGATTCCGGGCTGGAGCTGCAGCCCATGCAGGAGCTGGTGACATGGCAGGAGATGCTGCCTGTGGGGGACCCATATTGTGTTGAAGCAGTTCTTGAAGAGCTGCTGACTGTGGGAAGCCCTCGCAGGATCAGTTTGGGAAGGATGACATCCTGTGGGAGGGACCCCACGTGGAGCAGGGGCAGAGAGTGACTGTGAAGGACAATCAGAGGTGAAGTGCTATAGACTGAATGCAACCCCTGTTCCCCCATTCCCCTGTGCCGCTTGAGGGGAGGAGGTGGAAGAGGGTGGATGGAGGGAAGGTGCTTTTTGGTTTCTTTCCTTTGTTTCTCACTTCTCTAGCTTGTTAGCAATAGGTAATTAATCTTACTGTCTTCCTCCTCTGAGTCTGTTTTGGCCATCATGATAGTTGTTGAGCAATCTCCCTGTCCTTATCTCAACACTTGAGCCCTTTGCATCGTATTTTCTCTCCCTTATCCTTCAAGGAGGGGGAATGAGAGAGTGGCTGTGGTAGAGCTCGGCTGCCCACCCAAGTAAAACCACCACACGTGTTCATTAAATAATTCCATAATTAACGTATTGTATGAATGGTTGTTTTATCTCATATGCAAATGTGAGTTCTGTGAAGTTCTGGGATTCATTCTTCAGAATGTGTAATCACATTTCTTTTGTTATGTAATTTATTTGACCCATAAATCAGTTCTTTAGTTCTTTTTGTTAAAAAAATAATAGCAAAATTAAAAACAACAACAACAACAACAAAACTAAATTAAGGTTTTGTGCTTCTTGAATGATTGTTCTACCGAGCAGAGTATATAGTGAAAAACAAGTTGTCTTTTAGCTTTCTAGATGGCTTCTGAAATGAAATAGTGAAAAAAACTCTGACTACAGCCTTCCAAAGGACATTGGCCTCCCCAGACAGGGTGTTCTTGGTACTTGAGCATACTCTTCCACATTGGTTACTAAATGTGTCCAAAGTGGAGGTGCGTATCTAGGTACTCTGGATAGCATAAACCTGGGCATGGACCCTTGCTAGAAACACAATGTTGCCAAAAAAGGAGGCCATTTTTAAAATTCAGTTGGCTGCTAGAGGTTGTTTTATCCAACATCTCAGTAGCTGAGAGGCTGCTCTAGCTCCATGTCCACAGGTCTAACCAGTAATGAGGCTGAACATGGGTTCCCAGTAAATACACACACACAGACATGCACACACATGTGCAAAATTGCACATGCACACACACAGCTATGCAAGCTGCCATAGACAGAAGGCACAGCATTCTCACAGACATGAATGGTATGGTCAGCCTGAACTGGTTCCTCCATTTCTAGCTGATCAGGATGAAAGCCACATATGAAAAAATGTGCACACACACACACAGTGTGGATACTCCAATATTGTTCATTCAGTCTCCTCAGTAGCTGCCCTCGGGTCACAGCCTCCCCATTGCTGGCAGCAGGGTGATGAAACCCCTGAGACCACAGCCCCACTACTGCTGCAGCACAAACCTGTTCTTGTCATACACACAAACACAAGCAACTCCCTCCAGGAGCTGCTCCAGACCTGTAGTCTCTACAACAGCAGACCCTCAGGACCCTAGTTTCTTCAATGGCAGCTCAGACATATGGTTTCTGCGGTACTTGACCCAGAGAGCCCTGCTCTCTATATCACCTCTTCTCCCAGACCCACGGTCTCCCCTGTAGTTGGATCCCACACCTCTTGCACTACCTGACACAAACTCCTGCTTAAAGTCTGTTTGTGAATGACACACACATACACACACATACACACACGTGTGCATGTGCACATGCAGGATTGAAGTTTCCCACCGAAAAAGGTACATCCCCTAGTGCCTTCCAGTGTCAGCACCCTGTTCCCAGCTTTAAGACCTACTCAACACTTCCAGGCATGGACACAAGGGACAGGGAGACCTCACCAAGAAAAAAAAAAAAAAAAAAAAAAAAAATCAGAAAACCATCAGAAATGGAGGTTAGTCAGGAGACAGGAGATAGGCATAGCCATGTGGACTGACTGGCCTGTACTTACAAGCCACTGGCCACTTTTGTCCCCTTTTCCTTTGTTTTTCCCACTCTTACTCTCCCTTCCTTCTCTTTGGTGCCTCCCTTAAATATGCCAAGATGAACCTTGCACAATCCCCTTAGATGCATCCCATTACAAGTTTTACACAATTCCCAAACTTTGTTGTTGTTGTTGTTGTTGTTGTTCCCCAGTACCTTGTGAGGCAGTAATATGAAGGCTGCAAGACATTTCAAGAAGTATTTCATTGGCTGATTCTTCATGGTGGGTTTCACAGATGGGCAGAGGGCTGATCATCCCCCTTTGACAACAGCAAGAGCAGCCAAGTCAGGGTGCTCCAATAACACAGCCTGGGTTCTTGGGGTCCCTGTGCTGGCTGCTGCTCTGCTGACCCTTACAAGACCTTTATGTTTATGGTGCATAGCCTTTAATTGAACAACCTAAGAACAACAACTGGCTGTAGCTTTTGAATCACATTTTTTGACTCAAGCACCTCAAAATTACTTAAGAATATTTTCTTGGAGCAACACCATTAGGAACCCCGCCTAGCTCCCCATGGCTGGGGCTGAGCAATGAACTAAGCCAATTGCTCTCAGCTCCCAGCAGGACCACCACAGCTGGGCCTTGGAGGTGCAATGGGCTGGGTGGTTTCCTGGGCCCTCAGGGGAACACCCAAATGGGCAGATCCTGGCATCACTGCATTGGTGACTTCTCCAGTCTTCCTTCAGCGCCCAGGCTCACTGTCTGCAGCAACAGGGCTTGGATGGGCCTCTGATGGCATCCAAGGGAGGCTCGTCCACCAAAAAAAGACCCCCAGGCACTGAGTGCAGTTTACTATTCTGGTACACAGCATATACTATGTAATGAAATGTCATAGACTACTCATTTATTTAAATAATATTTTTGCCACCAGTAGATGAAAAACTCTTTCTCACATTTTGAAGATATTGCTTGCCTTTGTGCATATATTTGTTAAATATCTCATTTACTTTGTATAAAAAACCTTTTCTACTGTACAGAATTTGTTACACTGTAAAAGCTTAAGAGTATACACCTACTCTGACTAAATAGATTTTCTGAAATACCATAATTGTCCTAAGCGCTGCAGTTAGCTTATTAATCAGGAAATCAGGCAAAATGAAAAGGCAAAAATAAATGCAGATCATAGTATTAATTATTTTTTCTGTGTTTTTATAGGAAATGTATAAAACCAATAATGAATGATTTTAGAGTGTAATGGAAAGTATACTACATGGTAATTGCAGGTATTAAAATGTCTGGTAGGGATCATGGTGAAGAAAAGTTTGAATTTGCAGGCACACATCTACCAACGTAATGAAAAAACAAAACAAAACAAAACAAAAAATTGTTGGTATTTACACCACGACATTTCTAATTGGACAGTAAATTCCATGAAAAAACAATTAAAAAATCTGTTTGCTATCTGTTTGTTGTTGTCTTTTTTTGATTGTTTAAGTCCAATCAAATATTATTCTCTGTCTCTGTGATGTGAAACAGTGCAGAAACAGGACTAATAGAGTGGTTTGTCTTCCAGGAAACATAAAGAAAATACAAAACAAACAAATAAACAAACAAACAAACAAACAAAAAACAAAAACAAAAAACAAACTTTTCTGTAATATCATGAGAGAATATTCCCAGTGTAACATTTAGCTGAGAAAATAACTGAAAGGAAGTACAGGAAAGCATCCAGTTACATTTTCCTTATTCACATGTGTGAATTACCTTTATGAGATGAGGAATATATTAATTCCTTGAAATAAATGGAATAGGGAAAACATACAAAGGATATATGGAAACATAAACTCTGCTGTCAGTTATAGAGGTGTAAATATGCAAACCTTCGCTGAAGTCACATGTGCTGCAGAGGATTTAAGTAAGCAAATTAAAGGCAGAACACACCTGAAAACTTTACAAAAACAATAAGCTTTATTTTCAGTCTCAAAAGGGTTTGTGGTGTTCAAAACATTAAAATGTTTTAATGTTAAAATGTTTTAAAAAAACCGCTGCCTCAGATCTTCCATCTTCTGAATGGAATATAGGCCTAGTTTAATGAAATACCAGGGCTTCCTGATTTGATGTACTAGTTAGATTGCAGCCAGCTTGGTAAATCTGCATTAAAGAACACAGACATGAAAGTCACATTAGATTTCAACCACAGAATGAAGATAAATAGCTTGGTGCATTTAAGAAGGAACCAACTGTAGGATGTGAATGTGAAATGCATTGGTGATAAGCATAGCTATGGTATGTGGTCAATATAAAAAAATGATGGAAAATAAATCTTCATGCTGGCTTTCTTCAGGATACATGAAATAGGCTGTATGATATCAGGCAGACTGGAAATAAAGAATTCTAAGGAAAATGAGTTGTCTAAAGATATGCCTTTCAGAAGAGAGCAAAAATCATAAAGCTGTACATTAGTAAGAGTACATGCTAAATCAAGCACAACTGTACAATAGATATAAATGGAGACCCCCCAAAAAGTGTTTTTGTATTTGTCTAAGGGCTTGCATATAAAAGACTACACAACAGCAGTCATTTGCTGAGTCATAGGTTCTTTGTTAATATCAGACAATGTGCCTATTTGATACTGTCTTTACACCTAGGCCTGCTGCAAAATATAGGGTGACTATAGGAAAATAAAGAAAATAAAGAGTTATGCCATGTAGCTTAGCTTGCAGAACTCAAAGCAATTGGGAAAAAAATATTAGAAGTTAATAGAAGTTAATTTCTCCCCTCAAATGATGGACAACTTCTGTAATTTCTAAATTATCCCGCCTTTATTAAAAAAAAATGTTCTTCTTTACATTAGCTTAACCCATGACACAGTACATGCAGCACTACTCAGCAAGCTCCTATGCTTATATCACAATACATTTACTATTTACTATTGGAGAATAACCCCTTTTTTCCTATATATGAAAAAATATCTTGAGTGTAGCTTTGCAAATGTAACAGAATGATTTTCCTTGAAGTACAGTTTTAATAAAGTACATAAATGTTTGTACAATGTATCTTGCACAGAAACACAAACAAGATCATTTCATAGGACACACATAATTCATATCTGTTTGTTTTCCATTCACTCTTTGGTTATTTTCAAAATCTACCGTTTCATTTTCTTTTATCATTATTATTAATAATATATATATATATTCAGAATGAACTAGGTCACCTGCAAAGTCTTTTCCTAATATATCCAAGCTTCTGCAAATGGAAAATGCTGGCACAGCTTCCAGAATAGTAAATCATGGTTTAGAAACTGTCATTGCCAGAACAAGATTTGGATTTGATTTGGATTCTAAATGAAATATTTTTAAAGTAATTTAGAAGGCATGAACCTCAGGAAGATCTGCATTATATGAGTGACCAATTCTATTATAGATGCAGAATCACAGAATCACAGAATAGTCTAGGTTGGAAGAGACCTCCAAGATCACCGAGTCCAACCTCTGACCTAACACTAACAAGTCCTTCACTAAATAATATCACTAAGCTCTACATCTAAATGTCTTTTAAAGACCTCCAGGGATGGTGACTCAAACACTTCCCTGGGCAGCCTATTCCAGTGACTAACAACCCTTTCAGTGAAGAAGTTCTTCCTAATATCCAACCTAAACCTACCCTGGTGCAACTTTAGCCCATTCCCCCTCGTCCTGTCACCAGGCACGTGGGAGAACAGACCAACCCCCACCTCGCTACACCCTCCTTTAAGGTACCTGTAGAGTATGATAAGGTCGCCCCTGAGCCTCCTCTTCTCCAGGCTGAACAATCCCAGCTCCCTCAGCCATTCCTCGTAAGACTAATTCTCCAGACCCCTTACCAGCTTCGTTGCCCTTCTCTGGACTCGCTCGAGCACCTCGATGTCCTTCTTGTAGTGAGGGGCCCAAAACTGAACACAGTACTCGAGGTGCGGCCTCACCACAGCCGAGTACAGGGGGCCAATCACTTCCCCAGCCCCGGTGGGCCCACTGTTTTTTTTGAAAACAAAGGTGCTGTTGGGCTTCTTGGCCACTTTGGCACTTTTTTTTTTTTTTTTTTTTTTTTTTTTCATGTGCTATGAAATTGTTTCCATTTTTCTCACTCCTTATTTAGTTGTCTATTTTATTTTTCTTTCATATATGTATGTATGTGTATGTGTATATATATATATGTTTGACCAATGTATTTTATTTCTCTTTTCTTATCTGAAACACTTAAGGAAAAACAAAATAAACAAAACATTAATGTATGTCAACCTGGGGAAAACTGCACTTAAATATTCTTAAAATCAGATTTTTTTCTCTGGTGTATAAACTTTGGCAAAACACATTAGCAATAGAATTAACATATATATATAAATATATTTCATGACTCCAGTGACATTTATCAGCCAAAGAGGTGACTGTAAACCAGGTGATTCAAGATAAGGAAATAGTTTAACATGGTTTATCTAAGGAGAAAAAAGAAAACAAACAAACAAACAAACAAACAAAAACAAAAAAATACATCACTACCACCAAAAAACAACTTAATTTCAATCAGCTGTGCTCGTACTGCCTTATTCCTCCTTGTGAGTTCCTCTTCAAACTTTGTTCCCATTTGACCATTTTCTATGAGATTTCTGCAAAAGATGGGAGGGTGTTTTTGTTTTGTTTTGTTTTGTTAAAAAACAGTCTTAAAATTTTAACTCCAATTTATGTTTGGTTAGTTGATTCTAGCTCCAGTCTGAGTTAGAATCACACTTCACCACAGCTAGATTTGAACAACCCAGCATGTCCTGTTGTAAATTACATTTCCACATCCTAGCACTTACAATGAAGAGACTGCATCTGAAATTTCATTTTTCCATTCTCTTAACTCTGCAGTCCATCTTTCCTCTTAAGCCACTATTAATTTTACTGTACGCTTGTCTAAAATATGGTAGTAAAGTGGTGTACCAAGCTCAACGACTGACCATACATTTCCAGTTTGCTGATATTCAAATTACTGTTTGGCATCTCTGGGATATTAATAACTGCATTTAAGCATGACAGTATTACTTCTGTAATCTGCAACTGACATAATATATAACAAACAAACAAACAGACATATTTTCTTTAACTATTGGAAGTATCCAGAAAATAAAACTAGTCCAATTTACAGTTGCTTCAAAGTTGCTGTCAGATTTTTTTTTTATTATTTTTATTTTTTTTACTAGTTCCTGTATTATTATAGTTGTTTCTTATGAAAATGTAGTGATAGATGACAGGTATAAAAAAATGACTAAAGTTTTTAAAGATAGATTTAGATCTCTTTCACCTCTCCTTACTTACAAATTCATCTAAACATTTGCATTCTCGTTGTTTGTGTATGATCTCCACTCCTGAGTGGATCTGGACATTAATGAAAACTCCAGCTACTACTTACAATCAATGTATGATCAGGACAATTTCTCAAACATTACTACTGTGTAAAAACTGATTAAGAAATCTTGAGCATGACAATAATGTAAAAAGTTAAATGAGGCTGGAAATAGTGGAGTTTGAATTCTTGCTGTCAGATTTAATATAGAATATATAGGAAGTTTGGAGCTAATGCTTGGAGTCTCTGTTGTGGTTTCCTATCAAATAAATGATTAAATTAAATTTGCACAGGAATAATATTAGGAATAAATTCTGAGTAACTCTTAAAAAGCCCAACTGTTTGCTCCTAGAGACAGTCAAGAAGAAAAGTATGTTAGGAATTATTAGAAAATAAAAAAGTAAAAAGAGAGTATCATCATGCTATTATGTAAGATCATTATCTGCATTTGCCTACTTCTTTAAAAATGTGTCCAGTTCTGGTTAGCTTCTCAGAAAGGATGCAACAGAATCATAAACATAGAAGATAATGACAAATATTATAAGTGATATAGAATGACATCTATATGTAGAAAAATTCAGACTCTTCAAGTAGGAATAAAGATATCTTAGGGAGATTAATAAAAGGGAATGAAATTCATGATTGCTCAAAAAAAAAAAAAAGATAAATATAAAAGGAAATTTACCTTGAATCCTATTAAAGAGTGCTAATATACTATAACTAATAGAATTATATAAGTATTTTGTTACATCTTGATGATATAGGGTGGTGGTTTTACCCTATTGGGCAGCTAAACTCCACTGCAACCACTTTCTCACTCCTCTCTCCCAGTTGGTGTTGCCAAGCAGTTTTTCCCTTTCCTTAAGTCAGCTCTCCCAGAGGCCCAACCAATGTCGCTCCCTGGCTCAGAATACTAACATGGAGAATCTGAAAATCTGAAAGATTTGCTTCAAAACGAAGCTTCCAGACACTTTCAAAACATCAGACACTGTAGAAATAAGCTGAAAACTTGAACTCCCCAAATTACTTATCACATTCAAAGGTCTATGTCATCTATATTATTATCTGGCAGTTCTTAAAATATATGCCAGTGAGACACTTTGAAATTTAAAGCTTGCTTCCTATTATTTTTCTGTCTGGTAAACTGAAAAAAAAAAAAAAAAATTGCTTGAGCATGCAAGTACTTAAGGACCTGTGGCAATGAGATACAGATAACTCATTGAAATACATGCATCTCATTAAATAAACTTAATTCTATATCATGTCATATCAAACTGCACATGCAGTTACTTCGTATTTATAAAGCATATAAATCATTTTGAAAGACTTTCAAAAAGTTCTTTTGAATTTGTTGGAAAGCTATATTGATACCCTTTTATTTATTTTTTTTTTTGTACTGGGCTTAAGTGGCGTGTTTTGATAGAAGGGAGGGGGAAGCTGTAGGGGTGGTCTCTGTGAGAATCCAGAAGCTCACCCATTTTAGATAAGAGCTAGATACAGACGAATCCAAAAGAGACTCGCAGCGGGTCGGAACTGAGCCAATGAGTGACACTGGTTGCATGTCTGAGAGAGCAGATTTAGGAGAGGAAAAAACTGCTGTGCAACAGCAGCTGGAAGAGAGGAGTGAGAAAATGTAAGAGAAACAGCCCTGCAGACTCTAAGGCCTGCAGAAGGAGGGCAGGAGGTGCTACAGGCCCCTGGTGGAGCAGGCTGTCCCCCTGCAGCCCATGGGTCCATTTTATCCCCTCTCTTTGAAGAGGGGTAGTGATGGAGCAGTGTGTTGGACTTCACGAGCCATCAGTGTGACGCCACCATAATTTCGTGAGTCTTTCCAACAGAAATGTTATTTTCTGTATTTTTCCAGGATCCCACACAGCACTATTGTTTGTAGCAATCTTTGAAAATCAGCTGAGGGAATGGTATAGCAAAACAACTGTTTTATTTGGCAAAAATTCTGTTCTCTTTTTCCTTAATGTACAAGCTGTCACCGTTTTACAAATTTGACTTTTGCTCTTGGGGAAATTTTGGCAGGATGAAAATAGAAACAAAATAAAAACAGGCTCATTTCACTGCCAATGTCACTGCCAATGTGAACTTTATGGTTAGTTAATAGATCTCTTACCAGAGACCGAAGTGGCAAATCACATGGAGGAGTCACTGCCTAGTTTTCTTCTGCAGGGTAGTGAGATGTCATCTTCTAAGAGGAACAGCAGTAGCTGGTAGTCCATACATATGGACTAGCAGCCACTGGAGTCTGAGACCTTGAATTCTGACAATGCGATGGAGGACAGTTCTAATTACACAAATGAGCCTTCAGCTTAGAGAAGAACAGCTAGCAAACTTTAAGCAAAGCAAACAAAAACTGGTAAAAATATATATTTTTTTCTTTCCTAATTATTTAATAAAATTTATTATTGTTAAAGTTGAAAATTTAGTATTAAGAAATGGAGGAAATACCTTTATGTGATAACCTTGGTCTTCTGCGTTTCAGTACAGCATTTCAAACACAAGGTGTCATATTCCTTTCCCAAAATAACCTAGATTCATTCAGTTGTGATTTAACACCAGTAGGTATCTTAGCTCAACCACACCACTCTGTCACTCCCCCTCCTCAGAAAGACAGGGGAAGAAAATATGAAAAAAATTATTTGTGGGTTGAGACAAGGACAGAGAGATTACTCAACCAATTACCGTCAAGGGCGGAACAGACAGACTCAGCATCGCAGGGATTAGTGTAATTTACTGCCAACAGTATCAGACTAGAGAAGTGAGAAACTAAAAACAAGATAAAAGCATCTTCCCCCTATCTACCCTCTTCTATCTCCTCCCTGAGTGGCAGAGGGGAATGTGGAATGGGGACTGACATTTCCACCAGACCTTCACGATCACCCTCTGCCCCTTCTCCAGTGTGGGGTCCCTCCCACAGGATGCCATTCTTCCCAAACTGATCCTGTGGGGGCTGCCCATAGGCAGCAACTCTTCAGGAACTGCTCCCACATGGCTCCATACCACGGGGTCCATCCTCCAGGAACAAGCTGCTCCAGCACGGGTTCCCCACAGGCGGCAGCTCCTCCGAGACCCCTTGCTTCTGCATGGGCTCCTCTCCACAGGCTGCAGCTCCGGCCCGGGGCCTGCTCCAGCAGGGGCTCTCCATGGGCCGCAGCCTCCTCCAGGCCACATCCACCTGCTCCACCGGGGGCTCCTTCATGGGCTGCAGCATGGAGATGTGCTCCATGTGGGACCCATGGGCTGCGGGGGGACAGCCTGCTCCACCAGGGGCCTCTCCACAGGCCACAAGGGTACTTCTGCTCCGTGCCTGGAGCACTCTCTGTCCTCCTGCTGCCCTGACCTTGGCATCTGCAGGGCTGTTTCTCACTCCTCACTCTCCCAGCTGCTGTTGCCCAGCAGGTTCTTTATCCTTCCCTAAATCTGCTCTCCCAAAGGCTCACCCAGCATCGCTCCTTGGCTCAGCTCTGGCCAGCAGCGGGTCCCTTTTGGAGCTGGCTGGAGCTGACTCTGATCTGACATGGGGCAGCTGCCAGGCCCTGCCACAGCAGAAACCTAATACATCTAATACATCAGTATATATTACTGCATGTATAAAGAGATTAAAATTCAGATTATATAGACAGCTAAATTTCTGGGTTTTGCTGTTTTTTGTTTGTTTGTTTGTTTTTTTAATTGTTTTGTTTTGTTTTGTTTTGTTTTCCTGTCTGTAAGCAAAGATTTCATATTTAAAAGCATAGGTTGGTTGTAGCCTTCAGGGTCATATCCAAGGAGATTTTCTCCCTGCTGTTATGATATGATACTGCATCAAATGATTCTTTCTAGTTGTATTCCATCATGGGAAAGAAAGACACAGTGAGAGACTGCTATTACATATTTAAACACAAAATCTATGCCGATGATCGCCCCGTGATGTACAATATGTCACACAGAATCTATATTAATCATGTACAACTTAAAAATAGTTCTTCAAAGGCAGAGTTGCAAAATTAACGTGATTTATGTGAAAATATTTTTAAAATACTTCAATGATGAATTTTAACTCTATGTAATTAATTATCAAAGTGAACAACTCTGGTTTTAAATTGCTGAGAAGCCAAAATGTTTTATTTGTGAAGGGTGAATAAGAAAATTTGCCACTGATTAACTCAGCTCTAAGAACATGAATTATGAAGTTTAAATCGTTATGGGAATTGTTTTATTTAAAATATATAGTGCAAATTCATGAAAAATTGAAAATTACTCCATGATAGGTGAGAAATATTTTTAATAATATATGAAGCAAACAGTAAAAGATATTTTATTTTTCTTTGCTAATTTTGAGTTATTATGGAAAAAATATTCAATACCTTAATTTAAATCATTATTTGAAATGCTAGTACATTAGGCTGAGATCTAGTGGGAAAAGTATTTTGCTGGAGTCAAGAAAAAGACTGAGCAAGCCACTTCTCTATATTGTATTGTGCTTTCTATGCACATAAACGAGCACAATATTATTCAATTTGCTCTGTAGACACATTATAGACTGCTGGTTAAAATGTCTGGAGTGCACTTGTTAGCTATCAAACATTTCTGATAATGTCTTTAATAGAAGGTGTCAGGTGAAACTAGTATCCAGCTAGCAAATCATACAGTCAAAATTACCTGGTAATAACCCATTGCAACTGTGACTGTAGTCTTTTAACACAGCTCATTTTTGTTAATATCTGTCAGAATTTTGTAAATAGATATAGATATATGTATATACATGTATGTTTATACACTTATATATGTATTATACTTGTACTCTGCATTTTGCCAGTATGGTCAGAATTCTGACATGGAGAAAGGAAGGAACCAATTTCCTTTGCAAAGTAGAATTCACAACAAACAGATTTTATTTCTATCATTGTTAATTTCATTCACAGCCCGTTCTGTCATTACAAATTCAATGCAAGAATAAACATATCAAAAGAAACATAGACAATGATTTGTGTCAATATATCCAAACTCAAAAGTGGCTCCAATTTTGTTTTTCATACACGTTGCTTATCAGATGGCTTTTTGTTTTGTTTTGTTTTCAATTGGTTTGGCCCAGTGTTTACAGTAGTCATTAAAAATGTCCTCTGGTCACTAAATAAATTCTTGAATAAGTGAGAATGATACTATGAGAATAATTCAACATGTATGTATACATTCTTTGAACGTTTTCTTTTATATTTATCTTAGAACCATTGTGCACTCTTCGGAGCCTTTCCAAATTTCACAGAAAGCAAGACATTACAGATGTTCAAGTTACAGATGTTCAAGTTATCTACTGAAGAGAATGACTTTTTTTTTTTTTTTTTTTTTTAACATCACCAAGAATAGGACAACCTCCAAGTTTCTCTGATGTGGGGAGTTTCTCATTTCTCTGATATTCCCTTTTATATAATTTTCATCCATTTCCAGACTATCCTACTTGCTTTGATCATCAGTGTCTTCACTAAGAATGTAAGAGAACCTTTAACCTCTGATTTATAGTTGTGAATTACATGTTATTGAACAAAAGCAAAATATGTTTAGATTCTTCGTATTTCAAATCAGTCGTTCTTTTGTACATAGGTAATTTTGACTTCTATAGATCCAAGAAAGCTGTTTTAAAATAATTTATAGAAGGTACTTTTGCATTTCCACTCTTCAGTGAATTCACCAGGAGTAAGGAAATATGGTTATTTCATAACAGCTGAAATTTCTTGACATACAACACTGTTGTAATATGTGGTTCAAAATCTTAAATATAATGCAGTTATATTAGTTTGACTTTTTATATCTGTTTTTAAAATCATTAATTTATTTATTATTTAATACATCAATCTGAGTGTCACTTTTCAAAACAAAGACATGAAGATATGACTGTTCTTTCTACTAGGTGTTTCTCATTGACATTGGAAATTGTTTCTGGCCAAGCAGATAATGAACTAAATTTTGTGTATGTCTAGTTTACGTATTAATATAACTATTTAACTATTTATAGCTATGTTACCATGCCATCCCTCTGATTATTTCTACCAGGTTATTCTCCTATCTGTTGAATATTGCAATCCACCAGGATTTTAGACCCTATGGAATCTTGTTTGCTACTTGCTTATACAAATTCTAGTGTCAAATTGGACTTCTAGACACAGCCACCATATATGATTTTGTCTGGAGAAATTGCACTCATCTTTTCGGGTGACTGAGGAAACAAATCTGCCTTTAAATGTAGGAATAAACCAGCTATTCTGTCCCGAGAGGATTTCTGCTGGAGAAAGGCAAAATTCATCTGGGGTACTGATGCATCCTCTGCTGAACTGCTACTTTACAGTTTGTTTTGTACTTTCTAGATAGGAAGCAACATTGGCTAAAAGGCAGAAGAAATGAGGTGAAGGAATGTTTTGTGTATTGAATGGTGCATTCAATCTGTGCAATGAATGGTGGAAGACTGTGAAATAATCTTGGGAGAAAGGTGTGTAACAAGGCATGGAAAAGGAACTGGTAGGGATAAAACCATTCCTTTCTGTTGCAACTTTCTGTGGTAAAGATTCATCATATTCCTTGACACTTCTGTCTCGCAGGAATCAGAACAATTATGTTTTCAACATATTTCTTTGCTTTTGGAGATTATTACTACAGATACAAGGAAAGCAGAGCTTTCACTGATTGGAAGGACAGGCTGGAAAGATGACTAGGGGGTGTCATCCTCTATGTCAATGAGCAGCTGGAGTGCATGGAGCACTGACTGGGAATGGATAAGGAGCTGACCAAGAGTTTACAGGTCAAGATTAAAGGGAGGGAAAAGACAGGTGACATTATGGTGGGGGTCTCCTACAGGCCACCCAACCAGAAAGATGGAGCAGATGAGGCCCTGTACAGGTAGGAGCAGTCTCATGTTCACAAGCCATGATCCTCATGGGTGGATATCTGTTACAGGGACAGATATCCTTTAACCAGGGTGGATATCTGTTACAGGGACAGCACAGCAGGGCATAGGCAATTGAGGAGATTCCTGGAGTGCATCCAAGGGAAAAAGGAGCCAATGAGGGGAAGTGCTGTGCTGGACCTCATTTTCACCAACAAGGAGAGGCTGGTGGAGAATATGAAGCTCAGAAGCATTCTTAGCTGCAGTGACCATGAAATTGTAGAGTTCAAGGTCCTTAGTGTAGAGAGGAGGGCACATAGCAAGCTCACTACTGTGGACTTTGGGAGAGCAAACTTTGGCTTCTTAAGGGATATGCTTGCTAGAACACAATGGGACAAAGTCCTGGAGGGAAGAGGCACCCCAAAAAGTTGGTTAGATGATCTTTAAGTTCTATTCCAATCTAAAACATTTTATTATTCTATGATTCTATGAAACCTGTAAGTGCTGAGCTTTGCAGTTGAGTTGAAAAGTTGACTTTCTCATGAAAAACTGTATTACAAATAGGCAAAATGTCAGTTTTGTTTTGGTGGTGGTGGCAATGGTGTGGGTTTTTTGTTTGTTTGTTTGTTTGTTTGTTTTGTTTGTTTGTTTTTGTTTGGTTTGTTCTTTCCACTAGTGCTTATATGATATCATTAATATTTTTAGACTTGTTGAGATTAGTTCTACAACTGGACTTCTGGGATGAAGGGCTATTGGAGGGATAGGCAAGGCAGGCAAGGTGGAGCTCTTGCACTGTACATAAAGGAGAGATTCAACTGTATAGCCATTGCCATTAGGGTTGACAGAGCTGGAGCCTCTGGGTGAGGATTAAGGGAATGGATAGCAAAGCAGATATCATTGTGAGTGTCTGCTATCAACTACCCACCCAGGACAATGTCAGTCAGGAGCTATTCTTTAGGCAATCAGGGGAAATCTTGGGATCATTCATCCTTGTCCTTATGGAAGACTTCAATTTGACAGATATAAACTGGAAATATCATATTGCTGTGTCAGGTAAGTCTGAGAAATTCCTAAAGTATGTTGAAGAAAACTTTCTGTCACAGGTACTAAGTGTGACAATTAGGAAAGGTGTCTTTGTTTGAGAATGGGGAATGTCTTTTGGGAGAGATGATGGTAGGTGGCTGTCTTGGCCACAGTGATCATGAATTAGTTGAGTACAAAAATTATGATGTTAGAAGAAAAAAGTTCACCAGAGTTGCCACCCTAGACAGTAAAAGAGCAAACTTCAAGCTTCTCAGGGAGCTAGTTAGCAATGGCCCCTAGAAATCAACTCTAGATGGTCCATTAGAGCTGGTTTCTTTTCTAAAACCACCTTTTAAAAGCCCAGCATCAGGGAATCCCACTGTGCTATGAGTCAAGCAAGCTGGGCAGAAGGCCAGACTGACTGAACAGGGAGCTCTGTCTGGAACTTGTGCAGAAAAATAAAATATATTTCCTCTGGAAGAAAGGTCAGGCTTCACAGGGACAGTACGTAGCTGAAGTTTGAATCTGCAGGGAGAAAACAAGAAAAGCCAAAGCTCAACTTGAGTTGACACTGGCCAGTGTGGTGTCAGACAGCAAAAAAAGATTTTTCAAGTATGTCAACAGCAAGAGGAGGTCAAAGGAAAACATCAGACTGAAGTTTGAAGCAGATGGTAACCCAAGAAGTAGGGATGAGGAAACAGCAGAGGCATTTATTACTTTTTTTTTTTTTTTTTTTTCCCCTTCGGGGTGTAGTATTAATGACAGATTTTTCGCTACCTGGACCTCTGTTGCACAACCATGACTGGGGGAGCAGTGACTTTCCATCTGTGGTAATTGGTCACTAAAATTCTAAGGAAACATATCTGCTCTATGTTTATAAATCCGTGGGGCCTAACAGGATTCACCCCAGGATTCACCACTCAGTGCCTGGGGAAAAAAAAAAAAAAAAAAAAAAAAATATCCTGGGGGACTTTGAAAGGTATTTAAAGAGTAAAGCTATTATCATGCATAGTCAGCATGGGTTCATCAAGGAAAAGTCCTACCTTAGTGATTTGATCTCCTTCTATGAAAAGGTCACCTGGTTAGTGGATGAAGGGAAGGCAGTGGACGTAATCTTTTTGGAGTTTAGTAAGACCTTTGATACTGCCCCTCCTTGCATCCTTCTAGACAAATCTGTGAGATAAACAGGTTTGTGCTGTGCTGAGTGATGAACTGGCCTTGAACACCTCTAGTGGTGGGACATCCACAACTTCTCTGGGCAACCTGTTCCAGTGCTTCACTGCCCTCTGAGTAAAGATTTTCCTCCTAATCTTTAATCTAAATCTACCCTCTTTATAGAGGGTATTTACCCTCAGTATAGCAATAACCCAGTTGCCAAACTGAACTTTTGACTACCATCATTTGGTGACAGGGAAAGGGAAGATGGCAAAGAATAAAGCTAATGATGAGGACAGATAAAAGGAGAAAATCTGATTTTATAAGACGGACATTTTCAGAGAGAAATTTTGTCAGAAATTGCTTTTCTAGTTCAAAACATTAGTCACAAAAGGTCGCCAGAACTTTGGGCCAAGAATAAAACCTGCTTTTCTTATGCAGCCTCTTCCTGCATGAAGACCTTGTGCTAACATATTAGTGACAGTCTGCATGTCTGTTTCCAGTATATTGTATTACAAGTACATATATATTTACCTTTACTAGGTGAATCAAACTATTTTCAAAATATGTGCACATATTTTTTTCAAATTGACACAGGAAATTATACATATATATAAACATATTCTTATATATGTTTATGTATATAAACATATATATGCATATATTTAATAATTTATGAAATTATGAAATATTTCATTTGAGAATGTGAAAATTTTCCTTCAGAGTGAGCTGTAATATTTGTGCTTGTGTGGTGTTACTAGATATAAACAAATATAGGCAAATAAATTTGTCTCCAGAAAGTATTTTAAATCGAGAGATCTAATTATTTAATTCTGCAAAGATATGAACAAGTGTTTTTATTTTCCATTTCATTTTACTTTGTACAATATTTAAGTTTAAATACATCACATGTTGACCTCTGATTTAATTTCTGGCAATGAACTAACTTTACTTATCTTTTGCAATTCTTACTTTCATTGTTATTTCGTAAATTGCCAGTACAGTGTCTACTTTTTACACTAGTGGCAATAATTGCATGATCAAAATTTCTTTGGTGTTCAAAATTAACCTGGCATTTTGTTCTGCGTCTAGAATGTAGTCTGAGAAATGAGTGATTTGGGGGCAAAAAGGCTGTTTTGTTTGTTTGTTTGTTTGTTTGTTTGTTTTTAACCTCGGGTATGTTGGAAAAAGATTGAGTTGAGTAATACTTTATCCAGATTTCTTCATCATATCTGATAGGGACTGTGAACTGGCCAGCAGCTATTCAAAGGATTGTTAAAAAAACATACTTTAAAGTGACAAGTCTAATTTGTAAACAAACCCTCAGGGTTCTTCTTGACATTCCTATATTCTGAAGACTCGACCTACCACTGAGATTCCCTGTAATCAAATATTTCTCAACAGATTTTCTATTATATTGAGATCTATTCTCAGAAATAGGATGAACACTTAATGAGCAACTGTAGTGGCTGCCTTGACTAAATGAAGTGTTGAAGTGGAAGCAGGTAGTAGTGGAAGCAGAAGTAATTTTAGTGAAAGCTTGAAGTTACATACATTTTTGAACCACTGAGTGTTAATATTAAAGATTTCTAGAGTATCTAACCTCTAAGCCCAGGTCTACTGCACTATCAGGATTTACATTTAACTTGACATTGGAAATATTATATACTTGACATACTCAGAGCTGTGAAGATTTTTTTTTTTTTTGGTGGTGGTGGTGATTTTTGTTTTGTTTTGTTGTTTGTTTGTTTTTCCATGCTTAGTATATCATACACTCATCATGGTTTTGGTCATGTTTATGTGTTTTAACCATAATTCCAAGCTGGCACTCTCATCAACTTGACTCAGTTCTCACCAATCAGAGGAGAAAGAGATAGTATTGAGTTATTCCAGATGTTCATACTAAATAGTTTATGTTCCATTAATCTTGAGCTTTGTTATTCTCTCTTCACCTTTAAGGTTGTAATCTATAATTTGTTGTTTGTTGCACATTATGTAAAGTATTTTAATGTCTTTTAGTTTTAATTTCACTGTGCAGCATAGCTTTTTATTTTCTGAGATTGAAGATCAAATTTACTTCTAATTTTTCTCTTAATGTAAAATCAAATTATATTTCACAAGACTGGGTTCTCCATCTTACCCTGATCTCAAAGTCAAGCTCACTTCTGTGAGCTCTCACTTTCACAAAAGATTTTATACATATTACCTTACTACTAATTATTTTTGTAGAAATGGAGCTTCAACTAGCTCTGTCTTCCTGCATAAATAGCCCATAGGTTTGGAGTGAAAACCTTTCTTGAAATGTGAAAAGCATTATTCCTAGCCCCCTCAGGCTGAGAGCACCCTGGTCACAAAAGCCCTGGGTGTGTATTAACCACTGTGCAATTCCATGAGGAATGGTTACCACCTCATCCAGAAATAAACAAAACAGAACAAGACAACTATTGATACTTAGTTATTTGGTACACATTTGGATACACTAGCTTTGAAACTAGTGTTTTAATCACAAAGTGTTTGCTAGAAAAATTCTGTAGACTCTTCATTATTTTGCCTTCTTTCTTCAGAGCTCTCTCTCTCTTATTTCTCTTTTCATAGCTACTGTCTCTCTAGACTTTGAAGCAGCAGTTCTCTACACTTGTCCATGTTAGATTCTTAATCCCTGGTCTAAGTCAACGTCATGTCCCCACTTACAATGTACTCAAACTGATCTATTTTAAAGGATTAATATAAATATTGAGAGGTATCATGAATCAGCAATTGCTGATGCTCAAAGATATTAATGTGAGAATGCTGAAACATCATCTGAGATAGGCATCTCAATATAAAGCAGTCACTGAGGGTCTTCTTTTTGTTGTTGCTGTTGTTATTTTTTATAATCACATTTTATAGTAAGGCACCTGAAGTTCACTGTGTCTATATTTAAGGATTTGACCACCTAATCTGATCTGGCCTAATTGACCACCAAAGACTTCAAACTTTCTATCATGACCTTTCATGATTTTTGTGCTCTTTAGACATCAGCTCATAAGAACCTACTGCTATCCTAGAAAGAGAGTTCAGAAAACAACAGTCTAAGTAAACTACTTTATTATGATTTTCATCTAACAATTGAAAAAAATTAAACAACAACAAAATATGCATTGTTAATATTGTCTTTAGAATGTTTCCAATGACAACGAGCAAGTGGATTAAATAAAAATGTATTTTTCAAGTAGGAACTTCAGTATAACATATGTATGATATATGCAAAATTTTTATCATTCATTATTATATGCAATAGGTTTTATAACTCTTTTTGAAGACTATTTATTACCATGGAGAGAGATTTAAAAACAAACAAACAAACAAAACCAAACAAACTGTGAAATGTGTTAATTTGATTTGTGTCAGTATGGAACAATACTAGGGCCACATGATGAAATATAACCTTCTATTTAAGAAAAACAGAGTGATTAGTGTACATTGTTCTTGTTTCATGCAAAGGAAGGGTCCAGCAATTTGTGTAAATAGAGGGTTTGAAGGACGAACACTGAGACTTGAGCCTGGGAGATAAGAGGACCAAGGAGTTTTTAGGAAACTGCTGACTTTTGCATGGGACACTACCCAAGCCTCTGACATCCAGCGAAGAGATCCACCAAATAAGGAGAAAGGGGGAGTTGAAGGACGACCGAAGGACAAAGCCTGGGAGGAAAACTAAAAGCCTTCAACACAAAGACCCCCAGAGAGACCACCAGAGACTGATACGCATGCGTCCGGAGAGGGTTTGGATTCTGGGAACTAATTATAATAACCCTGCCTTTTCTAGGAATAGTGATGAATATGTATTAGTCTAGGAGCATAAGAATCAGCCACCTGATGTAACAGGTGTGTGTCTTGGTGGAGCAGAGACTTCCAGCGCACCCAGCTCTGTTTGCTTGCCTTTATTCTCTTAATAAATTACAAACTTTAATTAGAATCTTATTTGGGACTCAATCATTTATCACAATTGGTGGCTCATCCGGGATGGTCTTGGTTCCTGAATTCTGACTTGATCTAGGAGGGGTGCCCCACCATTTGGTGATTCCTGTTCAAGTCACGTTGGGATTAACACCATCCTGAACCTGAATAAAGGCAAACAAAGAATTTGATTTTTATGAGCTCATTGCCGGCTGCAGCATTGTATTTTACCCGTAATTCTGCACGCGAAGATCCGAACGAAGACAACGGAGTCATAAGTATTTAAGGCATATACCGTTCAGTTGTGTGGGATTTGGTATCCTGTGTGTGTAAGAGTGTGACTGAGACGGAACTTAGTTCCGAAGCGAGTGTGGAGGTCTTCTAACAGTGGTTCTAATCTCCCACGAGGGACTTGGCCAGTGAAGGACCGAAGCGATTCCTATAGGATTTGTGGGTGGGTGATAGGTCCTAACCCCCCTGCAAGACACTCTTACTAGGTAACCAAGGGCTGTAGAAATTGCCACAGTAAAATTCCTAGAAGGGCCAGACAAAATTGAAGACCCGGGACCAGAGAAAAGGGAGCAAATTAAAGATGGTTCAGTACTATATGATAGAATGGCCAAATCAGGATATGTAATAATTAATAAGGACCCAGAACCTGTGGAATCAGGACCTTTGAGTCCATCATGGTCAGCTCAGGCTTGTGAGCTGTATGCTCTGTGTAGGGCCCTGGAACTATTAAAGTGGGGCTATATTTACAGCATGTTGAACTGAATGAACTCCCCATGCCTGAATCACCACCAGAAAGCAGTGTTGTACAACGAAAACTGGAAGTTTCTCCAAAGATGTTGCCATTAAAATTAAATATATATGTATATAAATATATATATATTTTAAAAAGTACTAAAAAAGTACTCGTCTCTTGCCATGAAATACTGTTACTGTTAAACTCTATGTTCTAGTCTGGAGACAAAAAGGAATATAGTTAAGGCATGAGCATGTGACTTTCTGTTTCCTTAAGGTGGTGAGCTTTAATTCTATTCATGCTAAGTCTCAATGAGACATACTAGCATCCAGGTGGACCCATTCATTTTAATGTTGTAAAATCGTGGGTCAGATGATTCAAAGCCTTAATATAAATGTACTCAAGTAGAGGAAAGGTGAATTTGTATCATTTATTTTAAAAAGTTATATGGTGGATTTGTTTGTTTGTTTAAGTTTGTACTAATATAAAAATCACATGAGCACGCTTGTTGAACAGTAAAAGTTATTTTTATGGAAGTGCATTTACTCTTTCTATTTTTGAACAAACAGAAGTATCAAATACTTGTTTAAGTATTAAGTGGGTGTTATGAGCCTGCAAATTTAATATTGGCTCTAAAACTCTGCTTTCATAAGTACCATTTATTATATCACTATATTTCTGATGTTTGCATAATCATAAAAGGACCTCAAAACTTGAATACACAGACTGAAATATAAGCTGATAGCCTTGAATATGTCAGTGTGCTATATAGTGGCCTTTGAGGACCGTCACAATAACCCCTTTACATTACAGAGCTAATGTTTTAGTCTTAAATTTTCAGGACCCCTTAGTACAGAAGAAAGCTTTATACAATTATTGATGTAAATTTCTCTAAAAATGTATATTTTTGTGTCCAGCTGTATTATTTAAGTGTTCCTTTGTATCAATTTATGTATGCTTCTGTTGTGGTTTAACCCGGCTGGCAGCTAAACACCACACAGTTGTTTGTTCACTTCCCCCCCCCCCCCCCCGGGATGGGGGAGAGAAACTAGAAAAACTGAGGCCTGTGGGTTGAGATAGAGACAGTTTATTGGGACAGAAAATAAAATAATAATAATAATGATGTGTACGAGGCGGGTGATACACTGTGCAGTTGCTCGCCACCCGCTGACCAATGCCCACCCTGTCCGCTGGTGGCCAGCCCCCCCACCCCAGCTAGCCATCCCTATATATTGTTTAGCACCCCTATATATTGTTTAGCATGACGTCAGATGGTATGGAATACCCCTTTGGCCAGTTTGGGTCAGCTGTCCTGGGTCTGTCCCCTCCTAGCTCTTGCTGCACCCCCAGCCTGACGGCTGGCAGGACAGAGAGAGGAGCTGAAAAGTCCTTGGCTTGGTGTAAGCATTGCTCTGCAGCAAGTAAAACATCAGTGTGTTATCAACATTAGTCTCATCCTAAATCCAAAACATAGCACCCTACCAGCTACTAGCAGGAAAATTAACTCTGTCCTAACTAAAACCAGGACAGCTTCTAAACCAAAAAAGGGGAGAGTAGGGGTGTGACCCCCAGGAAAAGATAAAGTATGTTATGTTCTTTAAATTGATGGACAGGGGATAGTCCTTGCATCTGTCCGTGCAGGAGAAAAGGCGACAGACAGATCTAGGAGACAGATCTGGGAGAAACTCAGTTAAAGAAAGAGCACAAGTCATGGTAAAAACAAACAAACAAAAAAAATTACAGCTCCAATCATTGGGAAGGGCCCTACACTCTAATAACTTGGGGGTCGAGGTTGTGCTTGTGTTTTAACAGAAGCCTGTCCTAGATGGGTGTCAGCACCATGGGTCCGTCGGGCCGTCTCATCATCTGCCTTAACATGATCACAGCACCCTCCTCTGCGGTTTGGACTCCAGCTCAAACAAAAAACAACGTCTGGAAGGGTCCCGCTGGCATATGCAGGACCCACAAACAAGGACTCCAGGAGCTGTGGCCAGAGCTCCCCGGCTGGGCAGAACTCAGTGCCTGCCTCTCCCAGGGATGTGGTTACAAAGTTTATTAAAGACAGAATTAGTGTGCCTGGTAATTTTTCTCTGTATTTTAGTTTGTGTTAACCGTGCTTCCTTAATTTGTGTTAATCGTGCTTTTTTATGTTAGTAAAGAAGGAGGAGATGTGGGAATGTGGCCATGGGGGTTGACAAGCCCCATGGTTGGTGATAACATCAGACTCTTAACGACGAGGCCATCAGGAATGTAAAGAGTTTAGAGGAGGGAACAAAGAGGGGTGATTCAGGAGACGCCTTGCCGTCTCGGGTTGCTTGTTCTCCCGCCGTTGGGGCATGGAACGGTGGTAAAAAATTTATTAGAACACTTAATACCTAGATATGGGATAATCTAGTACATTGATTCTGATCAGGGCACACACTTTACTTCTAAAATAATAAAATTATTATGTCAATCATTAGGTATTCAGTGGGAATACCACACTCCGTGGCACCCACAAAGCTCAGGGTTATAGAAAGAATGAACCTAACAATAAAACAACAATTGGCTAAATTAATGATCGAGACACAAATGCCCTGGACTAAATGCTTATTGGCACTTTTAAACATTAGAACTAAACCACCCAGTGGACTGGATTATCACCACATGAAATATTATATGGTATGCCTTATTCTCAAGGGATGCCCCTAGGGAGCAATGTATTTGAGGATCGTAGTATCCAGAAATATATAATTACAATTGGTAGAAGATTAAAAGAGCTAAGAGAAATTGGGATGATGGCCCAAACACCACCTTTAGGATTTGCAATTCACCAGTTATAACCGGGAGATAGGCTTCTAATAAAAACATGGAAAGAAGAAAGCTTATCTCCCTCTCAATTATTTATCACACAAACAAACAACAACAACAACAACAAAAACCTGGGCTGAACTGTTAACTATTTCCATTTCCTAAATAGAATCAGTTTAGGAGCTAATATAGAATATCAGCTTTAGGAACCGATGCAGAATATTTTCTAGGACATGGGTATGGAACCTAAATCAATCTGCAACAGGTCAGATTCTGTTGACACAGAGGAAGGAAAAGCTAACTGGACTACATAAGAATCCATTCTACCAAATCTCAAGGTGATAGTAGAATATTAAAAAATAAAAATAAAAAAATATAAAAAAACAACTTGCAGATTAGTTTTAAATATATGTCTTATAAAATTAATTAGGTTCTTTCTAAGGTTAGAACTAAGCATTCACTGAAGATGCATCATTTTACTGACAGAAGTTGTAGACTGTTGAAGCTATTGGGTTCTGTTTTCTATTTGACTGGTTTTATATAGATATTTTAAAATATTTTAGTAGATTTTAAAACTTGATTAAGATGGTTGTATGTTTTTACTGGGAGATAAGTGTTGCTTTCCATGCTACCAGAGCTGCATAATCTCTAAAAATAAGACACAGTACTTTTAGTAATGCTGAAAGAACTCCAGGCAAGAACCATATTTTATAAGCTGATAAGATTTATCTTTCCCTGCTTCTAAAAGAAGCCAACTTTATCTCCAACTTTAGCTTAAACTTGAAGAAGGCTCTTGTTCTACATCTTTAACAAGAATACTTTCTCTTTGCTATAGAATTATAGCATATACTTTACTGTCACAAAATGAACCAGAACAGGAAGCTAGTAAAAAGTCTCCTGAATGCTAAAAACAAGAATAAAAATGTTTATATTAAAATGTTCTCAGATGCTTTAAAAGTGCAGCATGTGTTGCTATTACCTATTTACCTTAAAAGTTAGTCCAGGCTGAAAGAAAATTTGGACTATTTTTTTTTCTTTTTTTTTCTTTTTTTTTTTTTTTTAAATTGATACAAGTGATCTAGCAACTCTGTCTTGTAGGGGAGTGTGAATAGTGGATGAATATCATTAATCCCTTGAAACTATTTTTCTGGGGGAAAAAATCTGAATAGCAGGACCATAATTTATCAAGAAAAAAAGAATTTTCACATGATAAAAGTTTTACATCTATAACCGATTATGTGAAGTTATAGTAAGTTTATATATTCTGGATATTCTATATATTGGAATATATAGACTGGAATCTGAGCTTTGTGAAAAAAGTTTTTTTTTTTTTTTAGTTTTTTTTTTCTTTAGTGTTGTAATTTTGTCTGATGAATAGCATAAACTTACATTACAACAGAAATTTCCAATTTAATTATTTATAGCCTATAAAAATACAGCCCTTGTAGAATCACCCTCTGTGTTCTCCCACAGACTGTCTCCCACAAATCACTTTTATATTAGTTTCCTGTTGAAGTTCCCTGACTGGAGAACTTGTCTTTACCCTTTCCTTCTGTCACCTGCTGTCCCTTTCCCTCTTCTCTCTCCTTGTTGTTCACATGTCAGCTACTTGGACAATGTGAAAATGTACAGAGAACACTGCTCATTGTAATTTCACACATAATATTGGTAAAAGAAATCATTTCAAGCTTTTGACCACTTCTCTGTCTATGCTTAATAGCTCTGCTGGATTTAACAACCTGTAATCATACAGAAAAAAAACATAATAACCCAGCAAACTGATGTACAAAGCCTTTATTTCTGCATGCATCTTACTTGGCAAAATGAGCAGCAAATCACATCTTTTATTTGCATGCAATGTTTCTGCATCAAATACAAACATGTTTTATGAGCATGAATGAGTGACTGTATAAAATGTATTTATTCCTGAGGCTTATAAAAGGTTATTTCTGAGGTCCTGAATCATGTACTGCCATTGTGTTGTAATGATAGTTGTTTCATCTGAACATCACCTCCTTCCTGCATCCTATTAGTTTGATCAAGTTATTAGCAATATCCACTGAGGGAACAATCACTCTCTAAGATCAAAAATAGTTAATACATAATGATGAAACTAAAGAATTTGGAGGGATCAACTTTTTAAACATCAGAATCAAACACAGTGTTTTGAGTTGTTCAGTTATAAAACCATAAATTATTCTTAATCAATTCTGTTGAACATATTTATTAATGTTTCAGATAGATATACATTTTCATTTATTGTTTTACATGGAAAATTGCAATCTCAGAGGAAAAAGATGGATATTTATATTCTCTGGTACACTGCAGGTAGTTTCCCATAGCAGTTGCCAAAGAAAAATCCCCCCAAGTACAGTGAAAAACATAAATTGCATCTTAACCTTTATATTTATACTTAATTTTAATCTTCAGTGTCCTGCTGTCATAGGCATGTAATAGAAATTTGCTCTAACCTGGCTAAGAACATTTACCAAAGTTTATCATATGACATATTAGTCTATTTATGTCAACAATCCTCTAAAAACATGAATTTTAAAGAACACAGAAAATATTACATATTACTATTTTTAACACTGATTAACTATGCTACATCATCTGTGTCTGACTTTCAGATATACACCTGCCTAGAATGTATCTCTTTCATAGTGTATGGGCATAGCTAGCAGCCAAATGAAACAATCCACAGAGACAAGCTAGAAGAAAAGGAAATAGAACAATGAAGTCAAATGCAGAATAAATGGTTGATTCCTTGCTGAAGTGGAAGATCTATGAGAGAAAGTCTGCTCATAAGTAGTAGTCTTGACATACTGTACAACAAACTGTACTTTGGATTTGAGTTCTTGTTCCTATTTATCCTGGTACAAAATTCAAGGAAGACAGATCACCACAGAGTAGTTAACAACCTGATATTCCAAGTACTTTACAGGATTAGATTAATAATTTCAAACTCACATGTCCTGGGAAAATACAGTGGCTAACAAAATATTGGGATACGACTTCATCTGATTGAATTACATTTTATGTAACAAGAACAGTGGCTAACTCACTGATTAATCACCAACTGCTATACCCATTCCTCACTGATTAAAGTTGTTTTAGTATCTCATATATTTAAACTAAAAGTTCCAGTGAAAGGATTAAAAGTTCCCACAAGATCCGTGGGAACTTCCACATAAGGAGAAGAGTTCTGAGAGTCCAATGACGAGGATGTGTATTTTCTGGTCATGATTCAAGGAAAGGACTCTGGCTCAAGAGGTGCCTGGTTGTGAGCAATTTATTGACAGCATTAGGACTTTATTAACTGCATGCAAGCACTTTAACATGGTTGCCTAAAGGAGATGTAAAGGAATACTGGAACAATTATAAGACATACGTAAGCACACAAATCCTTTGGAGTTTCTGGGCAAGACTTCTCACCAACTTCTACAGGATAACAGTTGTGGAAAAGCAACTGAATCAGTTCTTCTTGGCCTCTGACTAACATCTGACAAGTAGATCATTCTTTGTTTCATCTGTGCTTTCTGGATTCTCATGTCTTGGTAATTTTCTGTTTCTCTCAGCAATGCAAAAGAAATGGTTGAAACTGAAGAAGGAACCTGGTCTCTGAAGGACAGTGAAAAAATTATACAGATAATAATATCTTTATTTTTCTAAAACTCAAAGAGAAATACAGACTACAGCATTTGTATATTTGTATAGCACATACTTGCAACCTAGAATGAGTCTGATGGTAAAATAAAACCAAACCAAACAAAAAAAAAAAAAAAAGAAGAAGGAAAAGAAGGCAGGCAGGCAGGCAGGCAGGCAGGCAGGAAGGCAGGCAGGAAGAAAAGAAAGAAAGGAAGAAAGGAAGAAAGGAAGAAAGGAAGGAAGGAAGGAAGGAAGGAAGGAAGGAAGGAAGGAAGAAAGAAAGAAAGAAAGAAAGAAAGAAAGAAAGAAAGAAAGAGAGAGAGAGAGAGAGAGAGAAAGAAAGATGACGTAATTTTACACACAGTAAAGAGATTGAAACAAACTAAAATTGTTGTTGAGAAACTGTGTTCAAAATTATCATCTAGAACTTCTGCAAAATCTCTTTCCAGTCACCCAGATTACAAATAAACTTGATACAGTGCATGTTTGCCAAATTGGAAAGTATTTGATTGACAGAAATGTTGACTACCGATTTCTGCAACTCAGAAATGAATTCCAGAAATTTGAAAACAATATGGAAAATATCTCATAATGGAGAATAAGTATCACAAGGGAAGTTCAGTAAAAAGTGTTAATTGTAATCCATCTAGAATATTCTCTTACAGCTCATTACTGTCAATAAATCAAGTTTGCTAAGAAAATTACATGTTTCTCAAGTTTGTTTTGGTTCCTATGGCATGTTATTGATTTATTTTCATTCAAAATATTCATTTTAGATATTTTCGTGAAGAGAAAAATGTTCAGTTTTCACGTTAGGCATCTCTTGCATAACTTCATATCTCTAAGTGTCCAGAAAATAAAAAGCAATGGGAATAAAATGCACATACATGTTTTTATACTCAAATGTTTTTGTTAAAGGTTAGTTTGCAACTTCATGTGGGATATATGCATTAGTATTATATTTGTTATGAAAGAATAATGAAATACAAAATGCAGTGTAAACCATACAGCACCAGCATCCTTAAGGAATTAAGGTGAAACTTCAGAGAACAAAACCTGAGTCGCAGGGCTAAAGTTCTTGTTAATCCTATATCCACAAATTAAATGTGTAAAAGGTAACGCCCAAATACATAAGTATGTACGGTGTCAGATCCACAACTTCAGTCGCTTCTTATAAAAGTAATAATCCTACAATTAAGCACCTGAGAGATAACAGTTATAAAAGACAGTAATAGTATGTTCCATATAACCTGGGGAATCAGTATACATTTCACAGCAGTAGATTGTGCAGAATAATAAATCTACTCTGCTTTACCTTTTTCTTAAATATTGAACTGTAAAGTGTCTCTCATCTAAGCATTACTGCCAATTAAAAAGGGAGATTCTAGGACATGAAAGGAATAATCCACTGTGCACAATTTAAAGTCGGATGTATAACATCTATCACCATTTGCTTGTTCCATCACCACAGAATAACCTTCACCTTTGTTCTTTTGCTTCTGTGAGCAGTGCCCTGCCTGAGCTAAATTCTCTAATTCAGTGCTGAGGGGAGTGGATTAGCTATTGTTAGAGGAGCAAAAAGACTGCTTTCATACCACACTGCAGTGCTTTTCTTATGGTGGAAGACTAATTAAATGATAATAGAGTAAGACTGCTATGGGCAAATGTCCTTGCATATTAGTTTCTGAAATGCAAATTATAATTGGCAGCAGCATAACCACTCAAATATCAAAACTGTCCTCCTACCATCAGTTCAGAGTATACCTTTTTTTTTTTTTTCCATCAAAAATATATTGCTGCTTCCCTTGATACATCTGCTGCATAAAGTCCTGACACTAAGAGTAATGAATGGTTTGCAATGTCAGTTAGAGACGAGAGGGTACAAAGTCAAATGGAAGCCTGTGAACACGAATCTCATGATACCCTGGCAACACAGAAATCCTTTCCCTCTTGAATCCTGACAGGAAGATTAATGATTAAAAGCTCAGTTGTGGCATTCATTTATTACAAAGCCTGTATGCATGCACACATATACACACTAAAACTTGTACCCAGAAATGTTAAATTGCACTTTTCCGTTTCAGTCTTTTTAGTAAAGTTCTATAAACCACAGAAATTTTTACTTATTTTGCATTAAGACAAATTGTGGGGATTAGAAATTGGGTACTGTCTTTTTCCCTTTAAATTCTGTTGCCAGTTTTACCTAACTAATCTTGATGGTTGATATTGAAACAGTTTTGGTAACAGGACAACACTTTGGTATATTCTCATGTATAGAACAAAATAAAATAGTTCAGTTGGAAGAGACCATCTAAGATCATCCAGTGTAACTGCCTGACCAATTTAGGGATAACCAAAAGTTAAGGCATGTTAAGGTCATTATCCAGTTGTTTCTTGAACACTGACAGACACAGGGCATCATCAACCTCTCTAGGAAGCCTGTTCCAGTGTTTGACCACCCTCATGGTAAATACAATTTTTTGTAATGTCCAGTCTGAAGCTCTCCTGGTGCAGCTTAGTGCTCTTTTTGTGCATCCTGTCGTCAGTTACAAGGGAGAAGAGACCAGCACCTTCTTCTCTACTTCCCGTCCACAGGAAGCGGTATACTAAAAAAAAACAAAAAACAACAACAACAACAACAAAACAGAAAACATCAACTTTGGCAAATTTCTAACCCTTGAAATTAATTGTGGATGACATATAAAAGTGCATAAAATATTAAGAGATTAACATTAAAATATTAATTTTCTAATAATGTTTCAAAATCAGTAATGTTTGCATTGTGGTTTAACCTGGAAGGTAGCTAAGTACCACACAGCCACTTGCCTGTTCCACTCCCCCTGCAGTAGAATGGGAGAGAGAACAGGTGGGGAAAAACTTATGGGTTGAAATAAAGACGGTTTAATAGGACAGAAAAGACAGAAAAGGAAAGTATATTAATAGTAAATATGATTATAAAAGAATTTACAAAGCAAGTGATGCATAATGCAGTTGCTCACCACCTGCTGACCAATGCCCAGCCTGTCCTTGAGAAGGAGCTCCTTCCATCTGAGCATCTGAGCTAAGTCCCCAGATTTGTTTTCAGCATGACACCATATGGTATGGAATTCTCTTCGGCCAATTTGGGTCAGCTCTTTGGGTCTGGTTCTGGCCCCTCTCTACTTCTGTGCTTCTATTAAGGGGTGAACAAATCTTGCTGATCACTCCTTGGTGCTCCAGTCAACAAATCAGCTTATGGACTTTCCAGGGAGTCGAGTTTGTGCAGTATTGCCATTGGTGCACTGTTGTGGCTATTGGCACCAGCTGTTCTTCAACCCTCAGCAACCCCACAACAGAAGAGTCCATCCTCTGAGAAACCTGGCAAGGTAGACAACTGCTTAATTTCCTCCATCTCCAAGGCAGCCATGCCAAAAGCCCGCCAGTACCCTTTTGGGTCCTTGAAATACCATCTCCTGAGGTAGTCTATGCCAAGGATATACAGAGCCTCCATGCCAGTAACAATGCCATTAATTCCCTGTTAGACTCACTTTAGCCTCCAATACAGTTAACTGTTGGGATCCCTCTGTCACTCCAGAAATACAGATGGTTTCTGCCCCTGTCTTGGTTTCAACTGGGATAAAATTAATTTTCTTCCTAGTAGCTGGTATCGTGTTTTGTTTGGGATTTAGGATGAGAATAATGCTAATAATACACTGATGTTTTAATCGTTGCAGTGCAGTGCTTACAGTCAAGGTCTTTTCAGATTCTTATGCTGCCATACAAAGAGGCTGGGGTTGCACAAGAAGCTGGGAGAGGAGAGAACCAGGACAGCTGACCCAAGCCAGCCAAAGGGAAATTCCATATCATATGACATTATGCTGAACAATAAATACGAAGTGGCTGTCCAGGGCTGGAGGGGACTGCGGCTCAGGGATGGGATGGGCATTTGTCATTGGTTGGTGAGCAATTGCATTGCGCATCACTTGCTTTATATATTCTTGTATCATTATTTTCCCTTATTATCATGTCCTTTTAAACTATCTTTATCTCAACCCACAATTTTTATTTGTATATATTGGTTTTTTTGTTTGTTTTCTTGTTATTTTTCCCCACTTTTTCCCCCGCTGCAGGGGAATGGGAGAGTGAGCAAACATCTGTGTGGTGCTTAGCTGCCCGTTGGGTTAAACCACAACAGCCCCTTTATAATTTGATGGCATTAGGGTACACTGTGCACCAATTTCCATGATAGCTTTATACTTCCGTGGGTCTGATGTGCCAGGCTATCAAATCTACATAGTCCAATAAACCCAGATGTTCCTTTCCCTCCCCCTAGCAGGAGGCAGGGCCCCTCTGGTCCTGGTTATAGTATTCATTACTCTGTCTGGGGAACTACCTGCTGGAAACTAGAGCAGCAATTTTCCTGGAAGAACCCCCTTTTTCACTTGTTTTTCCTTGGAACTCATGTACCCATGCCTTTAAGGTCAAGATAGATTTTCCATCCCATTTCCTCATTTCACCTCCATGATCACACAGATAAAACCACAGGGTGGCATGTAGTGTATACGCAATATATCTTGAACAGAGGGGTACTTACTCCTGATAGCTGAGATACTGGTTTGTAGAGGCTGGGAGGAAGATATAATCTCTTTGTGCTGATGGACCTCTTGCAAAAGCTTCTCCACAGCTGACATGCAGACCTGTAGGGAAGAAGAGAGACTTCATACTGCTTGAGTTGACCAGCCAATTCACCCACTGTGTGTTCCTCTCCATGTTTCCAGGTAATTATTGCCAATGAGATGGCATGTGATGATGGTGTGTGCTCCATACAAACTTCCACCACATGAGTCACATGCATTTGACTTCTTCTGGATCTTTGGATAGCTGGTCATTGTCTATGTCATCATAAGTAACCTCCGGTATGGTTAATTCTTTAGGTACTGTATACTCTTCTCCATGGTGGTCCACTTGCCTGGTTGACATACAAGATCTTCCCTACAGGGATACCTTACCTTCATGATTGACAAGAGTCATCTCCAGAGGGTGAGGACTTGTGTCCCTTTTCTGATTACTTTGTCAGTGTTCCATTCCCAAGAGAAGGAACCCAGCTTCATGGCTTCTCTGCCCTCTAATTCCAGGCTACTTAGCCCCTTATCCCAGAACCAGGGCAGCCAGGTGACAATGTGTTTGCCTGGACAACGACTGAAAACTTTTTGCGTATCTTGAAGCTCACCCAGTGATAGAAATCAGGTGATTATTGCCTCTTTTGTGTTATGTTCCTCTTCTTCCTCCTATTCCCATGATGGCACTGCTGTCGAGTAGCCTGCCTTGTCTTCTTATTCCTCCTTCCTTGTCTGAGTAGGTATTTCTTTCCTTACTAAATGAGCTGCCTTTCACATCCATTGTTTCACCTACTATAAAGGGTTGACTGATACTGGCATGAGTTGGTTCTCTGGCCCAGCCTTGGTGCCTGTCACAAGTGCTGGAGTAATTGAAGGGCCTGTTTCAGGGTTAAAGTGTCTGGAGGGCCTGTCCCAAGGGTTGGAGTAGCTAAAAGGCCTGTCCCAGGGGTTAGAGTAGCCATGTTATTTGTTACAGGGTTTGGAGTAACCATGGGACCCATTGCAGTGGTTGGATTTAAGTTGATTGGGGCCAGTAACAGGCCAAGTCCCAACACGTTGCAGTGATTTGTGTCTGTTTGGAATTGCCAGGGTGATGACACACTTTTTTCAAGCATTCTGCAAGTTTTTTTTTTAAGATTCTGCACTTGTTCAGGCATGGAGTTCTAAACCATTTGAGGTTTCCACTGCTCTACCCATATCCTCCCAAACTTCTTGCCTCTCTTAACTATCCTGCCTTGGGACAGATCTCTGAATAGCATTCTTACATAGTTTTTTAATCTTAAACAAAACCTGAATTGCATTCAGGAGACATAAAAATAGAAACACCCTAGTTTGAATCTACAATATGTAGAAGAAAATAGCAAAACTGAGAATTATTAAATAAAAATATTCAAATAATCCTGCTTTTTCAGGAAAAAAAGGGAGAAATGTTTATATTTAGTATGTAAAATTAAGCAATATACACGCTAATTTAACATATACATCTGTATGGTAACTAATTGCTACCCTCTCTTTGATTGATAATTGGTTTTCTATCATAGATATTTCTTAGTTTTACTTTTAACTAATATTCTGAATGATTATTATTGCATGCAGGCTTCTAATCACATATTATAAATTTGTGGGGATATAATTTAAAAACAAGCATCTAAGAGTTTTCTTCTCATTCTAAATTCAGTTAATATAGCATATCTGAAAAACTGTATTTTTTCTACATTTGTACTGTTGATTGCAGTGATAATAAAACTAATTGCCTGTAATCCAATAAAGTATAACTATACCTAGCTTGATTTAGACAAAGATGTGGATATCTCAGAATTAGATACCACAAAATATTGTATGAGTAATTTATAAGGAGAAATGATTAATGAAACCATTTTGTAGACTTAGTCTGAACAAATATTCCAACTGAGTTGTGGGCACATTGTGTGGGATTCATCTTATCTCACTTTATCTGTTTAACAAACAGTAATCTAAGTCTAAACTGGTGTTTTAAAATGTCTCATCATAAATGAAGAATAACCAACAACACAAAAGGCAGGGGAAATCACTGCTGAGGTTTTTTAGGTAGCCTTCCTATGAGAGCATTAATTGCCACCTGAAAACATCTAGACTATAAAAATAGTCTGGCAATACTTGGCAGCAGATATTAAATAGTATTTTCCAAAGCCTTTGGATTTTTTTTTTTTTTAAGACCTGAAAAATTATCACTTGACCAGCATACAGGTGTTTTAGATCCATCAATTTTGTAGTAGTAACTACTTGGTATCACAATTACGATTAAATGAAAGAAACATCAGTTAGACAGTTCCTGAATTTGGATATGGTAACTGATAGTGGTGATAATAGTTAAGACTCGAGAGAATCAATTATTTTAGAAGGAGCCATTGCTTCTAAGCAAAGATGCTCTATATTGGATATACATTGTAAGATAATTTGATATAAAATTTGTAAAACTCAATTGTTTAAGCACATTCTAATTTTAATATTCTAAGTAAAGAAAGAATTGGTTTGCTTAATTATTTTCATAGCATTTGAAAAATTCTGAATGAAAACAGTTGCAAAATCTAGCTTTTAAAAAAACTTTCTTAATAAAACAGATTATTTAAAAAATATTTTAAAATCAACAAACTTCTAATTTTGTCATCTTTGCATTGCTTAATGAATTAGTTCATAGGGCTATTAAAAGGCAAGAGGATATGTACATATGCTAAGACCATGAAAGCATAATAAACATATTAAGCACAGAGAAAATACGCAAAGATAAAATAAGAACAACATAATGTTAGCAAACAGGTAAGCATGGAGGTGTGGTCTTAACCACCCAGTCTATCCAGTAGCTGGACCCTTGGCTGTGGTCTCTCCATTGCCTCATAAAAAAAGACACACAAGCAGGCACATGGGTTTTGCTCGTAACTCCTCCAGACTACAACTTTCACATAAGCTGACCCTAGGCGCTCTGGTCACACTGGTGGCTAGGATGGGCTTCCAGTGCCCCAGAGACCAGCTAGCAGAGCTCTGACATGTAGCAGCCCAGCATCTAGCCCCAAGCCTCCCACCTCCCCACTGGCTTCTCCAACTGGTACTCACCTGCAGCCACAACGCCATACACACACACACTCCACACACCCTCAGTCTTTTCCACCTGGGCTCTAGCCTTGGCCTCAGATGTAGCCCTGCCCCTGGCCCTGGCTCCTTGGCAGGGTCATGGCTGGCTCTGCTAGTCACAGGTCCCTGCACCTATCAGAGTATGTGGAGATCAGCCTTTGTCATTCCACCCAACACTCACCTCCTGGCTGAAGACTGCTATGTGAACTACATATATGACCGTCAGGGAACTGCGGCATGTTCAAGGATCAGTCTCACAGAAGCTGCACAATCACAAGGAGAAACCAGGACATGTAAAGAACTGGGGGAGGGTGAATGCATTAGGGCTGTTTATTTGTTTGCTTGTTTCCTACCATAAGGATTTTTATTTTATTTTATTTTATTTTATTTTTTTGTTTTGTTTTGTTTTATTTTATTTTATTTTTTTTCTCCTAAGAGGAGACAGTGTACTAAGACTTTGAAAAAATATTTGTTAACGGGATTATTCAGTTTTCAGACAAGTTTCCTTTGGGACATCAAGATTTACTTCCTTCTTACAAACATCCATGCACAGCTTTTGTTCACATCATTCATGACTGTTGATTTAGTTCTTTTACATACTGTACAATCAGCAGATATCTCCTTCAGGAAATGTCATGGAGAAAATCCTGTAGCTAGTTGCATTAAGCCAACACCTGTTTTGAGGTTTGGTTCTACTAAGATATAAACCATATTTAGGAGGCTTAATATGAGATCAGCAGAAGCAGCTTACATTCCTGTCTCCCTCTCCTTCCTCTTCCAAGTTTCTGAAATAGGTGTGTGTGCTTTTTCTCTGGTCTTTTTGTTGTATCTATTGAAAATTGATCATCTAGAGTTTAACTGCCTTTCTTTTACCTCTTTGACACTGTCTTCTGTAGGCTCCAATTTATGTTCAATAAATTTAAGGGATTAACATAATACCTTCAGCCTGTATCAAATATTTTGAACAACATTCTAAGTGAATATTTTAGAGAGAGAAACACCTCACACTCATCTGTATGAAAAACAAACAAACATCATGATTAGGGTACAATGAAAGTAATATTTTCCAGTTTTGTAGTTATATAGAGATGATCACAATTTGATTTTGCATTGAAAATTTCCTGTTTTGCTTTGCACGGTTGTTCAGCTGTTTAGAAAGTGTGAGCAAAAATAAGTCTGTAAATTTTGAATGCAGGGAGAATGATGAAAATATGCTATTACCATCACAGGGCTGGAAGGGGATGGAAGAAGCCTCTAACCTTATATGAACAGCCTTGGAGCTAAAATGGATGAGAATTGCAAGCTGAAATTTGGCATGAAAATAGCTCTCATTTAAAAGAAGTAACTTTGCTTTCAGAGAAGATTGGTTTTGACTTTTCCAAGGTATGAGTTTTTGAATAATGTATACTGACTACAATTATAAGGCTTTGAGCCTGTCTTTTCCCTTTCTCTATTCTCTTCCTTCTCTCAGTTCCTTAAGTTTTTGTTCCATGTGAACATTAAAGGTATACAATACCAGTAAAACAAATAGTGAAGTAACATACATTGCTGCACATTGGTATTATCCTGTTTATTTCATAGGTATGAAAATCTTTTTAACTCTCTGGTGTTTTTGTTTGTTTTGTTATAGCACTTACAAATTATACTCTTTTCACTGCCTTCTTCCTCATCTAGAAACCACTGACATTTATCTGAAATGTCTTTTCAGTTCAGAAACTTGTCAATTCTATATCACATGTATCTAAATTGCAGAGGTGTGAGTATGGTTTTATTCACAAAATTGAAACTTCTATCAGTTCTATATGGTTCTAACAGAAAGACCTCTTTCTGCAAGAGACCTTTATTTATCTCACATAATCTTGGATTGGATTCCAATTATCCTTTTAATAAATATAGCTATTGCAGCAAACTCCAGCCTTGGTTAACTAGTAGTCATTAAGAATAAAACACTCCTATTAAGTGATTTCATAACTGATGACAGTCTTGCCATGCCAGAGACAGTCTGGATTCAAATTATTTTCAGGCTCCTGAAAAAGTGACTTTTCCTGTTCATTATTTATTCTTGCATGACCCTTCTATCTGAATTGGGTAGGAGGGTTACTTTGGGGGTTTTCTTGCATGAGAAAGTCTATGAGAACATCTTTCTATGTCGAGAGCTCAAGATTACTTCATATGGACTGGACCTATTATTTTCTTCCTAAACCAATCTACTGTTTCTCAAAACTTTCAGAACTTTTACCTTCATTGATCCTTTCAAAGGATCTATCATTGTGTTTTAGGAATGCAGCATTCTTCTAGCTGCTACATCCACAAAGTGCTCCACATTTTACACATTTACTGAAGTATTTGCTTATTTTCTTATAAAATGCATTTTCATTTGAATAAACATGTACATTAATCTCTTTTTAGTAGTTCAGGATAATGTGCAGAAATAGCCAAGTGAAGACTTTCAAAAAAAATTAAATTAGGTGGACTCTATCACAATTCATAAAATAGATCCAGAATTTCTGTCCGTAAAGGGGATTTTTTAAATGAAATTCATAATACCACGTCAAACTGACACTAATTTCTGTCTTTAAACTCCTAAAACATAAGCCTTTTAAAACCTTAAAAAACATAAATCCAATTTCATTGCAAAATATGGATATCAGGATATTTTTTCAAAGGATCAAAGGATCATGACATTAAAGTCTGAGGCTAAACTCCAAAAGACTTCCAAAGAACAAGCAAACTTTGGATCACTGAAAATCTCTCCCAGAGTTTTCTTTCAACTGTGCTTGTTCAAAATGTGTTTGCTTGACTGCAAGACAATTAGTGCAGCTAATAAATGGTTAAAGAGCTTTTCTCCTAAAAGAACTTGTTCAGATAGTCAAGAATGAATGGTGTCTAGACATTCTTCTCTCTTTGATTTAGACCACTAGGCTACAAATATGGTTATTGCAGTTCAGTGTATAATACTGAGGCAGAGAAAAGTAGTTCCACATCAGGCCATATCCTCATCTGACAATAAACAGATTATGCTTCTTGAGGAAGCATAGGTCCTTTTTGGTCCAACAGAAATTCAAAGAGCAGAACATGGAAACTACCAAATATTTGTATCTCCTGGTGTGAAGCACCACGGTTCATACAAGATTTGCTAATAACATTAGTTACATTTTTTTAAACAACAACAACAACAAAACTAAAATAGTTTGATTAAAAAGTCTGACAAATCATTTCTTGGCAAATATGAGAACTGACATTGCAATTTCCCTCTCTACTTACCAGTTGTACGCTTTTTTGTTTGGTAACCGTTTGCTTACCCTCGCCTCTCCCTCTCTGGGATGGGGGATAGAAACAGGAAAGTGAAGCCTGTGAGTTGAGATAAGGACAGTTTATTAAGACAGGGAAATAATAATAACAATAATAATAATAATAATAGTACTACTAATAATAATGTGTACGAAACAAGTGATGCACATTGCAATTGCTCACCACCCGCTCACCAATGCCCAGCCTATTCCCAAGCAGCCAGCCCCCCCCACCAGCTAGCCACCTCTATATATTGTTTAGCATGATGTCAGATGGTATGGAATACCACTTTGGCCAGCTGGGGTCAGCTGTCCTGGGTCTGTCCCTTCCCAGCTCTTGCTGCAACCCTAGCCTGCCCGTTGGCAGGACAGAGCAAGGAGCTGAAAAGTCCTTGGCTTGGTGTAAGCACTTTTCTGTAACAATTAAAACATCAGTATGTTATCACCACTCTCCTCATCCTAATCCAAAACATAGCACCCTACCAGCTACTAGCAGGAAAATTAACTCTTTCGTAACTGAAACCAGGACAACGGCTTTTTTGTTGTTGTTTGTTTTTGCTTTTTTTTTTTTTTTTAAATTATTATTATTATTATTATTTTCCTTTTTAACTGTAATAACCTTCCAAATCACATAGGTATTTAGTTCACTTAGTAGTGGAACAGAGACCTATGTCTGGGCTATGCAATCCAAATCTTGTTTCTTTTCCCTTAATCTTACACTGTATTTCATAGTGTCACTCTGAAATTTTATCTGCATTGTAAAATTGCGGACACTGCTGATACATAAATAAATGGTTGGATTTTTTCCTTTGGAATTACTATTATAACTTCTGTTATGTATTAAATAAATTTACTTACATAATTTAAGTAAGTTGGTAGAAAGAGGTTGTATCTTATCTTTCATAGGACTATTATAGTTGGAAATAAACAATTTTTCTATGTCAAAGAAGTTCATGGGCATATTTAGGCATTGGAATAGGTTGCCCGGGGAAGTGGTTGAGTCACCATCCCTGGAGGTTTTAAAAGACGTTTAGATGCAGAGCTTAGTGATATGGTTTAGTGGAGGACTTGTTAGTGTTAGGTCAGAGGTTAGACTAGGTGATCTTGGAGGTCTCTTCCAACCCTAGATGATTCTGTGATTCTGTGATTCTCTAATAGTGCAGTGTGCTCTCATTAGATGTTACTTTTATAAAACTACCTAGTTAAATACTACATCTTTCACAGTCATCAAAAGTCTAAAGTTGACTAGCTCTTAGACTTCTGGAAAAACTCCCTGTACTCTTCATAAATTTTCCTCTTGTGCTTTCTGAAGACAAGGGGGCTGTGAAAATTACTGACAGATTTGCGTTGCTAACATATTGACAGTTGAATACAGCAAAAAGTAGTTTTTGGATAGAGCCTCACTTAGACATTTTAAATATTTTGTGCCAATATCTAACACTAAGAAATTATTCCTATGTCTCTGTGCAGTAGTAGCAGGTGTGCCTAAGGTAGCTTTGGAGGAAATGGTTGGTGACCTGCTACAGTACTTAGATGTACGCAAGTCAATGGGACTGGGTGGGATCCACCCAAGGGTGCTGAGAGAACTGGCAGAAGAGCTGGCCAAGCCACTTTGCATCACTTATCAGCAGTCCAGGCTACCCGGGGAGGTCCCACTCGACTGGCTGCTAGTAAACATGATACCCACCTAAAAGAAGGGCCAGAAGGTAGTCCTGGGAAACTATAGGCCTGATAGTTTGACCTAGTGCCAGGGAAGCTCATGGAGCAGATTGAGTGTCATCACACAGCACTTGCAGGGCAACCAGGCAATCAGGCCCAGTCAACATGGGTTTATGAAAGGCAGGTCCTGCTTGACAACCCTGATCTCCTTCTATGACAAAGTAACGTGCTTGGTAGATGGGAGAAAGGCTGTGGCTGTGGTCTACCTTGACTTCAGTAAGGCTTTTGACACTATTTCCCACAGCATTCTTCTCGAGAAACTGTCTGCTCTTGGCTTGGACTGGCATACGCTTCGTTGGGTTAGAAACCGGCTGGGTAGCTAGGCTGAAAGAGTCGTGGTGAATGGAATTAAATCCAGTTGGAGGCCGGTCACTAGTGGAGTCCCCCAGGGCTCAGTACTAGGACCAGTTCTCTTTAATATCTTTATCGATGATCTGGATGAGAGGATTGAGTGCACCCTCAGTAAGTTTGCAGATGACACCAAGTTAGGTGCGTGTGTCGATCTGCTCGACTGTAGGAAGGCTCTGCAGGAAGATCTGGATAGGCTGGACCGATGGGCGGAGGCCAACTGTATGAGGTTCAACAAGGCCAAATGCTGGATCCTGCACCTGGGGCACAACAACCCCAAGCAGCGCTACAAGCTGGGAGATGTGTGGTTAGAAAGCTGCCTGGCAGAGAAGGACCTGGGAGTATTGGTTGATAGTCAGCTGAATATGAGCCAGCAGTGTGCTCAGGTGGCCAAGAAGGCCAACAGCAATCTGGCTTGGGATTGTTCAGCCTGGAGAAGAGAAGGCTCAGGGGTGACCTTATCTCACTCTACAGGTACCTTAAAGGAGGCTGTAGCGAGGTGGGGGTTGGTCTATTCTCCCATGTGCCTGGTGACAGGACGAGGGGGAATGGGCTAAAGTTGCACCAGGGTAGGTTTAGGTTGGATATTAGGAAGAACTTCTTTACTGGAAGGGTTGTTAGTCACTGGAATAGGCTGCCCAGGGAAGTGGTTGCGTCACTATCCCTGGAGGTCTTTAAAAGACGTTTAGATGTAGAGCTTAGTGATATGATTTAGTGGAGGACTTGTTAGTGTTAGGTCAGAGGTTGGACTCGGTGATCTTGGAGGTCTCTTCCAACCTAGATGATTCTGTAATTCCGTGATTCTGTGACATACAGCACACTATTCACTCTCATGTTATCAGAAACAAAGTAAATTAAAGGTTGCTCTCATCATACTTATAGACTAGAAGGACAGAGGGTTTTTACTTCTATCTGTGATATCTGAGGAGCTGAAACATAGTTCCTCACAGCAAAAACTTTTGCTTAGTTCTTTCTATCCTGTAGGAAGGGAAGGAAAAAAATAATCAAAATCTATGTTCTATATAATTCTCCTATTTCTTAACACTTTCTTAGTAAATGACAATGAAAATACTTTAGAAAAGCAGAGTAGTTCAACCTGTCGAGATTCACAGATCCCTTCAGTATATAAACATGTGGTTTAGGGTATAAGCATAAATGATGATATTCAGGACCAGCAAATATTTTGTACCTCTTGTAGTGGACAGCAAAGTATAGATGGGTCTTTGGTCTCCCCCCAGAAGTCTGCCTCTTGCTGCAAATAGAATTATTTGTTTGCTCCTCTGAGTCCTTTGCTACCTTATGTAATTATATCAACTGAGCTTTCAGTACAGCCTTCAGTTATAAAGGGAGAAAGAGGGGAAAGAGTGTCTGAAAGAAATACAAAAAAAAGGAGGCATAGAGAGAAGTGAAAGAATGATGTCCGAAAGAGCAAAAAACTTTGAAAGATGAGAGGGAGCTTTATACTTTGAAGTATAAAGTTGTGGCATGATCAAAAGCTCACGGTAGGCAATGGAAAGATTCTTACTGACTTCATTGGCCTTTGAAATCAGCACAGTCTAACGCATCACAACAAACCTTCCTCCTTTTTGCCATCATCTCCTTAGTTGCAGTCTCTCATTCTTTCCAGAAACAGACATACTAAATAGACAAGGCAGTGTAAGGAGTAAAGTTGGAAACATTTGTTTTTATTTGAAAAATGAGAAAAACTCATTAATTTATTTTGAAAATTATATGTGTCACTTTATTCCAGTGAATTTAATATAAATGAAATATTTATTTTTTATATAAAATATAAAAATATTTTATATTTTTATAAATAAGGGGATAAATATTTTAGGTACTGTTTCAAATGTCTTTGTATTATTATTATTATTATTATTTTTCCCCCTCTGGAAAAATGTGGAACAGCTTTTATACACATATTTTTTACAGAGATACCGCAGATTTTCAAAACAATAGAACGCTTAGTGTCTTTACTATATTTTGTTTCTTTATTCTTTCTAAGGCACTTTTAGTGCCTAACTAAATTTCTTAACTAAAAAAATATTTTAATTTTAATTGCAAAGAATCTGAATCTCAAATAACCAACCCCATTTATTTCATGGATCATTTTTTCCATTAATTTGGAGAACTTCTGAATGAGGCCTTTTAAAGATAGCAAGCAGCTATAATGTCATTATATCTATTCTACATCTGTAGTGTCCCATTCATTACCTTTCAAAGTTTTAAAGAGACTTTTAGTTCAAACAGCATTTGTCTAGAAATAATAAAGACTGCAAAGTAACTCGGTACCACAACTGAGCCATCAGATAACTTTGGTTTTATTAGTTCAGATGAAAATAAGACTAATTGGCTGTGCATTCCCCTTACTTCTACACACAAAGGCTTAAAAATCTTTTTCAGTTAAACAGTCTTCAAATCATGCCCACAGATGTTTCTGAATTAGTCAAATCTGGAGTCCTTTTGTTTGTTTGTTTTGTTAGCTTTTATTTTATTTTTTATTTTATTTTATTTTATATTTTATTTTTTGGGGAGGGGAGGGTGCGTGTTGATATTTCTGTCTTAGACATTAATAGTATGAGAGATCTCCATCAGCTGAAACAATTTCATTACCACAAAATAACTATGGGTGGTAACATTCCTGTGTTCCTCAGCAAGGACTTAAAGAAACCACCACAATAAAAGGATTACTTTATATAAACAATAAGTAAGAGGTAAAGACAGATTATATTTGCCCACAGTATCACCTCTAATTACAGCACACCTGCTTGAGACACTGTGGTTGCTACAGGACACTTCCATGAACATTTCCTTCAGTATTTTAATTACATCAGCATTTGAATGATATTTGTTCAGTTTTTAAAGTCAATAATTATTGTCAATAGTGGTATTTAGACATGAAGGACTTAGAGTTAATTCTGTTTTGTAATCATCCACTTTGGATAAGTGCCCTCAGTATGCCCCTAGAATGACTCTGATATGTGCAAGGGAATATTTGTACATCTCTGCACATACAGAAGATGACTGAAGTTCCCAGGTGGGACTTATTACTGAGTTTTCCTTGCATGGAAACTGTAGCAAAATATAAGCAACCTTTTTTAGTATCCAAAAGAGAGCAAGCTTTGTTCTTTCTGCTCCTCTAGCAAAGATTATATATATTTTAAAAACATCTGTGAAGAAATAAGGCACTTAAGCAAAATGAAGAAGCTAACTCTTCTAAATATGAACCCTGCTAAAGGCTAATGGACAAACAGAAAGAACCTTTTCATAAGTTGTCCCCTTCCCCCAAAAGCCAGAAAAAAAAAAATAATGTTTTCCTAGTGTGGAATACAAAATAGTCCTGGACCAACCTCTCATTGTGAATCTTCTCTACAGACCCACGAGGTGGGATTTAGCTCTGCATTCTGACACCTCAATTCAGGTGCCTAAATTTAAATATCACCCTAAGCAGAAAATTACATATTGTTAGCTGACATCTCTGTGACATCTCTGGAGTCTGTTTAATGAACTGGTAATCTTTCCATTAAGTAGTAATAGCAGTTTGGAGACCTAGCTTATATATAAAGGTAACACTAAGGGGTAAATTTGCTGAATCTGGACCTGAATCTTTCCAAATTGCCTCCCAAGTTCTTTTGCAAGGATGTCATAATGACCATTGCCATGTACATTTTCTCGGGTAAATTGTGAGGGTATTCTAGGTCTGCTACAGGACATGTTCAGACCTAAATCTTTGCACTTTCAAGCAGCTAAACACCAAACATCTCCGAAGATTCAGAAACTACCATTTATAAATTACTCTTATTTTTGTGGCTTATTTCAGCAGGTTTCCTGTCCTTTGCTGAACTCAGAAGCAACATTCCATGTATTCTGAAAATTCTAATTGTGTAAACATTCATTCTGAGTGCCAGGTGCTCATATTATTCACTTTTCTATCTGAGCACATCAAATATGCACTCCAGAAGGCCAACTGTAGCCTGGGCTGCAGCAACAGAGGCATTGCCAGCAGGTAATGGGAGATGATTGTCCCCCTCTATTCTGCCCCCGTGAAGCCCAAATTGAAGTATTGCGTCCAAGTCTGGGGCCCCCAGCACAAGAAAGGTGTGGACCTGTTAGTGTGGGTCCAGAGGGGGGCCATAAGGAGTTTCCCTGTGCATGCTGAAAGCAGAAAAGGCATCAAATTGTGCATCTATAGTTTATACCAGGAAAAAATAATCTGTAATTTAGGCTTGGCAACAATCAGTGTGAGTGTGTAATTCTGTTAAACTATGCTTTTACTCCAGTCAGGCCTGAAATAATCTATAAAATGGGGTCTAATCATTTCTAGCTACATGGGATCTTGTAGCTTAATCTAAAGGTTTTTTTTTTTTTTTTTTTTTTTTTTTTTTAATAAGCTTATTTGGGGAGTTTTGTTACTAGTGACAAAATAATTTCTTAATATATCAGAATCCCTGATACCAAGAGAAACTGTGTACCCAGGACTTATTTTCTGGCTTATTTGGGTAGTTTGGTTTTCATTTATTTTCCATTTTGTCTCTTTTGATTGAGAATTATGTTGTAATTCCTCCGATTATTAATCTACTTTTCCATTCTGTCTCTTTTGATTAAGAATTAAGTTCAAACTCCTCCATTTCTGAATCCAGTAGCAAAAATAGATTTGAATTTTCCAGTCTGTAAGTTTTCCAAAGATTAAAGCTTGAAAATGTTTTTTTTTTTTAATTTATTTATTTTTTTTAATACAGTGTTTTTTGTTTGTTTGCTTTTTTGTTTGTTTTGGTTATTTTTATAAATAAGTGCAGTATAATTTTATTTTTCCCTTCCCCTTCTTCTTTATATTCAAAAATATGTGATCATGTTGCTTTCAGCCGATTAGTTTCTTCTGCGCTCAGCACTTTGTTAACTCATTGACTGTTTCAACTAGATACAAATGCTGATTGAGGGTTTACATGTGAGTTTACTTCTCAAGATGTTTTGTAAATATTGCATTTACATTGTGGGAGGAGAGTGGACGGAAATTAATCTAACAGAACTAAAATCCTAGTCTTGAACTCATACCTTGGAAGGCATCAGATACTTCACATGACAAAAAGGAAGGTTTAGATATCTCAGTCATGAGAAAACTCTTCACTCAGAGTTTATATATATCATGCAACAGGGAATGCAAGTGAAAGGAAAATAAAATGTATGGCAAACATCACTTGGTGCTTCAGATACATGAAGCATTGAATCTGGCAGTTGTCAGTCCATGTCAGGTCTGGGCTATTGAGCTTCACTTAACTGCCTTATGAGAGTCAATCAAGAGACCAGGAACAATCCTGTTAGCCTGGTGGTTTATTCTTTCTATGTAAAATCCATCACTTGCTTTTGTTTTTTCCTGTCTGTCACAGTTGTACTAAATTTCACCCATGCTGCTTAGTTTTGATTTATTTTACCTAATTATTGCAAAGTGTATCCATAGGTTCTGACTCCTGCCTCTGCTCTTTGTCCTTACTATAATCTTGCTTGCTCCTTGTGTCCTGATTGCTACTGATTTCCTTCAGTTCAGTATGTCAGGTTTTTTGTTTGTTTGTTTGTTTATTTTTCCTGTTTGTTTGTTTGCTTGTTTTCCTAGGATCTTGCAGCTTTTTCCATACTTTTGCATAACTGTTGGCTTGGCATAACCCTTGGTTTCTTTGGGTTGTTATCTCATCTGTTGCATTATAACAGAGTGTCATCCCCTCTCTTAATTCCAGTCTGGCTTTAATAGCTTGGAATGACGGCCTGCATCCTACTGATCTCTGTTTAACAGAAGTACTTCTCTGCTGTCCAGATACCCTACTAACAGAAGGTTATAAAGGTAAGGAAGAGAAGAAGACAAGAAAGTGAAGAGTTTGTAGTAGAGGTGTTTGACTCTCATGAAGGCTATACCCTGAGGAAGTGTTAAAGTTGAGGAGCTAACGTTACACAATTGTTAATGACCGAATAGTTTGCTCACTTAATAAGCTTAAAATAGATTACATATACTCAGTGATCTAGCAAATGATTTGGTTACAGCAGTATAAAATGAATATGACATCATAAAGGTAATAAACTCATGAGGCACAAATTCATAAAGCCAAGCTTCAGAATTTCAAGTTAATATGTCCTTTCTCTGTGGATTTCCAATGATCTTTTTAATTTATTCTTGAGTGAAAAGAAGCTGCCTCTCAGATAAACAAAAATTGGTAATCTGCTGTGTGTGAAGATTATCCTCTTCAGATATAGGATCCTCTGTATATCAGTGTTGAGACTGAATTAGAAATTAATTCTTTAGCTTCATAGTGGCTGATTTCTTACCAGAAACCAGGGATGTCACAGATCAGAAAATGTGTTTAATAAGGAACTTTTGGTTTGTTTTTGTTTGCTTGTTTTCTAACTTATTAAAAATTTTGCGTCTACTTTAATAATATAGTATTCTCACTTCAGATAGGATAGAGTTAATTTTCCTCCTGGTAGTAGGTATGGTGCTGTGTTTTGGATTTAGGGTGAGGATAATTTTGATAATATGCTGTTTTAATTGTTGCAGAACAGTGCTTACACTAAGCCAAGGACTTTTCAGCTTCTCACACTGCCCTGCCAGTGAGCAGGCTGAGGTTTCACAAGGAGCTGGGAGGGGACAGACCCAGGACAGCTGACCCAAACTGACCAAAGGGGTATTCCATACCATCTGGTGTCATGTTGAAAAATTAATATGGGGGTGCTGGCTGGGGTGGGGGGACTGGCTGCTCGGAGATAGGCTGGTCAGCAGGTGGTGAGCAATTGCATTGTGCATCACTTGCTTCACACATATTACTACTACTACTACTACTATTTATTATTATTATTGTTATTATTATTATTTCTCTTTCTTTTCTGTTCTATTAAACTATCTTTATCTCAACCCACAAGCTTTTATTATTATTATTATTTTTTTCCCTGATTCTGTCCCCCATCCCACTGTGGGGAGGGGAGGGTAAGCAAACAGCTGTGTGGTACTCAGCCTTCAGCTGGGTTAAACCACAACATATAGTCAACAAACACAGGTAATATGTAAACACTGATGAAATGATCCAATAATTTGATAACTCATGGCCAGACATCTTCTTTTTATTTTTATTTTATTCATTTATATATTTTTTTAATGACTGGAGTACAGGAGCTTGGGCTGGATTAAGAACAAGAGATTGAGCATGTTGGTCATTTCCTCACTCATATATATATATCTACAGTTACTAGCAACTGTATACTGAATTTAAGAGCTACTTGCCTTTTACCTGCCTTTCTCCTGGATATTCTGTGAAAAGTTTTTATAGTAGTAGAGAAAAAAAGAAAAAGAAAAAACGGAAAGTCAATGATTTGATTAAAGAAAATGAAAAGTAGGTAAAGGATACACCTAGACTTTTTTACAAACTATATTAATGTGGTAGTTTTACTTTGCTGGGCAGCTAAACTCCACCACAACGGCTCTCTCACTCCCCATCCTCAGAAGAAGAAGGGGAGAAAAAATTATGCTGGAAAGAAAAAAGAAACAAACAAAACAAACAGAACAAACAAACAAACAAATAAACAAAAAACAAGTGAAGGCCATGTGGAAGCACAGAGAGAGGGAAAAAATATTCTCTACTTCCCATCCATGAGCGATGTTCAGCCACATCCTGGGAAGCAGTGCCTTGATACACATAGCAGTTGTCTGGGAGATGTCTTCATTGTAAGAGGCCCCTGCCTTCCCCTTTCCTACCTTTTATTGCTGAATGTGACATCATAGGACATGCAATATTCCCTTTGGTCAGTTTAGGTCAGCTGCCCTGGTGATGTGCCCCCCTGCCCCACCACGTCTTGCGCACCCCAATCCTACTGGTTCCTGGGGGTAGGGAGGGCTGGAGAGACTCCTGATATTGTGCCAGCACTGCTCAGCAATAGACACTGGTGTGATACCAGTGCTGTTCTAGCTGCAAGTGCAGAGCACAGTGCTGTATGGGCTGCTGCAGGGAAAGTTAACTCCATCCCAGCCACACTGAGTACAATTAAGAAGGAAAAAAAAAGACAGAGAATGAAAGAGGCAGAGTTACTTAACAGCAAGTAAAAGTATTTATATACAAATTTAAACAACATACTTTAAAATACTAAGTGTGTTTATAATACATAAAGTTATAATAAATGGTTTAAATTTGGTCTACTTGATTTAATAAATAATTTATAATATTTAAATCATGTATTATATATACACAAATATTTTGCAATATATGGATATGATATACACATCTCTTCAAAAATTGAAATAATGGCATTCTCTGCAGTAGAATATGATTATAGGCCTAATAATAATAATCATAACATAATTTAGGCTATGATTACATGATAATCAATCATGCCCAGGCAAAGACCATGTATCTGCTTAACATTTACCTTTCATTGTTTACATATTATGATCACTGTTTAATAGATATTTTCTCATACAAGTCTGAATTAAAGCCGGAGTTTTTAATAACAGATTTATGGCTAAATATTTAGTAGCACGTGTACAGTGAATATAGCAGGTGAAAACAGAGATATTAACACAAATATCAAGGTTTGGAAACAAGATTTTTATGGACCATTTCAACTCTGAAATAGAAGTCTTAGACAAAGTATTAATATTTACAGGTTATCTTTGGGTGTTTTTAAGGTAAACATTTAAGAGTTTAGGGAAAATAGATTTTAAGCAGCTATTTTGTGGAGTGGAACATTGAACCTAATGGTATTCATTCAATGGCAACAATACCTGTCATTAGAATAAATGCAAAGTAGTTGCACAGATTACAATGAAATATAATATTTATGTTCTCAACATCTTCCTTGCTTATTATTTACATAGAATATGGTTATAGGGAAACCCTGTTAAACACAGACTGTCTAGGGAATAAGGGAATCTGTTTTGATTTGTATGATTAGGTATACATTAATGTACTTATTCATGGTAGCTTAATATTGAATTGTATTGAAAGAATAGCCAAGAAATAACTTGATAAAACTAAAAAGATTTTCTGCATAAAAAAGCATGGGAACAAACAGCCAAAACAACCAACCAACCAACCAAACCAAACCAACCAACCAACGAAACAAACAAAAAAACAGACAAAAAAGGAAAAGAAGAGGGAAAAGGAAAGGGAAAACAAAAGAAAAAATGGAAACGGAAACAGAAAAGGAAAAGGAAAAGGAAAAGGAACAGGAAAAGGAAAAGGAAAAGGAAAAGGAAAAGGAAAAGGAAAAGGAAAAGGAAAAGGAAAAGGAAAAGGAAAAGGAAAAGGAAAGAAAACCAATGTCTTAGTCACTATAAAGAACTGTGTTTAGATATAGTTGGTATTTCTAACCATTTATTATTAGCAAAGCTAAAGAATTGGTAATTAACCCCCCAGTTAGTAAATGCAACTAACCATTAAATGTAAACATCTATGACATAATAAAATTCATAGAACCTTAATGTCCCTTAGCTGTACATTGGAAATATTGTCTTCATTAACTCGAAGCACATTCTGTAAAATCACTTTATTTTTTTCTTTGTCAACATATGGCCTTTGGATGACTATACATTCATTTCACAAGGTTAGCCCTTTGCTCATTTCTGGATAGCCCTCCCACTTTTTCCTCTACTAAACCAGTAAGTGGAGTTCTTTTTTCTACTGCCCAAATTTCAGCTGACTTATTCTAATTTACTCATTGTTCTTCAGGAGTCTGTATTAGGACCAGCAGGGACAGTGGGATTAAGCACACCCTTGGCAAGGTCACAGATGACACTAAGCTGAGTCATGCAGCTGACACACTGCATGTGCAGTGTGAAAGGACGCCATCCCATCAGGAGGGACCCTGGGCCTGTGGACTCTCATGGAGTTCAACATGGCCAATGTTCTGCACCTGGGTCAGGGTAATCCCAAAGACAAATGCAGGCTGGGGGATGAGAAGACTGAGAACATTCCTGCAGTGAAGGCTTTGGGGGTGCAGGTATTGGTGGATGAAAAGGTTGACATGAGACAGCAGTGTGCACTTACAGCCTAGAAAACTGTCTGTACCCTGTGCTGCATCAAAAGAAATGTGTCCAGCTGGTCAAGGGAGGTGATTGTCCCCCTCTACTCTGCTCTTGTGAGACTCCACCTGGAGTACTGTGTTCGGCTCTGGGGCCTCATTAAAAGAGAGACCTGGAGATATTAGAGCAGGTCCAGAGGGCCATGAAGATGATCAGAGGCTGGAGCACCTCTCTCCTATGAAGAAAGGCTGAGAGATTTGGGGTTGTTTAGCCTGGAGAAGAGAAGGGTCCAGGGAGACTGTATGGTGTCCTTCCTCCCCTAAAGGGGGACTTTCGGTAAGAGGGGGGAAGAAGACTTTATTGGGGAATGTAGTGATAGAACAAGGGGTAACAGTTTTAAACTGAAAGAAGGTAGATTTAGATTAGACATTAGGAAGAAATTTTTCACTCAGGGAAGTTGAGTGACTGGAACAGGTTACCCAGAAAAGTTGTGGGTGCCCCATCTGTGGAAGTCTTCAAGACCTGGTTGGCTGAGGTTAAACAACCTGGTCTAGTGGTAGGTGTCCCTGCCCATGTCAAGGTGGTTGGAACTGGATGTTCTTTAAGGTCCCTTCCAACCCATTCTATGATTCTACTCTAGCATATAGAGGGTATTTATTACCTTATCTTTTCCTGTCCAAAACCAGAGAAATTTCATTCTATTTCATTCACAACTTTATGCTTTTCGTTCCCTCATTGTGTTTCATTTCCTAAGTAAGAGAAGTGAGTTATTGCTTTAATTTTGAAGTAATTCCCAATATTAACACATGATTAATTAAAGTTTATAGTATCTAAGCAATGAGGAAAATAACAGAACTGTTAATTCATCTGAGTTTTGATTTGTGCTACAGATGTCTGATAAAGGAGCAACATTTTCAAAATTGAGAAAAATTAATGTTTGCTGTTCTGTTATAGCCTTTGCCAAATTTCATTGTTGACTTCCTAACCTTTTACAAACTTATAATCTAGCTACTTTGAATGAACAGTTCTGTCACTAAATTACTTGACAGGCTATTTCTATATTTATTTATTCAAGTTAGTTTATATTAATTTATCTTAGAGAACAATTCTATCATGTCTATGACATTCCTGCTCTTCGTTTTCTGTTCTCCCAAAGGGTTGTATGGAATTTCCCCCTGTGAATCTTAATTTGGAAGGAGGGGAAAAAATGTTTTTTCCACATTATTTCCTTGTTTCTCATAGACTTTCTTTTTCTCCACTGCCTTTCTGATCTCTCAGCTAAAGTTGTGAGCAGGAAGGAACAAAAGAAGTTTCATGATTCCAGAATACTTGATGAAATGTGACAGTTTAACCAAACACAATTGCTTCAATACCAAATGCTCCAGGTACTGCCACTCACACACTAAGGGCTTCAGTAGTGAATCCACTAGAAACACCAACAAACTCAGCTACAGAAAATAGTGAAAAAACAAAAAGAAAATATTTTTTTGTTCTCATATTTGAAAAGACCACTTAAAGTGCTCTAATATTAAACAATGCATTTCAGTTTGTTTCTCACAGAAATAATGCTTCATTTACTTGACCTTTTTTTTCTCATTTTTCTCCTGAGAAAGGACAGTTTACAGCAGATTCAATTTCCTTCTATTAAGCAGCAATCTTGTGTAATCAGTTTTTACGGTCTTATTTTTTTACCCAGCAGCTTAATCTAGTGAAAGATTAATTTATTTAATGCATTGTACTAATACCATTTAGTTGCAAAACTGATACATTTATATGTATTGGATAGGGTAGCAATTCTGCAATATATCAGTGACAAAGAGACTTGCTATAAAGAACATAAGCTTTCCAAGTTCGGTGCTGGAAGTATAAGTGACACTTCTTGACACAGTGCAAAAGCCCCATGGATTTTTGATGTCACAAGGTAATTTCCTTTCCCTTTTTTCTCTACCTTCCACAGGAGCATCCCTTTTTCTCCTTTTCACTGCATTCACTAATTTGACTGAGACACCTAGAAAACTATTAAATGCCAGTCTTATAAGTGGCAGTGTCTTTCTAATAAAGATACAGGAATTTAGAAGTGAAGCTCATTTAAATGTTTTCATATCAAGTGACACAAATAACTGAATTGTTTACAATTATTTACAGGTAGAAAAATGCAGGTATAAATCTGCATTGTCAGAAACAAGTAAATACTTGTAACACATTTGTGTTTGTAATATATTCACCTGACAACTTCAGAAGTGAATGTACAAGTTTGAGTACATTGACTAATGTCTCTTATGAAAGAATGATTTATATTTGCTTACTTTTGTGAAATAACCACATCAGGACTGATATTTGGTTCTTTTAATTAACCATACTTGGACTTTCAACACTGTCTGGTTTTGTCCCTTGTAGAAGTTCTTCTATAGCAACTATAGAGACTGAGACTGTAAAAATTCTGCTTTGCTCTCAGTTAAGATGATCAGCTATTTATCATTATCCTTGATTTAAAAAATAAGAATGACATGGAAGCAACGGAAGGAACATTTATCAGGTAAGAGAAACTCACTCCTCCCTAATACCCTGTCCCAAAAAAGAGAGAGGAACTGGCAGACTTCATCTCCAATAATCAGGCTAAAGAGGTACAAGGGTAATAAACTGCCAAGGCTATTTTTCCAGCCTTTCATCCTTCCACAGTAAAAGATATAGAAATTATAGATTTTTGTTTTGATGTAATATAACTACCCGTTGCATTGCAATTACATATCGTTGACATACTATTGTAAAATTATGAAATTAATCCCATACAAAATTTAGGATCTGTCACATTTAATTTATTTTGTGACAAAATGAGAATCATCTAAATTTATTTTAGCCCATCTGAAAACTAGTCATCTTAAGGAAATGTTGTTAATTAGATTTCTTCTGTCTTCATGCAAAGGAAATAAGCTTTTTCAGAAAGTAATTTATCTTATCCTAAAAAAAAGTTTTTCTAATCAGTGCATTGACGCTTCAGTGTCTGCAGAGGGAACCTAGCTACCTAGTTTATTTGAGACCATTAATTTTTAGATGACAGGTGGGAAGTGAATCTCATCCTCAAATGCAACATTCGTATTTATAATGTTCTTTTAGTGTTTCTAATGGAATGTCACTATCCCAAACCAAATACATATTAAAAACACTGGAATCCACCTGAAAAAAAAAAAAAAGAAAAAAAATAAAGAACAAGTTAAAGTATTAGCCAGTATGACTCGGACACTGAAAATAAATAAATAAATAAATAAATAAATAAATAAATCTGATTATCCCATATTGGTTTATAAGTATTCTTAAAGATTTTATGATTTTTATATAATATATATGCATATATATATATGTATATATAGATGTAGGCTATAACCTATATATATAGCCTATATATATATTTATATTATATATGTAAATAAATATATACATAATATATAATTATATGATTTGTTAACACTCAGGACCAGCAACTTAATACAATAATCTCTTCTTTCATTCTAAGCCATATTACACAAGTAAGATAAGTTTTATGACGTGCCTTCACAAGAAATTCAGTTTTTCTTTTGTAAGAAAGAAAAAAGACAACCTCACACACCTCCAATTTGAACAAGTCTATAATCAGTCAGCAAATATGATTGCTAGATCAGACCTAGAAAAATGGCTGAGTGATCAGTTATGGCTGTAGTGAAACCCATTCAGGGAATTTTCACTGGCCAGGGCCAGTGATGAGAAAAAACAGATGAAAAAGATTCTCCTGAGTACAATTTTATAGTGTTTCAGTTTGTTGCTGGCCTGACTGCAGGGGAAAATGAGGCATAAGACATACAGGACTGCACACAAAATGTTAATATTAAATGCCTGCACTGAGAAATAACATCTGTCGCAGAAAGAGGTGTGTTTAAATTAGAGTCAAAGACCTCTACAATTATAAAGACAGATACTGAGTAAACATAGCATATTGTAATTTCCAATAAGCCTGAGATCAAATGCAGTATTTTTTGTAGATCTATATGACAACCAAAATGTGAAAGTATATCACATACTTATCCCATAAGCTAAAATTTAGATAAAATTCAAGCAGATTCTCATGGAAATAGATTGATATTCGTAACAAATCTTTATATTACCTAAGAGAAGAAGAGTATTCCAGCTTAAAAATGTCAAAGAAATGACAGCTACACAGAAAAAAAATATGTATTTATTAGTAGAGCTACATTTCAGAACTCTTAATTTCGGCTCCCTGAAACCTAGCTTAACTTGGTTTTGTGGCATGTGCCAATACATTAAATTAATTTTTTTTTGTGAGTGGTACAATACTATATCAGAACTTAGCTAATAACTGGAAATTAAGAAATTCTGCTATGCATAAATGCAAAGCAGAAAACAAAAATATATCTATGTTTTGCTTTTTTAAAATTCATATGAAGTGTAAGAACTTGGGAAAAACTCATGAACATTAATATGGCAACTCAATATAATTGCTCAATAGGCAGAAGTTTTCAAAATTTAAAGAGATGTATTGAATGGAGAATGTATTGTAAAGTTCTTATACTGATGGCATCTCATCCTACTCAGGCAGGACTGAAGTACAGAAAAATCTAAGGAAGGACATGCAGCATTGATCTGAAGAGATTCTCTTAGGAGAAGAGAATTAAAAGGATTGATTAAAAAAAAAAAAATGAAAATCGGAGTTGACATGAAATTTTTTTTTTTTTTTTAAGGAAAATATAAAATATGTCAAGCCCTTTTATCTTGCTAGTTTCCATTCAAAAGAAAAAACAGAAATAATACTTAGGAGACAGACATGGATTTTGATTGGATTAAGTAGAATTAAAGAGCTTCCCTTGCTCTTTACTTTATTCTTTTGTACATTGCAATTTGCTGTGTTTATTTCCAGTTTGCCTTTCCAGTCATTGTATTTCATCTGACAAAAAAGTGACTCAGGACTTTTCAAGACAGAGGAGGAAACAGGACCCAAAGGTAGATTTACAGTTTTTTTTTTTACTAGTTTAATCATGATCATGGGACTCCCTCCACTAGAAACATGAGAGGCGGAGAGCCTCCCATTAAAATTTGCAGAAGCTTACATGCAGTTTGCAACAAAACACTATGCAAACACATCCAGTCATTATTACACCATTCCTAAATCCATAAATCATCTTCTCTCATTTCCATACATCGCTAAACTCCCAACGTGGGACAGGTACAGGCCTTAGGTTGCTTCTAGTCCTCTGTGTTTCCCTGAGACCTTGCTTTTATCGGAAGTTGAAATTATCTCAGAACAGGATTTTTGGTACTTCTGTCACATAGTGGTTTGTCGCTCCTAGTACATCCTGGATGTAAAAGTGCCCAGGATCAACAATCTGGACAGACACAAAGAAAGCATTTATTAATTTATATGAAGAACAGTTAACCCTTTGGTTACAGAGCAATTAACACTTTTCTCACACTATTACATTTATTTTCCTTTCAGTTTAATCTGAAATCTCTCAGAGACAACAGTGATACTCCCATCAATTTTCTTATTTGATTACATACAGGTATATTTAACATATTTTATTTATACTCAAAGTGAGTAGTAATAATAGGAAGAGGTGCAAAACTGAATGCACCACAAAGGAAAAAAAAAAAAAAAAAAAAAAAAAGACTGACATCAGAGCTTCCTAGCATATAATAATAAGTAAGTGGTAACACACAAGACCATATTTTCCTCTGTTGTTGGGAAAGCTCATCAGAATAACTTCCAATTACCTTAGAATTTCACAGTTTAGGAAAGGGAAAGCCTTTCAGCATAGAGTTTAAAATAATTTATTGTATATTACTAATAGCCTAGAATAGTGATAAACTGAAAGCAAACTAATAAACACCTTCCCTCCAACCACCCTCTTCCACCTCCTTCCCCTGAGTGGTGCAGGGGAACGGGGAATGGGAACTGTGGTCAGTCCCTAACACTTTGTCTCCGCCACTCCTACTTGGTCATTCTGTCCCTGCTCCAAAAGGGGTCCCTCCCACGGGATGCCGTCCTTCCCCAGCTGATCCTGCAGGGGCTACCCACAGGCAGCAGCTCTTCAAGAACTTCTCCCACATGGCTACATACCACGGGGTCCATCCTCCAGGAGCAAACTGCTCCAGCATGGGTCCCCCACGGGCGGCAGCTCACCCCAGACCCCTGCTCCTGCGTGGGCTCCTCTCCATGGGCTGCAACTCCGGCCCGGGGCCTGCTCCTGCAGGGGCTCTCCATGGGCCGCAGCCTCCTCCAGGCCACATCCACCTGCTCCTCTGGGAGCTCCTCCACAGGCTGCAGCGTGGAGATCTGCTCCATGTGGGACCCATGGGCTGCAGGGGGATAGCCTGCTCCACCAGGGGCCTTTCCACAGGCCGTAGGGGAACTGCTGCTCCAGAACCTTACTACTATGCCTGAAAGGAGTTACATTGCTATTGAGGTATTTACTGCATTAAAAATAGTTTACTTCATTCTGCCTCTCATTTAAAAAAAAAATCAAGAACTTAAAAATTTCATAGCTGATAGTAATAAATAATGAGCTTTGTTGTTAATTGATGTTGAAGAACTAGTTATGCCCACAAAGAATATATTGTAACTATTAGGAAAAATACCATCTGGAGGTCCCGTTTTAGACTATCTTTCAAGGCAAACTATAAATAGCATTATGAAAGTGGTGAAATAATAAGTAAAGAAATGCATAAAAATACTCTGTAGATATGAGCCTGTGATGCTGTGACCGATTCCTTTTGCCTTCACTGTGAGTCACAGCATCCCCTCAGACCCTTAATTACCAAAAAGCTTCTTCCTAGGGATTAAATGCATTTATATGAAATGAACCACAGCAGAATTAAAAAGAAACAGCTCCAACAAAATACATCTATTGCATTCAGCACTTGAAATGCTTGTTATGTGCATTAGTTTTACTATGTGAGTAATAAGTGCATTATTAATATTTCACTGCCTTTTCTTGATTCAGTGCAATAGCAAACAAATTACTATTATGTAAAGAAGATAAGAATGTTTGGTTTATACTCTCAGAGATGCAGTACTTTTTCACGTTTAAGCCATCTGTAATTTGCAGCATTGTGGGCAAAATGAAATGAACAAATAAAGCAAATCTACTGAGGTTTCACACTGAGCACATATTCAAATTGTTATACTGGGCATGATTCTTCAATACTGATTGCATTTAGATAGAGGCAGTCTATCACATTTAAGGTTAAGATCTCTCCTTTATTAATTTTTAAATGTTCTTTTGAAAACAAGCGAACAAACTACCGAAAGAAACAAAAATAAACCTAAATTTCATAAGAACTAATTTATTTCTGATTTATAAATTAAATAATTAATACAATGTCATAATCTATACTTAATATGAAATGCTGTACAGATGAATTTTCAGCATATTTGAATTTTCTGCTGGACTTTTGCACTGAGCAGAGTTGGATTAAGTAATTTCTCAGGGTTCTTTTCTTCTTCAGAACATTGTGGAAAATGGAAGGGAGAAACAAAAGTCATTAGAGAGCCTAAAAAGGAGCTTATGCCCACCAGAAAGGTTTGTTGAGGCACTAAATAGAAACTAACAATACCAAATAATTTATTTTCCTGTCTTAACTATATTTTATTTTTGTGCCATATGGAAATCTATATGAACTTACACCCAAAATCAAAGGATTAGAAATGTTTTAACATTAAAAATGTGCATGAATATACTTACAGCTCAGTTTACAGATTAATTACTTAATTATGTTGATATAATTACATAATCCTGATCCAAAAAAAAATAATAAAATAAAATAAAAGTTTCAAAGAGGACAGAAGATTTGGAACTTTCTGAAAATTTTAACCTTTTGAGAGTTTCACAGTGATAGCATCCGGCTCTTAAGTAACTTGATATTCACACTCATAAATAATGTTATCTTCACATGATAAATATTGACTGGCTTAATAGCAATATTTTCTTTCTTCTATCAACTTTAGTAGGAATTTTCAAAAAACAAACAAACAAACAAAAAACCCAATAAATTTGATTTGAAGTGCTAGCCTGGATTGAGTTAGTGGCCCAGAGCAAGATGTTTCTTTGTGATCTAATTATGCTAAATTGCTTACACATTACCACTACATACATACATTTTCTTGGGTTTGATTCAGCAATGTGCTGGTCAATACACATTTTCTATCTTGTAAGAATAGAGTAATAAAGAAAGAGGGACAAAAATGTAACCAAGAATAACTGTAACACTATGCACCCTGTCAGACTACTATCAGTTAGCATTTCTCTTTGAACTATAACTTGTCTCTAAACTAGATGGACCCAGGCTTGTGGTGAAAATTTGCTACGCAGCTCCAGAAAATCTATTTTCTTGTGTTCATCTGTTATTTGAATCCTGAATTGCAAGGAAGATTTGACAAGACTGATCACAAAGTTAATAAAGAGCAGCATGGAATTAAATTCTGTAACTGTACATTTTATGAAAAACATTTATTTATTTATTTATTAATTTTTAGTTTTTAGACCTTCACTTGCATAGAATTCAAACAATTCTCTTCACATCAACTAGACCCATGGAAGCACATTAATTTGTTAGCATGGATATCTCTGTTAAGCTACAGAATATATTAAGAATAGTAAGAGCAGTGTGACTTTCAAGTTTATAACATTTTATATGAACTACAGTTAAGAATTTTGTTGTCATAACTCCCTTGCAATATTGCAGTGCGTGTATTAGATGAAGTTGTATTGCTGAAAGATTGTATTTTAAGGCTAGTTTAAGAGTCTGTAAATATCATTACATGTTTTTTATTTTTGTTCTTCAGCAAGTAAAGGCCCGTATCTCAGCAAGTTTTGCTCTTAATTTTCATAAATCTGTAGATGCTTCATATGCAGTTAGTACTACTGAGGAAGCACATCTAAAATCTGTCAAAACAAATCATTTTGACAATATGAGCACATACTACATGCCAAGTTACAATTTCATTTTTATTACCCTGGAGGACTCTTCTTCTGTAGAACATTATGGAAAATAGAAGGGAGAAACAAAAGTCATTAGGGAGCCTAAAAGGGGGCTTATGGGGTTTCTTGAGGCACTAAATAGAAACTAACAAAACCAACAACAAAGAAACAGCAGCTAAGGCAGAAATAATAAATTAGGCAGTATGCCCATGAATATATATTCATACCTTCCTTCAGGAAACACTTCATTAGTTACAAGTTGGCTGTCGCCATGATGCAGATTCAGGTCAGAAGAAGAGAATTACTTGTCAGCTTGGTGCCATACATGTCCTCCAAGACAAAGGGTCAACAATAAGCTCAGAATTTGTTAAAATAACCTTTTGACATGTGAATATTTCACCTTTGGTATTTGCTTACAGTGATTGAAAATATGCACTACTGTATCTGAGAATCATTAAGTCCTTAAAATAAAAAAATGAAATGTTAGTTTTAAATTTTACCAGGAATTTGCTTCCTTTTTTTATCTGTGCGGTTATCTATGTTACTGAGTATTTGTTCTTTAGAACAGAATATAAGTCTAAATGACTGGCAAGATGGCAGGGCTTGAAGCAGATATTTTCCCTCCTCTAAAAATGAAATATGTATTGACGGACTGTGAAGACTATACCTTAGCAATTATCCATTAGATTTAACTCCCAGACTGAAATGTACTCATCTGTTAGTCCAGACTGCTAGTCCACAACTAATGAATAAAGAAGGACAAAATATGTCCTTTTCAAAGTTGAGACTGTTGTGTTCCATGAACACCCTATAATCACTTTTCAACATTGTAGATAAAAAAATATATTAGTTTTAAAATAGACTAGTTTTAAAACAGTGTTTTCATTTGTGTTTCTATAAAAAAGTACAGGTTACAAATGATTACCAGTCTTTATCATTTACTACACTGTATACATGATGAATTATACACTTAACTAAAAAGATAAGAATAACAAATAAACAAAGAATTCTCACTTGTCTTTGAGGTCTTCACAGAATCACAGAATCATCTAGGTTGGAAGAGACCTCCAAGATCACCAAGTCCAGCCTCTGACCTAACACTAACAAGTCCTCCACTAAATCATATCACTAAGCTCTACATCTAAACGTATTTTAAAGACCTCCAGGGATGGTGACTCAACTACTTCCCTGGACAGTCCATTCCAATGCCTAACAAACCTTTCGGTAAAGAAGTTCTTCCTAATATCCAACCTAAACCTCCCTTGGCACTACTTTAGCCCATTTCCCCTTTTCCAACTCTTACATTAAAATGCAATCCTATTGTGCATATTCTGATTTTCAGAACCTTCACTGTGCTTCCAATCTGATATGTAAAATACTTAAATATTTCTGAGGTGTTGGATTTAGAAAGTAATATATAATTTAAAATTTTCTCTTTAATGTTATGTTTTATTAGAATGTTATTAAAATTATGTGTTTTTTTGTTGTTTTTTTTTGTTGTTGTTGTTTTTTTTTTTTTTTTTTTAACTGTAGCTCTAGGATCAGTTTTTATATATCAGTGTTCAACTGTTTTGAAGCACAGTTACGAACAATATGGACGAAATGTAATCATCTCCCTCACTGTTCCTTGTCCAACAGTTGCCTTAGGTCACTTTCAAGTTTACAAAAAGAAGATATGTCTGCAATATGACTATGCAAAAGTAGAGATATTTTAGAAAGAACAGCTGGTAAACGATAAGAAATCTTCCCTTGGAAATGAAATGCAAAAGTTGGAAAGAGAGAGACCTGTTCAAATTTCTCTATGTATTGAGAATAAAAAGAAAAACAAACAACGACAACAGCAACCCACATCTGTCTATAATCTCTGTAGAGTCTGGATGTGCAACACATCAGAAATAAGAAAGTACACAAAGACATTTATTTAACACAAATGAGTACTAAGGCAAAAAAAAAAAAAAAAAAAAAAGGATGCTCTTAATTGAATCTGCAGTTGGATAGAACTGTCTGAGAAGATGGAAGAAATTTAGGAACAGTAATGAGATTATGTCATTCATAAATCACGAGAATGGAAAAGAAGTTGTATTGGATTTACATGGCAAGGTTTTGGTAGCACAGGGGCTGTAGGGGTAGCCTCTGTGAGCCAAGCCCAGCAGCTGCCCCCTGTCAGATCAGAGCCAGTTCCAGCTGGTTCCAAAAGGGACCCACTGCTGACCAGAGCCAAGACAGTGAGTAACATTGGTTAGGCCTCTGGGAGAGCAGATTTAAGGAAGGAAAAAAACTGCAGCGCAACAGCATCTAGGAGTGAGAAGTGAGAAACAACCCTGCAGACACCAAGGTCAGGTGTCTCCTGACAAAGGTTTCTGAAAAAAAAGGTTTCTACCCTTTCTCTTTGAGGAGGGGGAGTTAGAGAGTAGTTGTGGTAGATTTCAGCTGTGTAGCAGAGTAAAACAACTACAGACAGGAAAGCATAATAAAACCAAGATATTTTTAAGAAAGTTGTGTAATCTTTGTTGTTGGAAGTGTAAGAAAAATGTTGGCAAATATCCATCAGGCAACTCTATGCTGTTGCAGAACTTAACTTTGAGGTAGAGTCGAAGACTCTCTGAGTTTCCTTCTAGTCCTATTTGTGTGTTTATAGGATTTGCGACTTCTGCAATTAAATCCTGTAGCCTCAACTAGTATTCCTATTGACGTGTTTCCAGATTGTGAGGCTTCACAAATTGGGACACTCTGGCAGCAGTCATTTTAGTTGGTTACACACTTTTTCTGTGAATGATGTCCTTGGAGTTCGAGCATACGTGTTCTTTCCACACAACCTGGCACTTTATTTTCTTTGTAGTGTTTTTCATAAAGCTTTTCAGACAAAATTCACTGATTTTTTCCTCATTTCTATATCATTTTGTTATTTATAGACAGATCTGTTTAAAGGATGCACATAATATTATCAAGTGTCAGTCAAGAATACTATATCTGAAAGCTGATTTTTCAGTTACAGTTAGCAAAAGGTTATAATGTCCAAATCTGTTCTCTGAATCGGAGGCTTTCATGTCAAGGTTAACATAATTTTTTCTTGCTTTAATAATAATAATAATAACAATAAATGTATTATTGCACTTCTGCATGAATGGTTCTACAAAACACAATTCTCAACAAAACAGAAACTGATAGACTTTTAATCTTCTATAAAGTTTGGAGTTTGCAAAGCTTTCTCAAGAGACCCCAAACTTTACTGGTTCATGTCATAAACTGTACTTACCCTGAGCTGATTACATTCTGGTTTATAGTTGCCAATTAAAGAAACCAATTACAGTTCCAAACTATGTCAACAGAGATTGACCTAATTTGATCCTTGCTAATCGGTTACATAAACAAATTCTGTTTATATAACAAATTGATTTTGAGTTAAAAAATATATACTACACAATATAAATTTCAGTCTGTAATTTAGCTATAAAAAATGTAATAATGTTATTTAGAATTATAGCACAGTGCAAAGGGGTGCCCTGAAAAGAAAGCATGCTTTGAGAATTACAAAGCTTAATACAGAAGCTGCTGTCATATTATCTGCTGACAATCGTTTCCATTGAGCTGTTTTCTAAGAAATGATAAACTATAACTTAAGCTCCTTTTTCTTTTGTTGAGATTTAGGAATATAGTCTAGAAATAGTATTTTGAAAGTTTATTTTATTATTAGAATTAGTAAGGGAATGGGAGCCCATCTGCCGAATATGTGAGCTATTTAGCAACTTTGGATTTTATTTTTTTATTTTTTTAAGAGCATTATATTGTGACTGGCCAATGATATTTTGGAATTCTCAGCAGCTGGAGGCATTCATAAAGAGCTTAAGTTTAGAGTGACATATAAAATGTAAAAAGCCCACATACATTGTTTCTATTGGATAGCAAAAGTTAGATCTGCTTTCCCAATAGGGTGACTTAAATTATCTTATCCCCCTAGGCGTCCTAGATATGAGTAGTGTCAATTTCATTTTAAAGAAAACCATTTTTCTTAGAAGACTGAATGAAAAAATGTAGTTTATAAGTAAACAGTTATTCAAAGTATCTTAACATTTTTTTTTTTTCCACTGATCCCATCATGTATATTATATACTTCTGCTGTCCTGATAGTATTTTGCTGCAAGAGAAACAACATTAAAACTATCAATAACTTCCACAATATATATATATATATATATATATATAAAGGTTTCAGGCAATGAATTTTTGATGAGCAGCAAATATTTTGTCAATCAGCATTCTTGGGTAAATAATAAGACATAGGAAATACCTATGAATAGTTTCAAGCAGTTGTTACTGTTCTAAAGGGAAGTAAATACTACTATGCATACTTTCCTTATATAAGTTTTTCAGAAGGTAGATAATGAACAGAGCATTATGTTATTCTACAACATGGAACAAATGTACTACAGACCAATGAGCCGCAAGGTAAAATCTTAGTGCCGGTTTTCAAAGAATTATTTCAGTCTGCAGATTTATCCTTTACTGATGAATCTGTAAATTGCCAAGGCATACTACTCTGCATGGCATGGACACTCTACAGTGGTTACAGTATAACTGACGCCTATATTTCCTGGATTCTAGAGGTTCAACATTTACTAATATATATATATATATAATATTTCAGGGCCTATGAAGTTAATAAAAATGAATAATGGATCCTGTGTTGCCTCATGGTCCAAGAAAGATGGGTGAACTCCAACTTTTAATCATGCTATACTCAGCTACTTACTTGGATTCAGTGTAGCTGAAATATTTTTCAATTTATATATAACAGCGTCTTGAACTTGACCTGTGGTGGGAAAATTATTAATATTTAAGATTTAGGTTTAGCTAATACGTTTACTCAGATACCTTTCGTCTAACAGGTAGCAGTCTGTCATTGTTTCCAACACCCACTTCTGAGCTGAAATAATACCGGGTGTGCCACTTCCACAGGCTACACCAGGAGCCATCTTTCCATCTTGTTAAATGGGACAATTAACAAGCTACTTAAGGAGTCCATCTCTCCCAGGCATGGGTACTTGGCATTATTAACATATAAATGATTGTCTGGAGTCCGTTCTTTCCAAGAACGCACACCTGACTTTGTCAGCAAATGAGTTTCCTCACCTCTTTCCTTTATTTGAAGGGAAACCGCTGGAACCACTGGAGACAGAACCCGACGGCAGAGGGGGAGATGCTACCCGAGCTTTCTCTAACTAGTATCACAGTTAATAAAGCTTCTGTCTTAAGCTTAAAGCTTCTGTCTTGACCTGTCTTAAATTAAACTTGCATTGTGACACGCTTGGGGTCCCGATATTCACCGACAGCTGTAATCAGAAAAATTTAGACATATTCATTCTGGGCATAACCAATATATTTGAAAATGTATATCATACAAGAAATTATCACAGTGCATTATTTTTTTTTCTATATTCTTTGCTTGACAGTGATCAAAAATCAATGATAGAATTTGCACTTATATTAAAGCTGGAAGTATACTTAAGCAAACTCTATGTATATAAATGTGCCTACTAGTAATTTAAACTGGATGTACTTGTTGGCACTAACACAAGCCAGTACCAAACAGCCTGAATTCACATAGGTAAAACAGGCATTTGGTTGTCTCTGTACCACCTGCATCTTGGAAACTACTAGCCCCAAGAGCAATACGTCCTGGGATCTCATCTCCCGTGTATGACGGAGAACAAGTGAGCGAGCTGTGTTTGCTCTCAGAAAATACAACTGTATCCCACCTAGATAATACATTGGGTCAATTTATGAGAATAAACACCATTTTAGTGTTCCAGTCTGAATATATATGTTTAAATGGGTGGATGAATCATGCTTGTAAACAAACTCTCACAAGATCCCAGATACCTGGTTAAGTCTAATGAAATAAATTCTAGAGTTTCATTAAATAATGTCTCTCCATGTGTTTTCTTTTGTTTATAATTCTCATTGCTGATAGTTGGAAGAATTTTTTTACAAGGTACAGTCTGTATTTATCTTACTTGATTTATCTAGCTATCTCGTGTTGACTGTGGGATGATGATAAAACATGTGAGTTTTGGTCTCCATAGCAATGATGATATTTCAGTAAGTTTAACTTAGTGGAATAGCACATCTGTGTTTTCTATGCGTAAGCTCTATCTTCACTGCAGTGGTTGGTTCATGTTGTCACACTTGGGTTACTGAAACTGGATAAAAGCAGAATGAATGTAACTGCTCTGAAAACAACAACAACAACAACAACAACAACAACAACAACAAAAACATACTGAGTGATAAGTTTTGCTTTATTCTTCTATGAATTATTACCCTAAGCATCAAAAGTATTCACTTTACCACTACCGACCAAATTAGCTTAACTCTGAAGGATTCCTTCAATTAAACAGATGATTTCAGTAAGTGGATTGAAGTAGTAAAGACAAAATATAGAGGAAAGCCAAACATGCAGTTGCAATGTTTTATGGTTATTTACGAAAGAAGCCAGTAAGAATTCATGGCAAGAATTACAGTCATCATGATTTATTTGGCTTACATTCCTATAACCATCTCTAGACCTCAGTTTTCAGAGTAGAAGGCAGTTAAGAGTAACAGTTTGAAAGGATTAAAGATTTTGCACTGCTTTCTGTCTACTAGAGACAATGTTGAGCCTAGTTTCTATGCCAACAGATGATTGAATTGTATATGGGACACAAGATGATTTATTAGGTGATATTTTTCTGAGATGGGTCATGTAAATTTTTCTCAACTATATAATAGAGGTAAAGATTTATCTACCACATCTGCAACCTTAAGTTTAGAATTAAATATTAAATTTTCTGTGAGAAAAGCTCTTCTCTATTCAGAAAGATTGCAACCAAAATCAAATTTCCATATGCAAAGTAAAGTATGAAATTAACTTTCTTATTATCTGCTGGATTAATGAAGTTTGCAATTTTACATAAAATTGATTGTATCTCTAAACTTTCACAAACAAATATGAAGACAGAGGTGAAATAACTACTTTGCATTCCTAAAATTAAGATGTTAACTCTTTCTATGCTAAAAAACTTACCATGGTAAATTTATTATTTTTACTTAAGTCAGGTATAAGCACCCACAGTTTAAAATTGATCTGAATTTGCTGGAATGGAGATTAATGAGTTCAGTAGAGTGCTGAATTATGCAAGATTTTATTATTATTATTATTATTATTATTATTATTATTTAATATGGTAAATTAATCCTTTCAGTATCATGCTGTTTGGACAGTAAGAATTATATATTTTTTTAAGATACACACACTGTAGACAAGTAAATGAAGAGGCACAATTTTCATTAATCATATGTGGATTCTGATTATACTCTGTTACTCTGCACTTCTCCTATTAATAGGCACACTGATAACCCAAATATCAAAAGTATTAGTTTAAAGCCTTATTCTTCCTAACAGGGACTAAGATTTGTAGCTGGGATGCATCATGTGTGACATCAATAATATCTCAGCAGTACTTCCTAAATGTAGCTATCTAAAGTCAGCAGAGGTTCTATGAGCAGCTGACTTTGCCTTTATGACTTGGCTTCTTACAAATAGGTGAAAATTTCTGGCAAACTGTGGTATAGAACACAAGGTAATGGTCTCAAATTGTACCAGAAGAGGTTTAGATTGGACATTAGTTATAATTTCTTCATGGATAGTGTGGTCAAGCATTGAAACAGCTGTCCAACAAAGTGGTATTCCCTGAAGGTATTTAAGAGATGAGTGGATGTGGCACTAAAGAATTTGATTTAGTGATAGGACTTGGTAGGTCAGGTTGATGGCTGAACATAATAATCATGAAGGTCTCTTCCAACCTAGATGATTTTACATAATCTAACCTAGATGAAATAGTGGAGTCACTGTCCATGGGGGTGTTCAAGGAAAGATTGGATCTGGTGCTTGGGGACATGGTTTAGTGGGTGACATGATGGTTGGAACAGATGATCTTGAAGGTCTTTTCCAACCTTAATGATTCTATGATCCTATAATTTTATATCTGACAAATGTATATATTCTTGGGCATCCTAGAGCAAGTCAAATAGCAATATGCACCCCTGTGTTAAGCATGTTGAATCTACCCCTCAGAGTCTGATTCACACAAAGTCATCTAGTGCTATATCTATGACATTTGCAGATATGGCGTATACCCCTTTATCTCCTGTACTGCTCTGGATGACCACGAGTGTCCCCTTTGTTGTCTGTCTTTCCTGACAGAGGCCTTGGATACTCTTGGCATTTCAAATGGCACCTGACACTTAAGCATGATCAAATTATTTGAGTCAAAACCTATAAATTTATTGGATATAAATAAGAACCATTTGAGATAACCTATAGAAGGATGTAACCTTCTGTCACCAGTTGGAATTGGAGGGAGGATACCTTAGAATATCTACATATGGTTAAGTAAGTATATTGAGTCCTATTTGTTAAGCATAGACTTGTGTCTACGAAGTGTCTGAACTAACGTTGCAATTATGCACATCTGACCAATACAGATAACAGAACTAGAGAGCTGATTCAGTTCAGAACAGACACTTTTATTTTGCAGAATAGCATTAAAAATTTTATTAAAAATATTAATTTTGTTTACTATGAGTGTGAATGCTTTGGTAACCGATAGTCTAAATTTACCTAAATGCTGATGAGATTAGATATACAAAGTGTTGATATACAAATATATAATAATAATATATATTATACACACATATATATGATTCCTTATCTTATTCCCATATAGTTAATGAAGTTTGACACTGCTCAGTCTATATTAGTTGTTTAAATGGATTATAACCAAAGAGCAAAGATTACTTGCTTCCTTTTAACTTACTGTTAATTGAATATGGAATTATTAGTAATCATATGAGAAGAAAATAAGTTTGGGGAAATAGCTACAATATAATGAAGGTGTGAAACAGAAGAATTAGGAAAATCTTGCCTCAAATATGTGTGGTGGTTTTACCCAGATGGGCAGTTGAGCTCCACCACAACTGCTCTTTAACTCCCTCTCCTCAAAGGGAAAAGGTGAGAAAATGTGATGCAAAGGGCTCAGGGACTGAGATAAGGACAGGAAGATCACTCAACAATTGTCATTGTGGGCAAAACAGACTCAGCATAGGGAGATTAAAAAAAAAAAATATTTTCTGTTACTAACAGACTAGAGCAGTGAGAAACAAAGAAAATAAAATATCTTTCCTCCATCCACTCTCTTCCATCTCCTCCCCCCGAGAGGCACAGCAGAACAGGGGAATGGGGGCTGCAGTCAGTCTATAGCACTTAACCTGTGCTGCTCCTTCATGGTCCCTCCCTGCCCCTGCTCCACGTGGGGTCCCTCCCACAGGATGCCATCCTTCCCAAACTGATCCTTCAGGGGCTCCCCACAGGCAGCAGCTCTTCAAGAACTGATCCAACATGGGTCTGTGCCACGGGGTCCATCTGTCTGGAGCAAACTGCTCCAACATTGTATGCTACAAGTCACAACTCTGGCCTGGGGCCTGCTCCTGCAGGGGCTCTCCATAGGCTTCAGCCTCCTCCAGGCCACATCCACCTGCTCCACCCAGGGCTCCTCCATGGGCTGCAGCGTGGAGATCTGCTCCATGTGGGACCCATGGGCTGCAGGCGGACAGCCTGCTCTACCAGGGGCCTCTCCACAGGCTGCAGGGGAACTTCTGCGCCGTGCCTGGAGTACCTCCTGCCCTCCTTCACTAACCTTGTTGTCTGCAGGGCTGTTTCTCACTCCTATCTCTCCCAGCTGCTGTTGTGCAGCATTTTTTTCCCCTTTCTTAAATATGCTCTCACAGAGGCGCAAACAACATCACTTAGTGGCTCAGCTCTGGCCAGTAACAGGTCCCTTTTTAGCCAGATACAAATTGCTGCTATCTGAAATGGGGCAGCTTCTCGATTCTTCTCACAGAGGTCATCCCTACAGTCCCCCCACTACCAAAACCTTGCCATATAAACCCACTACAATATGCCATCATCTTCCATACATTTGCAGATACTTAATTTATGTGCTTATGTTCAAGATGATATTTTAATTTTTAATTATTGTGGAAATAATTTGAAAACATACCACTGACTTTAGCATACCAACCTTAAATGTCACCAGAATACACATGTAAGATTTTTCTAATTCTTTTCAGCAGGGTTTTAAGGACAGGAAATACTTTAAATCATTTACAATTTCCTTGTGCAAATACTGTATCACAAATGAGAATAAAAACTTTTTAAAAGCAACCTGATAACTCTAAGTGATTTTAAAGTGCATTTATTTATTTATTTATTTATTTATTTTCAAAAAGTGCAGAAATACAGTAGTTTGCGGTCTTTAATAAAATAAAGGTACAGACTTCTTTCCCGAGAACAGAATATTCAATTGATTATATATGCTAACATTAAAACTCAGGTATTCTAAATCACCTATGGACACTATCCCTTTAAAACAAAACAAAACAAAACAAAACAAAACAAAACCTAAACCAGCAAAAACTATCATTCAATTTATAATATCACATAATTTCAAATTATTTCCCTTCTCTCTATTTCCCTTTCTCTCCCTTCCCCTTCCCCTTCCCCTTCCCCTTCCCCT
>CM021697.1:128500649-128535446 GCA_011074415.1 Stictonetta naevosa
CCCTCTTCCCCTTCCCCTTCCCCTTCCCCTTCTCCTTCCCTTCCTTCTGCTGTTATGTTAGGGTGGAAATTACAGTGGAAACATTTTTTTTTTTTCTTTTACTGCACACCAAAAAAAAAAGTCAGCAATGACAGTTCATTAAATATTGATATTGGTGATATTTGCAGACCTTGTATATCACTTTTGCTACTACTGTCAGAGTGACTTAATAAACCTTTCTGTAGAAAGAAGTACTTCCTTCATCATGTTTCCACCTAAAGGTTTGTTTTGTTTATAATTAAGAAGATACACAGAAAAGCAAGAATGACTGTAGGTTAGAGGTACAGAATTAATTTAGTAACAATATTGATATGTATATATATATTAAAAGGTGAATTTATGCATACAAGTAGGCATTTGTTTACACATTTTAAAAATATATTCCCTATTTTTTTAATAAACTTAATAAAAGTACTTTATCAAAGTTATATATTTGTAGGGTTATAAAAGTGTCGTGGTGTATCATATTTATTTTACTAAGGAAATTCTGAAATAAAAATTATGGTGCTGAGAAAATTTAGTGTACTTGCACACAGCTGGCATGGCATAAACCATAGAACTGTGTAGGCTTAGAAGAGCTCTTAGCTTTTCCTCTAATAACACTACTAAATGACTATAAGACATGAGACTGCAGTCACCAACCTATCTATCCAATTCTACTTCTAAAACATTTACAAGGTAGGGGGAGCTAAATAACTTGTCAAATTATGAGATGCAGCATTGAATTGCTATAAATCTGTACTGCTCTGGGTCAGGAATTTAATATGGACTTTGTTAGAAACTTTGAAATACATGGACTTTTCTTGACAGAATGGTGATTGTCTTTTCCACTACATAACTTTCAAGTAACAATGTACTTGTTGGAGATAGGAAGTGCACATCCAAATTGCTTCAGACATAGGAAATAATTAAATCTGGACAAGTGTTGTAACCACAGTTTTATTACACAGAGGAAGGATAACAGGAGGAAGAAACCATTCCTTTTTGAATGAAAGGAAGACAGGAATGCAGGCAATGAAGGAAGGCAGTCAAGGAGAAAAGGAAAGAAAGTAACATGGAAGAAAGGAAGGTAAGACAGAAGGAAGGAAGGTAAGACAGAAGGAAGGAAGGTAAGAGAAAGAAGGAAGGAAGGAAGGAAGGCAGGAAGGCAGGCAGGCAGGCAGGCAGGCAGGAAGGAAGGAAGGAAGGAAGGATCAAGGTCTTCTTAACTGCTTTAGGGTATAAGATTATATATTGTTGTAGGTTGTAGAACCTGGGCGGAAAAAAAAAAAAAAAAAAGTGTTTGCAGAATAGGATTCTTGGGATTCTTACTATTAGTATGTTATGACATTATCACACACTAGCAACAGTCTTCTATTCAGTTAATAGACGTGAGTTTAGAATGACTCATTCATTCCACAACTATCCCGTACTGAACCAAAAAAACATTACCACATTGAAATACAATTATGTTTGAGAGTTTCTGCATTAATTTCAACACCTGTCTTTAGAACCTGAAGTGTGTTCACACTACAAATATAGCTACCTAAATTAATCACCTCGCTCAGATATCTTGCTGCTCTAAGCTTCTGCTGTAATCATTGAAGAAAGAGATCAATCTTCTGATCTCTGCCAGTGACTAATTTAATCTCTTGCTACTTCTGGAGTCTAAACTGCATATTGAAAACACTTTTATCTGTTTCTCTTCATGGTACAAATTTCACAAACACTTACATAGCTTGACTTCAATATGAAACCTACAGGCATGGAGTGTTGCTCTAATCTTACTAACAACTCCTGGATTTGTAATATCTCCCAGGATTTAGCCTCCAGAGTGCAAAACATATTTCCCAGAATTTTAGAAGTCAGGTTTATGTGGTGAGAATTCATTATGGCCAATTGCAAAGTGACTGACAATAATGGGTGAATGCTTGGCTATTATGAATTAGTGTAATTCTTTATGTTCAGTGGAATTTATTCAACTGAGCATGTAGTGGTAAAAGGGTAATAAGAATACTGAAACATGATGTGGTAATTCTGTGACTTTCATGTAGAAGAGAAAGAACATTTTCCATCATATCACTTTATAAGAAATGTGTTTCCCTAAGATCAGTTTTTAATCTGCATTACTGCATAGCCCAAATAAATATATCTGACTTGTTTTTGAAAAGTAATGCATATTGAAACCCTACAACCTAAGAAGCATTTTTCTTAAAAGCAAAATATAATCACCTATTATCACAAATAACACTAAAATTGCAAGGAACGATACTCGGATTATTCCAAAATTCAGTTCCAATTAAGACATCCCCTAACTTAATTTTATTAGAAACACTGATATACCTACTCCTGAAAAAAAAAAAAAAAAAAAAAAACTATTTTGTTGCAATAATCATAATAATAAAACCTTGCAAAACTCCCCTTTGAAATTGAAAAAGATGTTGCTACAGAATACAATATTGTGATAGACATTCATTCTGTTTGGAGCAAGCAACCATTTCTATGTGCTGCAGCATAGTACCATGAATGTTTTTTATGATTAATTCCCAGTAATACTATATCCCTCTGCGTGATTAATCAGGCCAAACAGAATACTGTTTGGATTTAACTACCCTGTTGGTTGCTACAGACCTGAATCTGTCAGGGCCAGTTAAGGAAATCTGCACTTTATTCTGCTTCACAGTATGGGCATGACCTACAACTCTCTGCTACGATGCTATAATATTATTTCCAAGACACTACCTAATTACCTTTCACACAGACCATTTATTTGTTCACAGCAGAGGGTATTGCAATGTAAGAATGAGTAGTGCATATCTGTCAGTTTTACTATTGTTTCAGCTCACCAACTAAAATCCAGATGTTTTTGATGATAATAGTTTTCTTTCTGAATAGCCATTCCAGACAAGCAACAGAAGTAGATAGGCAGACCTCTGGAGTCTTTTGGCATTACATAATGTTTGAGAATAATTGTTTTTAAAAGTAATATTTAAACAAATTACTCTAGGCCTAATACAAGAAAGAACTGTGGGGGTTGTTTTGTTTTGTTTTGATTTTCCAAGGGCAAATCAGAATGTAATAAAGCTGGGAATGATTCAGAAAAGGTAGTTAAAAAAAAAAAAAAAAAGTGTCCTAGTGTATACTGGATCTCCAAGTGCTGTGTTGTTGCAGTGCATGGGGGAAATTAACAATACCTGTGGGACTTGAACAGGTATGTAATCTGGTGGCCTAATGCCCCTTGCTTTTCTATCCTTGGCCTGTGAAACAACCCTTTGTGACAAGTTTGAAGATGGCAGAAATCTAGGAAAGTAAAGTTTCAATTAAAAAATTAAAAAGTGTAGGAATACACATGGAGTAGTTTTCAATCTGTTCCAAGTAGGAAATGTATCATGAATTAAACCAAAGTAGTTACAAAAATTGAAAAGAACTTGTTCACAGTTTGAGCTTTTTACCTTTCCTCATAGCAAGTAGGAATTCTGCTTCATTAAAGAGCTCATTGGTAGACTCTCTTAAACACTTTTAATATATCTACATATATTAAAGCTCAACTCAGTGGTAATTAGACTCTGACATAAAACTGTAAAATCTTGATCACTTGTTTTGAACCATATCCACTTCCATAAATTCTACCCTTTTATCCCCAAACACCTGGTCTCCCTATTATTTATTTATTTAATTTTGAAACTTAATTGCAGTTAAATATTAAGTCCAGTATTGTGTTTATGTGGCATGGGTTTGTTAGAAGGGGTGGCCTCTGTGAGAAGAGCATAGAAGTTGCCCCATGTCAGATCAGAACGAGATCCAGTCAGTTCCCAAAGGGCAGAAAGTGACCATGAAGGAGCAGTGGAGACAAAGTGTTAGGGACTAATCTCAGCCCTTGTGATGGCTTTACCTTGGCCAGTTAAACTCCACCACAACTGCTCTCTCATTCCTCCTCTTTAGAAGAAGAGGAGAAAAAGAAAGTATGCTGGAAAGAAAAACAAAACAAAACAAAACAAAGAAACAAACAAACAAACAAACAAACAAAAAAACAAAACCTGAACTCACAAGTTGAGATAATTTAATTAAAGGGAAAAGTAAAGGCCACACAGAAACACAAACAGAGAGAAAAGAAATTGCTCTCTACTTCCCATCAATGAATGATGTTTGGCCATGTCTTGGGAAGCAGGGCCTCAATGCACGTAGCAGTGGTTTGGGATAACAGATGTTTTCATAACAAGAGCCCCCCTCTCCTTCCCCTTTCCCACCTTTTATTGCTGAGTGTGACATCGTAGGGAATGGAATATTCTCTTTGGTTTGTTTAGGTCAGCTGCTCTGGTGATGTGCCTCCCCGCCCCCTCCTCCCATCTTGTGCACCCCCAGCGTTTTCTGGGGGGTGGTTGGAGGGAGTCCTGTGCTGTGCCAGCACTGCTCAGCAATAGACCAAACACTGGCGTCTCACTGCTGTTCTAGCTGCAAATGCAGAGCACAACATTGTATGGGCTGCTACAGGGAAAGTTAACTCCATCCCAGCCAGACCCAGTACACCCCCATTCCCTGTTCCCCTGTACTGTGTGGGCGGGAAGAAAATACAAGAGGGTGGATGAGGAGGAGGTGTTTTCAGTTTGCTTTTAGTTTCTCACTGCTTTAGTCTGCTGGTGATAGGTAATCAATTGTTTTAATCTCCCTGTGCTAAGAGTCTTTTTTGCCCGTGATAATAATTGTTGAGTCCCTACGTCTGACTTTTTTTTTTTTTTTTTTTCCAATTATGGCTATTTTCCTACCTTGCAGAAATCAAATAAAATCTGCATATAATATAATAAAGAATAGAACATCTGTTCCAACATCTTTGGCTGTCACACATGCCTATTGTTTTTTGGCCATACATTGTCTAGTAGCCAAGATTAACATGAAGAGTAGACACAGACACAGAATTTCTAGGTTGGAAAAGACCTCAAGATCATCGAGTCCAACCTCTGACCTAACACTAACAGTCCCCACTAAACTATATCCCTAAGCTCTACATCTAAACGTCTTTTAAAGACCTCCAGGGATGGTGACTCTACCACTTCCCTGGGCAGCCCGTTCCAATGTCTAACAACCCTTTCGGTAAAGAAGTTCTTCCTAAGATCCAACCTAAAACTCCCCTGGCTCAACTTAAGCCCATTCCCCCTCATCCTGTCACCAGGCACGTGTACAGGTGAATGTTAAGAGTCAGGATTCCAAGAGAAATTGTCTGCAAGTCCCTGTGTTTCATGTTTGTTATCTACATAGAAATCTCATAATATGTTTCTATATGCTCTAAGTTAGAACAAACACAAAGTTGTCTTAAAGCTCTTTTTGCTTTTTCTCTATTTAACATGATAGATCAGGAAGTATTGATCTAAAAAGGTTTTCTCAATATAAATATCTTCAGATTCAGCTGTATCTCCTCTTTAAAACAGTGTAACTGAATTATTATTATTATTATTATTATTTAAATGTCTGAATGTAATATCCACCTTGTGATAAATGACTGAGTCTCAAATAGGATTCTAATTAAAGTTTGTAATTTATTAAGAGAATAGAGGCAAGCAAACAGCGCTGGGTGCACCAGGAGTCTCTGCTCCAGCAAGACGCACACCTATTACATCAGGTGGCTGATTTTTATGCTCCTAGACTAATACATATTCATCACTATTCCTAGAAAAGGAAGGGTTATTATAATTAGTTCCCGGAATCCAAACCCTCTCCGGACGCATGTGTATCAGTCTCTGGTGGTCTTTCTGGGGGTCTTTGTGCTGAAGGCTCATAGTCTTCCTCCCAGGCTTTGTCCTTCGGTCGTCCTTCAACTCCCCCTTTCTCCTTATTTGGTGGATCTCTTTGCCGGATATCAGAGGCTTGGGCAGAGTCCCATGCAAAAGTCAGCAGTTTCATAAAAAACTCCTTGGTCCTCTTATCTCCCAGACTAGAGTCTCAATGTTCACCCTTCAAACCCTCTATTTACACAAATTGCTGGGCCCTTCCTTTGCATGATACAAGAACCATGTACACTAATCACTCTGTTTTTCTTAAATAGAAGGTTATATTTCATCATGCGGCCCTAACATTGTTCCATATTAACACGAATCAAATTAACACATTTCACAACCTGTGTATTTGTAGATTTCCATTTGCCTTTTATTTTCTCTTTAATATTTGTGAGCAGTGCTTTAACACCAGCATGTGAATTTAAGATTAGTTAACACCAAATTCATTGTCATTCTGTTGTCATTTGTTTTTGTTAAGTTTAGCCATGTGAAATTAGTAAACTGTATGTGTTATTCTCCTCTGAGTGTTTGAACAAAACGTAATTATGCTTTTGTATTAAATACTTTTTCAGTCTGTAAGGAGTTATATATTGAGGATTAAACATCAAACTCTGCTTGCATGGACAGCATCATTAGTAGAATACATGTTTGAAGAGACCAAGTATTAGGTCAATACATAAAATTATATTTACTGTTCAGGTAGGAGATGGATCTGCCTTGGAGGAGATCCTGTGTAGTAGCAGTCAATATTTCCTTAAGAGAAACGACAAAAACAAATAGCTTGATTAAGTATCAAACATATGAATAATGCAAGGCCTTCAGACAGAAGAGTCAATAACGTTTATTCCAAATGTAATTTCAGGCTACCTGGAAAGTCACAGGCTCTCCATTTCCAAGGTTCCACAAAACCATGAGAACTGGTCCCCTCTCACAAGGGCTGCAGATCCAACAAAAGATTGCTGAAGCATTGGTAGGTTCCCAGCTCTACCTCACACAGGCTAATCCTAGGAGGAAATGTGTAGTGTCAGTTTACTAAAATGTTTCTTCAAAATAACTATTATTAGAGTATTTCTGGTATGCACTGCAAGGGTGAAGAACTACCCAAAAGTATTTCTTTTTATTTAGTAGCTCATAAATATTTAATGTCCTTGTATAGTTTGCCTCCAAATCTTATGTTAATGCCTCTTTATAAATAAAGAATTCACTGAGTGTCACTTCAAAAGACACACATGCTTCTTTCTAAAGGCAAGCCTTTCTGATGATAAATCATATATTTTATTGTATTATTTCAGGGGGTTGTTCTAGATTGTAACTACTAGGGTTTCTGTTAACGAAGATCAGAATTTATTTAGGAAGGATTTTTTTGCATAAAATAATATAAAAAGTCAAAAGAAATATAAAAGTCTTTTTGCATCTTTTTGTGTAAAATAATTACAGACTACAGTACAACCCAGTCAGCTGCACAGTCTGCCTCCATCTCCAGCCTGCTCCAAATATGACTTGACTGTGAAAGGAGGCAACAGAGAGTTTCTGTGTCCTTTATATTATTTATAGTCTGCTTTTATATAAATTCCCTTTAGTTGATACAATGGTTTAAAGGAATGACAAGACTATGTGATATATTTTGTGATTTCATTGCCATTGATTAGAGTGTAATAGGAGATGTGATACAAGAAAAGACATTACATTGTTTACAAGTTATAATACTATTTACATAGCAAGGACATAATGAGTTATGACTTAATATAAGTAAAATTGTTAGCCATCTGTTAATGCTGGCACTTTTATTTAAAATCTTAAAAAAAAAAAAAAGTTAGGTAAATTATAACTTCAGCCCTCTTTTCCTCTTTTAAGCCACTACATCACATCCTCATACATTTTGTTCAACCATGTAAATGACTTACTCTTCTAATATTGCTTCCAAGATTTACCAAAAGCCTGTTGATCATTTTTTGCCTCTCCAACTTAATATACTTGCAACTATTTTATATTTGTCAGCCTGTTTATAGCAAGTAAAATCACAAAGTTTATCCACTTCAGGAGCTTTCTCTCCATGGATAGATCCATGAAGTCTCACAATCATTGACAAATTCTGTCATTACAGTGGTATATAAATTCACTGAGGGTAAAGCTTTCAAGACCTTTATGGACTGTCTGTGAAAGGCATAATTTACAACCAAATACCAATGTATCATTAGTATTTTTCAAAAAATAACTCCCTGCATGGAACAGGAACTAGGAGGCAAGGATTATCTTTAGCTGACAATCCCCCAGATCTATCAGTGTGAAATGGTAGGAGAGCTGAAGTTAAGCAAAACTGATGTGGATGCCATCAGTTTTTTTTTTTTCATGATTGAAGTGCTGCTGATTGTCAGAAGACCTCTATAGCCACCTCAACATACATTGTATACCCTCTTTTGAATGAGTGTTCAAGGACAGAAGACAAATAACGCATTCCATCCTGAAGACACAAGTGTGGCATAGCCTGGACTTCAACTTGCCTTTGGCCTGCTGGTGCCTCCGATGCTGGCACTTAACTACACGACTATTTTCTGTTTCCTGGGTATTTTAGCTTTATTGGGTGGTGATTGGATTTATGATAATCTCTGAAAGTAAAAGAGAGAGGCCAGAAGTATTTTTATAGGATTTACCAGGATACATTTTGCTGTTGACACAAAAATAGAAAACCACTGTTGAAAATGGTGACATGGTTTTTACTGTTCAATAAATAATTTTAAATTGCTGCTACTTAGTATCTGGATTAACTAGTATTCTTATGATAAATTTTTTCAGATGCACATTCAATGCATTGTAGTAGAAGGAAAAAAAAAAAAAAAGTCTTTTTAACCCTCAGTGACCTCTCAGACACAAAATCAAAGAATGGCAAACAAAAGAGAAGGGAAGAGAAGATGAAATTTGTTTTGTCCTTGTAATCATGGAAAATGACATTGGAATTCCCAACTCTTTTTAATGTTGTCTTTCAAAGGAGCAGGAATAGTTGGGGGAAATCACGGATATTAATAATGGAAATCAGGAATTTGAGATATAAATATATATATAATCTAATCTAATATATATCATATATATAATATAATATATAATTGATACTTATATCATTTAAGGCACTAATTATTTTTGAGTATCTTAAGAAAACTTAGAAATAAGTAGACTTTGCAGCACTTTAAAATAAATATCTAAATGGTCTTGTTGAAAGTGGCAGACCCAAAGAAAAAGACAGTGCTCAAGAGAAAAGAAAACCATTTGAAAATACTTTTAATTAGTTAAATTTACAATATCAGAAGAAAATCTATATAGGTCCTTTTATACCAAAATAGATGTTTTCAATGGACTGATAGACGCAATTTCACTTCAACATAAAAAGAAAAAAAAGTGTAATAGCTGAAATTAAAAAATGAAAATATTTATTAGACTGTTCTCCAGAGATGGTGAGTTACTCAAGCATAAAGCACTTGAACAAAGGCTTTTATCCCATTAGGTTGAGTCAAGCCATTATCACTTAAAGTGAATAAATGAATAAATGAAAAATAACATTTTCTCTGTATCATCTGCAAACCTATTTCACAAAAAGATTAAACAGTTTCTGGTTTAAAAAATATAAATAAATAAACAATATTCCCCCAAATGTTTGTTTGTTTGTTTTAAGAAACAAACAAACAAAACTGTCTTTCAGTATGATTGTCCATTTGTCTGCTTCCATTTGCTGTAAAGCTCAAAGACTAAATGCTTTGCTTTCAGAATTTATTACCTAGACATTTTGTAGTTTTTATCGAGGTCTCTCCTTAGTAATACTGTTAGGACCATAATGGAGTTTAATTAAACTATTTTATCAAAAATGTAAGCTGCTTCTCAACTGAGTCTGTGTTAAAAGACAAGAAGAATTAGTGAATGACGGTTATAAGCAAGAGAATTGTGCTAAAAATATATCCTTTTTTGAAGGAAAAAAAAAATATCTTGGAACTGTAGAGATTTGTGTGCATTATATCTATACACACACATACATTGTCACATGTTTGGATGCTTGTTTTAAACATACATATATTTTCATGTATGTTTAAAATATAAATGTATGTATCTTTGTGACATAGAGACTCAGTTAAGCAGCTAAACACCAACATAGTTGCTCACTCACTCTCTCCCTCCTCTCGGTGTGATGAGGGAGAGAATAGGAAGAGCAAAAAAAAAAAAAAAAAAAAAAAAAAGTGATGCAATGATAATCACTCACCAACACAAGCAGATTGATGCCCTGCAGTTTTCTGAACAATAGGTACCTTGGAAGACAATCACCCCTCACATTTTGTATTGCTGAGCATGACATTGTATGGCAATATCCATTTGGCTAATTTAGTGAGCTGTCTTGGCTCTGTCCTCTCGACTTCTTGCCTACACGCTGTAGGGTGATTAGAGTGGGAAAAAGGGAAAGCCTTGACATTGTGGAAGAGCGGTTCAGCAACAGACAAAACATTGGTGTGTTATCCACACTGTTTTATTCACAAGTCCAAAACAGAGCACCACAGGTGCTGCAGTGAAAAAAGTTAGCTGCATCCCAGTCAGACCCCAGTCAGATCCAATAAAACTGTGGTTGATAGAAAAATATTATTTAGACTAAAAATACTTGGGCCATAAAGTGGAAGAAAGACATTTCCCTGAGTAGATGAAAATGAATGACATCAAATATCAGTGTCATATGAAAAGATGACTGATAGGCAGGTCTTCAAGAGTAAATCTTGTGACTAATCTTGTTGAGTAACCTAGTAACAGTCTTGAAACACATAAAGATCTGACACACATAAAGATTCAGAAGGATTAATGAGACAAAAACTAAAATAAAATCCAGTTATTTTTAAGAAGAGTTCTGTAAATTTCAGCAAAGACTGCATAATGTGCATAATTTTAACAACTGAGGAGTAGTAAATGGTTAGAAGGTTTCTTCCAGAACCCTATTCACAAATATTACAAATAAATATGTTAGGTAACATGTTAGCTAACATACATAAATTGCTGTGTAATTCAAAGGAACTACTTGCAGTGTCTACATCAACAAATTCTGATGAAAGATAGCTTTATTAATGAAAAGAAAGCTAAAAAATCACTCTTCCACAAATCTGCATTATTTTTTTTTTCTCATTGAGGTTGAAACAGTGATAATCTCCTACTGTTTAGAATCTGACTGTATCAGCATCACTACACGTTTCACTTCCTAATGGAGTTCATTTATTTTTTGCTCTTAAAACAGCAATCAGAGTGCTTACATTGCTTAATATAGCAACTGATTTCCTGGATTATTTTGTTCTGGCTGCAAACACATCTGTGGTATCTACAATATTATAACCATATGGGAAGATCTTCACATTGTAAACAAGAAAGTAATTTAAGTCAGCTTGTTTTGTATCATTTTTACCAGAGTTTTTGTTCCTTAACTGAAAGATAACACTTTTTTATTGTGTTCATGTAATAATAATAAAGCTGTTAGATGTGATAAAATGAATATACTGCATTGCATGTAATTTACAATCAAGAAAGTACAAATAAATATTTCTGTAACAAACAAACAAAAAACAACAAAGCATTTAGCTACAGGAAGTGGTTATAACATCTGACTAAATATACTAGCGAAATATCACTATTTATTTAAAACAATTTGTTACTATTTATGATTCGTAGAAGTTTATTGATCAAGTTTAAATAAATGCTTAGAGATGCTTAGAGATTAAGTTTGTTTTGTGAGAAACAATCTGAAGCCAATAACACAGGTTTGGGAGAGCATCTCAGAGAAGCAACATTTTTATTTGTGATTGCAATGGCAGGCTTTCTGCAAGCAGGAGTACACAGAAAAAGTATATCATAACCTTATATTCCCTATTACCCGACACTTGATTCCTCCCATTTCCTCATTGGCTGACTACTACAGGTCCGCGAACTACTTGATGCTTATTACTATACCATATATGTAGAATTCTGTTTGACCAACCATTAATATCTTATTTTCCTTTTTTTTTTTTTTTTTTTCTTTCTCTTCTCTCATGACTAGGGGGTGTGTTTTTTTTTTTTTTTTTTTTTTTTTTTTTACTGACTTCATTCACACTGCTTGTCTTGTTTTTTCTTAGCTATTCTCAGTATTTTGGGACAGTGCGACCTTCTCCTTATCTGCTTAATATATTCCCTACTGTTATGCCACTGTTATGCCTGCACAATCACTTTTGAATATGCAAAGTTAGTGGAATTTTACACTACAAAAACACAACTTTATTTCTCACAGTTTGGCAAACAAAAAGTGACTTTCTCTAAGTCAAATCTGTTCCAATATTTCTATTTTTGAAGTTATACTATATGTATATTGTAAACATTTGCAATCACACATGCATTTCATTATTCCTAGATTTTCTTAAAAAAAAAAAAAAAAAAAGAAAAAAAAAATTATGAACCAACATCTGACCATATTTTGCATGACCTCATGCAAAACTTATGGAGGATTCTGCTATATCTCATGCTAAATCACTTCTTCATTCTGCCCAAATACCTTCAGTTGTTAGTGAAACATGAAATAGACAATAGTAACAACTTTTCAGATCTCCATCCCTTCCAGTTTGGGGTTATTTTTTATGATAAGGACTGTCTCCTAAATAAAAATAAAATTTATTGATATTCTAGCTGACAGTACACATGCAGTTATAGAGAAGGACCAAGCAGCATCCAGGGAATAAAACATTTCTCAAACTTCACTCAGTAGAGTAAAAACAAACAAACAAACAAAAACATAACTTTTTCTACTTGAATAAAAACTTTTTGTTGGACTTTATCAAAACATTTGACACTGTTTTCCAAAGCATTCTCCTGGAGAAACTGGATGCTCAAGGCTTGCTCGGACATAAAGTTCGCTGGGTAAAATACTGGCTGAATGGCCAGTTAGCCAAAAAGTTGTTGTGAATGGAGTTAAATCCAGTTGACAAGCAGGTCACTAGTGGTGTTTTCCAGGGCTCTGTACTGGGGCCTTTATTTTTTTTTTAATACTTTTATCAACAATATTGATGAGAGGATTAAGTACACCCTCATTAAGTTTGCAGATGGCCCCAAGTTGGGTCGGAGTGTTGATCTGTTTAAGGGTGTGTAGGTTTTGCAGAGGATGGCTGGATAGGGTATATTGATGGGCTGAGTCCAGTCGCATAACACTAAACAAGGGTTAAGTGCTGGGTGTTGCACTGGGGTTGTAAAACCCAATGCAGAGGTACAGAGTTTTGGAAGAGTAGCTGCAAAGATGTGCAGCAGCAAAAGACCTGGGAGTGTTGGTAGACAGCCATCTGCTGAACTTGAGCTATCAGTATGACCAGGTGGCCAAGAAGGCCAATGGCATCTTGGATTGCATCAGAAATAGTGTGGCCAGCAGGACTAGGGAAGTGATTGTCCCTCTGCTGGATCTCATACAGAGATGAGTGATACTGGTGAAGAGACTAGAAAACAAGACGTTTGAGGAGCAGCTGAGGGAACTGGGGTTGTTTTGAGTGAAGATAAGGAGGCTGAGGGGAGATCTCATCACTCTCTACAACTATCTGAATGGAAGTTGCAACGATGAGAATGCCATTCTCTTCTCAGGTGACAAGTGAAAATGACCCCAAGGAGGTTTAGATTGGATACCAGGAAGAATTTATTTATGAATAGTTAGGAATGGGAAGAGGCTGTCTAGGGAAGTGATTGAGTCCCCTTCCCTGGAGGTATTTAAGAGCACCACATGTGGATGTGGTACTTAAGGATGTGGTTTAGTAATAGGACTTTGTAGTATTAGCTTGATAGTTGAACTTGATGATCTTAAGGGTCTTTTCCAACCTAAAAGATTCCATGACAAAATCTCCTATTATTCTACTTGTATTATTTTCTTTACAGTTACTTCTGCATTAAAGTAATTTATTTGAACCACATGTGTTGTTGAGAGTCATGCAGATAAAAAACACTTTTCAGGAAACCTATGATCACTATAGGGATAATAACGAGAAAGCTAATGGATATTTTCTTTGAGTTTCATATTTAATATTTATACAAATAAAATATCTTGTTGTCAGGCAGTACTGAAAGGAGCATAAGCAATTCAATGTAACTGACTGATCTCTATGATAGTGTAAACTAACTCAGTAGTCTGAATGGAATCAGATGTGAATTTGCAGGGAATCTGGAGACTAAAAGTGAATTATTTTGTTATTTGTTACTCTTTTAAGAGAAAGGGGGGAACAACTTATTCCTGAAATAAAAATGTCAATAAACAGAATAATATTGGTGTAACAAAGATCCTGAAATCTACAATATTTATATATATATATATGTATATATATAAAAGTTACCAATTACTCAATAATTTATTAGAATGAACTGGGGAAAAAAAAAAAAACAAAAAAAAAACACATTTCTGATGTGTGGCGATGAGAGCAACAGACTCTTCTACATTTGATTCTCAACAAGAGGAAAGAACTTCAGTGTATCAAAGTCAAGATGAGTGACTAGTCATAAAATAAAATCATTCATAATTGTTAGGAATGGAAACATACTGCAAACATACAGTCGCAGCAGGTTTGAAGAGCACATTTATCAGCAAAAAGAAACAAAAATAAAATGTGTATGAAACACTACAGAAATAAAATGTAAAGAAAAGTTTTTTGGGGTATAATAACACCTCTTAAAAGAATCATTGATATTAAGGAAAACAGAGAAATTACGATAGAGGAGAGTAGCTAATTCAGAAGTTCTTAATTGACCTGAAACTTGACACAGAGTTATATAAAATATGAAAATAAGGTTCACATTATTAAAGGTGACTATAAAAGAATTTCTATAACATGTAGATGTGAAATGAGAAGGGACAAGATACACTGAGTGGAATCTAAGGCTGTTAAAGGAAAGCATTCTAGAAGTAAAATTTATGGAAGATCTCTCTTAACAGGTATTAAAAGCTAAAAATGACCAATATGAAGTTTTTGATGCTATATACCATCAATATTTATTCTAAAAGAATAATAAAAATCCTGTAATTTTTTGATTAATAAAATTCATGTTGTAAACATTTTTACATATGTTTAACCTAGAATGAGAAAAAGAATCAGGTAAAAATTTTTGCTAGGTAGATAGATTCAATTTAGGAAATATAAACAAGTTTGTTCTTGTGTAGTGAGAGCTCTGCCTAAAATTGGTTAAATCAATTTTCATATAAGTGTAAAAACAACAACAACAACAACAACAACAAATAGAAGATGGGTGAGATTACTGAATATATGCAAAGCATGAAAATGCTTTCTAACTTTAAATGAAGGTGAAGCAAAGCCAATGGAAATGTACAACAGAGATCTGAATATCCATATCTGGGAAAACTGTGAAAACAGTTTTTGGCAGGTTGTTTTTAAACATATATTAAGTAATTATGGAATACAGACACATGAAGGAAAGTATGTATTCAAATAAGGTAATCTACCTACCTTATTTACTAAGGTAATTTAGTAATTTACAACATATACAGTTGAATGTGGTATTTTCATATGCAACACAGACTACATAAATTTAGAGAAAAGACAGTAGAGCCCCCAGTAAAATGTTCATGAAGAGTTTTTACAGGAGTTCACATTCGTAATGGAAAGTTGTACTCAGTGGGTACCTTTGGGAGCTCTTTTGGATCTCTTACTGTTTAATGTTCTCATTAATAACTTAATGCAGTACTAAGTATCCTTATTCAAAGCTGGAGATAATAGTCTGGGAAAGGAAGGGGAGAGAGTGAAAGGAAAAAGTGAAGATTAAAAATATTTCAGAAAGTATTAGCATTAAAATAATTTGATTAATTATGTGAAATGCCTAAACAAGTATTGCAAATGTCACTAAGGATTTGTGCAGCATTGCAGTTGACCAACAAGCTTCCTAAAACAAAGCACTGAAATAAGTAAATGTCAGTAAATATTTTTTTCCTGATAATAACTTATGTCAAATCAGATTCAAAAAATGTGGAGCCCTGACTAAGTTTGGATGGGTTAGAAATCTAACAAGAGCATTAACTATCTTCTCTGTTAACTTATACGAATCATTAATATAGGTGTTAATAAAGAAGTTTCTCCATGCTCTCTGTAGGTAGATCCATCTACCTTTCTCCTATGTCATATGATTTTTACACTAAAATCAAGACATCAGTGAAGATAACTTTACCTCATTTTTCTGTTCTCTATATGAAACATTTTAAAATATATTTTTAATTACTATTTCATTTATTATATTTTTATTATTTCTATTATTACATATTTGGTAGAAAATATTAATTATAGCATTCATTTAAAATACATTTTCAGTGAATTTAATTCACAGTATCCAATCAAATCAGGACCTAAATCTTCAAAACAGTTCCAACTTTTAAATCCATGGATTACCAGTTTTGACAAATGTAATCATCTGCTTATTGTTACATAAAATCATGTGTTAAGGAGTATTAACTACCTAAAACAGGAAAGAAAAGTTATTTGCCTTTCAAGCTTACCTTAGACACTCGTCACAATATTTTCAGAAATTGAATATAATTAGATGAAATCATGTCCCTTTTTTGTGTCAGAAAGAAACATTATGTGATCAGGTATTCATCAGTTCATCTTGCTTCTAAATAAATGCATGTGCTATGTGAAGCTAAGTTTTGTTCTAATACTTTATTAGAATTGCTTTGGACTAAAAGATTTAGAATAACATGTTCATTGGCTTACTTCATCGTTCAATTGTCGTTTGAGATGCCCTCTTTTTGGTTAAATTTTGTTAAATCTTTTAAATAGTCAGTATGTAGTTTATTTCATCTGCAGGAAATACCTAAAGAATGCAATCTATTCTTTTTGAACTCATATCTTAACTCTTTAAACCCTTCCTAACTGTCCTCCATTTCTTAACTCTCTCCTTCTATTTTATTTTATTTTTATTTTATTTTATTTTATTTTATTTTTTTCAAATATAGATGTGTTTCTTTGAATGGCCATTTATGTTCTTCCATCCTTGCTTGAGACTTTAACCCTGTACAGCACTGGAAAGTTTGGTGGATAATTCCTTGCCTGAATCTGATAATTACATTAAATAAAACAAGTATTTGAGCTCTACATTTTGACACATTAAATTCAAGTAGGCTCAAACTAATTACTTTGAGTATTATACTATCAAATTTATTTAATTATTTAATAATTAAAAAACAAATGTATAGATAAAATATGCATACATGTACACATACACACATATATATATATACGTGTATGTTTGTATTTTGATCCTGCCTTTCTTTTCCTAAATACCTGATCCATGTACCCCCCCATCCTTAGTTTTCTGTATTGTTTCCCTTCTATCTATGAATTGGTTTTGCTTGTTTGTATCTCTCATTTTTAAATAGCTCATTAAAGAATTTATCTGTAATTGCATACCTTGGAAGAGAAAATATTTCCTCTTTAAATATATATATAATCAGTATCATAGAACTCTTTGCTGTATACATAGTTCCTTTACTGCTCCCAGCAGAATTATTGCTATCATGAAGTATTTTCTAAACAGAACTACAGAACTACTCTCTTTAGTGCTGTGTATTATTTTATCATATTACCTAATATGAAAAAAGATTATTCTTTGCTGATAACAAAAAACATACATTATACACTGAATCAGAAGAGTTCTTATTTATTTACTTATTTTACAGTTTTCAACAATTCATCCCAACTTTTAAATTTTTATCATAATCTGTGGTATGTTTCAGTATGTCCCTGATCCAGATTAGATGAACAGAGGCAACAGCCTAGAAGAGATTGCTCAGAGACGTCATGGAGTCTCCATCCTTAGAGGCAACATGCCAAGCAGGTGTCCCTGCTTGAGTAGAGGCGTTGGACCAGGTGACCTTCAGAAACCCCTTCCAACCTTAACCATTCAGTGATTCTGTGGACAGCATGTTACAGATACTAAATATATATGCAGAGGTCATCTTCCCTAGTACTGCAGTTATCTGGATCAATGCTGAAAACACACTTCAGAAATCTAGCACATGCAGCTTCTTCACAGTGCACCTTGTATTTTTGCTTCCACATTTGCACTGTGAGAACATGAGGAAAAAATATTTTATGTCTAATTTTCTCCAGAGAATAATAATTTAGATAATATAAACAAATATTTTATTTACCACAAACTGTTTGATGTCAGATACACTGTGATGGTAAATTTTCTTACAGGACAGTCAGGATAATGACAACAAAGCAATCAAAATTTAAGATAAATTTAGCATTCAGAGTCTTAGTTAAGGCTAGTGGCACATGCTGAGTCTTAATTTTTAATCTAAGAAGTCTCAGAGCTTTTATACTTGTTTCAAATTTGTATCTATCTCATAGCTGGAGTGTCTGTATCTACATCTGAAAAGAAGGTGAAATTTGAAACATCTCATTCTAGTCTTTTTGTCTGTTGTACAGATCAGTTAAGTTCAAATATCCAAAAAGATATGAAAAATGTTTTCCTAGGGAACAGAAGACATTCTATTGTTCATCTAGATCTCTCTATTTCCTGTTAAATAAAAATTAAATCCTGAGAAAATACCAGTTGATTTCAGATCACTTTACAAAGCCTAAGCGTGTTTGCTTCTCCTGTGCTGTATCTCTGAAGAGGTAGAAGAGGTAAACTTTAAATTAAATCAAACAGATCTCAATAAAGATTTTGCTCAAGAAGTTATTATGCTCAAGCAGATTTACAAGTTACTAAAGCATATAATTTTATAAAGTAAAGACTCTAAACAAAAAATATGAAAAGAGTTATAGGAAAAAATGTCATGTCAATACAGGTGAAGAAGCAACAGAATCACTTATCTCCATTAACCATAGGACTGCAGCGTCTTAAAGTTGTAGAGGTACCCAAGATGACTGCATGAAAGCAAGCATGAATCAATATGAGCTGATTTCATATTCCCATATGCATTAATGTGTTGATTCTGGTGTGATTCCCATTTTCCTAAACCTTCATAAGTGATTAATTTTCCCAGTTCTACAAGCAAACAAACAAGCAAAGGCAACATAAAATTCTTTATAAAACTGTAATTTTTGGTTTTTGTCAGCACACTGACAAAGATAACTCTTTTCCTCTCTCAATCCCAAACTGTTATGAGTCAGTAATAGCTATGTGGCCATGCTAGCCCTATTATATTATATTACGCAGTATTGAGGAACAAGCTTTTCTTTGTTGTTCCTAAAAGTCTTTATGTTAAATGCTAAAACACAGAGATTAGGAAATTAGAAAATAATAAATCTGTATTTTTAATGGGTTCTCAAGTTTTATTTCAATATTGCTATGGTAGTTATTGCATTATGTATGTGTTTCTTTCTTTTTGATGTCATACTACTCATAACTGAAATAAATTATTGCCAGTCAAAGCTTTAGAGGCTTAGAGATTATATTTATTAAAGGGGCAGGGGGTACAGACTTTGCTGGAGCTTGCTGCTTTTGTTTTAAAATGTCACCTGGTGTTTTTAAGATACAGTTTCACAAATGTACTACATTGTATGTTCTCTGGTCAAACAAATTGAAAGGACTATGGGTTGCTATAGAAACAACATCAGGGCAAGTCAGTGATAATGTTAAAAGAAAGCAATGGCTGCAAGAATCAGCCAGTACTTGAATCACAAAACCAGATGAAATGCTGAGGAATTCATTCACTTTAGAAAGGGCAAGTGTTTAAGGATTAGTCGGTGAGCTGCTCATCAGAGATTTATACTGTGGCAAATAGGTCTCTTCAGACTCTCTCACAAAGCTTCCAAGCACAGGCCAAAATTTATTTGTAAGGTAAACAAAGGTCTAGACTGGAAAGAAATGCATTCCAAAGTATTGACTCTGCATGGTGGAGCAAGTTAATTAAGGGTGAAAAAAAAAAAAAAAAAAAGCATACAGTCGCCTAAATCACGACTGCAAAAATGGAGTGGGCATAACAAAAAGAGAAAAGGAATCATGAGACTGATGAAACTGGACAGGGGAATAAAAATTAATACATTTATAGAATATGGTCAGATGAGAAAATGGAGCAAGACTATTGTCTGAATATTTAATAGCATTCCTGCTTCACAAAAGATTGGGGAGAAATGATGGAGAAGACTTCTCCATAAGAATATATGCTATGATAAGTAAATCAGGATTAAGGTAAAACAAATCTAGTAAAGGAAAGCAACTGAAGGAGAAGGGAAAAGGATTGGAAAAAGGAAGAAAAAACAAAGGGGGAAGAGGGAAAGCAAAAATGACTTCAAAAGTCTTCAAAAGAAAGCATCATTGGATTTAAGAACTTTTTCTCAGCTTCAAGTATGAGTTGATCTGTCCTCACTGTAACCTGTACTAAAGACAGAAGGATCAGCAAAGTGCAGAAGGCCTGAGACTGCATTCAGTAAAATATTACTAATGATAATAAAAAAAGCTCTAAAATATTAATGTCTATTTTATTTGACTGAACACATGGGGATCTTAGGTCTTAGAATACTCCTGAGAGCTGCATGTAAGTTTGTTTATGGGTCAGTATATAACCTTTAAAGTTTCTTCCATGTGTGAATCTGAATAAATCATTTAAGTATAAATTTATCGTGCAACAAAAAAATGTTTTGTGATGTCAGAAGCTGCAAGGATATATCAGGCTCTGTGCATGCTAAGAAGTGTTCACTCATGGTGACAGTCTGATATTCTCACTTATCTTTCTTTTTAGCTTTAATGTACCCAGATTCCACATTGGTTTCTTTGGACAAGATATTGTGATTACTCCTGACATGAAAAGTTTTCTGTGTGTTATTCTTCAAAGGATATTCTTACAGAAAAGGAAGTAATAAAATGCTGTAATGAAGATACAGGTTAACATTGACATTGATACCACCTCTTCAAATTTTCCTAAATTATTGTTATATAATATATATCCAAAAACTTCATACGTTTAAAATATTCAGAATTTCTATTTAGATGACCTTAGTATGGTATCTCCAGAGCCTTCTCTTCTCTAGGCTAAACAACCCCACCTCTGTCAGCCTGTTTTCATAGAAGAAATGTTTTAGTCATCTTTATGGCCCTCCCCTGACATGCTATAATAGGTCTAGGTCTCTCTTATGTTGGGAGGAGGGGCTCAAAGCTGGATGCAGTACTCCAGGTGGGATTTAATGGCAGTGGAGTAGAGGGAAAGAACCACTCCGTCAACCAGCTGGTCATGCTTATTTTGATATAGTCCAGGATACTAATGTTTTTCTGGGCTGCAAGGACACATTGTAGACTCATAATTAGTTTTTCATCTAGCAGTACCAAGTCCTTCTCCACAGGGATCTCTCAATCTGTTCATTGCCCAGTCTATATTGGTGTTTGGGGTTGTCCTGACCCAGGTGCAGGACTTTGCACCTGGACTTGTTGAACTTCATGAGATTTGCATAGACCCACCTCTTAAGCCTTCATGGTATCCCTTCTTTCCAGAGTCAACCAGCTCTCTAAACTCTCAGAGAGAGTCAACTCTCAGACAGAGTCAACTCTCTCCAAACTCAATCCCACAGTCCATATCACCAATGAAGATATTAAACAGTACTGCTCCCAGTACGGATCCCTGAGGGACACTATTCATAACTGGTCTCCATCTGGACATTCATCCATTGACCACAACTCTTTGGATGTAAAATAACAGCCAATCCCTTATCCATCAAAAAAGTCCATCCATCAACTCCATAACTCTCCAATTTACAGACAAGGAGGTTATGTGAGATTATCCAAAGGCTTTGCACAAGTAAAGGTTGCTCTTTCCTTGACCACAAATGCTGCTACTCTGTCATAGAAGGCCACCAAGTTAGTCAGGCATGGTTGTCTTTTGTGAAGTCATGTTGACTCTCTCCAGTCACCTCCCTGTCCTCTGTGTGCCTTAACATGGTTTCCTCTCCTGATCTTAGCAGTCACAGAGTTGAGGTCAATTGGTCTGTAGTTCACCATTTTCACCATTTAATCATTTTAAATGTAGTTCACCATTTAATCATTTTAAGTTATTTTTTTTTTTTTTTTTTTTTTTTCCCCTTTTCCATTCACTGGGGACTTAATCTCACTGCCATGACTTTTCAAACATAATGGATAGTAAAAATATATAAACCTGATGTAAATCTGTATTTTTTCCTATCTCCTGGAGAAGCCTAAACAATAGTTTTTAGTCTTTGAGAGAAGGAATTAAAAAGAAAATAATAATAATATAATAATTATGTGGGAGAAACATCTCTTCAGTATGATTTCTATTTCAAAGGAACCATTCCTTTAAATGATGTCTTTGGTCAGATACATAATTAACTATGCTTTAAAACTTTCTGAAAATAAAGAGCGTATTATCCAAAAAAACAACTTAAATCACTAAAAGAGGATGTAATAATTTACTATATTGCTAATGCATAATCCTAAATTAAAGCATCTGCTTCCACTCCAGTTAAGATTAAATGTTTAGAATTAATTTGTTAAAAGTAGGTAGCAGTCTAAGTGCCTCATCATCAAGAATTTGATTACTATTTCTTTCTAACACCAATATTAAAAGACTCATTTGCGATTCCTGTGGTGATCTCATTTATTATTACTGTTCTTCAGTCTAAAAAGCTTCCATGGTGTCATATGTATTTGTAATTTTGCACCATTCTTTAATAATACAACTCAATAGTACTGGTACTATTCCTTGATTGTCTTCATATTCTGCTTAGAGAAACAATATGTTTCCTACGCACCAGATTCTTATCTGTAAAATGGAAAAGTTTTGTTTTGAGGACTGTTTTTTGTTGTTGTTGTTTGTTTGTTTTTAATATATATTAGCTAAGGATTGAGCTATATAATTGCATCAATCTGTATACTTCTTTATACCATTCAATGAGAATCAAACAATGAAAAGATAACTTTACTGGAAAATGAAAACAAATAAACAAGCAAACAAATAAGTGGGTTATTAAAATGTATGCTTTCACTCCACAGTCTAGGTGTGGCATTGTAAGAAGAAAGAGAAGGAATGTGTCTCTTGTAGGACAGATTCAGTAGATTAAAAAAAAAAAAAAAAAGAAAAAAAAAAAAAAGACTATTTGCTAAAGCTTATAGGTTACATGTTGTTGCATACAAACTAAAACCGTGTTTTAAAAGTAGAATACAAGATCAGGCACAAGCAATAGAGGTAAATGTCCCTTTAATGATAACATAGCAACACTTACATACGTAGTGCTCCAATATAAAGTTTACAAGTGATCACTTCTGCCCATGTGTAAATAATCTGCCAATTTCATTCTGAAGAGAGAAACTGCACATCTCTGCATGGTTAGCTACAGTCTTATATACCAAAGGCAGCTCCATCTGTCTTAAGTTACAGTCAACTTTGTTGCTACTCTGTGTGCTAAAAACATATGGTCCCTATATAAAGTTAACTATCTTTCCCCGGAACATTCCAGCTTTCTTAAATTTGCTAACATATATGTTCTGTTAACATTCTGATAACCTGTTCATTTCTGAATCATATATATATATATATGTATTTTCTAGCTAGCATGCTTATCTGTGTACTGCAGAAATAATCAGACTTATACCACAAAGCAAGATAGGGTACTGATGTTTTTCCAAGTGTTCAATACAGCCATAGCACATTTTGATCTACATTCTTATTTTACATTCTTACTTTAATATTTTCAAATTTCCAAGGAGGCCTTGAAAGTCAGGTTATACACCAATACTAAGAAAATAAAATAATATACATGTTTATATATGTACATACATAGGTATGCCATTGTACATGTAAAACATTGTTCTATTTCTTATTTACATCTGAATGTTTGCCTAATTAGTCAGCAAACTGTTTACCTAAGCCCATTTGATTCTCTACAGGATACAGTGGTACTCTTGAACACCTATTATTTAAACATGCTAGAACCTAGTAGTTATTTTGACACCTAGCACGTTCTTACTAATCCACAATTTTCATGGAGTGTTATACAATGCTAAAGAATTAAGCATTACATTCAAACCATGTTGGAATGAAGGCTAGTATAAGGTCTGTTTGGCCTAAGTTACTTCTAACATTTTTGTATCAAACCAAAGTTATAATATTCTCTGATACCCAGTTTAGGTCTTTGAAATACCTTGATTATCTAAGCAATTCAGTTGACTGTGTGGCACCAAGAAGAGTTTTATTAACGGAACTGAAGAGGTGATTATTTACAGAATGGGGAAAAAGATGGAAGACATTGAATCTTAATAGAATTCAAGATTTTGATAATGAAGACAGAGGAAGGTCAAGAAACAACAGTAATGAATACTTTACAGAAGTTGATTCCCCTACTCAGTATTGTATTTGCATAAACATTCCTCTGGCTGCATCCTGGCCTATCTGTTAAATTTAGGCTGCTTTGTAGTTGTCACAGCAGAAGTAGGACTCTGAGATAGATCTGAAGGTTCAACTCTTGCATAGATCTAAAGCATTGACTCATCCCAGAGAAATCTCACCTTTGAGAAAACCTGGGGAGCAAATGGCATCTGGTACCAGGATGACAATGACACAGAAAAGAGCACTACACTGAAATAAAGTTTACACTGCTAAGAGAATACCCACTGTTAGTCTCTCTGTGCATAAAAACAACAATAGCCTTTCTTTCATTAATATTCACAAAGCTACTTTCATGAATAATATTCTAAGACACTTTCACTACTTTTAACAAAGCATCTGATTTTAGATTACAATTCTGAAACACCATATCTGAAAACCAACCAAGAAATTTCACTCATATTCTGTGTACTAAGCTGAGGGGCTAGAATAAGGTCCATAATGTTCCTCTCTTGATAAATAAATAAATAAATAAATCTAAATTATTTGAATCATCAGTGGTTAGATTGATTTTTGTTATATTGAAATATTCCTTTTGAAGATAGTATGATTCCCCAACTGTTTTATTTTCCATTATATTTATTTTCAATTTTTAAAATTTCTTGGCAAAAGCATTCTGTTAATATTTTTCAGGGTTGTTATGTTTTAAGAAATAAAGCCTTTGCTGATGTGCTGAACCTGCCATAGATACAGTTTCTCATGGAAGGATGGAAGTGATCATTAGATCATTGGATCTGTGCCACATTTCAGTCTGAACAAACACTGTATGTAGGAATTCAATCAAAGAGATAAGCTTTTATGTCAATAATCTGTGCATAGATAGCTTTTAATGTTTACTACATACATTCCACATTGACATTTATGCTGTAAGCTAACTACAGCAGTAGTAACTTGTCTTTGGATTAGTTTGTAGGCATAGTGAGTGTTAGAAGATCTGAACTAAAACTGTGTTCTTTGGTTTTGCCTGAATGCATAAGTAGTTTCTTGTACATTATAACTGCATAAATGCTTTTCTCAGACCTAGATTTCTGATGTAAATATTGTAATGAGTAAAAATTCACTTCCATTAATATTTACCTTTGTGGAAACCTCCTCTCCGGTTGACACATTCAATATAAAATCCACTGAAAGCCATTAGAACTGGCATGTAAAAATAGCCAAGCAAACTGAAAATTTTATTTCAGGAAATGTTTGTCTAACACTTGTTTAAAACCTCACTTAATCCCACAAAGACCAAATTTATCTTTCCACAAAGGTACAAAAATATCAGCGGTGCTCATTGACTCACTTATATTGACTTTGGCAAGTCTGCTTTCTCACACTTATTCCATAACACTCCAGAGCCCTTATTTTTACATGCAGTAATATTCCTTTAAAACAAACAAACAAACAAACAAAACCAAACAAGTTTTGTTCTTTTTTACTCTCCAGTGAATCTTCTCAGGAGTTGGTACAGCTTTAGTTTCTCATACAGTGCTAAGTGAAATTTAGTCCTTAGTCTTTTAAAGGTTCTGATTTGCCTGATAGTCAAATCAGTCTGATAGCTATAAGCACGTGGTTTACTGCAAAACTGAAGAAGTTTTAGTGTTCCTCTAAACACTGCCTTCTGCGTCTGTAGTCCAAGTAGATTCTTTGTATTCATAGATGATGTGGGAATAGGATCATTCATCCAGGGGTTTTGAATTCTATGTACCTCTCTGCTGGAACAGGAACTCCAGCTGTCTGCCTGCTTCCCAGAAAGCCCAAAGAGCCAGTGTACAAGCACAGTTCATGTTTGGTGACTCTGAGCTACCTACAACGTGCTCTGTACACACTGATCAGATGCTTCCTTATTCAGCTGTCATATTACAATAGACATCAAAGGTAGATAGTGGGTGTTACAGATCTGCCCACAAAAAATACAAGTGACACACATCTGTGTAGATTATGCACCTGAATTTATTGTAAATGGAACCATGCCACACAGCAGCCTCTCTCTTTATTTTGAGAGGTCATCTTTGATAATAATCTTTGGGATGATTAGGAGCCAAAATGATGCCTGTCTACCACAGGTTGCTCATTCAGTCACAGTGCCCATTATACTTACTGTCTTCAATTTGTTAATCTTCTTAGAGAGATGATTGGTTCCAGGACAGATGCATTTTGCAGTGGAATGAAGGATTGTGGCATGAAGGGGTTTCTTGCATCAAGGCACCTTGAAGCAACTGAGGGAGCCACCAGGGGCTGACAGCCCTCATGAAAGCAGCTGACAAGGCTTGGGCAGACAAGGAGTGGCCACTCCACCCTTCACATCCAAAGGCAGCCCCTACGGAGCATGGCAATAAGGAGCACAGGGATTAGAGCAAGAAAATAAGGCATGGTGTGGTAGTTCACATGACCATTTGCACAGGAGGGCACACATAGAGAGTGTGGAAGCTTGGTCAGCTTGATCACGGAGCAATGGTTTCCAGACAGCAGAATGCCATGGACTCTCGGAGCTTGGCATCCCCAACAAGCAATGTAGCTTCTCAGAGCTCTGAGGGAACATATTACTACCCAGGTGCCAGGCTGCAGTGTGTGCCCTGGTCTTATGCCAGCACAGGATGGTAGGAGTGAACACATCTGTGGGAGATACACCCAGGTGGAGGCACTCCTCCACCTAGTGACAGAGCTCCATGAAGAGGTCAGAGAATAATAGTATCATAGAATATCCCGAGTTGGAAGGGACCCACAAGGATCGAGTCCAACTCCTGGTACCACACAGGTCTACCCTAAAAATCAGACCATATGACTAAGAGCATAGTCCAAGTGCTTCTTAAACTCTGATAGGCTTGGTGCTGTGACTACATCCCTGGGAAGCCTGTTCCAGTGCGTGACCACCCTCTCTGTGAAGAACCTTTTGCCTGATATCCAGCCCAAACCTTCCCTGTCGCAGTTACTATTTACTAAAGAGAATCGGTGCCTGCCCCTCCACTTCCCCTCGTGAGGAAGCTGTAGATCTTGATAAGGTCTCCCCTCAGCCTCCTCTTTTCCAGGCTGAACAGGCCTAGTGACCTCAGCTGCTCCTTGTACATATTCCCCTCTAGGTCCTTTATCATCTTAGTAGCCCTCCTCTGGATGCTCTCCAATAGTTTCATGTCTTTTTTGTACTGTGGTGCCCAGAACTGCACATAGTACTTGAGGTGAGGCCACACCAGTGCAGAGTAGAGCAGGACAATCATTTCCCTCGACTGACTAACAATGCCATGCTTGATGCACCCCAGGATACGGTTGGTCCTCCCGGCTGCCAGGGCACACTGATGGCTCGTATTCAGCTTGCTATCAACTTGCTATTAAATCAGCTTGCTGGGTTAATAGGATGAGTAGTATCAGGGAGTCCAAGAGGGAGATAAAACTCCTGGAGTCATTTCCTACCTTACCTGGGATAAGCCCAACAGGCTAAAGGGACAGAAAATATGGAGGACCCTTTATCCTCTCTCCACTCAGTTGAATGTGCTGCCCTAATGGATAAGTGGCCAAAAGTCCCTGCCCAGTATAGCACATGCATCCCCTCACATACTTCCCCACTTTCCCAGGTTCCTGTGCACAATAGATATGAAGCTTTGAAGGTTGATCTCAACAATATTGAGGAGCACAGTACATCTGGCTAAGAGGTGTCACTGAGGTCATGTCAACCTCCACCCTTCATTAAAACAGCTCCAACCAAAAATAAAAGATGGGTTGTTGTTGTGGGATAGTCACTTCTGAAGGCCCAAAATGCAGATCAGACCCACTTCATAGGGAGGTCTGCTGCCTCCCTTGGGTTTGGGTTAGGGAGATGAAGAGAAAGGTTCCTGCCCTGGTTTGGTCCTTGGATTAGTACCTGGGTTTGTTTTTTTCAACTAGGCAGTGATGAATCTACAAGGCGAAAGACAATCAAAAGAGACTTCAGGTCCCCTTCAGGGACAACTGGTAAAGGGATCAGGAGAGCAAGTAATGTTCTCGTCTACCCCTCTAGTTACAGGGAATGATGAGACAAAGAACAGGAAGAGCCAGAAAATCAATACATGGCTTTGAGCCCAGTGTAACCAGCAGATTTTTTTTTTTTTTTTTTTTTTTTTTTTGATCATGAATCATTTTACAAGACACTAGGCCTGCTGGCAATGGACAGGGCTCACCTATCTCTAGGGTGAAAAAAGTTCATAGAATCATAAAATGAATCATGGAGTGAATCACAGAATGCCTTGGGTTGGAAAGGACCTCGAAGTTCATCTAGTTCCAAAGTTCCAAACCCCCTGCCATAGACAGGGACGTCACCCACTAGATCAGGTTGCTCAGGGCCACATCTAACCTGATCTTGAACACCTCCAGGGATAGGGCATCCACAACCTCTCTGGGCAACCTGTTCCAGTGTCTCACCACACTCTGAGTGAAAAATTTCCTCCTAATTTCTAATCTAAATCTCCCCTCTTTTAGTTTAAAACCATTCTCCTTCTCCTGTCATTTTCTGATTGAGCAGAGTCAATATCCATCTTTTTTATAAGTGCCCTTTAAGTACTGAAAGTCTGCAATGAGGTCACCCCAGAGCCTTCTCTTCCATAGGCTGAAAAGCCCCAGCTCTCTCAGACTTTTCTTCCTAGGAGAGGTGCTCCAGCACTCTGATTAACTTTGTGACCCTCCTCTGGACCCATTGTAACAGATCAACATCCTTCTTGTGCTGGGGGCTCCAGACCTGTATGCAATACTCCAGGTGGGGTCTCATGAGGGCAAAGCAGAGGGGCACAATCACCTCCCTTGACCTGCTGGCCACTCCTCTGTTCATGCAGCCCAGGATGCAGTTGGCTTTCTGGGCTGCAAGCATGCACTGCTGGCTCATGTCAAGCTTTTCATCCACCAGAACCCCCAGGTACTTCTCTGCAGGTCTGCTCTCAATGAGTTCTTCTCCCAATCTGTACTTATGCCCGGGACTGCCCCAGCATGTCCAGGATTGCCCCAGAAATCTTTGCTGAGAATTTAGCAAGGGTCATTTATAGGACTTTAAACTAGATTTGAAGGGGAAAAGGGATAAAACAAGGCTTGACAGAGACAAGCCTGGAGTGGTATGATAATGGTTAAGGGATGGTGTGCTAGCACAGTCCATCGATCTGCCATGCCAGTTGAAGTAAGGGATGGAGAGTCATGTGACACCAAAGACACAAGGGGCATTGGTGGTTTAGAAATCACAAAAAGTGCATGGGAATAGTCTGCAGGAGTTAGGGCTTCTTCCCCAAAAATGTTGATGGGTTTGCTAGCTTAACTGAAGTGCATCTACACCAATGCACACAGTATGGGCAACAAAAAGGAGGAGCTGGAAGCCATTGTGTAAAAGGATAACTATGACATAGTTGCCATCACAGAAACTTGGTGGGATAGTTTGCACAACTGGAGTGCTGCAATGGATGGCTACAAATTCTTCAGAAGGGATAGGAGGGTGGGAAGGAAAGGCGGTGAATCTTTAGCAGCAAGACCTCTTTTTCTCTGGGTACCCAGTCTCCTGAGCTGGTAGACAGAGACAGGGAGCAGAATGAAGCCCTCATAATCCACAAGAAATTGTTTAGTGACCTGCTAGACAACTTAGATGTATGCAATTATATGCATACATCATCTGGATGGGATCCACCCAAGGGCACCGAGAGAGCTGGCAGAAATGCTGATCAAGTAACTTTCCATCATTTATCAGCAGTCCTGTCTATCAGGGTAGGTCCCAGTCAACTGGAGGCTAACAAATGTGATGCCCATTGATAAGGAGGGCAAGAAGGAGGAACCAGGAAACTACAGGCCTGTCAGTATGACTTTAGTGACAGGCAGGCTCATGAGGCAGATTACCTTGAGTGCCATCACATGGCACCTACAGGAGAACCAGGTAATTAGGCCCAGTCAACTAAAGTAAACTTGAGAGAATTTCTTGAATATTTTTTGGCCAAGTTTTAAGAGTGTTTTAAAAATTCCCTTGAAAATTGTAGTTTTTGAGAATTACTTTCTGGATGCATCTTCTAAGAAAAGATGAAGCTTTCCATTTAGCCAACAGCAAGCTGCTTCCAGCTCCAAGGAGGTGATTTCCTTCTGGCAGGCAGATGTGTAAATCCAGTTTTGATTTTGTGTTTCAGGTACTTAGCATGCTTTACTGAGACAAAACGTGAGACAGATGTTCTTGATAGAATGTAAAGTAACTGGCTTGTTTTTTTAAAGTTCTTTTTAATGCACCAATTATATGGTTCTAGAATATTTGTACTGTCTCAAAGTTAATCACTTTCAGTAAAATCAATATTCTTTCTCTGTATGTAATGGCAGCCAGTTTACCCTTAGAAGTCTTATTTCCAAAGAATCAGTAAATGTTCCTGTACAATGGATATTTATAAACAGCTTTGTCTGCTTTATGCACTGTTTGCTTTACTCACTCAAAAATAAAACAAATGTTAAGAGTAAACATACCATGATCTTTTAATTCTCAAAAGCGGAACACTTTTGCCATTTCTATCTGTCTGTCTATCTGTTTATCTATCTATCTATCTATCTATCCATTGACAGGAAAGAATGCTGTGACAGTCCAAAAACCTACAGATATTTATTGTGCAAAGTTTTTCCCATTTGTTTCCTCAAGATACAGATGCCTTATCAATCTTTTCTTTCCAATTGCTACTTCTTGTGCTTAGTCCATATCCTCTGCTTTCAGGCAGTTATTCTCTTTCCCATCTCTTCTCTTCATGTCTTGTTAGCTTTCAGTGTTGTATGAAGAACATAAGGACAGTATTTCATCAGTTTATGAATTCATCTGAGATTACAGGCTCTTCATGCACAGTCATGTGATAGGATTAAATTGCAGCTATATTAAGATAACTTCTTAATGATAGATTCATAAAAACACACACTCTGATCTGAATACTTATTATCCGTGCAGACACTTTCTTTCAAGTTCTGGGAAAGTTATTGTGTTTTCTTCTTTACTAATTCTAGTTGCTGTTCTTATTGTATGTTGTTTTGCATGCATTTGCCAATTTACTCTAGAAGTTGCATGTATGATTAATAGCCAACCCTAGGGACAGAGCACTTAACTGCCATCCCATTATAGCCTGCTCATGTAAGAGCTCTTCAGTTGTTCCAGTCTTTGGAATAATGTAATCTATAACTACCCAAATTGTGAAATATAATAAATAATTTGAAGGAAGAAAGAAATCTCTATAAATTAAAAACAATATTAAGTGGAAACAATTTAATGTTGTTTAAACAATCTCATTTATATTTTCTAGTAACTTCAGATCCTTAGTGATATTTAAATGATATTTATTGATTTATTTAATGATATTAAAGACATTAATATTATTAAAGATATGAACAATTATTCAGAATAAGTCAAAAAATATAGATCATTATCTTATTTGATAACAGTAAGTGTTTTCCCTTTTCCTATGTTCCTGTCAAAATAAAGTATTCACTCATCTTGAACAAGCAACTGGATTTTCCACTATTTTCCAGTATTTTCTGGTGTCATTTGCTATTCACAACAGCAATAAATCTGGAGTGTGCTGTCTGTGGATCTACCCTTGTATAACTGAGACTGAGGGAATGCCTGTCTGTGGCCTGATGCTGTTTTTATTTATTTATTTATTTGGTTAAACTCCTCCCCTTCTTATCTCTTGCCAGCCCAGTGAATCAGCCTTTAAACAGAGGTGTTGGTACTTAGGAATTTCCCCCTAGCTCTTCTCTGCTCCATTCACTGCTCCCTGGGGAAGTACTGTGATGCAGATAATGCTTCTACTAAAACATTAGTAATGTATCACAGTAGTTTCATGACACATGACAATTGTCCATATATGATTTTTCTGGGTTCAGACTACTCCTTAAATTGAGAATATGCTGTTTCCTCATTATCTGTACTACAGTTTAATATTCATACATCACTGTTGTCACCTTTTTTTTTTAGTGATTGAAATACAAGCCATAACTAGTAACAAGCTTTGCACTGAATTTACAAGGCCCATGGACTGAGTTTGTCAGGTTTGTCCTGTCTGAACCTTTCTTTACCTTCCTGAAGCTTTGTTTTACTTGGTTTAACTGTAAAAACAATTTCTTTACTTGATCAGGTGCCTACAGCTCATTTGTTTTATTTTCGTTTATCTTTGTGGGGTACAACCACAGCTTTATATAGATAGCAGCAGTAAGCAGTTATTCTACTGCTTACTTATTCTACATAGAATGAGGTATTTACCACTCTAACACACTGATGCAGTGCAGAGGAAATCAGACTTTATTAATGTTCCTATTGTAAAATGTCAGGTTCACAGCGATTTGGTACAGCACTTAAATTTTGTCCAAGATCCTCCACATTTCATATTTCCATATGTTGATTGGTTTTTGCATGCTTAAAGAATCTATCTGTCCCATGAGGATGCATAGGTTAACATATTTTCTTTACCTCTGTCATAGGGAATAATGTCTCTGAGATACCTTTTTTTTTTTTTTTTTTTTTTTTTTTTTAGGACATTCTTCCTCATATTCCCTTCCCTGGCAAGTATATCTGGTGTCCAGGAAATAGAAAGCTCAAAATAAGAATAATTACAATGAACAAGGGAACAGTTACTGGTATGTTGAGATATGTGAACATTCGAGATTCAGTTTTACACAAAAGAAGACTTGTTATGCTGAGTTATTGTTGGCAAGATATACAAGTGTTTTTTTGTTTTGTTTTGGTTTGGTTTGGTTTGTTTTTTTTGAGGCTTCTGCTTTAAGCTATATGGTCAAGAACTGGAAATGTCATTAGAGTAAGAAAGTCTGATGTGTTAACTGATGATAAGTAAATAACTAAAATAGGGTATGTGTGTAGGTTATTTATCTTCTGGCCATTCTAGAACAAATTTGTCCTCATTTCACTTAGAGTATATACCATATTGCACATCATTTTGTTTACTTCAGGATGAGGATGTGCAAAAAGGCTGTTGCTAATACACCAGAGTTTGTTATCCCAGGATGACTTGTTTGTAGCCATAACCTCAATTAGCTGTTCCACAAATCTAAGTCACTTCTACCTACTTATTATTCTAATGTGAGTAAAATTCTGCAACCATTGGGACACATTTAAATTCTCTTGTATAATACTTCACTCTCTGAACAAACCCATTGGTTTCACTGTAAAGGCTCTCAAAGACTTCAATGAGCTGTGAAATTAAGCTCTACCCTTGTACTCTGTTCAATCTGAATTTCATCATGGACATTTGTGCAGCTGTTTTGTTGTATTAATGTTTGTGGAAGAGCTTTTAATTCACCTGAATCCCTGATATTCACACGTGAATGACCATATTCAGAATACCACTATATAAACATGAAATTACTAGCAGAGCTAGACAAGGCAAAGTTGAATGAAAGTTGTGCAGGAAATACAGACCTCATGATTAACCTGAGCCTTGGGGCTCCCTTAAAGTATCATATTTCACTATTTTTTAGTTAGATTAGAATATTTATATCTGATGTATATCAGAATGTCATGTTTTTGTCTTTATAAATAATGAATATTTTGGAAATATTCCTGAAATTAATGAAGCTGTGCTGGTTTATTGCTGTTTAAGATTTTCTCCTTCAGGTTAAGAAAGGAACGCTATTTGAATGGATTTAACCTAAAAACTAGAAAATCCAGGAAATAAACATAGAATATTGAAGAAATTCCTTGTTTGTTGAAGAAATACCTTATTTTAGGCCAGTATTATGAATTTCATGGGACCTAGTTGTGATTTTCAATGATTCTCAGTAACAATGCAGTTTGAATGCTGGGAACTGGCACTGTAGCACTTTGTGATGTTCGCCTCACCATCTGAGCATCCTTCCAGGTAGTAATCAACAGCCTTGCACAGGAAAGCAGGGATTAGTTCTTTAAAGAAAGAATGGTGTCAAACTCAACAGGATTAGCAACAGAAACATTTGGGTGAGGGAAGAGGAAAGAGGAGTAGGTTGTGTTAATGTTATGAAAAAAAACAGTGAAGAAGAAACCTCTGTAATAGGGCCATTCTTCTTTGCATATTCTCCACCGTCTATTACTTACAGCTATTGTGCTCAAGGTCTGCATGTACTTTGTACTCAGGGAGGATGGTGAGTTACTGGGTTACAGCCAGAAAGATAGTCTTACCATGTGACTAAACAGCAGTACACATGAGGTGACCCAGTATGATGCTATAATAAATCCTCCCAGTCTGTGTTGTGTATATTAGATACCCTTTGAGCAATTACAGCTAATGAGAAAATAATTACAGATCACAACTGGCCCATAAGGAAAATGAACACTGAGAAAAAAGGAACGCCTATAATAAATAGATTCTTTGGTCAACTCAGAGATTGGATGCTCTTAGAATGACCTGTCCCTGTTAAAATCCGAGATTCTTCATGAAAGTGAAAAGAAGAAAATCTAAGATGCAAGGACTTTCTCTTGAAAATCCTGGTAAAGATAGATTTCAGTAGACAGAAATAGCAAATTTTGACTGCCATAGATCTGTCTGGTGATCCTTATAACTTTTTAGTACGTGTGTCTGAACAAAGATTAGGCTAAAGCATGAAGGTTGATGAAAAAGCTACACATAAGTTTCTTTCAGTTAATTTTTGCCTCATTTGAGCCAGAATTCTCTGCCGCGGGGGGGGGGGGGGGGGGGGGGGCGGCCCGGCCCGGCGGGG
>CM021697.1:128535546-128549436 GCA_011074415.1 Stictonetta naevosa
TTTTTTTTTTCCATTTTTTTTCCTGAATTTTGTTCCGCCCCCCCCCCCCCCCCCCCCCCCCAAGATGTAAAACTCTTCAGAACAAGGTCAGTATAGTTCAGTAGAGTTGCTATTAATCTTGACAGAAGTGGATGATTCTTATAGCCATACTTATAAGAACATTTTTATAATGGGAACTTGATGATCCTTTTTCTAGTGTCTTCACAGTCTATAACAAAGATTGACCTGAACAAAACGTACTTTTACAATATGTGCTCATTATCGTACTTTTATTTGTCTCAGTTTCAGATTCAATGCTCTATGTTGCACATGTTCTATCATCTGGTATGACGCAAGATGCAGGCATTGCTAAACTCAAAATAATTGTACTGAAACACTAGATGCTGAGTGACTTTTCTGAGGAAGACTATATTCAAAAAGCAATACGACATTTGCATATTAAGCTTTTTCATATTGGCAAACTGTGGATGAGGACATCAGTTATAAAATGGAATATTGGAGATATTTGTGCTGAATATTCAATTTATCATTAGGTGATATTGATTATTAATATTTTTCCTTGTTGAATTGCTAAATATATGTATATATATATAATCAGAAATATCAGTTTATTATTAGGAAGCATCATCTGAAATTATGAGAAAGTGACATATCTGTTGTGAACGCATTGGTCCCCATAATCTGAGGAGCCAAACTGTCATCACAATTCTTTGCTGCGTCTCATTCCTGAATACAGATTTGAAGGGGTGATCCTTGAATGTTTGTCCATCTGCCTATCTGTGTATGAACATTATAAAATATATGAAGACATTTTTTTACAACTGTTAAATTTAATTAAATGCTCTCAGAACACCAGGAGATAATATATGCATGTCACTTGTCCTAAAATATTGGCTGGCTTTTCCTAGCAGCATGTGTGACTACAGTGGGTATTAACAACACTGCCATCCTGACACCTGCACTAAGCTACAAACTCATCCTAATGTAATTTAATATGATGTCTTTTGTTATTAAACCAAGAATTGAATGTTGCCAGCTAAGGTGGAAAATAGGTCCCAGAGGTTGTTCTCCCTTATTCCATCTGCAGTTATTTTTAGGGAGCTTTAATATTTAAAAGTCTATTACTAATTTCAGTGTTGCCTGCACAGACCTGCTTTGTAGTTCTATTGCCAAATTATCCCTTGAAGGCAAGTGCTGTAAATAATTTCTCAGTTCTGTTCCTAGACACTTTCCAAGGTCATTATCTAGTTTTCCCACAATTCCTCTATTCTGACTTTGATTGTGAGTGGTAACTAAGAAACAGTTAAGAGATGCAATCACAAGCTGTGGCAGTCTTATCAAAAGCTGAAGATGGTCCCAGAGCACTCTGATGAAGCCAGTGGCTCAGCTGTTCTTGCTTCCTTAATACTTCATATATCTTTCCATTTGGTCAACCAACAGAGCAACAAGAGCAAACATAAAATGGTCTTTGTGAAGCAGACATGACAGTCAGAGAGAAAGGAGACTCCAGAAAACCAGCTAGCTGGAGATGATTAAAAAATTTTAACATTTAACTTGTAACTGGCAATAATTCATTTGGATGTTCCCATACTTCGCTTCCTTTCTCTCTCACTTTGTCCCAACATCATCTTTTAAAATGTAAATAATTATTCCATGAAAACTTTTTCTTGAGATGAGGCATACAAACCGGCTGAGTAGCTGGTCCCAAAGAGTTGTGGTGAATGGAATTAAATCCAGTTGGAGGCCGGTCACTAGTGGAGTCCCCCAGGGCTCAGTACTAGGGCCAGTTCACTTTAATATCTTTGTTGATGATCTGCATGAGGGGATTGAGTGCACCCTCAGTAAGTTTGCAGATGACATCAAGTTAGGTGCATGTGTTGATCTGCTCGAAGGTAGGAAGGCTCTGCAGGATGATCTGGATAGGCTGGACTGATGGGCTGAGGCCAACTGTATGAGGTTCAACAAGGCCAAATGCCGGATCCTGCATCTGGGGCACAGCAACCCCAAGCAGTGCTACAGGCTGGGAGATGAGTGGTTAGAAAGCTGCCTGGCAGAGAAGGACCTGGGAGTACTGGTTGATAGTCAGCTGAATATGACCCAGCAGTGTGCTCAGGTGGCCAAGAATGCCAACAGCAATCTGGCTTGCATAAGGAACAGTTTAGCCAGCAGGGCTAGGGAAGTGATAGTCCCCCTGTACGTGGCTCTGGTGAGGCCACACCTTGAGTATTGTGTTCAGTTTTGGGCCCCTCACTACAGGAAGGACATCACGGTGCTTGAGCGCATCCAGAGAAGGGCAACAAAGCTGGTGAGGGGTCTGGAGAACAAGTCTTACAAAGAGCAGCTGAGGGAGCTGGGATTGTTCAGTCTGGAAAATAGGAGGCTCAGGGCCAACCTTATCACACTCTACAGGTACCTTAGAGGAGGTTGTAGTGAGGTGGGGGTTGGGGGTTGGTCTATTCTCCCACGTGCCTGGTGACAGGAAGAGTGGGAATGGGCTACAGTTGTTCCAGGGGAGGTTTAGGCTGGATATTAGGAAGAGCTTCTTTACTGAAAGAGTTGTGAGGCATTGGAATAGGCTGCCCAGGGAAGTGGTTGAACCACCATCCCAGGAGGTCTTTAAAAGATGTTTAGATGTAGAGCTTAGTGATATGGTTTAGTGGAGAACTTAGTGTTAGGTCAGAGTTTGGACTCGGTAATCTTGGAGGTCTCTTTCAACCTAGATGATTCTGTAATTCTGTGATTCTGTGAAAAGAACTGCAATGCAAAGTTCTCATTTTGTACAGCCCTATGATGAAAAAAAATAAAAATAAAAATCAAATTGCAGTATGACAAATTATTTGTGAGAGTCACAGGTTTACGTGTATTAAACATAGGACAAAAAAAAAAAAAAAAAAAAAAAAAGTAGATTGATGTGCAAACATAGTTTTACACTGAAATATAATCTTAAATGCTCTTGTGCAGTTCAGGTCCTTAAACTTATGAACCACATGAAGACTGCAGTTATTCAAGTTCACATAGTAACTAAATGGCAGAAACTTTAGTAGAATCCAGCTTCCACATCTTGGCATTACTCAGCCTCTCTGACTTTGAGTAATACTATTTTTTCTAACATTAGGCAATTGGCCTCCACAGATTGACAAGCTGAAAATTAAAATGCTTTACGAGCTCCTGGCATTTCAGGGTGAAATCTAGTCCCAGCAGAGTTAAAAATAGGAAAATAGGAAGAATGTTTACCCCACTTCAACTTTTCACTTCAAGGAGAGATGAAAAGAGAGGGGAAAAAAAAAAAAAAAAAAAAAAAAAAAAAAAGGGGGTAAAGAGAAAGAGAAAAAGAAAGAAGGAAAAAAAAATAAAAAAAAAAAAAATGTTAGGCTTTGAAAGTTTCAATGCTGACATGAAATGCATTGCTTTCTCTTACATTTTCAGTGAAAAAATTATGTATATAGTATTTTAGTCATAGGCTTCTTTAAATTCAAAAGCTACATCTCCACTAGTAAATACAGTAAGGGTCTTAGGGTGGAACTCGAATATGCATATTGTTAAATTTTTAAGGTAGTGCCTTACACAGTTTTTGTCTGGGCTTATTTGCATGCATCTAAGCAACTCCTGGCCACATTCTGATATTTTCTGTGGTACAGGGGGCTCTCTACCTCCCAGTAAGCATTTTTCATGAAAACAACACCTTTAGGAGATGAGAGAGATTCACAGTATGAAAGCAATTTTGATATGTCTGTTTTGATTGAATGCTAGAGAATAATCCTAGCCAGTTTTAATTTGTTTAGATAGACAAAACAACACTGGATTATTTTAAATATAGATCGCAATTACATTACATAAATTAAATTATTGTATGCAGTAAGGTTGTATTCAGTCTTAACTACTATATTTTTGAGAATTTCATTCTGAATAAAAATTTATCTAAAGTTTTCTTTTATTTTAAGCCATGCAAAACAAGACCAGAATCTTATAAGCACCATTTTTAATTTGCATTCACCCATTCCCATAGGACTTGAATTGGGGCAGCACAGTAAATACTTCTATGTTAAGATCTACTTTTGTTTACAGGTGTGGGTGATATATTCCATAATTTTAACCAGCCTGTCATACGTTTGACCCAAAATTATTTATTCAAGAGAAAAATAATGAAATGAAATTAAAAATAAAAATACAAATAAAATAAAATATGCATCTCTGTTTCTTATTGTTGCTTTTTAACCTTCATTAAAATTGTTCCAGTAATAGTATACCCAAATGATTTTCTTATACAACAGGAGCATTATATATATATATATATATATATATATTTTTTTTCCTGACTTTTGTGTAACACATAAATCACCTCCCTTGACCTGCTGGTCATGCCTCTTTAGATACAGTCCAGGATATGGTTGGCTTTCTGGGCTGCAAGCTCACACTGCCAGTTTATGTTGAGTTTCTCATCAACCAAGACACCCATTTTTTTCTCCAAAGGGCTGCTCTCAATCCAGTCTTCACACAGTCTACCTTCTTCTTGGGATTGCCCCAGCCCGGATGCAAGACCTTACACTTGGCCTTGTTGAACCTCATAAGGTTCACATAGGCCTACCTCTCAAGCCTGTCAAGGTCCCTCTGGATAGTATCTCTTTCCTACAGCATGTGGACTGCACCACACACCTTGGTGTTATTGGCAAACTTGCTGAAGGTACACTTGATCTCACTGTACATATCACCAACAAAGGTGTTAAACAGCACTAGTCCCCATACTTACCCCTGAGGAACATCACTTGTCACTGGTTTCCACCTGCGCATCAGTCTGTTGACCATAACTCTTTTACTGTGACCATCCAACCAGTTCCTTATCCACTGAGTTATCTATCCACCAGTCAAATCCATGTCTCTCTGACTTAGAGTCAAGGATGTCATGGGGGACAATGTCCAGTGCTTCACATAAATCCAGGCAGACAATGACACTTGCTCTTCCCTTATTGACCAACACTGTAACTCCATCATAGAAAGCTGCCAAATTTGTAAGGCATGATTTGCCCTTGGAAGCCATCTTGTATATCAGAAATTTCCTTTCTGTGTGCCTTAGCATAATTTCCAGGAGGATCTGCTCTATGATTTTGCCAGGCATAGATGTGAGACTGACTGGCCAGTAGTTCCCTAGGTCTTCCTTTTATCCTACTTTTAAAAATGGGGGTTATGTTTCCCCATTTCCAGTCAGTGAGAACTTCACCAGATTGCCACAGCTTCTCAAACATGATGGACTGTGGCTTTGCAACTGCATCTACCATTTCCCTGAAGACCTGTGGATAGATTTCATTAGGTCCCATGGACTTGTGCAACTTCAGATTCCTTAGATGGTCTCACATCTAATCTTTTCCTACAGTGAGTAGTTGTTTATCAAAGTCCCTGGCTTTGCCTTCTGCAACTTGGGTGATGTGGTTAGAGAACTTGATGGTGAATGAAAACTGAGGCAAAAAAAGTCATTGAGTTTTCTCCATAATCTCCAGCTTTCTCCATAATCTGGGTAACCAGGTCTCCTGTTTCCTTCCAAAGAGGGCCCATATTTTCCTAATTTTCCTTTTACCATCAACATACTTATTGAAGCCTTTTTTTTTTTTTTTTTTTTTTTTTTTTCCTTGACATCCTGGGCTAGATTTAATTCTATCAGTGCTTTATCTTTCCTAACCTTACCCCTTGGTGCTTGGACAATCTCTTCAAGGCTATCTATCCTTGTTTCTGCCTTCTGTAGGATTCATTTTTTTGGTTTAAGTTTGGTCAGGAGCTCTTTGTTCATCCATGCAGGCTTTCTGGCATTTTTGCCTGACTTCTTCTTTGTTGGGATTCATCACTCATAAGATTGGAGGAGGTGATTCTTGAATATTAACCAGCTATCGTGGGTCCCTCTTCCATCCAGAGCTTTGTCCCATGATACTCTAGCAAGCAGATACCTGAAGAGGCCAAAATCTGCTCTCTTATAGTCTTGCTGTGCACCCTCCTCTTTGCCCCAAGGATCTTGAACTCCACCATTTCATGGCCGCTACATCCAAGGTTGCCCTTGACCTTCATATTCCCCACTCACCCCTCTTGTTGGTGAGAATGAGATCCAACGTAGCACCTCCCCTTATTAGCTCCTCTATCACTTGGAGAAAAAAACTTATCATCAACTATCTGTTATCAGCTATTCTCTTTTACTTCATAGATTTCCTTGGAGTTCCTTGCAACTTGTTAAAAGTAATAACTGTTTAAAAATAGCTTTTTCTTAAAATAAACTGTCTTATTGAGAAATCAAAACCACGAGACAGACTTTTTTCTTTATTTTTAGTAGAAAATATTCAAAATAATTATTTTAAAATTAATCTTCCTCCATCCCCAATCCTTTAATGTTTTAGGATTCAGACATATATGACACTTCATTTTGTAGAAACTCAATGTTATTCATCTGAATACTTTTTTTGAAATCCAAAAAGAGACCTTCTCTAGCATTTTTCTGGCTTTAATATATATATATTTACTCAAATACTTATACGATTGTTTCACACGCTCATTTAATTTCCAAAGAACATCAGACAGTATGTTGAATATAGAAATTCTGCAGCAAAGGCACACCTATGGGCTGGAGGAGACTAGTATGTAAGATCATGTTATAGTCAATTCCTCATAATAATTATTGAAATGCTGTTCTCTCAATGAAGGAAATATCATCAATTTTTTCTTTAATGTCTGGAAAATGGAACATTAATTTCTCTTAAATTTTGTCTCTTTTGTTCTTACCAATAACTATGCATGTTATTTCCAAATGCTATTAACACTTCTTTGCTTGAAAAGCAAGCATTAATACCTCTTTGCTTGCAAAAGAGATAAAGGATAATAAGAAGGGTTTTTTCAAGTATGTAAACAGCAAAAGGAAGACGAGGGATAATGTGGGTCCCTTGCTGAACGAGGGGGGGTTCCTGGTCACGGAAGACGCTGAGAAGGCAGAGATACTGAATGCTTTCTTTGCTTCAGTCTTTGCTTCAAGGACTCGTACCCCCGGGACTCCTCGCCCCTGGTGAGAGGACAAAGGGTTTGGGAAATGGAGACATCTCCCCTGGTTGACGTGAGAGTGGTTCGGGAGCGTCTGAGTGGGCTCAACGCACACAAATCCATGGATCCTGATGGGATGCATCCATGTGTGCTAAGGGAGCTGGTATAGGTGATCGCCGAGCCACTCTCTATCATTTTTGAAAGGTCCTGGAGAATGGGTGAGGTGCCTGAAGACTGGAGGATAGCCAATGTCACTCCGGTCTTCAAGAAGGGCAGGAAGGAGGATCCGGGAAACTACAGGCCAGTGAGTCTCACCTCTGTCCCTGGAAAAGTGTTGGAGCAGCTTGTTCTGGATGCCATCTCCAAGCAATTGGAAGAGAAGAATCTTATGAGCAGTAATCGTCATGGATTCACCAAAGGGAAGTTGTGCTCGACCAACCTCATTGCCTTTTATGATGGTATCACCAGCTGGGTAGATGGGGGTAGAGCAGTGGATGTCATTTACCTTGACTTTAGCAAGGCTTTGGATATTGTCTCCCATGACATCCTGCTAGCAAAGCTGAGAAAGTGTGGGATAGATGAGTGGACAGTAAGGTGGGTTCAGAACTAGCTGATTGGCCGAGCTCAGAGGGTGGTGATCGGCAGCGCAGAGTCTGGCTGGAGACCTGCGAGTAGAGAGGTGTTCCCCAGGGGTCGATGCTGGGTCCGGTCTTGTTCAAGATCTTCATCGACGACCTTGATGAGGGAATAGTGTCCACCCTCAGCAAGTACACCGATGACACAAAGCTGGGAGGAGTGGCTGACATGCCAGAAAGCTGTGCTGCCATTCAGCGAGACCTGGACCAGCTGGAGAGATGGGCAGGAAGAAACCAGATGTGGTTTAATAAGAGCAAGTGTAGAGTCCTGCACCTGGAAGGGGACAACCGGAAATATGAGTACAGGCTGGGGGACAACCTGCTGGAGAGGAGCTCTGCGGAGAAGGACCTGGGGGTCCTGGTGGACAACAGGTTGACCATGAGCCAGCAGTGTGCCCTGGTGGCCAAGAGGGCCAATGGGATCCTGGCGTGCATTAAAAGGAGTGTAGCCAGCAGGTCAAGGGAGGTGATCTTCCCCCTCTACTCTGCCCTGGTCAGGCCTCACCTGGAGTACTGTGTCCAGTTCTGGGCTCCCCCGTACAAGAAAGACAGGGATCTCCTGGAAAGAGTGCAGCAGAAGGCCACAAAGATGATACGGGGCCTGGAGTACCTTCCCTATGAAGAAAGGCTGAGAAACCTGGGTCTGTTCAGCCTGGAGAAGACTGAGGGGGGATCTCATCAATGTGTATAAATACCTGAGGTGTGGGAGACAGAAGGATGTAGCCAACCTTATCTCAGTGGTTTGTGGGGATACGACAATGGCCGCAAGATAGAGCACAGGAAGTTCTGCACCAACATGCGAAAGAACTTCTTCACGGTGAGGGTGATGGAGCACTGGAACAGCTGCCTAGAGAGGTTGTGGAGTCTCCTTCTCTAGAGATATTCAAGGCCTGTCTGGACACCTACCTGGGCAGCCTGCTCTGAGGAACCTGCTTCGCAGGGGGTTTGGACCTGATGATATTTCGAGGTCCCTTTCAACCCCTACAGTTCTGTGATTCTGTGCTACCAGATAGAGCCTTTTGAGCCCGTGTGTGTGTGCACTTTCCTAGAAACTTTGAAAAAATGCAAAGCTGTACTAGTAAAGCTCAAATTCTTTCTCCCATCCTGAATCTGTCTATAACTTTATTCATGTAGTTGAACGGGTTTCAGTGGGACGATTTGTTGACTAAGCTGGGGTGAGAAAAAGTCACTGAATATTTGATTACCTATGCCATATAAAACACTTCAGATTTTCTTTCTAAATGTTGAATGATAAAGATCACTTAGGTCTCTAAAAATAAAGAATTGAAAAATTAGTTCCTCCTTACTATTATTATTCATAATACTTTTAAAATGTAAAAGACTAATCCCATCTTACTTTGCATAATATTGTTCTAAAATACTAAAATTTCTTAATTTGCATTTGTTAATTTATTTGTTTTTTATTTAGCTATGGATTCATTAAGATAGCCTACTTTTTTTTTTTTTTTTTTTTTTTCTTCCTTTCCCAAGTTTATTACAAAATATTTGGAAGACAGTGTAATCTTTTAATGGATCTGAGGAATGTGAACTGTTTTGTTTATTTCTTCTGTGAGTTTATGGGATTAAATACCATGTGGAACTACACATTCTGAATTTCATTTCTTGCATCTTGTAAACTTACAAGTTTAATTCCTGATGTTCCTTTTAAAAGATCCTTGTAGATCTCCCTCGGTATTGAAGTATTCAAAGGTGCAGAGGACATTTTTAAAACATATTTCCAGTCTTCCTCTTTCCAACCGCATCCCCAGTCACTTGTCTGTTTTGTACTTTATTAATTGCTCATGTGAAACGGTTTGGTTTCACTCCTAAGTAAGTGTCTGGTGACATTTATTAACTGATGGAAAGTCTAGGAAAGATCAGCATTTCTTCATCAACAGGCCTTCTGCAATATTTTTGAACCCTTCAGGGTTCATCTTCAAGACAGATAAATAAGCATGCTACAAACCAGCCTCTCCAAGCAACACAGGGCTATGGTAAAAATGTTGTCCTCAAATACAACATACTGCTCAAACTGAGCTTTCTAGAAAGCGGTATATACAGATCATAAAATGATATTCCATGTTGGAAGGGACCCACAAGAATCACTGAGTCCAACTCCTGGCTCCAGACAGGATGACCCAAAACTGAGACTCTATGTCTGATAGCATTGTCCAACAGTTTCTTGAACTCTGTCAGGCTCAGTGCCATGACCATGTGTGCATATTCAAAGTGTTTTATTAAACAATTGCCCTTTAAATTCCATAGTTTATTTTACAAAAAGTCATACTATTTTATAAGATAATAAATATTAATTAAATAGGTCTTATAACAATTTTATTTTATTTTAATTTTGTTTTACTTTATTTTTATTTTATTTATTTTTAGGTAATAGATTGTATAACATTAACAGCATAACAGTAATTTTGTCTAACTAAATTCCATAGCCTCTATTTTTTTTCTTTTTGACCAAAGACCATACAAACTTATATTTATGGCACAGCAACAGATGATTCAAAGTTAGAGAGAAAGATGGACCCAGGACATTTTTTTACTTTCCTGTGACTTCTTAGGTGTACTTCTTATCTTTAAATGTATTCTGTATTACTACAAGTAGCTTAAGCAGTAATAGGAGTAGTAGCAGAAGCAGCATTAGCAGTAGCAGCAGAAGCAGTATTATTTTTCTTAAGTCAGTACTGATGCACCCCAAAGTGTCTGTATTTTAATATAATAATGTCATGCTTTTGGCTGCTGCTAAAGTCCAGATGCCTGTGCCAACTTTTGGAAATTTGGTATTTGCATCACCAAATTATTTTTAATTGGTCATTTCTAGGGAAAGCTGAAGGGAAGACATAATTTCTCCATTCTTCAATATATAACTGTATATTTCATATAGTACTTTCAATAATCACGTGTACTGCAACAACAACCTGACAGTTGATAGAAGCATAAAAATCTTCTGGGTTAGTAGAATTCTGTAGGTATTAACAATACATGATTAACTTGTTAATTATCTGGACACACTTTTTCTATCAAGAATGAATCCTTACAACTTGTTCACTGTCGTAATTATCCAGAATAGAGTGGCTTTCTCTTGAGCTAATTAATGAGATGGGGAAATGGAAGATTTCTTCAATTCTGTCATAGCTCATTTGCACTGAAAGAAAACTGAGGAAATCTCAAAAGTAATATAAAGAGTTGTGTCTACTGTTTTATGTGACATGCCTAGAGGATGAAGCAGTTATTGGAGAATGTGGCCCACAGTCATATGTTTTGACAGATCTTATGTAAAGCTTTACTTGCACAGAGTACTTGATTTTTTTATTATTATTTGTCTAAGAAAAATCTTAGATGTTAAGGAGTTTATTTTTACATTTCCCATGTATAAACAATATTCATATTTATTTCATTTTTATTAGCTTGTTACAGAAGATTGTAAACCTTATTAAAAAAATTAACTTAAGGTTACTATTTACAGTATGAATTTGTTGCTATAGATGATATATAGATGATCTCTGCAGGAAGATCACATAGACAATACACTCCGTTTTGGGCACAAGACTTCTACAGAAAAAAAGTAGAGTATTGTCTTTGGAAAAATTAAGCCCTCTGACACAAATTGTTTTTCTAATACTGAAACACTAATGTAAAGGTTGTTCTGAGAAGTGGTGGTACCACCTATAAAAATCAATTTCTAATGTCAGTTCTGGCCATGAAATAGGCCATGCATAGGTTTCTAGAGATTTGGGATGTTAAAAATATTTGGAAGATTTAAAGTATTAGCTACTTTGTCCCATAAGTAAAGTGTGTATACCAACAGAATGTGGCAAGCTCTGCTATGGCTGTATCAAAATGAATATACACTGAAAGAGACAGAAACTGTTGGCAAAAATATTATCTGATTGTGTATGCAAAGATTGTATCAAATTGTATTTGCACAGGCAGCCAGATCAAGAATGATGTCATCCTTAATTCTCAAATCCTTAACTTTTGAACTCTGCTATGCTTTTTTAACATATTTTTTCACTACAGTGTGTAATGTATCATACATATATGCAGACAAGTTGGTTTTAACAGTTGCAAGTTCTCACTTTATCTGCTTTTAGCTATTCTTTTCTAGGAAAACTAGCCAAAATCAATAACATTTCATAATTTGCAACAGAATTGACTTTTTTTTTTTTTTTTTCCCATTACTTTAAGCTGGCATAGCTAAGTTTTCTATGGCAGTTAATTTTATTTTGACATGCATTTATATACTATATTCATATTTTGAATTGTCTGACTGGAAATGGAAATCAAATACATAAAAGTGTTCTGTTATGCTCTGTCTATTCTGGTCTCACAGATATGGTAAAATGTAATGCTTTTAAAACGTCTTTTCCTCCTACAAAGGTAATATATACTATCAGGACAAAACTGTGCTAAATAAATAAATAAGTAAGTAAGTAAATAAATAAAGCAACCCCTAGGAGTATCAATCAGCATTGCCACTTAATCTGTATTCAGATTTCAACGTCATTTTATTTTAGCAAGCAGATAGTGCAATCCTCAGCTGTTGGGAATGTTGATGGACTCATGCTCTTTGGCATAGTTTGTGTTGTACTTTTTAAAGAATAACACTTTACACTGATTGACAGCAATTACACATTTCAGTTATGCATACAATACTCAGCACGGAGTGATGGACTTTAAAAATTTGATGTTTCACCAATTAAAGAATGGTAAGAGGAGGTAAGAGGCTGTCTCATATCTTTGTCTCATAAATTTTAGCTTCGATTAACTTCAATTTTCTGTCAGTCTGGGAGCTTTCAGGTTACAGTAAAGAGAAGCTATTAGTCATTTAATGGACTTGATGTACTTGACCTTTGCCTGTTTAACACTAAAAAGTCTGAAATTTTTTAAATATCTAAGATGTGAAGAGAGTGGTCAGGCAGTTTGGGGAATTTACCTTCCCTAATGGAATCCTAGAGTGTTATATACAGATCAGTAAGAACATGTTGTAGCTTCAGAAGAAAAAAAAAAAAAAAAAAAAAAAAAGTGATTTACTGTGCCTTTAGTGAGTGATTTTAGAAACTGTAGAAATGGTAAGTTACAAAAGAACTATATATTTTTTTTTTGATAACCCAGCTTTTGAGACATTAGGTCCCATTTTATCATTTCTTTGATTCACTTTTCCATGACATCTCGTATTTGTAGTTTTCATTATAAAAAATAAAAATTAAAAAAAATATATTGCTCAAAGTACATCATGAACCACTTCCAATGGAAAAACCTTCTCAATGGTAAATTAAATCCTACTTTCTTCAAACTACATGCCTGAAGAGTACAATTTGGTATAAAAGGGGTTTAAATCACTTGTCCAGAAAGAGTCACAGGTAAGGTTTATTTTAAAAAATGTTGATTTTACATATAAGATTTTTAGCTGAGACAGCAGAGTTGAAAAACTAATCCATAAAATACAAAATTGTACTAAACAAAATGAGAAAAACTGTGATAAAAAGAGGTTATGTTACTGCTTCGTGACATGCAAGAATTCACTGACTCAGAAAGATGATGCAGGGCACAAACAATGTCAAGATCTTTGTAAGTGAAAGGTTAGTTTTGAAGGGAGTAATTACCAATTTATTGGAAGTGGGGAACCCTCTGAGGGTTCTTATTCAATAGTTCAATCCATGTTGCATTACCTGCTCAGCATGTAACAATTTAGATAGATTTTAAAAATTATTATTATTTTTTTTATATATGTGCACTTAACTGTAGGATAGATCTGTGTTCATTTCATAGGAAGTGTCTTTACTGGAAATAACAGGCTGAATATTAGGCTGAATATTGTTGAATATATGGAAATAATAGGCTTAATATTTCTTCAGCATGTAACTTCTAGACCTGTATTAATTAGTCTTTACTAATCTAAGATATGTATTCCACAGTAATAGACGTATGTTTTGGCCAAAAAATAGAATAATATCTGAAAATCTATGTTTCTTCTTCAGGGGATGGTCTATATTTTATTGAATACTGTGAAAGTTCTCACTGAAAATGAACATTGTGCTTAGGTTGCCAGGTTCTCAGCCACCTGAAAGATGTTTTTTAAGAAGAGGTATTTGGTAAGTTAAAACTAATTAGGATACAAAAAAAAAAAAAAAAAAAAGATCTGGAGAAAAAGAAAAAACAAACAAAACAAAACAAAACAAAACAAATCTTTGAGATTCAAAATTATTTGCACCAAATTTTAAAATGAGAAAAAAAA
>CM021697.1:128558959-128588959 GCA_011074415.1 Stictonetta naevosa
CCCCCTTCCCGCCTTTGGAAATGTCAGCAGTAATGGGATCTTTTTTCCTGTCAACATTTTAAAATGAAAAGAACAGAACAGAACAGAACAGAACAGAACAGAACAGAACAGAACAGAACAGAATAGAATAGAATAGAATAGAATAGAATAGAATAGAATAGAATAGAATAGTTCAATTAGAATGGACCTTCAAAGATCATCGTATCCAACTGCCTGACCACTTCAGGGATAACCAAAAGTTAAAGCATATTAATGGCTGTGTTATCCAAATGTATCTGACAGGCATGGGACAGTAACAACCAATCTGGAAAGTCTGTTCCAGTGTTTGACCACACTTGTGGTAAAAGAATTTTTTCCTGATGTCCAGCCTGAACCTCCCTGGCACAGCTTTGTACTGTCGCTGTGCATCCTGTCGTTGGTTACCAGGGAAAAGAGAGAAGCATCTCCCAAGAGATAAGCATCTCCCTCTCTGCTTCCCCTCCTCAGGAAGTTGTAGAGAGAACTGAGGTTGCCTCGCAGCCTCCTTTTCACCAGACTAGACAACTCAACCCAGCCTCTCCTCACAGGACATGCCTTCCAGCCCTTTTAACCAGATTTAATGCCCTCCTCTGGATACTTTCAAGAACCTTAATATCCTTTTTACATTGTGGAGCCAAGAACTGCACACAATATTCAAGATGAGGGTGCACCAATGATCACAGCTGGCTATGCTGTGTTTAGTGCATCCCAAAATTTGGTTGGCCCTCTTGGATGCCCGGGCACATTGCTGGCTCACGCTGAGCCTACCGTTAGCAAGCACCCCCACGTCCTTTTCTGCTGAGCTGATCTCAAGCCACCCATCTCCCATTGTGGGATTACTCCTTCTACGGTGCAGAAACTGGCATTTTCCTTTGTGGATCTTCATGCCATTGCTGCCCACCCAATGTTACAATCTATCTAGATCTAGATTTTAAAACCAAATTTTACTGTGTCTATCCAGAACTCCCAGTTCTATGTTCCTTGTGGACTACAATGGATCAGGGAGATTCCAGAATTCCCAGTTCTATGCTCCTTGTGGACTACAATAGATCAGGGAGGTGTTAGGGACTAAGAGTGACTGGATATGACATTTAAACTGTTTGCTCTGGAAAATGATTTAGTCATCAGAAAACAACTATATACGCAACAGTTGATGACCACGTCATGCATTCAATATGAACAACTAGTTCAAATAATGACAATCATCAAACTGCTGTGGGAAAATGGTAAAATATATATCTCTAAAAAAAACTTGATTAGGACCATACCCAGAATTCAGTGAAGTTAATGAACTTCCTATTAATTGCAAGGGTGTCCTGGTTTCGGCTAGGATAGAGTTAATTTTCCTGCTAGTAGTTGATATGGTGCTGTGTTTGGGATTTAGGATGTGAATATTGTTGATATCACACTGATGTTTTAATTGTTGCAGAGCAGTGCTTACACTAAGCCAAGGACTTTTCAGCTTCTCACACTGTCCTGCCAGCGGGCAGGCTTGGGGTGAAACAGGAGCTGGTATGGGACAGACCCAGGACAGCTGACCTCAGCTGGCCAAAGGGGTATTCCATACCATCTGATGTCATGCTGAACAATTAATATGAGGGAGTTGGCTGGGGTGGGGGAATCAGCTGCTCAGGGGTAGGCTGGGCATCGGTCAGCATGTGGTGAGCAATTGCATTGTGCATCACTTGTTTTGTACACATTATTAGTTGTAGTACTACTATTATTATTATTATTATTATCATTTATTTTCTGTCCTAATAAACTGTATCTCAACCTGCAGGCTTTCATTTCTTTCTGATTCTCTCCCATATCCCAGAGAGGGAGGGGTGAGGGTCAGCGAACAGCTGTGTGGTGCTTAGCTGCCAGCCAGGTTAAACCACAACAAAGGCTTTCTGGTTTTGACCAAAAATGTAAAAATCCACTTGAAATTAAAGTTCAGCATGATTTTAAATAGCTTTTATGTTCTGTCCAATATCTTTTTTTTTCTTTCTTTTTTTTTTTTTAAATGCAACAATATTTATTTAGTAAGAATTTATTTATTCATAATTGAAAACTGTGCAACTAATATTATTGCCTCATTGTATAATAAGCATCAACTATCCTTTCAAAAAAATTAAATAATTTAGTAGATGTAAAACGAGATTAAAAAGAAAATTCACATATTTCTGTGCAGAGCCTGTCTCAGCTTGGGACCAGGAGACTGAAGTTCATTCCAGCACAGATTGCCATAAGCAGCATGTGTGCACTTTGAAAGAAAATAAAGAGAAGTATTGAATATGAAGCTAATGAACAATCTGTCCTCACAAAACGTTAAAATGTCATCCTTTGAAGCACTATTTATTTTATTTTATATTTTTTTGGATTATTTTTGTGCTCTGGAAAGTAACTGATTTACCCCCCGCTGCCCAAAAATGAAAGAAAATTAAAAAAAAAAAAAGAGAGAAAAAAAAAGCCAACATCTTCTATATCTAGAAATGCATAAGCTAAAACAAGAAAGAAACATGCTCACGAGAAATACACAACATAACATTTCACACCAGTAACAATGATGAATTAAAATTGTTTCATTGCATTTTGTGCTACATTCTTGTCTCATAATTGACATCACAAGGAAGGGATTTTCTGGTTCTTCATGCATTCTGGCAGTGATAAGACTATAAACATGCACACTAGTGAAGCACAATAAGTTTCCTGGCAGAAAAGTGCTAAAACAATACTTTACTGCGAACATATTCAATAAATATGAAGCAACATAACAAGTCTTTAAATACAGATGTCCATTTACTTCCAAAGCAACAGTATTCTTGATAGCAATAGAAAAAAAAAAAAAAAAAAAAAAAAAAAGTCCTATTTTAATTAATGGTTTTAATCGCTCTTTATTTCAGCTATATGACATTTTTATTATGTTGAGCAATATAATTTTAGCAGTTAAACGTCTGTGGAAATATTTAATGAATTGCAGTTGTTCTCCATGTCCACAGACTGATTTTCTTCATACCATATAAATACAATTTTGAAGATACCTTTTGTCCCAGGGTGTTTATGATTTGCATATGAAAGAGGGCACACACTTATAATGATGGGATATCTCACTAGCAAACAGTCCTTTGTGAATCTCTTATGGTACTTCTGAACTTTCATGATCATCTTAATACACTGTATTTAATTTGTTTCAGTATATGGAATCTGTACTTATGAAGTAGTTTGATTATCCTATGTTGTGTCTTATAAGAAAATTAAAGAGTTTGAGAGAATGTTGCTGGAAAAATAAATACATTAAATATTGCTGTAATTCCTTCATTTCTCTTAATATAATTGAATAACAAATTAAAAATACATTTTCACAAAAGCAAGTGTCACCTTTACAGCATCTCTTATTTTATTCTCTGTTCTACTGGTTGGTTATTTAAGTACTAGTGGAAAAATATTATAAATATGCTGTTTGATGAATACCTTATCAACAGACAGCATGTTGAATTTTTAATATATCAGCCTAAACTCTCAGCAGGCAATTGCACAACAAAAATACCAATATTTCAGGTAATTGCATGGAAATTTAAATAACTACAGACACAGACAAGTGATGAGCATCTCAGAAGACAAATGTGTGAGCAAAGAGCTTAAACTGAGATATCAAAGAACATATCTTTATTCATATCTATGTTCTGTTTTCCAAGTTTTGTACAGGTGTCTTATGCTCTGAATGGAGGAAACACATTCAACCATAAATAACGTTAGAGATTATCTCACAGGTAATGTGCTCAGTCAAGCTATGAAGGTTAGCCTAAATGACTACCCAAAAAAACTCCCCAGCACTTACTTTGTGCCTGTAATTTTACCGTTCAGCTTTTCAAGGCAATTGTGTAGAAACCATAATTTACAGGAGTTTAGAAAAACAAACAAACAAACCACCTTGTAATAGAAAAACAACAAACAAATGGTAGTATGAGTATAACTTTCCAATGCATTACGATGTCTTGATATGATGGTCCAATATTTAAAAATTTTCAAAGTCATAAGCCAAAGCTGTGTATTATTAGCAAGGAGAATTTAATAGTTTTCACTCACATAAAACACTATCCTACTCTACACACTGTTCCATATGCCAAGCAACAAAATTGAAATCCAAGGAAAACTTTTACAAATGTCAAAAATTGTAAAGTTTTGTACATTTGAAAAAATGTAAAAAATTGTAAAGTCACTATGATTGGAATGAGGACCTGGATACATGTAACAAATATGGATTTGATATTGAAAGGCTATTATTACTGTGAATCCAACCTCTTTCACTCAAATCTCCTGAAGACCAGATTTTCCCAAGTATTTTATGGATTTGGCCCTATCCATACCCTGGGTGGTACCTAGACTTTCAGTTGTCTTCAACTAATAATTTAAAATATTTTTAAACTAAGCAATTCATTGTGCACTTCAAATTCCATCACATCAATATTGTTTTTGTGAAATCAAAGTTGTGAGGCAGGGGGTTTGGACTAGATGATCTTCAGAGCTCCTTTCCAATCTCAGCCATTCCGTGATTCTGTGTTTCTGTGAAATGTACCAAATAAGGCCATAACGTTACATCTGTGCATAGTTCTGCACTCCCCCACCCCCCCCCCCCCCCCCCACCCCCCCAGTACAAGAGAGACAAGGACATACTGGAAGGAGTCCGGCTTGGGGCCACCAAGATGATCAAGGGTCTTGAACACTTCTCCTCTGAGGAGGGACTGAGAGAGCTGAGACTATTCAGCCTGGAGAAGAGTAGGCTCAGGGGGGACTTTATCAATGTGTATAAATACCCCAAATGAGTTTGCAAAGAGGATCGATCCATGTTTTTTTCAGTGGTGACCAGTGCCAGTACAAAAGGCAATAGGCACAAACTGGAACACAAGAGGTTTTGTCTGAATATCAGAAAGCACATTGTACTGTGTAGGTGACCGAGCACTGGCACAGATTGCCTAAAGAGGTTGTGGAGTCTCCCTCCTAGATCTTCAAAAGCCATCTAGACACGGTCCTGGGAAACCTCCTTGTGCAGGGTTGTTGGACCAAATGGCCTCCAGAGGTTCCTTCCAACCTCAACCATTCTGTGATTCTGTGAATGCTATCAGAGTAGCAGTGTCTCTTTGTTTTAGAGTAGCTATTGTTACAAATTCGATATACCTTAACCACTGATGAGTTTAGAAAGAACTTTGATAAATATATCTAAGTCAGCACCACAACAACATTCAGTTAAATGAGAGAAAAATTCCCCCAAATATGCAGAATAATCCCAGTTCAGAAGAGCAGAGAACTCAGGTCACAAAAGATAATTCAGCCATGCAATTGCTTCAGTGAGTACAGCTGTAGTTAAAATGTAATTAAAAAATGGTCTTGAGAGTGTGTTAACCTCCTCAGTGATGTATGAAGAACTTGGCTTAAAGGGGAGCAATAATTCTGCTTAGCTATATACAGCCTTATAATTCATTAATATTTATCTTAAAACTATCTAGCTCCATAATAACAGTGATCAGAACCCTTCTCAACAACTCATCAGCAACTTCTACAGGTCTGACCTGGTCTTTCAAACTGCTGGATAGCAACTGCTATCTGCATACAGATTTTGTTATTTATAAACAGATATCAACAACCTTATTCAGAAACAGTCTGTATTTATGGAAAAATAAACCCAAAAGCTGTGGTGACAGACAAGATCAGACCTTGGAGAAATGATTTTTGCTGAACTTGTATAATATGGAAAAGATAATTCTATAGTGTATGATCTGTAGGGTCTGTAATTTATACCTCTATACTTAGTGTAGTTGAGTGCTGCAGGAATCCATGATGTTCATAATGCATAGCACTAAAAAAAACATTCCTCAAAGTTTATAAGCATTTAGATATAACTAAGTGAAATAACAAAGGTGTCTCAGAAGTAAACCAAAATATCAATGTGGTTGAAAGGACAATTTTAAAAGGATTAGTTTGGAGGGTATATCCCAACTCAATTCAGTATTGGAAGCATAGATTAAACCTATACTTTTCAAACAAAAAGCCTGGGTAAGCAGAATGTGTATATTATTACAACAACAACAATAAAATTAATGTACAGAAAATGTTGACAATCCTTTGAATTCTGGCCCTAGGATATAAAGAATATTTTCACAGAAAGGTTATGCTCATTCTTATGTGTTAATTATAAAACATGTTAAATGAACTACATATTTTGGTTATGTGATCTGAAAGGAAAAGAGAAAGCAGAAAATATTCCAAATTCCAAATTCCTTCCTCTGAAGAAAATTATGTAACATTATCCACATATTCTTTTAGTCTTCCAGTTTAGGAAAATGTCAGGGTTTAAATTGTCTAATGTATTTTCACTGTTGTTATGACCTTCCCTATTTATGGAATTGGAAAAGAAGTACAAGATAACAACTAGGTTACAGTTATATTTAAATTGTCAGGAGAATAGATTGGGCTCATAGTATTTTCTGTTCTCATTACAGTCCTTGTCATAATAATGTAGAATCAAAATTTTAATGCCTTGTACATTTTAGGAAACATGAATGTAAAATGTACTTCTGTGACCTTCCTAGTGTTTGTTTTCTGATTTATTAACACCTTTTATAATTCCCTGCCTAGAGCTTTTGAAGTACATAAGGAAATGTCCGCCTATGTAAGTACTGCAGTATTTAAAGGTTCATATATTATAAGCAGTTTATAGCTGAGGGTATCATAGAATCATTAAGACTGGAAAAGACCTTCAAGATTATCTGGTCCAACTGTCCCCCTCCCACCAATATTACCCAGTAAACCATGTCCCTGAGGACCACGTCCAACCTTTCCTTAAACACCCCCAGGAGCAGTGACTCCACCACCTCCCTGGGCAACACATTCCAATGCCTAACCACTCTTTCTGAGAAGAAATTTCTCCTAATTTCCAACCTGAATATCATCTAAGTGGGCTAGCACATCACTTAACAAGAGGATGATGCTCATTTGAGGTGTTATCTCAATAAAGACATTAAATAAGGTTCTCTCTTCTAAAATATGCCACATAGTATAACAATAGTATAGATTCTCAAAATTAAATAATAATAATAATAATAATAACATAATAGTGTTAATTTTAATTCAATGCACTTATTTTTGAAACATAAACATTTTGTAACATAATCTTTTATTAATAAGTTTATGTGTAGCTAATTTAGATGTATTAAATTCTAAATGCAGAAATCTACATTAAAAACTTTAAATAAAAATGTTTATAAAACAGCTTTATTTTGCAGTGATAGCTTATTTAAAAACAAATAAGTGAATAAAGAAATCTCATATCTCAAATGGCCACATACATGTACTTTTGTTTACTATGACTAATTGTTAGAAATTAAGAGCAAGATGCAAAACATCTTAATAAAGTTTTTTTTAGTATTGATCTAGAACTAATTTAAAAATAATGAGAATACAATGATGAATTTTCATTTTACTCACTAGAGCTTACAATTTCCTTATTGTTGCAATCTACAGATGACATTACCAACAGGAAACACATTGAAGAGATACATCTCTCTCAGTGTCAGACTATGAAGAACATTTAAATTAAATTAAGTAAGATTATAAATGGTAAAATTTGTAGTTACTTAGCAATATTTGCCTCACTATGATATCTCAAAATTAGGTGACAAATGGATACAAATAGTATCAAAAGTATAGTATCAAGGTTTAAACAGAAATTCTGCATTTGATTATTTATTTCATATTTCATGTCATATCTTCAATATTTTGAAATTAAATTAGTACAACCAAACGTCAGGTAAGGTAGAAAATTCACTCTGACAGCAGAGTGAATAACCTCGAGTTATAGGGTGTGATAAGAATTCTTTAATCTGTACTAGGAATTTCTAAATGAAGAACAACTGTGTGCAAGGATATTTTGAAGATGAGATTGTGTCTTAGGCACAAGTGCAACAAAGACAATTAAAACTTTGTTTAACAAAGAAGTCATCATTAGTGCATATTACGTAATGGACTGTGTTCTTATACACACTACAATCTAGAGAGAGGCTCCAAAATTTGTGAAGCTAGCTAAAAAATAACAAACTCTATACTATAAAACAAAAACAAATATTTTCCTTTCATTTGTGATTTGATGGCCTTGATCTTGATCATATTTCATAGTCAAGATTTCCATTAATGTTTTAAACACTAGTATGAAATCTGAGATTGTAGCATTGATTTCAGTTAGTAAAGCTGTAAATGAAGAAAAAGGAGAAAAAATCAAAAGCCCTAATTAATCTGAAGACATAATGAATTTAGTATATATTTATCACAAATATGTGTTTAATTCCTATTTTTATTATTGTTTCTATAACTTTTTTTTTCTAAGCATTTTTTATAAATTATGTATCATATTTAATTCTAAAAATAAGAATCAGTGAAAAGGGATTTGAGAAGATACACAAATGTCTGCACTACCTAAAACCGAAACCTTTCTGAAGCTTCTAGACAGACATATGAATGTGTTAGCCATAAAAGAGCCAAAATTTTGAAATTAAAATAAAAATGAAGAGGCACCATCTTTTGTTGGGAAATTGGCTGGAAGGAAATTTGATCAGTGCGGTTAGAGGTAGTTGAAACACAGTGCTAAAAAAATGGTTTTATTATTATTATTTCTGTGTTGCATTTTATGCATAAATTAAGAACCAATTTTGTCTATGTTAGACCTAATTGTCAAAATGGTTAGCTTTTTATAGTTTCTTATCCAGCTGATTTGATAGCACAGGTTTCCTGCTTTTCTGACGCCAGTAAGATCTCTGGAAAAGATTTTCAAGCAAATGTGATTGTATATACTGTACCAAACTGTGTCAAACCGTTTTTTTTTTGTTTGTTTGTTTGTTTTTTACATGCAAGTCTACTGTATCTTCACTTACAAGAAACAGTATAGTTAAGTAGTTATAGGTAAGGTTAGTGTAACACTTAAAAAAATAATAAATAAATAAATAAATAAATAAAAAGGAAAAATGGAGTGTTAAAATAATCCCTAAAACAAAAATGAGGAAGCCAGGAAATTCATAGAAAAGTCCAAAGTTAAAAGATATATTGGTGGATTTTTGAAATGGAAGCAAGTGTTTGTAATAAATCACATAAATTTAATTTATTTAACTAAAGAGAGTAGAAAAAATAAAAACAAATATATATATATATTTATGTTAATCATGTGAATTCCAGAAACACAAACTGGCCTGTGGACCTTAGATGAGTGTCATTACACAGGATTACAAATTATAAGCAGAAAATCTTGAAAAGAATCACAAGCCTTACATCTCTCATTCTTTTCTTCTTTGGTTCTGATGTTAATATTAGAATAACACTCAAATCACAATTGTTCCTTTTTTCCTGGCATCATTCCTTTTCCCATGTTAGCTGTCATATTTTCTTTGTCTGTTTCAGAGTAATTTTTTCCTTATTTATTTTTATCAGTACCATTTCAAGTGAAAGAGATGACTGGAAATAGCTGTTCTGGTCAAGACATGAAGAGGGCTTCTTATTCTAGTTCAATGTGAGCTGTTGTCATGTCATTACTGGTGCCCCACCACAAAAGGTATTTTCAAAAATGACCAAAGAAGGCACAAGGTATTTCCAGCAGTAAAGAATTTTGTCAAATTTATACTAGCTGGACAGAAAATGGAAGAACAAGGAGATCTTAATGATTATATCTTGAAAGAATTAATCCAGAAAATAGTGGTAATAAAAACCTTGGTACCTCAGAAGTGAATATTATACTAAAATATTATAGCTTTCTTCCAAGTTCAGTAGGCCAGTAGATCAGTTTGGTTCAAATATAGCAGGGAAAAGTGCTTATGACTGTTATGTTACTGCCAAACCAAATGGTCCTAAGACTGGTAAACATTTTAAGAATGAATTTTTTGGTAAAAAATAAAATTTTGGCTAAAGAAAAAAAAAAGTTTAAATGAATAAATAAGAACTCTTTTCTTTACAACTGAAAATAGTAAAAAAGAAATTACAAAAAAAGTTTTAAAGAAAATTTTATATTACATAAAATAATAATCACTTATGGGCTGTTTGGAAATGAAAACAGTGAAACCTTACAAATATCTTGTTCTGGGATGATTTAATAACTTTTATTGATGAAAGCTTTCTATGCAACTGAGACATACATAAAGATCAAAATTACTGGGTAAGTTGGTAAAAGGGCAAGAGAATATTCTGAAAAATCATTTTATTTAAATGTAAACAAGAATTGCTAACAGAACATATGGGTTCAGATGCTGTATCTACAATCTCCATGAAGGTGAAACATGAAGGTGGAATTTATAGTTCTGCAGAAGCTGTCCAAAATCTCTTTAGATACCTTATAGATGTGGGATATTTAAGATTTACTATGAAGCTGTGATTCAGACCTGATCTGCATAAGTGCAGAATCATTTGAACACATTTAGAATGACAAACTATCACTACTGCATTGGACAATAATTGCTAGTAGTAATTTTTCCTCAATTTTTTCCTAAAATTTGAATGCAATTAAAAACTGATAACTAAAAATGTTAACAACAAGCACAAATGTTTTAAATACATCAATAACATAATATCAACCTTGAAAGCAGGTGTTTTTTATGTGAAGATTCCAAAGGTGTCTGTTTTCATTCCAGATTTAGGCATGTTTCCTAATCCCTAGGACAACAGTGAAATTAAAGATTTTGATAATAAAACTTAAAATGTAAATAACATTTTGCTGTAGTCTCTTACTATGCTATGTTTATAGCATCAGCCATTCTCTAAAGTGACATAAAAGGAGATGACTGACTCAGAATTATTAGTAACTTTTATGAACCATTGTCATTTTAACCTATTGAACTTATTCTCATAAAAATTAAGATACTTATTATGTTTAGAAGTAAATAAAAAAGCTAGTTTTGATGTTTTTTTTTTTTTTTTTTTTTTTTTTTGTCTTCCAGTAAGAAGGCATGTGTAGATTACAGCTTCAATGTAGATCAATACAATTTCTAAATTTTAGAGCCACCTTATTTCTTTTGTCAGACTTTTAGTTGTAAAGTGTGCTGTACTACAGAAAGCTCCTGGAGCCCAAACTTCATTTATTGGTAAGTATTAGATTTCCCAGGATGAAAAAATAATACTTTTTCAGCTAACTTCATTAAGTGCAATGGCACAGTAATGGTACATTGCAGTGCTAGGTTAATCAGATATATCTGTTCCCATGGAGCAACAGCAGGCAGACAGACTCAATTCCTTATTTGAAAATGGCAGTCTGGATTCAGATCAGATATTATGGAGTTTCCAATTTCAGCATCTATCTAGTTTTATCAGAGTGTCTATCTGAGATAATAAATAAAGATCTGAAACAACAGCAACAACAAAACCAACAAACACTCTTCTGTATTTAAACATTTACATCAGACCACATGGTAATTTCTTATGTATTTTATTTCCTTTTCCAGGAATATAACAAATTGTTTGTTTTCCTAAGTATGTTTCCCATAATACTTTCCACTTTTAATTAAATACTTTAATATCTACTGTACAGACAATTGTCTGGACAAGTATCTTGATTATTGCATTTTGACCCATTACTTTCTGACCATTTATTTTTGGTGCAATTAATTGCACGGAGATGTAGAAACAATAGATTTTGCTATTTTTGATTGCATATAGCCATAACACTAACCTAAGTACTTCTGCAAATTACAAAAACATAATAAAACATAATATATGTAATATATAAACTAATATATGTAATATATATATAAATAATATCATATATATATGCATATATATATATATAAATTTATATAGTGAAGTTTGTGTCCATTCCTGCCATTTGATGTTTACCTATTGCGCAGACAGGAGTACTGTATCCATGAAGTCAAAGAGAAATAAACGGGAAGGAACATCACTCTGCAAAGAGGCACTCATTAATGAAATAGCCATATAATCACATTAACACAGAACACGCTGCTCAGTCTTTTGACTTTCAGGATGTAACATAGCCTGTAAAAACTTAGAAAAGTTCCCATACAGATCTCATATGACAAATTAGTCAGTATAATATATGGAGTCCAGAGACTTCTTCATGTCCTCCTCCAGTGACACTTACATTTGGGTAGGTGGCAAGACTTCTAAACTCTAACTAGAGCTACATAATACATATGCCCAAAGAGAGCACCCACTTCACACAGAGACATCTTCACACTTATGTGTCTGAAGGCAGAGCTGAGTCTCACTCTGTAATTTCCAATATCTTGTATATACTTAAGTCAGTTTCTTAGGTCTAGCATTAACAGCTATTTACTTGATTCAGACAATTTGCAATGCCTATGAGTGTATTTTGGTATTACAATGATATTATAATGAGCAAGACTCACTAGAGTACAGCATTTTGTCAAAAACATGACAGGTAATTGGCTCAGGGTAGCAAATGTGCATCTTATCGGTCTCAGTGTGCACAAGAACAATCGAGTCCTCCTCTTGTCACACAGCCTAGCTGTGGTGTCTCCATGCCACTCTACACTCTGTACTGTTCCTTAGAGTCAGCACACCAGGTCCTCTTGTGGGATAGCATCTAAGGTTGGAGGCCTAGGGAATGCTTAGGTAGTGCAGCTACACTCTATCCTGAGAGCTTCTTCAACTTTCTTTAAAATGTGAATATCAGTTTAATTTTCCAAGTTGCCTTAGGAAATTTTTCTACACAGATCTATAACAAATCTATAATTTATGAAAAAGTTGTGTAAGCCACTGCTAGGAATGCTTTGTCAAGAAGACATTGGAATCTGGGTGATCCAAAATTCTCAAATGCGCAGGAAACCTGTGTATTATGAAATCCCCATTCCAAAACAGCAAAGGGGACAGCTTTTTCCTGGATAGTGGTGAACAATACCACTTCTCCCATCAAATCATTAAGACAAAATAGAAGTCATTTGAATGAAGAAATGAAGGGATTGTGTAGTGATTGAAGGGCTCCCAGAGCTGTCATACAGATATAACTGTTGTTAGCCTTATTGAACGAAGAAAAAATTCATGAAGTGTGGCTTGACTGTAGGATCACCACAACTTTATTAATCCTGGCACACGTGATAAAGGCAGACACCAGAGAAGGATATGAATAAAATTGGCTGTAGGAAACTAGGGACCTTGGAGTTATCCTAGAAAGTCTGAGTAACATTTGTTCCAACAAATTTCAGGTACCATAACATGGCCAGCTAGATTAGGAAATTCATCTTCCCATACTCCTTATACTGTTAGGGAAAAAAGAGCTCTTCCTGGGAGTATTTCAGGTCTGGGCAGGTAATTTCCTGAAAAGTCAATTTACTCATAGATATCTGTGAGCCTCGCCCGAAAATAAAGGTTGGCAAAAATAGCAACGTAAAAGGGTAAAATCACCACTACACAGAAATCATAAGAACATTTGCTAGTTTTCCAGTATCATTGACTAAATTTTCCTATGTGGTGACTTCATACTATTGAGCTATTAAAAATAGTTAAAATTACATCAAAACACACATTATGGATAAATTTATTTTTAATAGTATATTATCAAGTTTAAATTGCAAAATGAATGAAAATGTGACAGACTGTTATTAATAGTGGCATTTCTGTAGTCTGTGCTGTTACAAGCCTTTAACCTTGACAAAGAACTATTGAGATTAACCTCTAGAGAAACTGGTATCATATGCAGCATCTTTAGCCTCAGGTTAATAGAATAAATAATTGAGGAAAGTATGGTGGGTAATGAGGTGAATTTTAACATTTTAATGTCATAATCAGATCTAACCAATTGTCAAATCTCTCTACAGGCTTTGTCTGTCCTGGGACTTGTTATTTTTAGAATAAAAAAAAAAAAATGTAGTCATGAATGTAAATTACTGAAGTAAGACTGTGGGATAGGGCCAAAAAAGAACAAAGCATACATATCATGTCACTAGAGAAAATGAATACATCCTTCTGAAATCTGCAGCTATCTTTTCACACCTGTATCTACCAGAGCAAATAGTGTAAAGAGCATCTGTTCCATCCTACTGGCTAACAAGTTCTAATTAACTCACCTGTAAAATTCATAGTCTCTGCTTTGTTTGCAACCTTACTAACATGAAACTTCAGATATATTAAACAGAAACCAACATATTTTATTTATTTTCCTGGTCCTGGTAAAAGAGGAATTCTATTTCTTTTACTTATAATGGTTGGCATGTAGCTAATTTTTTCACTGTGTGAAAATAAGGAGTTTCATTCTGCAAAGAGTTTCTAAAAATATTGTAATGACTAAAATCACAAAGTTTCAGTCTGTATGCTCTTACTGTTGGTACTTCCTTTTTTTTCCTCGGTGTTTCAGAAGAAGATCAGAAAAATAAACTGCATTGCTCCAAGTCTTCTTAAATATTTGTCTCCCAAAGAGGACTCAGGTGAAGATGTTTCTGAATCTTTGGCAACACAGAGCAATGGTCTGTAATTTCGGCATGTTGAATGCAGGAGGCCTGTACAGTTACTTAAAAACAGAACAACAAAAATACAGCTGCATCTAAAGGTCTGATCAGAAAAAGGACTATACTGAGAACTGCAAGTAGACTCAAAGCCTCACAATTTCCCTCAATACAAATATTATTCCCAAGGCCTGAGTAAAAGAAAGATCTGGGAACCTGTTTTTTAACTAACACACACACTAACCGTTTACTTTTCATAGGATATTAAAGTCATTGTAGACCTAGACAAAACAAACAAACAAACAAACAAACAAAAACAAAAAATAAAAAACTAGAACTAGGTTATGTGCCAATTTTTATGGATAAATATTAAGGCACCTTACAGGTTGCTTTGTTGAAGCTGTAGAATCATGAACCTGCATTGCTACTTCTGCATTGCATTGAGCATCTGCAAGAACCCAATAATCTGAATTACAGTACAGAAATCCATGCATCAGTCATGACATCACACCCTGCACAGTGTGAAATGAATACATGCACGGTGATTACAGTAGGTCTAGGAAAGACTTCAGTTGCTAAAAAAATGCACTCTCTTTTCATTTCCCACTCCTCTACTGACCATTTGAAATCATCCTCCCATACCTAATATTCCTAGTTTCATATGAATTAATGTATGGCTTTAGCACAAACTCTACTTTTTCATCATGCTTCGTCATTTTTGCAATTTGGCTTTTTAGCTATCACCTCCTTGCCTACAGATATGTCTATAATTTTCTTACAGTATCAGAAACACAGCTGCATGCCATGGGACCCCTAAGTCTGACATCTTCTTTATCTGTCTTTCAAAGACAATAATTAGTCATTATCTTTGTAACCTACACAGTCTTATTTTTCTTTAAGCTCCCAAATGCTATTCCTTTCATCTTTCCTGATCAGTCTGTTTTTTAAATCTATCTTTCTCTCTCTGTTCAGCTCTCCCAGGTGTACTTATGTATATGCATGTGCACACTTATGATTTATTTTGTCTTTTGTTTTATGCATTAAGCTGCATACAGTATTAAATGACAAGTAGAATAGAATATTCCCTCCCTTACATTTTATATAATTCGCCTCATTTTTACATTTGAAGCAAATGCTGTTTTTCATAAGAGTATCCTGTTAGTTCCTATAAATGTGTTACTTTACATTTTGTTTTTCTATACTTCTGCTGCTTTCAGTTTTTCTGCAGCTGTTCTCCACTTGTCATTGTGCTGTATTTCATCTACATAGTAATATTAGCTTCTATTCCACTTTTACTAGCATAAAATAGTATAATAGCATGAAGTGGATTTTAAGATTTGTATTTGACTTACATGAAATAGAGATTTTACAAGAAATTCAGTGTTTGCATTATAAAGTTAAAAACTTTCATCTGTAGAGCTGTTTTAAATTTCCTGAATTTTATCTTTTTTGTTGTACATTTTATCAAATTGTATTTTTACTTCTTATATAAGGAGTATGTTTAAAGAAAATTTCTATTTTAATTTAATTTAATGTATGTGTGACTCAATTTCTTCTTGATAATTTTGTCCTTTAAAATTTATTCTGAACCCATCTGTTGGAAAGTCTAACTTGATAATTTGAAGGAAAAAGATAATCAAACATTATGATGAAAGAAAGAGTGAGAGTTTCTGTTTGCCTAAAGTTTGGAATTTAGAGGGATATACTTTCCATTATTGGGAAACAAATAGCAAATAATAAATAACAAATATAGTATACCACACATAGTAGTAGTCATTTTTTCTTAGAACTGAACTGAGTTCTGTTGTTTGTTACACTGGAGGAAGGTAAACTCTAGTTTTATATTTACATTTAGGTGGATTTCGGAACTAGCAAACCCATAAATTTCAGTATCTGTTTTTAAAGAAATATTTATTTATTTTTGTTAAATATTGAAACCATGAATTGAAGACTAAGTATAAGGTTCAACTCTTTGATTTAAGGCATTTTTATGTTCAGTCTCTACTTCAGAATGTAGACAGAAATAGAACTGAGTCTCATTCTGTCCTGTTGACTCCTATTAATCACCTTAGACATTAACTGTGCTTGGAAATCTAATTCATTAATTAGATTTACAGCTCACAAGGATTATTTTTTCCTAACTTGAGTACTACTGTACAATATTCAAGGTAACCAAATTATTTATCATTCTGCTATAGACAATCAAAGATATAAGGACTACCTTAAGGTGGTTAATACAAATTCTGAGATATTTAGGTTTTAGTTCAGCTGCCTACAAATAGTATCTGGCCTGACCTCCAGATACTATGCCAGAAATTCCCCAGATGTCCTGCATCACAGCCAGACATCACACAATCAGCAGCATCTTAAATGTCTCTAGGTGTCTGCATGTGGACACCTGAGTCAAACTAATACTTTAGGAAGGGTTGATCACCACTTCAGTGATTTAAGATGACTAAGTTAATATACATTTTTAAGTAGGTAACATTTGGGGTAATTAATTGTATTACTTGTATTTAATATTTATTTATATTGTATTAAAGAGTTGGCATGATAAATAATCATTCAGTAGCAGTGTGATGGTATAATTTGTAGTATAAACATTTCATTAACTCCAGAAATAATACCTGGCACTATTTTCATGAGAATTTCACTTAATGTTTGTGTCCCTATTTTAAAAACCTAAAACAAAACCAAAAGCAAACAAACAAAGCAAAACAAAATATGCAACCAAAAAAAAACAATACCAATTTAAGTCTTCGTCTTCTCCCTAAGAAGGCAGATTTTAATGTACATAAATTATTTGTTGAAGGGATATTTGCACAAAGAAATTTGCTATCTTAGTCCTAGCAAATTTGCTGTCTTAGCAACTTGCTATCTAGCAATTTGCTATCTTAGTTCTAGCAAAGAAAAACTTTTTTTTTTTTTCATTTCTACTACTCTTATGTTATCATCTAAAACATATTTTGATATGTACATACACACAAATATACAAAATTTTTAAAATGTAAATAAATATAGGTAATGGAACTTTCTCATTCCAATTTGTAATCTGCATTTAGATTACCTATTTATTTATTTATGTATTTTTAAGGTGAAGTGAATTAATGTTTCTAGTTTTATATTTTTCCTTAGTTCCCTTTAGAATGCTGTGATTGAAAAAAACATCAGTATACTACAGACAGAAAAAGCATTAATCAACTTAATTATACATGTATAGACAATCTCATGCATTGAATTCAAGCTTCAAAATACATGGAAGACTTGCAACTCAACCTCTTATCTCTCCTTTCTCTTTCTCCCTTGTCACAAACTGAAACAAAAGCCATAATGAAGGTTACAAAAGAAATCAAATAGTATGTGAAGATATAAATGTGATAGAAACAGCCAAGACTACATTTTACCGCTGTCTTTAAAAGCCTCAGAGGAAAATACCTGCAGACCTTCTGGAGATGAATGTAAAGATGATGATGGGGTACCCCCTAAAGGAAGCTAAGCGGACCTTTATTTTTTTTATTTTCCTTGATAGGGAAATTCAGCTCACTCTTCCTCTCATGTCAAATATAATGAAAGAAATGATAATGTTTTAATATTGTTTGTCAAACAGAAAAATTCTTCAACCAGTAGTTTAGAATTTCCTGCTGATTGTTTTAATAGGAGGATAATAGAGCTGAACCTCTGGACCTCTCTCAATGAGAAGAACATAGAGTAAGATTCAGCCAGTGATGAACTGAATTTGTATAGTAACACCTACTATTCCTTAAGTATCACTGTGCTTATATACATACATATCTATATAGATTGCAAAACTGAAGAATTAAATCACTCAAATCATTTTGGAAATGATAAACAGTTTGGATGACAGGCTAGTGAACTGTAAGGATGTAGGCTAAATTGTTACCTGGACAAAGTAAGCATGGACATGTTGTAGAAATGAGTCAGCATGGAGTGGGACTGTACGTACAACAGCGTACCCAGTTTATTCCTTAGTTTCCTTTTCCGTTTTTTATGAACAGCACTTTTGTAGTGTCCTCAATGCTTCAAAAACTTCTTAAAATAAAATTATACTTCTCGTCTCAGGAGGTGAAAAGAGCTAATATACACTAATTGGGAGTATAGATGTATTGCATACAACTTCTAGAGCTGTCACACAGTTCCACATTCGAGCTTGCTTTGCTTGAAGAATCAGGCAGCAAAACTATATCAGCAAACATCTGTGTCTGTAATATAAAGTATTATTATAAGCAAAGCTGTACTTGTCAGTGCCTCCATACTTTAGAAATAAGGTAAGCTAAGTGCTGAGGAACAGTTTGATATACTGTAGCAAACATGTCACTGGAAAGCTGTTTATTATTCACTCTCTTTTGGATATGAACAATTCAGATCTTAAGCCTACTTATGCTGAAAATGATCTTCTGTATATGGATTATTTTAAATGGAAGCTTAATGTCCAGGAAATGAATAATTTTAAATTTATTTTTTATCTGGTACAATAGGCTTCTTAAAAAATAAAACATATATTTAAGCTAAAAATAGGAAAGAAACAAGACAGAATAGGATAACAAAACCATGAATCACAGAATCATAGAATGGCCTGAGTTGAAAAGGACCTTAAAATTATCTAGTTTCAACCCCTCTACTCTGGGCAGGGTTGCCAACCACTAGAGCAGGCTTCCCAGAGCTGCATCCGGCCTGGCCTTGAATGACTCCAGGGATGGGGCATCCACAACCTCTCTGAGCAACTTGCTCCAGTGACTCACCACCCTCTGAGTGAAAAACTTTCTCCTAATATCTAACCTAACTCTCCCCTGTCTTAGTTTAACACCATTCCCCCTTGTCCTAAATGACATTCCATGAATGTCTGGAATAAATTCTGATATCTTCCTTCTTAATAGCTGTGATTGGAAGAAAAAGGAGTACGCATCAAATTAATATTTCTAAAAGTACTGTCCAATTATTCAGAGAGGAAAAGGTTGTTTGTTTTTCCCCTTCCCCTCTAGTAGCAGAGGGGAACTAGTAACAGAAAAACCTCCACAATGCTTGTTTGTACTATTCAAAATGAACAGAACTACAAATCTATTTTGCTATTTTATATCATCCATTTGTTCTTCTTCCTCTTGTATTCAGCATTATCATTTGAAAAAGAGGGGGGAAGTGGACTGGGATTTTTGTTGTTGAGAGCTCTTCTATCTTCAGTTAAAAGTAAGGTTGTTGACACCTTGCAAAGCATTTCTTTTGGTGTCAGATATTAGGTAGAATTCCTCATATATTAGTTTGCACAGGTAATAATATATTGGAAACAAAAATACAAAGGCAACTCCTATAAAAAATAGGCATCTCGTATATGCTTTTCATTTTTTATTTTTTTACTCAAATGCTTAAATATGTTTTGTTTGTTTGTTTTATCTAGAGATACGATTTCCAAATAAAGTACATAATTTATAATTCAGTTGCACAAGCATGTTACTATATGGTCATCTCTAGAACTTGCTAAAAGAATTAAAATAAATGTTGTGGAGTTTATTGTTGTTGTTTAAGCTAACAGTTTTCTCTGAAACAAATAAATAAAAAAAAAAAACAACACAACAACATAAACAAACATACAAACCCACTACAATGATTATGATTGCTCTTCTTATTACCAAAGCAAGCTGCACTGTAAATTATTATTATTTTTGTCTCCTACCATACATGTTTATAAAATTTTGTCTGACTTACCTAGTGGCGCCAGCTGGGACATAAATCTTTATTTTAGGTTTAAAAAGCAGTGTAAGTTACTTGGTAAAACAAAGTTTTTAAAGGCCAACAGAAAAGACAGGAGTGAGTCTTGCAGGAAACAGAACAGGTGATGTCTTCACTTTGACTTGTGCAAAGCATTTAACACTGTCCTGCACAACATTCTTGTCTATAAATTGGAGAGACATGGATCTGACAGCTGGACCACTCAGTGTATAAAGAACTAGCTGGATGGTCACACTTAAAAATTTTGGTCAGTGGCTTGATGTCTGGGGGAGATGAGTGATGAGTGTTCCTCAGGGGCTAGTACTGGAACTGTCACAGTTTAACATCTTTGTTGGTGACATGGGCAGAGGGATTGATTGCACCCTAAGCAAGTTTGCCAACAACATCAAGGTGTGTGGTGCAGTTGACATGCTGGAGGGAAAGGACGCTATCCAGAGGGACCAAAACAGGCTTGAGAGTTGGGCCTGTGTGAACCTCATGAAGTTCAACAAGACCAAGTGCAAGGTCCTGCATCTGGATCAAGGCAATCCCAAGCACAAATGCAGGCTGGGCAGAGAATGGATTGAGAACAGTTCTGAGGAAAAGGACCTGGGGATGCTGGTGGATGAGAAACTCAACATGAGCTGGCAACGTGTACTTACAATCCAGAAAGCCAACCTTGGCTGCATCAAAAGAAGTGTGTCCAATGGGTCAAGGGAAGTAATTCTACCCCTCTACTCTGTTCTTGCAAGATCCCCACCTGGAGTAATGTGTTTAGCCCTACTCCAGAATAAGGGGTTGAAGTGAGGTTGGCTACAATAAAGATCAGAGGGCTGGTGAAGACTGGCTGAGACAGTTGATGTTGTTCAACATGGGGAACAGAAGGATCTGGGAAGACCTTATAACAGCTTTCCAGTACTTGAAGAGGTACTGGAAACTACAGAAAAGTTGGAGAGGAACTTTTTACAAGGGCATGTAGTGATAGGACAAGGGGTAATGGTTTTAAATGAAAAGAGATTTGATTAAGATTAAGTATAAGGAATAAATTATTCACTATGAGAGTGGCGAGGCACTGGACCACATTGCCCAGAGAAGCTGTGGAGGCCCCATCCCCAGTAGTGTTTAAGGCCAGGTTGGATGGGGCTTTTAGCAAACTGATCTATTGGGTGGCATCCCTGCCCATGGCAGTGAGGTTGGAACTAGGAGATCTGTAAGGTCCCTTCCAACCCAAACCATTGTATGATTCTATGCAGGCTTGCAGTTGAAGAACATTTGCAGCCTTCTCTTCCTGAAAATAATTTCTTGCTATGGGAAGTCTCTTAAATAATTAACTTTAAAAATAAATTCAATAAAAGATGAATTTTAAGGCTCCATTTTTGAGGGAAATGGCATACACTCTGCTGAAGAAAGAGTTTGGAATGCTTTATGGAGCAGAAGCAATCTGCTGCTTTCAGAAAGGAGAACTCCAACCCAACATGATCAAAACCATGTCCCCACAGTCCCTATGGAGAACACCCTGGTGAGTGAGTTGATATGCTGTATTGGCCAATTGTAATGCTTCTTCCCTTCTTATTAATCCTAAGACACTTTCATGTTTACCTCTTGTATCTGAAAATATATATATATATATAATAAATCAGTAATACTATTGTAAGATATGATTTCTGAACTATCATTGAAAGGTAGACTATTTTAAAGCACCAGCAGTGGAAGTATAAGTAGTGTTACTGATGTAAATTTAAGTTTTTTGTACTTAATCACCTCTAAAACAGCTGAACAAAGGAAAACTGATTAATTATGGGAAGAAAATAAAGTTTCTGAATTGAGAACTATGCTAAAAGAATGTGGATCTCAAAATTGTGAACTATGCAATTTTAATTTGGTTTTTCACTTGACTAGGGAGGCAACTTCTTTGCTAACCGCAACTGTAGACCATAATAAATAAGTCATTAGAAGAATGTCTGACTTCAGTATGAAATACAATTTTTATAGATTAAATATAGTGTAAAGAGCCACTTTTAAGAAGTGGAAATTACATTTAAGATTTCTCCTACAGAAGTCAATATTGAATCCAAAACCAAATAAAAGGTCAAACTAAATAAACAATATCGGCTACTTAATGTAATAACATAGTAAAAGTGTATAGAATGACAGAAATGCTAACCTAAACTGGAACTGCAGTCATCCTTTCAGGTAGTTGTAGAAAGCAATAAGGTCTCTCCTGAACCTCCTCTTCTCCAGATTAAACAACCTCAGTTCCTTCAGACATTCCTCATAAGATGTTCTAGATCCGTCACCAGCTTCGTAGCCCTTCTCTGGACATGTCCCAGGGCCTCGATGTCTTTCTTGTAGCAAGGATCCCAAAACTGAACACAGTTGTTGAAGTGTGGCCTCACCAGAACAGTGTACAGGGGGACAATCACCTCCTTGGTCCTGCTGGCTACACTATTCCTGATACAACCCAGGATTACGTTGGCCTTCTTGGCCACCTGGGCACACTGATCAGGTTCACCTGATGTTCAGGTGAGAGTCGACCAACACCCCCAGATCCTTTTCCTCTGCACAGCTTTCAAGCCACTCTGCTGCAGGCCTGTGGTGTTGAATGGGGTTCTTGTGGCCAAAGTGCAGGACCCAGCACTTAGCCATGTTGAACCTCATCCCATCTGCCTCTGCAGATCGACACTTCCCCCCAACTTGGTGTGGTCTGCAAACTCACTGAGGGTGCACTCAATTCCCTCATCCAAATCATCAATAAAGATATTAAAGAGAATGGCGTCCCCTGGAGGACACCACTCGTGACCGGTCGCCAGCTGGATTTCACTCCATTCATCATTACTCTCTGGGCCCAGCAGTCCAGCCAGTTTTTAATTCAACACAGAGAGTACCTGTCCAAGCCATGGGCCTCCAACTTCTCTGGGAGAATACTGTGGGAGACCGTGTCAAAGGCTTTGCTGAAGTCTAGGTAGACTACATCAACATCCCTTCCATCAGGTGGGTCACCCGGTCATAGATGGAGATGAGGTTGGTCAGTCAGGACTTGCCTTTCATGAACCCATGCTGACTGGGCCTGATCCCCCATTTGTCCCACATACACTGTGTGATTGCTTTCAAGATGACCTGGTCCATCACCTTTCCTGGCACTGAGGTCTGTAGGTCCTGACAGGCCTGTAGTTTCCCAGGTCCTCCTTACAACCCTTCTTGTAGATGGGCACCACATTAGTAAGTCTCCAGTCATTTGGGACCTCTCCAGATGACCATGACTGCTGATAGATGATGGAAAGTGGCCCAGCAATCACATCTGCCAACTCTCACAGCCTATGACTTGTTAGACATCCAGCAGAGTTTGTGCTTGTAGCTACACAGATGCCAAGACTCAAAAAGCTCTTAAACTTAACAATAAAATGTTGTAAAATGAGAGGGAGACATTACAGTCTAAACTTAAGCACTTGCTTTCATTATTAGATTGGTTCTCTGGACCCATAATCTTTTATTTCTATTGACCAACTGAGAATCTTTAGCTTATAATGTTAGGAACTAATACTTGCCTTTAAGTTGGATGCTAAAAGCAAGACAGTAGGTGAATAAGTCACAAAAAGAATTTTGTGTCAATATGTGCTTAATATGCATTTGTCTTTGTAGTTAGGCAGTTTGACCTTCCCATTAAAAGTTTTGCATTATTCTCCATGTTAGGAACAACTCACAACAACTATGACTTTTCTTAAAGCATATGTAAATGATTATGTGATGCTTTCTGGAAAATACTGGACAGCATTTAAAAGATTATTTTTTCTATAATATTAACAACCTTTGTTTTTTAAACAAATAATGCACACAATACTGTATTACTTGATTAATTAGTTTGTACATCTAAGACCAAGAAACTATTAGGCAAATGCTAAAAAATATTAAACTAAAACCTGCAAGATTCTAAGATTATGAACAGAGTGGGCACCTATGCATTTGCCTTTGTCTCCACATACATTTGTCCCTCTTTGAGCGATACTTGTGGTGGGTGACTGAAAAAGGTAGGAAAGACAAAATAATAATAATAATAATAATAATAATAATAATAATAATAAAATCACCTGTACAGGAGGTTTTCAATTATCTTTCATTCAAGTCAATAAATGGTGCTTCAGAGCTAAGTTGCATTGTCTTTTTGCTCACTTAAGAGGATTTCTATCACATTAGGAAGAAAAATAAGTTGAAATGAAGGCCATAGTTATGTTACTAGCTTTCATTTCTTGTGCTATATATTTATTTCAATATTTTAGCAGTTTCTAAACAACAGTAATAAACAGTAGCATTTTCAAATGAAATTAATGTTTTAAATTGATAACACCATTTGGCATAATAAATGTAGTTGAAAATGGTAAAATAAGGGTCCTAACTCTGAAATTGGAGGAATACAAGCAGCTCTGTTGTCAGTTTCACCAGTGAAGACCTCTTTCATTTACCAATAAGAACAGACATCTTAGTCAATATTAAATCTTGAGAATTGACCCTACTTGTTAAATGAGAAAGTACCTTAAATGTGCAAAGTGACTTGAATAAGGTTAATGACTGATCTTGTTATCTACTAGAAGAAAGGTATTTAACACTGTGTACTCGAGAATTTGATGTATTTTTCTTCTGGTCATTATTTATTAGCTTTACTTCATTTCAGCATTGTGTCATTCATGTTTTACTGTGCTACTGATTAAAATAATGATGCCCAAATACTATCAATGCCCATTTATTATCAATGTAACAACAGCAAATTATTCTTCTGTGTTATGTAAATCAAGGAGTAAATGCAAGAATACATTAGAAATGAAAGGTTTACTTGAAACAGAAAACCAGCAATATTGCACACCTAAAATGCCTATTTCATAATCAACTCAATTCATCATTGTATCTCAGAGCAAATTAAAAACAGTAGAAACACAGGAGTCCTTGAATAAATTAATATAGATTTCATTTCAAGTCAAGGTTCACTTTTTTTTTTTGGAGAACCTTTAACTTTAACTGCTTCCAGATTCTTTCATGGCAATTCATTCAAACTTTAGAGTTAGTATTCATATATTGATTCCTAATTATTAACTGGAAATAGTTTTCTAAATTCATAATCACAATGCTTTATGATTCTATAAGGGTAAATTCTGTAGTAGAGATTTTAGATTGAAATTAAAAACAGTTTTAAGACAGAATTCTGTTTTGTATGCATAGAACAATTATATTTGGAATGAACAAGGTGTATAGATCTCAGTATATTTTCTCTGCTACTTGCCAATGACAGAAGATTATATCCCCCTCTACGAAGTCCTTTGTTTCAGAACTGAAATTTATGCATCAGTTCACATATAGACCTCAGCTGAATGCTTCTATTTTTTGACTGCCGGATGAAAGAGAAAAAAGAAAAAGTAAGTAATTGGCAAAATGCAAATAAACAGAAATACTAACCAAAAGTTAAATACCTTTGTCTTTTAAATATATGAAGCATAACTTATTTGGACATTAAAATCTTGGGATGAAAAAAAATATTATATTAAATAAATAAGTTCAAACTGGAGGTTACTTTAGTTCAAAGTATGAATATGATATTGCTTTTGTGGTGTGGGACTGGTTAACTGTGTCAGATGATATTGATATGTCATTGTGTTTATTTTTACGAGCTTATGTTAAATTTATCATCAGAGTCAGGTTTCCCAAGATAGTTATATGGACTGTGTTTTTAGTAGAGCATCCAATAGCAATAAAACATTTAAATGTGTTCCACAAGGAAGCACCCTAGTTTAAAATAGTTCATGGAGTACATAATTTAACTGCTTAAAGGCAGGGTCTTTCAAATATGAGGCAGAATGACAGTTCTAGCATTTAGTCTTTACATTTCTTTCTTTCTATGACTGAAGAAATATTTGTGTGTGTGTGTCCACACGTATGTGTGTGCAAATGTGTAGTAGCATTTGCAAATTGTTCTTGATGTATAGAGCATGAAATCTTAATGATATCAGTGTCAGACCTCTGATCAAGGGAGTTGAGGGAATGGTTTGCGCTTAAAAGTTCTGTTTTTGTCAAATATACATAAAGGACTGCATGTGTTTATGAAACAGGTTAGCTGAATTCACAGAAAGAATGGGACAACATTTGGAGAAAGTTATTTCTGTTCACCTATCTCATGGTATTTTTTTAATATTGTTGTTTTTTTAAGAAAAAGTCTGTAGTATCTACTAAAAAAAAAATAATAATCTCCGGAAATGTAATGAAAACATCAAATAAAATAATCCATACTTAAATAAATAAATAAATAAATGTTCCTGTGAAGTCATCAGGAGTTCTAAAAAAGAACATGAGCCTTATGAACATGAAAACTGAGAAGAAGATAAAATGATTTTTTTGATATCTGTGATAAATGAATCTTTAAGACAATTTTCAGGACAAGTGCATTAAAAACCCTGTGCAGTCACTGGTCATGAGGACCTTAACTGGGAAAATAATTGTGCTTGTTACTGGCACTGAAGCCACCTGGATGGGAACTGTACATGCTCATGCTACTAAGTGCTCTTTGTCCTCTAAAGCATCCTGCTTATCTTCAAACTTCATATCAGGAATGCTTATGCCAAATCCTGAACCATGCCCACAAAGCCTTGGGATATGCTGCTTGGTCTGCGAGAAAACCATATCAGGGACTTTTCCTACAATTTAATGGTATAGCAAATCGTGTTCTTTATCAACACAGACAGCTGTCAAATTCTCTTGTTGTGTAACATATAACATGGTTGCTGACACAATGGGAAGCACTATATCTGTGTGTGTTTCTGAAGTTCATTTAGTGATTTCAGGATGTAAATGATTATATTTTTACTCACAAACACTGCATCTGCAGAGCAAAAAGCTCACAGCTGGTGCTGAGGTCTTGACATCCAGGTATTTCAGAGGAGACTGTTTTGAATTTTCTCCATGGACTGTTCTTGCACCATCCACTGGTTAACACAACACAAAAGGGTAGTATTCCCACCCCATTCCTCACTATCTTTCTGCATGTGTTTGTATTAGGAGTTAAAAACAAGGTCTTATAATTCTGACCTTGGTCTATAGGTCTAGAATTCTTATAATTCTTACACTTACACAATCATAATTTCCAAATACATTGGCAAATAAAAAGTTCTTATAGCATAATTAAATTCATTTGCTGTTTCTATTTTTTTTTAAAATTTCTTTTCTACTTTGCCAATGCATCGTTAATTTTCTTCGTGTATATGTGTATTCATATGAAAGAAAAGAGATATGTTGTAAATGAGATATTCTGATTTTTCTTCCTCTATTAGTTGACAATTACTGTTATTTTAATTATATCAGTGAGGTTAATCAAGGAGTAATAAATAATTCACAGAATGAATAATATTCTAATACTTAGAATTATATTTTTCTCTAATTGTATACTAGCAAAGATAGACATAAACATTCTGGAAGGATCCATCCAGTTCTATTTTAAAATTTAAAAACAGTTTAAATTATATTTAGGCAGTTCATTCCAACAACTTAAGGTGAGTTTGATAATTAATTGTCCTAAACACAAAGAAATGAACACATCATGAATTTGTACCACACTCTGAATTATCATTAGCGATTTGCCCTACTGTGCCAGTTAATTCTTTTACAGGTATTCATGGTCTTTCTTAGGCTTGTTAGCTTGAATATTTTCTAGCAAGCTCATAAGCAAATATGAAAAGGCAAGGAAGGCTTTTCTCTGTACAGCAGAAGGCAAACGTTGAAGATATTGTGCGTATTCAGACATACAAGAAAAGGCATTTGCTAACTTTTAAACCATTCTAAAAATCCCAAGATATAAACATTTGAATGGATTCTATTGTTTATTAAAACTACTGAAAAGTACATAGAAATTATAGACTTCAAATAGATAAATGTAATCTAACTTTCTTTCTTAAATTTCTTTTCAGTGGAAGTACTTAGAGACAAAGTATATTTGAAATCCTATGGAATGCACACATATTTTGTGTAATTATGGATTAAGAAATGTGGCATGAAATATCACATCAAAGCACAAATGAATACAACTTACCAAATAGATGATTTCTATATAAAATTATAGTGTTTTTATACAGAATTTATATATATTTATATATATAAATATATGTGGTTTTTTTTTGTTTGTTTGTTTTTTTTCTACTTTGTTACAGATCTACTCAGTTAGAACTTCTTGATAAAAGACCTTAATGGATGTGATCCTGACGTTGTACCTAGGTTTAAATAAATCATGGCAGTTATGAACACAGACATTTCATGTTACTTTCATTATATTTTCATGAGTGTTATACAAAACATGTGAACACTAGATTGTATTTCATATGCTTCTTAATGTGGAGAAAAGGTGGGATCAGAAATGTATTTTAATCTATGAGAAAAAAAGTCTGACAAAAATCCAAATGAGAAATTAGGCATCACTGTCAGGCATAAGTACCGGGAAAAAAATAATTACAGAAAAAACAGGCGGATTTTTCCTGATGCCCTTCAGTCAAGAAGAATGTCTTTTAGGAAGACAGAAATTATTGCTCTCTCCTGAATCTAAACTACATACTTCATGAATACAGAAGCAAACTGTTGTATATAAAAATAAGAAATTAAACATCAAGGCATTGTTATTACAGCCTCCTGAGTCCCACTAACAGTGAGTAGGATCAGCAGGGAAGATAATCACAGAGGTTTGGTCTGTTCTGGGAGGAGATTTTGCACTTAGGGAGACTGTACAAAACAGCTGCAAATTACCCACATTCAAGTCTGTCTTTTTCCAACAACAGAACTTCTTGTCATCGTCTTCTCTTATGGTTATTAACCTCATACAAATTTCTGGCTACAGAAGCTGTGATATTCAAGACAAAACAGTAGTTGAAACATACAATGAAAGAATATGCAAGAATATGCATTCAGAGTGATTTTATTTGGCTCAGTAGGAAGCTCTTTTTTTGTTGTTGTTGTTTTTTCTCCAAAAGCAAAACAAGGATTTTAATTCAGAGATAGTATTTTTGTTTGTTTGTTTTGTTTTGTTAATTTACTCTTATATTTTAATATAATTTTACTCTTGTTTTTAATTTACTCTTATATTCTTAAAGGAAATTGCACACTTACAAACCTAAAAGCTGTTTTGGTGATTTCGGTACATTTGGCAACTTGTAATGTCAAATTTATATTTATTATTAATTATTATTTATAATGCTCTTCTTTCCTCCTTTTTGGAGGTAGGATAACTCTTGCAGGCCATTTGCCTCTATTTCTTCATATCAAAGAATGCATAAAGTAAGCTCCAGTCTTTCTCCTGCTATGACCATTTGGAAAAAAAAAAAAAAAAAAGTAACTGTGATCATTACAGCCCACCTGATCTGCTCTTCAACTTTGTGACACTTGGTACTACTTGAAGATGGTACATGCTGAGTACTGGACTCACTGAAGCTGTTGTTATCTTTAGTAAAGGGTTGTCAGATCTGTCTAAAACAATCAGAAATTACTGCAGCTGTACTGAGCACTATCTGAATCTGTCTTAAGGCAGTACTATGGAAACGATCCAGACATACTAGCTAAGGAATTACTTATTTTTTAGGTTCCTCCTCACCCTAATAAAACATGCTTACTTGTTATTTTTGTTGTTGTCTTAGTTGTTATATAGATATAATATAAAAAGCTAATGTGTTTTATAAATTATATCTGCTGTAAAGCAAAAGTTCTGATTTTAACTAAAGTTGCATGGGGATGATTTGATTTATCCCAGCACATGACTTACTTTTTTTAAAAAATATATTTATTATTATTTTTAATTTTTGTCTCAAAAGCATTGGCATAC
>CM021697.1:128590127-128637263 GCA_011074415.1 Stictonetta naevosa
TCTTTCTTTCTTTCTTTCTTTCTTTCTTTCTTTCTTTCTTTCTTTCTTTCTTTCTTTCTTTCACAGGGTTGGTAGTTCAGGAAACTTTGCTTTCACACCATTTAAATAAATTCCATTTTACATCTTTTTTTCCATGTTCCTTCTACAAGCAGATCAATCACTTTTAAAAATTCTATTCTTATACACTCTGTTTTAAACTTTCAGTCAGTGAAGATGTTCATCTAAAGGAGAAAATAGCCCAGGTATCACCTTTCTGGCTTTTATATTTTGTTGGTTTTGATTTTTTTTTTTAATTTTTTTTGTACTGATCAGATTTCCCATGTATGTCACTCTATGTCAAGATATCATCTGGATTACTCTAATAAAGAGAAAGCTATTTGTCCAGAGAAGGCTATTTGTGATGCATCTGTTTTGAGATACAAGAAAATATGAAATAACACAGTTCTTGACGCTTTCAGATCTAGCACAGAATTCTTCATTTGAGACTAATGTGTCACTCACTTCAGAAAAAAATAAATTGTCAGTGTGTGCAGAAACCCAGTACTACAAAGTCTTCTTTACATTTGTCTTTTGAAAATGATTTTGCTCAGGAAAAAAAAAAAAAAAAAAATCAATAGTTTTTCATATGATGTTTACAGCAATGGTACCAGCTTGGTACCTTCACATTCAGTTGACATTTCAGGTACCTTGTTTAGGATAAATATATACTAAATTTCCATTTTTGACTACTGGGACCTGTTTTATCTGACATTTAATTCAAATTGTAATGTTATCATGAGAGTCAGGGTAAAACAACATTATGAATTAAATTGCTAACATAAATTTGGTAACACTTCACAACATAAAATGCATTCACATGAAATGCTGATTGCTCAGTATTATTCATTTTTACAAAGGTGGTCTGACCCAAAATACATTGAAGTTAGTAAAAAGCTACTTACTGAACTTGCTGGGCTTTAGATCAAGCCACTAAGCCATTTCACATGCAGAGTTTAAAGTGCCTTCTAAAGAAAGGCATTCATCATCATTTCTTTCTATTAAAAAAGGAGAAATACATAAAGAGAGGCACCTCATTCAGACACACACAGAAGTTCCTGATGAGAACTAATAGTGGAACTGAACCTTTTTATGTATAGTGATAACAGTAATAGGAGAAGTAGTAATGACTATATTGAAAAATGGTAGAGCACTGCATAACACTGAGGCACTAGAAACCTGTGTCATGTTCTTGAAGCTGTATTCAAATGAATGAATAAATCATACTGTATTTTTATATGTGACAGTCTCTTGGATTGTGCCATGTTTCTCAATGGAATTCTGTTTCATGTTTGTAAAAAATAAGTGGAGGAATTCTAACCCATTTTTACAGCAATCTTTTTTTTTTTTTTTTTTTTTTTTTTTTTGTCCCCCAAGTGTTTTAATCAAAGGCAGTGCAAAACAAGCTTTATTTGCACTGTGCTCATGTATTCATAAATGCCATGTAAATAACAGTGTTTCTTATTATATTGGTTTGTTAAAACAACTTAGAAAAATTTACACTGTAACATTATTTGTTACTTCTATTCCAACTCAATATTTTCATGCATAAGTGCATCACCATGCATCACCCACTGATCCTTCAAAGCTTTAATTCTCAGATCTTATACTTCCACACAGCTGGAGTCTTCTTGCTGTAGATGTTATAGAATTGTGAAGTCTTATATACCCAAGATTTAGAGAAAATTCAAATCTGAAATTTCTGCAATTCAGAAAGGACTGCAGCCAAATTTTGCACAAACTTTGACATATTGTCATGTGTAGATTTGCTTTGGGAACCCAGGTGATCATTTATACCAAAACTGCTTTTCTGAATAGTGGCGGCTTAAATGAATGTAAATATTTTATACCAAGTTCAACAGCTTCAAGTGGAGAACAGATGAGTGCAGCTTATCCAAGTATATTTTGGAATACAATTATATAAAGAGGCACAAAAGGTTTCTCAGGACTTGATTTTCTGTAGCATATACTCCTTAGCACACTAGATGAGGAACACTGTTAGCTCAGTTGGGCTAGCAAACTGAAAACATATTTTTGGTCTATTTACTAATTGGTTAAATAGGCAGTAGGTTTGATCAGTAAGCCCTCATCTCTGCACTGAAGATAAATAAGTATAATGTCCTACACCACCTCTTCAAAGCCCAAATACGTTGAAAATACTATATCACCTAAGATCTGACTTTAGTACTAATACATGAAGTTGGCTATATTATTACTGATAAGCAAAGGTGTGACTGAGATTTTCTCAGATCTTATGTAATTATCTAGGGGATTCTGGGTTTCTTGTGGTGTTCCTAGGGTCCTGTTGCTATTTCTTCATGGAATTAAGTCTTTCTTTTCCTAAATAATATGCTAAAGTAATATTTTCTATTAACTCACATGGTTCATGATACCCCTTTTGAACTGTTGACCCCCACTTCATATTTATTTTTACTTGGGTGAAATTTTCCAAAATTTCCTAATGGTGTTTATATGCTCATTTATTTATAATCCAGAGAAGCAACACAATCTTTTTTTCAAGATTAATCAGTTCAACACCTATAATCTTGTTAAGGACATTGTTGAGGGGCCTCTAGTACTATCTAAATAACAATACTTTCAACTTACTGTGTTAAAACATTTAAGAAGAGACACAATAAATACCCATATATGTGTATGGATATGTATCCATGTTTCTGAGTATGTGTATGACTGACTTTGGATGTAAAATACTTCAGAGAGGCATATGTATAACAAGCAGTAATTCTACAATTTTGCACAAAATTTATAACTTTTTTTTTTTTTTTTTTCACATTCTCATAAATTGCAGGACAGGACAATACAATCTACTGAAATTCCATTTCTATATCGACATTTGCCCTTTCAGAGGTCACTTCATTTTAAGCTTTCAATTTTACCACTACATTGTCACAATGCAGAAGAAAATTAAACAACATTTTGGGATAGAAAGTTAAAATCATCTTAACTGAATAAAACCAGAAACACTTCTTTTATGTAATGCAATTTTCAACTTGACCAAATTAGCTCCTTGCCTTTGCAGATAGTCTAATGGAACTTTCAGCATTCTCAAGCAACTGAGTTCTGCATTTTTGGAAGTGTAAGCAGTTATGATCTAAATGGAAAGACAATAAAGTTTGTACAGTCACATCAGCCCTGTCATAGTATGTAAGAAAAAATCTTGTATTGTGCAATATGCTAAAGGATGCCTCATCCTTCCTTTCCAGTTTATTTGTCTCTGTATTTAAGCTGAACCAGAGCAATTCCCCAGTGCAATGGATATGAGCACTTCTTTAGTGAACAGTTGAGTGAGGAACTACAAAAGGAAAGAAGAATGCATTTAATTATTATGAACACTTCATTTACTGAGTAGATATATTTTGCAAGCTTCTCTTTCCAGTTATGGATTAAGGCTATGTGGATCATGTAAAATCAGTTATTACTACATACATGTGAAAATTCAATAATTTATATTCATGACATTCGCCTTCTACTCAAGCAGATAACTGTTTTGATAGTTGATAGTATTAGGAGCCTTGCAGAAGACACTGTTTTTGAGGAATGAATAATCTTGGACAGGTCACGTCTGGTCTGTTGGTGCTCAAGGACTTGAAAAGCCTGTATATATTGAAGTAATTTGTAACTGACATCTTTGAGAAAGGTAAACTTTATGGAGAACAATATATATATATATATATAATAGTACTTTGTTAATATAAATTTGTGTATGACATAAAACTGGGCAAAGCACCTGATTCACCAGAGAGTCACACCGCCATCAAGAGGGATCTTGACAGACTGAAGAGGTGGGCTGACAAAAAACATAATGAAATTCAGCAAGGAGAGTCCTGCACCTAGGGAGGAACTCCAGACACCAGTACATGCTGGGGGCCACCCAGCTGGAAAGTAGCTCTGCAGAAAAGAACCTGGGAGTCCTGTTGGACAGTAATCTGAACGTTAGCCAGCAATGTGCCCTTGCTACTAAGAAGTCTGATGGTATTCTTAGCTTCATTAGGAAAAGTATTGCCAGCAGGTCAAGAGAGGGGATCCTCTGCTCAGTGCTGGTGAGATTACACCTTGAGTCCTGAGTCCAGTTTTGAGCCCTCCAGTGCAAGAAAGACATGGACATACTGGGAAGAGTCTAATGGAAGGCCATCAATACAATTAAAGTGCTAATACACCTCTTTTATGAGGAAAAGCTGAGAGCGCTGGGGCTGTTCAGCCATGAGGAAGCTCAAGGGGAATATTATCAATTGGTATAAATACCTGAAGGGAGGATGCAGAGAAGATGTAGCCAGGCTCTTTTCACCAGTGCCCTGTGACAGGACAAGACACAATGTGCACAAACTAGAGCACAACAAGTTTCATCTGAACATCAGGAAGCATCTCTTTACTCTATGGGTGATGGAACACTGGAATAGGTTGCCCAGAGAGGTTGTGGGTCCCTGAAGATCGGGAAATCTGTCTGGAAAACATGATCCAGGGCAACCTGCTGTATGTGTCCAAGCTTGAGCAGGGGCCATTGGATCAGATGATCTCCAGAGGTCCCTTCCAGTCTTAACCATTCTGTGATTCTATGATTCTGTAAATGTTGAATGCTTATTGGTGTTAGGCACTTTGGTTTGCTATGTGGATTTTTGCTGTGTTATTGGTTGATTTGCTCATTGCTTGCTTACTGATATTTTAGTAGAAAAGTGTTACTAGGTTCTCTAAACACAAACTGCTGTCTGTACTGTATTAAAATGATCTTTATGTTTCTGCAATCACTCTTAAAAGAAAAAGGGTGTTCTTCAGAAACGCTGGACCTACAAGTTTGGACTTTTTTTCTTTATTTCCAGGAGCACTCCTCTTGGAAGAGAATGCTGACCCCTCCTTATAACAGATGCAATCAATGCAGTTTGATCTCTGCACACATGAATAATTTTATGTTGATACAGAAGAAGGAAGTGGAAGAGAAGGCAAAGGTATATTCAAAACTAGCCTGCTCTGATATCAGAGAAGATCCTTGTCTACGCCTAAATGGAAAAATCTGCTCAGATTTTACATATTCTGAAAAACATTTTTAGCTTTACTCTGAATATATATGGGCTTGAACATGTATGAGAAATGCAATTGCAGTAGTAAAATAAGAGAAGTTAGTGAAAATCCTTCAATACAATTTTAAAAGTAGAGAGGAAAGTGTGTATCTGTGTTATGACTGAAGTCACTGGATTATCCTGTAACAGTCAGGGCAGGTAATATTTATGGTATTTTAAGCCTCTTTAGTACACCAGTAAATCTACTCTGCTTATTAATATGTACTTTATATTGATAACATACTGTGTGCAAAGAAAAAAAACAAAAACAAAAAACAAAAAACAATATTTTAATTTATCTTCATCAGCTGGTGTTCCTATTAGAAGGACTGTTCTTTCTATTGACCTTAATGATGATGCTGATATAAGTAAAAACTTCAACTGTCCATTGCAGGCTTGAACTCCAGTATTATATTTATGTATTGAATAATTCTGCTCCCTCACTCCCCCTATTCAAAGGGAAAGGGGGGAGAAAATACGATGCAAAGGGCTCAAGGGTTGAGATAAGGACAGGGAGATCACACAAAAATTATTGTCATGGGAAAAACAGACTCAGAGTAGGGAGACAGTAAAATTTTTGCCTGTTACTAACAAACTAGAGAAATGAGAAACAAAGGAAAGAAACCAAAAACGCCTTCCCCCCACCCGCCCTCTTCTACCTCCTCCCCCCAAGCAGTGCAGGGGGAATGGGGGTTGAGGTCAGTCTATAGCACTTTGTCTCCGCTGCTCCTTCACAGTCATTCTTGTTCCCTGTGCTGTGGGGTCCATCCCACGGGATGCAGTCCTTCCCAAACTGATCCTGCAGGGGCTGCAGTTCTTCAGGAACTGCTCCAGATATGGGTCCATACCATGGGGTCCATCTATCCGGGGGAAACTGCTCCAACCTGGGTCCCCCACGGGCAGCAGCTCCTGCCAGGTCACCTGCTTCTGCGTGGTCTTCTCTCCAGAGGTTACAGGTCCAGCCTAGAATATGCTCCAGTGGGGGTTTTCCAGAGGCCACAGCCTCTGTCAGTGCAGGTCCCCGTGCTCCAATCTGGTCTCCTCTATGGGCTGCAGCATGGAACCTTGCTCCACCATGGTACTCCATGGGCTGCAGGGGGACAGCCTGCTTCACCATGGTCCTCACCACAGGCTGTAGGGGGCTTCTGCTCTGGTGCGTGGAACATCTCTCCCCCTCCTTCTTCACTGACCTTGGCACCTGCAAGGCTGCTTCTCACTCCTCTCTTTCTCTCCCAGCTGCTGTGTGGCAGCGTTTTTTGTTTGTTTGTTTGTTTGATTTTGTGTTTTTCTTTCTTTCTTTTTTCCTTCTTCAATATGTTCTCACAGAGGCGTAAAGAACATCACTTATTGCCTTGGCTCTGGGCAGCAGCGGGGCCCTTACCTAACATGGGGCAGCTTCTAGATTCTTCTCACAGAAGCCACCCCTATGGCCCCCTGCTACCAAAACCTTGCCACATAAACCCACTACAGATGTGGAAGAATTATACATAACTATGAATTTGCCTGCAATCTTGTAGTCCATGAATTTGATCTCATGAGTGAATATCCTTAAACCAAGCTGGTATCGATAAGGTTCTGAGAAAAGAGCAGACCTATGGCTGCTCTTTGCTACATGTCAGATAAAGTACATTTATATTCAGACATTATTTCACATTTTCTAGTTTCTTTCTTATTCTACATGAATGTGAATTTTATGGTTGGAGAAAAAGAAAAGTCAAAACAGTCTGTACATTAATTTTGAATTAAGATTGCTGCTTAATGTCAGAGTCACAAATCTTCCTTGGATGTAGTAATACTGCTATTCAATTCAGCTTTTTTAAACCAGTATTCATTTTGTTTTGGTTCCCTCTGCAAAGTGTCTGCTATCGTGTTATGACCTTTTCATTTTGAAATTTCAAACAATGTTTTCACTAGACAGCAAGTGACATTTCTGCCAAATACTTCATATAAAATGAAATTTGCCCTTCTACTGAATGTTCAGAATATGTTAGAAGTACCACTACAGCCATCTTTGAATGTATTCACAACAACTGCAGTAAACAATTAGGCCAAACTAAATTTTTCAGGAAAATTCATTAAGATGAAGTTCAATACAAGCTACCCAGAAACTCAATTGTACATGACAGCCACGCGATATATACTATATATACACTCATGTTCCTAATCAAAGTAGTAGAAAATGCCAGCCACAGTTTTAACTTTGAGAAAATAAATACATAAATAAATAAATAAGGCCTAAAAGTTAGGTAAACACTTAAGACTTCAAGATGACAGCTGAATTTGTTTCCTGTTGACTTATGCATTCACTTCATTTTAATGAGCATTATAGCTGTTCTTTCCATCTGCACACAAGGTGGAAGTGTCTTACTTAATTCAGTGGTTCCAGACAAACTTTCTATTTGCTCATCCTAAAGAGTTCTTGTCACACAGTCCTATATTACTGGACAATTATTCTTAAAGATATAATGAACAGCATTTAAAAATATATATATATATATATTTTATTTTATTATTTATTTTTTACATTTCAGAGACTAATGCTTTCCACTGGCAATGGATTTTACTGAGGTCCTATAATGGCAATTTATGCTCTTTTCTAATGATGTGCGGTCTTTGTATGTAGAGGCTTACCATTAGGTGATTAAATTTATCTGGATGGAAGATTATTCAGGGTTTTATCAGAAGTTCTACAATAGCTACAAAAATTGAGTTATATATTTGATCTAAATATTGCCCCCCTCATCTGAAAGGTCTAGTGGAACACTAGACCTTTCATTAGTGGAAGTATTCTGTGAGTAACAGAATACAAAATTAATTCCTAAATTAGATTGTTATTCCCTAAATTAAATTGTTATTAACCTCTAACGTCATGAAGTATGCATGTGATATATGGTGTGTGTGTGGATTCTATCTATTTTAAAATATGTTAATAATTTAGAAGTTTTGACTTGTACTTTTGCGATTTTGATTTAACATCTTGTTCCTTACAAAAGTCACTGTCCAAGCCCTTTGATATACTGAAGAAATGTATACGAAATGATAGGAAGCAGAATTTTGAGTTTAGTGGGAAATTCTTTAGGTTTATACATTTATATTTTGTGTTCCCCTTCAGAACAGAAGAAAATCAAACAAATCATAAAATTAACAAACAACTAAGTAAAAAATATTGAAAGACATTGTAAACAATAAACTAACCAAACAAAAAATAAAACAAAACAAAACCAAACAAGTTAAAATAATCACCTGGAATATATATTTTTGGGGTTCTCAGAAAGATCATTCAAGAAAAATCCATCTGTATTGTCTGGTCGGGCTTTCTAAAATCAGCAACTATAATGTTACTAGGAGATCATTTCACAATATAATTTTTGAGAGAATTGGTCAGTTATTCCTACCAAGAATGACTACTTGTTCAAACTAATTTGTAGAGAGGGAACATTTCAAAGTTCACAGAACTTCTATTTAAAAAAAAAAAAAAAAAAAGTGAAACATTTTTATAATGTTGAAGAAATTAATTTTTAATATTTTCAGAATAGAATGGTCTGATTTATAGTTTCATAATGGAATTTTGTTTTAAAATCCATTACATTATGTGTAAAAATAATTTTTTATTCTGATATAACTGTTCTTGCCTCAGCAACAGTGTTTCACTTTAATTCTGGTATATAAGACACCAAAATACAGATATAAGACACCCAAAAACATTTGATATATATGCTGCTCTGTTGTAGCTTTTTTGTTTTTATGTTTGTTTTTAAGTGTTGCCCATGATATAAGCTATATAACTGGCAAATGTACAAATATCAGAAAATGAATCCCATGAGTTCTAGAGATATCAGTCAGAAGGAAGGTTTCTGTTCTTTTTCAAATAGAGGGGAACTAAAATTAAGCTAACTCCTTATGAGTGCCTGAATCTGTCATTTGCTAAGTTTAAAACATAACAGTGTCATATAACAGTGAACTAAAATTCACACCTCATCTAAAACTTGATTTTTATACCATAAGGAATTAATATGATAACTACACTGGTAGAACTTACACAGAAATAGACAGAAAACTACATATATCAGGACCAGTCTGGATAAGTGGAATTATGGCTAAAAATCAAAACCATATACACTTTTCACTGAAGGAAATCGCTCTCATTTTTTAATGTGTTGATTCCATTTAAGATCTGTTAACTAATTCAAATCCATATGAAAATACAAATGAAGGTCCCATATAAAATAAGGATATACTTCCATAAAATATACAAGAAAAGATGTAAAAAAAAATCAAAACTTTCAGACTGTAATAGCCATTTAGGAAAATAATTAACTTAAGATATTTATGATGCAATGTAGCATAAAGTAGTGTGAGGAAATGATTTTATGTTAAAACTTTCCATAGAACGCAGAAATAATATGGCTTAAGTCAGAAAAAAAAAAAAAAAAAAAAAAAAAACAGACATCAACAGGTAGGAATATAAAGAAAATACAAGATAATAAGACAATTTGTAGGGTTTTAGTGAGCAGGACACCTCTTTTTAGCACATTCTTATGTCAAAAGAGAGTTAGTTAACTTAGAAGGGGCAAATTTACTCCAAAGACACAAACCAGATCTGGATTATGCAACTGTACAGTATGTTTCTCCAGCAGCCACAAGGCTGATTAACTCCATTCATTCAGATAGTTTGTGACATAAACTATAGTTTCTCAGCAGCATTCCTCTCTCTCGTCACAAAATGACATTTATTTATTTATTTATTTATTTAGTAAGACCTTTTTTACTACTTTAATTTCTGGTCTCCTTTTTATTTTTTTTCTAATCTTTTGACAACAGTTTTATTTGCCTTTTCTTTCTGTATAATTCTTTTAAATTACATTCAGACCAAAAGACAAATTCTGATCTCCATTATACGTATCCCCCCACTGTATTCCTCCTGCTCCCTTCCCCATGCACATTTCCCCATAGGTTTGCAGAGACCAACTAACTCCTGCATCTCTCACAATCCTGGAGGACCCCATGGCTCACTGTCTTATCAGTTGCAAAGTCCAGGTTGATCTTCCTGGAAGTGGTATTTGTGGTTTGATAGCCCATCAACTGGGAGGTTTGTTTCTTGACATTCTTTCCATATTTGCTCTGTCAGATCTGTGTTTCAGCATTTTGCTTATTGTTCCCCCTTCTTTTTTAATCATCCCAAATCCAGAAATTCTTGCTCAGACAACCTTTCTTAAATCAACATTCCCACATACCCTCATCAATTACTGTGACTGAGCAGACTTGGTTCCCATCCCTGCCTTCCTTATCTTTTTGCAAGTCAGACAAACCTGTGTCCCACGGATTCTTGTTTATGGCTTCCTCCCTATCCTATTATCCCTTGTTGCATTGGAAAACATCCTTGACAAGGATATCCTTGTCAAGATATAAAGGAGCAGACACTCTGCTTCTACACACCCTTATACTCCAAAACTTAAAATCTTAAAGTCTAAAAGAGAATCCAAAGATATTGATGTTGTTTAGTGTCACAAGTCTGCCAGGAAGTCTTAGGCTCTTTCCTGACTGTGGGGTATGTGCACACAATGTTGTATCTCAAGCTTTGGTTCCCAATCCACCTATCCACCTAGTTCAAGGGACCCACTGTACTTATATATGTGTGTGTGTGTGCATATATATATATATATAAATGAAAAAGACATAAATTTATTCCCTATTTGAAAGGAAAAAAAAAAAAGATATATAGGAAAATATTCAAAATAATCTGAAATTTAGACATGCCTGTAGACATTTTTGGGGTCAATGTTCCTTCTATATAAGGTTTCTTGATACATTTCAAGTCCTACTTTTTTTTTTTTTTTTTTTTTTTTTTTTTTTTTTTCCTGAGGCTTAATCCACCTGGTTGGAAAGTCTCTCAGAAGGATGATGCAAGCTGTGTCATCTTTTCTTAGGAGAAATGCATCAATGATCAATGCCTTGGAGCACAGTCATAGGCTGTAACCCCAGGCATAGTCTTTCCTGACACCTTTCACGTTACTGCCCTGGAAGTACTAAAAAAAGTCTTTATTACAAGAATGTGACTTACATGAAAGAATTATATTTAGGAAGGGATCTATAGAAGGAAATAAACATCCTCTCTTTAGGCATGGAGAAGCACAATATGTGCTTAAATGCTGCATTTAAAACCAATAAAAAATATTTAGTATATTGTCCCATATTATTGTGCAGGGAAGAACATCTGTCCACCTTTCAAGTGTTATATGTGTCACTTGCAATGTAGGGATATATATTGCATTATATATATTTTACAAACAGCATTGGATCCTGTGATGAAATTCCTGTATGCAGTACTTCATTAGTTATAATGAGATTGTCAATGCATGTATGCTGAGATTATATTTCAAATCTGTTGTTCACATTTGACAATTCCACAGCAAAAAGGAGCGATCTCTTAAAAATTTATATAACATTTTCTTATCTAATTACGGATTTGTGCAAATATAACTCTTCATCTTGAAACTGCTTATTAATTATTACCTTCTAAAATTCCTCTTTATCTTATACTTTTGTCTGGAGGTATTCATGCCATTTTTTTTTTTTTTTGCCTCCTTTATAAAAGATTTCTTCCTCACCTTATAACTTGTATTCATCAGGAGGTTTTGCGACAAATAAATACCTCTTCATATAAACAGAAATAATTTATTTCCTAGGTCCTGCAAGAACCTTATCCTTGAATAAAGAGAATAAATCCCTTAATAAAAATAATAATAAAGTTAATAAGCAATGGGTTTTTTTTCAAAGTATACTTTCCGAGAGCCTCACTGTTGGAACAGCTACATCATAATATTTTATACTTTCAGTACTGTATAAAGCAGACTCCTATTCTCTCTCGTCTCATCTCATCTCGTCTCGTCTCTTCTCGCCTCGTCTCCTCTCCTCTCCTCTCCTCTCCTCTGTATGGGGTGTGGAACAACACAGAGTTTAGGAATCAACATTGCCATGTCATAGAGTTAATCTAATGCTTCAGCAAAGCTTTAACATGTTAAGAAAGAAAGAAAGAAGGAAAGAAAGAAGGAAAGAAAGAAAGAAAGAAAAAGAAAGAAAGAAAGAAAGAAGGAAAGAGAAAAAAAGAAAGGAGAAAGAAAAATAATATTCACATATTTTCAGAAAGAACTTTGTCAAATTGAAAATTGAACTATTTGCATGGAGGGCTTGTATGAATTACCAGCCCCACTAATTTTTTTTTTTTTTTTGGGGGGGGGGGCTGGAGCACCTCTCCTACGTAGACAGGCTGAGAGAGATGGGGATGTTCTGCCTACAGAAGAGAAGGCTCTGGGGTGACCTCATTGTGACCTTTCAGTACTTGAAGGGGACTTATAAAAAAGATGGGGAGTAACTCTTTGCTCAGTCGGATAATGACAGGACGAGGGAGAAAGCTTTTAAACCAAAAGAGAGGAGATTTAGACTAGAGGTTTGGAGGAAATTCTTCACTCAGAGTGTAGTGAGGCCCTGGAACATGTTGCCCAGAGAGTTTGTGGATGCCCCATCCCTTGGGTTGTTTAAGACCAGGCTGGATGAAGCTTTGGGCACCATGGTCTAGTGGAAGGTGTCACTGCCCATGGCAGTGGGGTTGGAACTGGATGGTCTTCATGGTCCCTTCCAACTTGAGCTATTCTATGGTCCTATAATTCTATGATTCTATAATTCTATGATTCTATGATTTTAATGGGAACTTTCTCAGGGGGAGAAATTTTATCTTAGGTAAAAATCAGGCCCATTTTCTGTCATAGGTGGTAAGAAACCACCACTTAGGGAACCCATGTGTGCTGTCCGTTTTGCTCTTCTTCTTGAGACAGACAATAGATGATGGTTCTTCTTTTCCTTTATTTTATTTAATCAGAAATGTTATTTCTCACATGAATTTCTATTTTCTCAGGTGATAAGTTGTCCTTTAGTTTCTTATTTTGTTTTTATCAATAGTATTTTAAGGGTGCCTGTGGTATGAGGTATTCAGACACATTTCAAGGATGTCCCTGGTTCCCAGGCTAAGTTCCTAGGCTGAAGGTCAGGTACCTGGTTTCTGAGTTTTCAGGATGGTGGGTATTTTCTCCTGTTTGTACTCAGCAGTCATTTTATGTCAGAACTTTCCTCATTACAGCTAGGTTACCTTTGTAACTTCTCCCATCAACTTGTTAAGGTGGTTTAGATCAACACTGCAGTTTCCATAGATGTGTTTCCTACTAAACCTTTCTAGAGAAATCCAATCTATGCAAACCGTATGCTTACAGTGGTAATCCATTACTTATGCACAATAAACAAATGGCTCTGGCAAATTTATTTATTTTATTTTATTTTAATTATTTTTTTTTTTATGGCTCTTCTTTCCAGATAGCTATGTATCACAGAAAGCCAATCACCTGTTATGTTCAGTATTTGGACTTTATATTTCCCAAAATATAATTTATTTTCCAAACCTAAAACTTCTCACTGAACTGAAACAGCAAAACCATTGCTTCAGGCTAAAATAAACTTTTAAACTCTTCTCAGTAGAAAAATAATACAAATGATGTATCAGAAATGCATGCAGAGTCCAGCAGGTGCTGTGACGTCATTTAAAAATAAAATGTTGCCAAAACCATTAACATTTGTTTATGTAGAAAATGTTGAAGTAAATATATATTTGACTACTTAGAGAAAATTATTGTATTGGTACTTTTTGTTAAATATATAGACACTTGTATATAAAAAATTGTTTAATTTTGTAACGTTTCTATTGATTTTTTTCCATCTTCTATCCAGCATTGTTTCTTTTCAAATGTTCATTGTGTCATTTAAACATCTGTATGATAACTGGTTTTATAGCCATGGGGCCAGCTTCCAAAGTGCCCTGAATTCATGGATTATACAATTTAGGAGTGTACTTTGGAGGAAAACTGACTTAAATAGTCAACAGGGGAGAGAATCAGTCAAAGTGTGAGCAGCCAATAAGATTTATATGACCTGTTGCTGGTTAGCTGGGTTTATTTCATGCTAAAATGTCTTGTGAATACACAGCATTTTCTTTCATGATGTCTGACATTTTGACCTGTGTTATAAAAAAACAATTTGGGAGCAGGTTTTCTGGAATGTAGGAATGAGATTCCTTGAAGAAAAAACTGTGTGCTGAATTGCAAGGCTGAAAAAAACAGTTCTATATCTGGCAGTCTTTTCTCTGCTGTCTATTGACTGTCTACACTAATAAATCTACAAGTGTGCTTGTGTACCTCATCTGCAGCAGCATCATCTTGTCAACTTGTTCTATTCCCATTTATCATAATCAAGTGTCATGCTTTGCAATTGCCCAAGGCAAGTTCACATAGTTGAGCTCAAAACATGATTATTCAGCAGATGTGTCTCTTGTTCTATGTGGCTCATGCTGAGGTCTTAGATTTTAATGAATCACAGAGATTAGAGTCCAGTCCCATCTGGAGAGAACTCACTGTTATGCACAAGCATCTGTGAGGGCAAATGAAGAGAAAAGGGATGCTTAGCACTGATCCAGGACCACAACATAGAACAGAGGTTGAGCTGAGTTACACCAGTGCTAGGAAAAGTAAAATTGACAACCTACCATAGTCTGAGGCACTTAATAACATTTTAGGCAGAGTGATCACTACCAAACCATATCCTGTAAAAGTCATACAATTCTTTCAGGACATTTTACATATGCTGAAAACCTACAGCACCTTTCAAGAGTAGACATGCTTTAAACCTTCACCAGTTATTCTTATTAAACCAAATGTATAAATAAAATAAAAAAAGGTTCTCTGTTGTGCATTGTTTCTATGCAAGTTATACCATATGACAGAAAACAAACTGCCATAGATGGATACTAAATAAATCTTTTTATTAAATAAGTGAATATTGTACATGCACATTATATATATATTGGATGAACAGCACATGGATGTGACTTCAAAAAGATATCATGGTAAAACCAAGTTAAGAACTTTAAGGAGGATATTTTATCTTCCTTGCAATTTTATTGTCCTTAAAATGTTAATTTCTCAGGTGAATTCTCAGATACTTCTACAGGGTGGATTTTTGATCAAAGATCAGATTTCCAGCTAAGACACTGAATTCAGTTTTGTAAGTCAAATGCAAAAAAATACTGAATACTTTTCCTGAACAGGAATTTGAAATTCTAATTGTTGAGACAAAAAAAAATGTTATTTTCTAATTTTTGATCATAAGGTAAAAAGAAAAAACAAAACCAAATATTTATCAGCTACATACAAAATTGTATTTGGTCATTTAGTCAAATGAAAGCATTCAATGGGAACATATTTACTTTGCAAAAAGTTTCTGTGGGAATCTTGGAAAAACATAGTGATCACTAATCAGTCTAGCTCTCAGTAGCTATGACACTTTCAGACTGCTGAGCTTTATGGAAGTTCTTGTAGCAAAGAAAAATACTTGAAAATCTTGGGCACCAGGATTTCACTGAGCTACTAAGCTTAGTGAAATGTAATGTAATGTTATATGATGTGTAATAAGAAGTAGACGTAACCTGGAGGATTTTTTTTTTTCCTCCAAATTATGAAAAACTCTTCCCAAAGAAAATTGATTTTGTTTGATTTTTGTTTTATTTTCTTTGTTATTGAAATGGTGACATTTTGAATAGGCCAAGAGTTTAGAAAGAGTCCATGTCTGGACCTTGGTTAATATATGTTCCAGGTATCTTTTGTTTCTGACAAACAAACAGAATAAGAGAACCTTCTGTTATGAATATGAGATATTCCTAAAATACCTTGGAGTCTTACAACAAACAAACAAAAAACTTAGTTTATTAACTCAAGGATCCATTAGCAACAACTTTTCTGGCTTTCAAAAAATAAAAAATAATATTAAAAAAAAAATTGTCCAGCTTACTTAAGGGAAAAATGAAAGCAAATGCAATACCTGTTTAATAAATAAATAAATAAAGGAAAGAAAAGAAAAGTGAGGCAAATATTCCATCTGTAAAACATTATGCAAGATGAAACATTAATGGACAGCTGGTGAATAAGGATAATTAGTCTCCTCTATATCATTTCCTCAGATCGTGGAGTTACTTTTCCTTGCAGCTTTATAGACTATCTATAACAAAATGTTATGTCCCTTTCCTCATTCAAAAAAAAAAAAAAAAAAAGTTGTTGTTTGCTATGCAAGAAGAGAAACACATTTTCTCACATTTCTTTCACCTGCAATTCATTCATGGTGTCTGACGCTCACAGACTCAATCTGGTATTTAATTATATTCATGTAAGTTGTATTATCCCCATGCTGACTAGGTGAGTGTCTCTTTTATTAGTAAAGGTGACAATAGAGATTTTCACTCTCTTAAGCCTGAAGTCTTCATTATGCTGTTTGAAGTCAAAATTCTTCTGTTTATTACTGAAATTTATCTCAAAAAAGAGGCCAGGCAAAAGAGTAGAAAAGCAGAATCAGGAAAAGTTTATATTTCACGTTAAATGATACATGCGCAGCTCTGAAGAAATAGCTCTAAGCCATGGAAGAAGCATCTAGAAGTTTATAGTTACAAAAGATAGACTAGAATTGTGTGGTGAGGAGATTAAACTCTGTCTGTTCTGATATAATTTAGTCTGTTTCTCATATAAAAAATATAGAAATTGAAAGTTAGTTGAGGAGTTCTTTCATTAATTACAAATACAATGTGAATTTATTTCTTACCGTTACAGAATGAATGGAGGCAGGTGTACAGGTCCAGAAATATATCTGCGGGATCTGTAGCTGATACCAAACATTAAATCTAATAGCCTAGGTTACTCTTACCCCTCCCTACCAGTCATCACACACACACAAGCGTATGCGCACATGCGCACACAAACCCCCTAAAACACAAAAAAGAGAGGTAGACAGGAAAAAGGAAAACAATGTGCAGTGTCCAGCTGCTCAGGCTCTTTATGCTGATGGTACTGGCTGGAGCCTGCTTTAAGTGGATGCAGACTTTACATACTGTAACAGGCTATTAAGTTATGTGCACAAAGTTTATGTGAACAATTCTTATTAGTTATTTAATCTTACTGGCTATTTAAATTATTTGTAATTGCTAATGTTATACACTGAGCTTTATGCAATCTCAGGGCCATGAGGATCAGAGTATTTTGCAGCATAAAGCAGTGCCATAGCAGCCACAGAAAAGGAGGGTGTAAGTTTGTTTACAAATAAAAAGGTATTCTGCAGTATTTCCACTGGCAAGCTACAGAATTGCAGGTGGGAAGTCCTTTGTCTTACGAAGGTCAAGCCAGTGTGCAACATGACCTTCTTTACAGAGGCATAGAGACATCGCCATGTGCAACATGACCTTCTTTACAGAGGCATAGAGACATCTTACAAATATAGTTATCAGTATTTGCAAAGTACTTTGGGCTCCTCAAAAATCTTCCCTTAAAGATTTGGAACTCTTGATAGAGAATACTGACATTGACTATCATATAAATTGCTGACTACCTTTAAGAGGTAATCTGAAATATATAGATACTTTATATTTGTTCTATAGCTGGGAATCTTTTTTTTTTTTTTTTTTTTTTTTTTCTCTCCTCTCAAGAATTTGTATTTCTTACTCTTCTTTCTTTTAAATTGGGTAATACCTTACTCTTCACACCTTGTTTGAGTCTTCACCTTTTTTTCCCTTGTGCTTTTGACTTCTTTTCATTCATATCAGAGAAACACATCCAAATTTAATTTGGGAGAGACCTTTGGAAGCCAAAGCAGTCACAGTTTTCAAGTCAGTTCCAGATGCAGAGATAAACAAGGTTGCTTAGTGACTACTTCTGCTCCATGGTGGGGATTCCATATCCCATCTGAGCAGGTAATTCCAGTATTTGATCATCCTCATGGTGAAGATTAATTTATTTATATTGGAACAGAATTTCTCACTTTTGCCTTTCCTATTCTCTTCCCCAGCCTGTTAAGGAGAAGTGAGCATGCAGCTGTGTGTTACTTAGCTGTCCTTAAATCACAACAACGTGCTAATCTATTAAACAAAAGTGAGAACCATCACCTGTCACAGAAGACTTGGCAGGATCACCACTTCCAATGTTCTCAAGAGTAATTAGGATGAGTTCAGGTTATCTATCTAGCTATCTAGCTATCTAGCTATCTTTCTAAAATACATCATGTTAGCTGGGAAGCTAGCTCCTGTCCAGGAGAAGCAGGTTTTAGTACATAAAATTAAGTATTCAAAGAAATTCCAGAGTGAAAGAGATGCATACAATGAATTTGAGTGATTGAAATGGTTAAGCAATTCTGGAAAGCAGAACATCTGACTTAATCTAGATCATATGTGACTCTTTGTCATCTCATTTTAAATGCAAATAGATTTCAGCTGCAGTAAGGCACAACTTTGTAAGGATTGCCATATTTTATCCATATCTCCACATTGAGTTCCAGCATGTTTTTTCCCCCCAGGAGAAATGATGAAAATACAAACATTTTTGACAATACTGAGTGCATTTTTAGAATTGCAACTTGTCATTTTCTCAAAAAAAAAAAAAAAAAAAAAGTTCACTTCTGTAGTACTGGTTTATAATTAAGGAATATCATCAATAGAGACTGTTTTTGTGGATTATCTATGTTATTGCTTTTCTTCAGAACTAACTAAAAAGATTTTTTTCACTTTTTTTGAAATAAACAAAACAGCTTTTTATTATTATTTTAAATGAGGATGGATGCAGGGAAGAAACTGCTGGAGGTGGTTAAAGAAAGGTGAGTTTTGAACTTTATTGATAAGAGATATATATTAAAAATATACAAATGTGGTTCTGTCAATATTTTTCTGGTGCAGACAGAGTGATACCATGTTTCCTAAATCCCTTTCTATCTAATTAAAAGTACTAGTTTAATTTGCCTGAATTGTGTGTCATCTTTTCAGATGGCAGGGAGGCAAATACAATCCCTAGGAAAAGAAATTGAGGAAAAACATTTTGTTTGTTTGTTTGTTTTTCTTAAATTACAAAGATAACAAAACATTCAGTTAACAAGTTATTGAAACTATAATAAAAAGATTGCACTCAAAATGTGAATATATACAAACCTTTGATATTCTGGAGGGCAGGACTGCTATTCACAGGGGCCAGAACAGACTAGAGAAGTGGACTGTCAGGAACCTCATGAGTGTGAACATGGGATGGGATAATCCCATACAATAATATAAACTGCGGGGGCAACTGTCTAGGCAACAGCTCTGAAGAGAAAAAAAAAAAAAAAAAAAAAAAAAAAAAGGCCCAGTGATCCTAGTGGACAAGTAGGCTTTATGTTAACAAATATGGTGATTAGCATCCTGGGATGCATTAGCATGAGACCAGCCAGAATTTCAGTGGCGTGGTCTTCCCCCACAATAGATCACATCCAGAGTGCCATGTTCTGCTTTGGGTTCCCCAGTACAAAAAGCTATTGACATATTGGAGAGAGTCTAGCAGAGAACTCTCAGGATAGTCTGGGCCTATGGCACATGTTGTATGAAGACAGGCTGAGACAACTTTGTTTAGCCTAGGAAAGACTTAGGTGAGACTTTATTGTTGTCTGCATCTACATGATCAGAGAATACAGTAAAGATGCACAGCAGAAGAAACACAGTGGATACAACTCAAAGGAAAAAAAATAGATGCCATGGAAAATACAATAATTCTGGAACAGTTTACTGACAGAGATCATGGGATATATACATCCTTGGAATTGTTCATGATTCAGCTGTACATGGACCTGAGCAACATTAATTGATTAGACCTGCTTTGAGCACGGGTTTGGACTAGGTCACTTTATTGGTTTTATGTGGCAAAGTTCTGGTGGCAGGGAGGAGGGTGGAGCTGCAGTGGTGGCCTCTGTGAGAGACCAGAACCTGCCTCCATGTCAGGCAGTCAGTTCCAAATCACTTAAAAAGGACCAGCTGCTGGCCAAAAGCAGCAGTGATGGTGGTGGCACCTCACTGATAACATATTTAAGAAAAGTTTAAAAATTACATTCAGAAGCTGGTAGAGAGACGAGTGAGAAAATGTGAAAGAAATGGCCCCACAGACACCAAGGCGAGTGAAGGACTGGGAGGAGGTATTCCAGACATAGCATGAGATTTCTCTGCAGCCTGTGGAGAAAGTTGTTCCCTTGAAGCCCATGGTGTACCACTCTGGAGCAGTTGTCCACGCTGTAGCCCATGGAGGATCCTTCTCTGGAAGAGGTGCCTGTATCCTGAAGGAAGCTGAAGGCTGTGGAGAGCCCACAGAGGAGCGGATTCCTGGCAGGGACCGTAGCCAACAGAGAGGAGCAGGTGTGGAAAAAAAACAAAAACAAAACAGTATAACTTGAAAACATTGTAGAGTTTTTCTTTTAGTTCCTGAAAATCTGAAAACTCTACAGAAAATAAGTTATTTTAGATTCCTTGTTGGTTGAGCATGTGATACCCAAATATTATGCTAAAATAACCATATAAAAACATGTCACAAAGTGTGTTTATATACCCTTCTAAAGATATTAAATATAGGCAAAATGTAGGCTTATGTCTCATTTAAAGATGCAGAGACATGTATAGCATATACATTTTAAGGTCACAGGCAAATTACAGTTTTGTTGCATATGCTTTTAAAAGTTACATCCAAATTACTGTTTCTTTACGTTTCATTAAAAGGTCAGTAAGTATATATTTTCCTTGCAAAATTAATAATTGTTTTGGAATATAGACTACTGTGTCATGGAATAGAAATTATACTCTTTGCTGGGGATGTTGTTTTAACTTCAAGACTAAATTTAGAATCATAGAATCATTAAGGTTGGAGAAGACTCCAAGATCATCTGGTCCAGCCATCCCCCTACAAACAATGTCACCCACTAAATCATGTCCCTAAGCACCATGCCTAACCTTTCCTTGAACACCTCCATGGATGGTGATGCCACCACTTCCCTGGGCAACCCTTTCCAATGCCTGACTACTCTTTCTGAGAAGAAATGTCTCCCAATTTCCAACCTAAACCTCCCCTGGTGCAACTTGAGACCATTCCCTCTACTCCTATCACTACTTACCTGTGAGAAGATGCCAAACCCCAGCTCCCCACAACTTCCTTTCAGGTCTTCCCTGATCCTCCTCTTCTAGACTAAATAACCCCAGTGCCCTCAGCTCCTCCTCACAGGCCCTTCACCATCTTCATAGCCCTTCTCTGGACACGTTCCAGGGCCTTGATGTCTCACAGTACTCAAGGTGAGGCCTTTAAAATAATGAAAATACATTCAGTGTAAATAGACTAATTACAAAAAAAAAAAAAAAAAAAAAAAGTGAGAGAGAATGTCTTACCAATATTCCTTAATATTGCAAAAGGAAAGTTTCATTTTTAAAAATATTTTCAGAAGACTGAATTCAGGACCACAGGTGAGATTGATTTTTATAAGAAAATAGCATTTGTTTGATGTTTAAGTGAAATTCCTCTGCAGAAGATGAGGTCATCCAAGAAAAAATTGCACAACAGGTGGTCCAGGTGGCCAATTACAAAATTAAATGTCAAATCATGAATAACTGTGCAAAAGTACTACCAAAATTAGTACTTTTTGATCAAGCCATGTGGTAGTATAAATCAGGATCCCTATAATTTCATCACAAACAAATCTAAAATTAGTTCATTTTTTTCTAGGAAATAATATAAGTATGTATAGAAATGCCTGAATATTAATTGGTAGCATGGACTTGAAAATAAGGATTATAATGAAAGTGTAATATAAACTTTACTATAGATCCATACACAGTTTCTTTAATGCAGTAGATGCTGATAAGATAGAATTTGGTTTTAGAAAAGACTTGATTTTACAGTTCATTAAAAGATACTTTCTTAAAAGATATACTGTGAACAAAATATCTTTCTGATTTAATCTCATTCTTTATATTCCAACTCTCTTTTGAAGTGGCTTAGCAGCAGTTGCAAGACTTTACCTTGGTGATGAGTCCATTGTTTGCACAAAAGAACATCTGAAATAACTGCTGCTGTAAGAGATTTGGATCAAGGAATGTCTTTGTCAAAGCTACAATTCCTTTCTCAAACCTGAAGCCTTCTTCTATTTTTCACAAGACAAGAAATTTCAGCATACAGAGTCTCTGAATCATTAGAAGTACTAAAAGAGAAGAAAACAAACAAACAAACAAAAACATACACAAAGAACCAGTGATGTATTTCTTACTAGGAAGAGCAATACCAACAGTTGATTGGGAAAAACTGAGTGTCTCATTTGAGTACTCTGTATAATTCTGTCTCCTGAAAAACAAAATGTAGCATGGTTTACTTAGTGGGAAAATCTATCCTTGAGAACATCTCCATATATTCTTAAAAAGACAGAAAATGGTGGAGATTGTTGAATGTTCCGCAACTTTGTATAAAATCAGCCGGCAAGGTAAAACACTGTTTATCTTTCAAAGCAGACTTAACAACCTTTTCACATATATTTTCAAGAAATAAATCAGGAAAATAACTGTGCTGTTAGCCACTTCTTGATGCTATAGGTACAATTCACCCAGTTTGCTTTGTTACACATGGATAGTCTTATAAAAACAAACAAACAAAAAAACAAATAGGGTTATGTTGGTTTTCTCCAACTGTTTTTAACTGGTAGCTGATGCCAGTTGCCTTTGAGGACAAGATCTAGTCCTACTGCTGTCAGAAAATCTTCGATGCATGCAAAAGAATTTTATAAACTTAGAGCTTACCCTTGAATAGATTTTTTTCTATGTGGAGATGAACTGGTGAAGCTGCAGGGAACCAGCACTGTAACAAACCCTTCTTCCTATTATATATTGTTTTTCTTCAACAGACACACACCAGTGGTTGGCCTCTGTGAGAAAACTACAGAAGCTGCCCCATGTTAGATCAGAGCCAATTCCAGCTGCCTCCAAAGAGACCCATCATTGGCTGGAGACAAGCCAGTGAGAGGCACTGGTTCTGCCTCGGTGAAAGCATGTTTAAGAAAGCAGCAAAAATAGTGTTGCACAACAGAGTCTGGGAGAGAAGAGTGAGAAAATGTGAGATAAACAGCCCTGCAGACCCCAAGGTCAGTTCAGAAGTAGGACAGGAGGTGCTCCAGGAGCCAGCGCTGAAGTTCCCATGCGGCCTGTGGAGAGGCCCCTGGTGGAGCAGGCTGTCCCCCTGCAGCCCATGGGTCCCACATGGAGCAGATCTCCACGCTGCAGCCCGTGGAGGAGCCCCCGGTGGAGCAGGTAGATGTGGCCTGGAGGAGGCTGCGGCCCATGGAGAGCCCCCGCAGGAGCAGGCCCCGGGCTGGAGCTGCAGCCCGTGGAGAGGACCCTATGCAGGAGAAGGGAATCTGGGGAGAGCTGCCACCCGTGGGGGACCCGTGCTGGAAGAGTTTGCTCCTAGGGGATGGATGGACCCTGTGGTATGGAGCCATGTGGGAGCAGTTCTTGAAGAGCTGCTGCCTATGGGAAGCCCACGCAGGATCAGTTTGGGAAGGACGGCATCCTGTGGGAGTGGAGAGGGGGCAGAGAGTGACTGTAGGAGCAGCAGAGACGAAGTGTTAAGGACTGACCACAGCCCCCATTCCCTGTTCTTTTGCACTCAGGGTGAGGGTGGAAGAGGGTGGATGGGGGAAAGGTGTGTTTAGCTTGCTTTTAGTTTCTCATTGTTCTAGTCTGCTAATTGTAAAAAATTGTATTATCTCCCTGTGCTGAATCTGTTTTTCCCCTGAGGATAATTGGTGAATGATTCCTGTCGTTATCTCAACCCTTCAGCCTTCTTTCATCATATGGTTTCATCCCCTGGTTCCTTTGAGGAAGGGGAGTGAGAGAGCAATATGGTGAAGCTTAGCTGTCTATGTGAAGCTACCACAATACCCCAGCAAAGCACAAACCAAAATGAATGAAAATACAGGTGTAAACTATAGACATAGTTGGTGCTGATAAATTAGTTACATAGTCTTTTCAGAATTGCAAAAATGTCATGTTGCCTGAACCATCTCTCTGCTCTCCCTTAGAGTAGTCCAATTGTTTGAAAGATAGTCAACTTTGCTCTTGATTTAACTGAGAATTTCAGCCTAATTTATCCCAGCCTTAATGGATTACCAAGTTCAAGCCATGCTGGTATGATTTTTCTGGTAGTCACTTCTTTTGTCTATGAGAAAATGCCTCCTGTTTTTATTAGGTATATTCAAAACTAGTATGCTTTTTCTTACATCACTTAAACCTTCACATATGCTTCCACTTATGTAAATTACATTCACATGAGTTCAGAGAGGGGATGTATTTTATTCATTTATTATTTGTAGTGTTTGTACAATACCTCTGTGTTTTCATAATCTATTGTGCTGTTCACAAGATAAATATGAAATTGAAATTTTCCTCTGTTGCCCCAAACTTAGTTTAAGCACATGATAAGCAGTAACAGATAAAGAAATGCAAACAAAATAACAATGAGATTATCATATATGTGTGACGTGCATGAAAATCTAACCATGAGATGTTGCAGAAAACCTGCAAGAGCTGAATTTAATAGATGTCATGGAGATTTCTTTGAACTTGTTTAGAACAGGCAGTACAGACTCACTAATAAACATTCTATTTTAGAACTATTGCAGAAGCTATCCGGCCAAGAATAAGTAAATAAAGAGATTCACCACTGTAAGATGACCTGTCAACTTAAATCCTATGTATATGCTTAAATCCTATGTATTTATATATAGATAGAGTGGATGTTTTGCATGCTGTGGCTAATCCTAGGGAGAAGAAAAAAAAAAAAAAAAGTGATAAGTTCCTGTTGAATTTGAATATATCATGTCTTTCTAAAGTGCAATTGCAGCATCTGAGAGAGTATAAATCTAAACCACCAAAAGCTGGAAAAATGAAGAAACAACAATCCTACACCACTCATGGTGAATAGTTTTTTTGTTGTTTGTTTGTTTTTTAACATCATAACACATACATTTCTTCTTTGGCAGTGATAGTGAGAAATTTCCCCTTCCAGTCTGACAGAAGAAAATATGAATGGTAAAGGGTCTAAACGTCAAATGGCATTCATGAAAATTATTTCAGGAATACCTTTCTCTATTTGGGAATTACAGAGAAGCATTTCAGGCGTTCTCTATTTCTGATGTGTGTCTAAGATATTGGTCCTAAATTTTAAAGCTATTGATGAATATAACTCCCGCTGTTGTTGCCTGCAATAAATGCTGAACTTTAAAATAGAAATTAATAAATGGGTATAGCATTCCTTGAACAAATTGCTGTCACTGAAGTTAGGCACTCAGGGTAGGAATCTCAAAAAAAAAAAAAAAAAAAAGTGACAGCAGTGATCATACACCTTATTTCCTCCTTTCCAAATATCTCAAAGAACAGAGCATTCACCTTTCAAAAGGAGAAGCAGTTCTAGAAACTTGGACCAGTCAGAAAGTCATGGAGTATCATACCAAATTATTGGTTTTTAAATTGAATTAAAATGTTATCATTCATTCATCCTCTGAATCAAGTATGTTCATTTTTCTGGCCATGAAATACCTACAGTAGGAAGCCATACAATATTATTCTCCAGAATATCCTAGCAGAGGATCTAGGCAGGCAGTAGAGATGTCACTCCAAATTCGTTTACTAAGGACTGAGAGACATTACCATCTCATTTCCAAGCCAGATGTTATTACTAATAGTCTATGGTTCCTGCTCAGGCTACTTGATTACGGTGAGCAGAATTGATTATAATTAGAATTACAAGTGAATTCCTGGGGTTTTGTTTGCAAGATCCTTCCCAGAGGCTTGCTTTCTGTGCAGAAGAATTTAGATGTTTATCCACCCAAGCTACCTTCTTAGTGAAGCTCCAGAAAGTACAGATATCTATCGTCCCAAAAGTAATAGTGCAATAACAGAACAAAAAGTTAAGGGTTTATAAACTGAACACGAGACACTATGTGTCAAAACATTCTCTGGCTTAACTTTATTCAAGATGGATGGTGATGACTATAGATAAATCTACTCTTCCTAGTTGATAAAAGTTACAAATATTCTAACAGTTACAATCTCTAAAATATTTTCCTGCTTCATCTGAGTTTTAAAAGAAATAAACTATTTATAAGAAATTTGTTTTTATCTTTAGATTGAAAGGTATTCTTCACTAGCGCAACGTGTTTTAAGATTTTATTTTTTTAACAATCATTATATTATTAATCCAAGAGTATTTTCACAGTTTGATCTTAAGAGCTGTATAACTTCATTAAATAATTTAGAAAGTGGCTATAAATAACACAGTTATTTAAAATCTGAAATGACAGACTGTTCCTAAATTTTCAATTACAGTTATGCTCAGCTACACATTAAGCATACAGTGTAGATTAAAAAAGTAGTAATAATTTCACAAGGACATATAACTACCATTTTTATTTTCTGCTAGTTTTGATGTTACTGGAACAGTTTCTGAAGTATATTACTATTTTATACAAATAAGACTAGGAATATCTGGTCTATAAAAACTAAGTGATGCTCTTCATTATAGAGTATGTGCCAGCTATGTGTATTATAGACTATGTGTCAACTGAACAATATCTAGCTACCTATAAATAGCTATATTTACTAGCACAAGTTACCCTAGTAACCATAGTATGTAATCTGGATAATTTGACAAGCTCATAAATACCAGAATCAGATGATAAGGAAATTTTCATGCAAGCTAGGGATCTTTGGGCTAGTGCAATGCCCCTTAAAAGCTTTCTTAATGCTTATTTATTGTCATTGTCAGAACATAGTTCCTAATGTCTAAAGCGTATTCCTAGCTTAACATCTTCCTAACATCTTTAATACCTATATCTTTAAGTATTGAAACAGATGACATCACTGGGAACAGCTTATATATATTTAGAAGAAGAATAGCATGCTTCAGGTGGTGGAATGTACTGATGAGCTGTTCTTTATTTCATTCCAGCCTTTCATTAGTCATGGAATACATAACCTTATAGTTATAAAAAAGAAGTATTTTTTAAATAACATTACAGCTATTTTTTTTTTTTTTTTTAATAAAAGGTTGTGAATAAGCAACTTGAGAATGAGTTTTCCTAACCTATACAATCTCAGTTTCACTAATGTTAGAGGCACGTTTTCTTTTGTGAAGAAATAAGCACAGAGCCACATTTCCTTCTCTGGAGTTGGACGTACCATAAATAGCAGTTTAACCTATCATCTTCTGAAGAAGAAAATGTGTCCCCTTTACCATTTTTAGTCACTTAAAAATAAGCCTTGATTTTGGAAATAGGCAAACTTCTTATTTAGCAATCAAATATGTTGACATAGTTAGCATTTTTTTCTGCCTGTTCAAGTGCTGGGACATTTTGAATGTCAACAAAGTGTTCAGCTCTTGCTGAGTAAATACCTTCTTTGTATACAGGTAGCAGAGATTGTGTGTTTGATTTATTAAGGTATATACTTTAACAAATTACTATTTACACCCTTTGGTGTCCTTATGTCTCCCCATTATTTGTTCAGGTATATAAATAGCAATGTTAAATGTAAACATCTACATTTAAATGTACAATTGCTCCTCTCATACTCCAAGGCAATGAGGAGTAATGGGAGACAAACTTTAGGAAAGAAAATAATTGGTGAAATAAAGCATATGAGGAATTTTGCATTGGCCTTCACTGAACACATAAGTAATTGTGCTAACTTGGTTTATTTTTCTTTATTTTATATTTTATTTCAATACGGAAATGTTCTTATATTATTTCCAAATTTTATCACTTTCCTAATCTGTTATTGCTTGCATTATCTACCTTTTAAAATATATTTTATTTTTGTGTAGAATTTTTGTTACCCGTGGTATGTGCACACTTTATTGTGTGCTAAATACATTTGTGAATTTAAAAAATCTTGGCATCAGAAAAAAACATGTGGTGATATCATAGAATCATAATCATAGAGTCATAGTATGGCTTTGATTGGAATGGACCTTAAAGACAAGCTAGTTCCAACCCCCCTGACATGGGCAGGGATGTCACCCAACTAGATCAGGTTGTCCACAGCTCCATCAACCTGGTCTCGAACACCTCCGGGGATGGGGCATCCACAGCTTCTCTGGGTAACCTGTTCCAGTGCCTCACCACCCTCTGAGTGAAGAATTTCTTCCTAATAATTAATTTAAATCTACCCTATTTTAGTTTAAAACTGTTACCCCTTGTCTTATCTCTACACTACCAGATAAAGAGTTCCTCTCCAGCTTTCTTGTAGGCTCCCTTTAGGCACTGGAAGATTACTCTGAGGTGTCACCTGTAAACTTGCTGAGGGTTCACTCAATCCCACTGTCCATGCCACTGACAAAGATGTTAAACTGCGACAGTTCCAAGATGGACCCCAGTATAGAAAAGTTAATTTCTTTCCTAATCTGGTAGGACCACATGTGCCACATCCTATCAATGTATTAACATAGTTACTTCCTTCAGGGTTGTGGTTAATAATCCACAGGTAAGCACCAAAAAGCTGAGTGTGATGAGTCTTGCCACACTACATTATCAACACGGAAGTTCGTATAATTCCACCCCCACCTTTGTTTTTGTTTGTTTGTTTGTTTGTTTTCTCCAAACTCAGGAAATGTTAATGGCATACTTTGAACCAAACTAGGATAATTCTGAGATTTCACCAATTCATTTATCATGAGCATTGGGAGGAATGAGTTAAAAATGAAACATTGGCAAGGAAGATGGAATCAGAATGGAAGACTGGTGAGAAAGATTTTAAGTACACTCAAGTGACCTTGGGAATGCATAAAATCTGGGGAGCAGCAATGTAGAAAAACATATTAATTATGTCTGCTGCTGTTTGTACTTTGTGTGTTTGGCAAATAGCACATTGTGCCTAGATAACATAGGTGTTTTGTGGACTTGGAGGCACCTTATCAGATGCACTTGAGCTCTTGGTCTGGGTACAGAAAAGATCAAAGAAGCACTGTGAGGATCACAGCATGGTGGTAAAAACTGTGCCTGCATGAACGCTCGATAAAAACATATGAAACCAGCAGGCATGGACTCTGTTTATGTTTATCCCTGCTTGTGTGACTCCACTCAGGTACCTCTCTTGCTTTGGGGATCCCCCTGTTGGCGAGACAATGAGAATAAATATTCTCCTTGCATTTTAGCCACAACTCTGTGGTTGTTGCTGCTTCTGGCCTGTACTGACTTACTCAGTGAGCCTGTAGTATTCTTGAAGGCAATAGTAAGACATTGCATGACAGAATTTTCTAATGGAAGACCTGTTTACTGAAGTACAAAATAGTTGCAACTGAGTCAAAAATCCTTAAAAGGAATCCTTAAATAACTAAATTTATTAAACATATCTAAATAACTCTGTCACACAGATGGTCCCAGTGGAGCCAATGTGCGCAAGTTCAAATTTAAAGAATTTGGATAAAAGTGAACACTCCTTACATGAAGATCTGTCTTAAATCTGCAAGTGTTTTTATGCCACAGAATGAATCAGAAGCCAATTAGTGACAGGATTTTGTTTTTGTGTATTAGTCCCATAACCTAGAACTTTAAAGTAGACTGAACAAACCATTTGGAACACAATAAAAATCTAATATTTTTACTGGAAACTATGTACTGTGTAACAGATGCTTGTTTGAATGTCACATGATCGTTCCCTTCAGAACATAATTTTAAGATTAATTCTATTCATTTGCTTCAGCAACTCAGAAATTAGTCACCTTCCCATTGTCTGTTCTATATTATAATTCTTCACTACAGTAAAAAGGAACAACTTGGTTGATAGAATCCTAGTAAGAGAATAACATCTGCATCTCTTATTCAGCGAAGAAAAAGTATTGAGAAAAGTAATTGCTGCAACCTGGGAAGTAGTAGTTCTTTAATGGCTCAATTCCAACTTCTCTAGAGACCAATAGAATGTCAAAAACTTCACTTTATTGTCAAATTCAGTTTCCTTATCACTTCCTAAAATCCTAGGAAAATGTCAAGTAAATCCAACACAATTAGAGATATAATTGACTGAAAGGCTATGCTATTCTCCCTCAAGAAGTTTTTAAAAGAATATTTTAGAGGCAATTTGCTCAAAGCATGTGGACAATTGATAGCTTGTAATTCACATTTAAAGTGGAAGAAAAAAAAAAAAAGAGAGAAAGAATTACTCTTGTGAATGAGAACCTGGAGGTTAATGCTTGCAGCGTACAATATGGTGTGGATTCCATATCACAAGCAGGTTACTTTCATCTTAGATCCATATTTAGGTAAGTTATTTGTGGCTAACACACCAAATGGAGTAGAGTCTCTCAAGTCAACCACTTAAATATGCCATTCAATTAGTTAAGAAAAAAAAAAAAAAAAGAAATAGGGAAAGTATTTTCCAACACAAACTCTGTTTCATAAACTAAGACAATTTATCTTTTTTTAATTATTACAGTGGCCTAACAAATATGAGATATGAGCTTGCATATTCTTCCTAATAAATTTTGTGATTTAGTCTTATCAATGATATGCTTTGCCATTACAACAAAGTTTATGTATTTGTTTATTTAACCTGAGATTTCATTGTGCTAGTCTTTCTACTCAATAGAGGATTTCAAATAGAATATCTCAATTCCACTCAACAGAAGTAGTTTTGGCACGTTTTATGATACTTGAAGTACATTTTGACCCATATTTTGGGTCATAATAATAATAAGGCAACTGCTAAATGAGATATGTTTACCTAGCAATAAGATTTGTACAAAAGATCTCTGAACATTGCTTCAGTGCTATGTAAGGACATATATATATATACATAAGTATAAAAGTAAAAGTATATATATATATGCTTAGCACCGAAGCCATGTTCAGAGATCTTTTATATATGTATATATAAAAATATATATGTATATGTATACATATGCTGTTTTCTTCTTGTGAATAGTTCCACTTAACTCCAGTGAACTGTGCACATAGGTTAAGTAAAAGGAGTTGATTAATAAATAGAGGTAAATACTAGTTTTCTATTCCAATAGTTTTATAGAAACAATGGTATTATGGTATAACAATGGTATTAATATATTAGAAGCATATTACAGATATCACTACATAAATTATATTGCCTACAGGTAATAATACCTTATTAACTTGGCTAAAGACCATAGATTGAAATATTAATTTATAATATAAAAATACACTGGACAGAATTTTAAGTATGGTGTAAAACCATATATTTTTATATACTTTCTCCATCTTATCTCTTTCTTATCTACTGACAAGAGGATCCTGATCTGCTAAATGGACCTGTGTTGGCCTTACTCAGTCCATTCTTGCATTTCCACATATCTATCTGCAATACTTTTACAGTTCTTCCATGTACAGTTGAAAAAAAGGAAAAGAAAAACAGAAAAAAAATAAGAAAAGAAAAATGAAAAGAAAAAGAGAAAGAAAAAGAAGAAGAGGAAGAAGAAGGAAAAAAAAGAAGAAAAAATGAAAAAAAAAAAAAAGAATACATTCCTTCTTGGGACTGTGATACCTCTTCTTATCTGGTTATTAAGAAAATGGCCTTTGTTTTTTACTTTGAATTTTAAAAGTGGAGAGTTGTTTGATAATCTCTGTGTTCTGCTCAACGTAAGGAAGAAATTGAAAATTTTTACATGTAATACATTCATTTAACTGTCATTTCATGCAAGTGAAGTGTCATATGTTCCATATAAAATTTTGCCAAATAACAGAACTTTCAAAAATATCCAATATAATAAAAAAGCTTGTGATTAACCTGTATTTAAATCTAAGTGGATAATTGTTGATTATCCTGAGCTACACACAACAAACTAATAAATAGATAATACTGTGGGTTTAGCTAATATACCCCAAGTTGTGATAACAAACATAGTTTCCATCTCACTTTGTAGCCATAGAAATTATATATATATTTGGCAGATTGACCACACTATTTTCTGTTTCTGTGATGCTTTTTTTTTTCTTCCCTACTCCCCAGTGTTAAGCATAATAAGAACAGCTAGAGTATGTCTTAAAAGTATTTCTTGCCTACTTGTTAAGAGGACTGTTAGTAAGATTTAATAAGGAGTTTGGATTTTTAATAGATAATTCAAAAAACAGAAATGTTAAAATGGAGATTATTAAGATGGCTATGCGGTGGATTCATGAGGAATGTTTCAGAGTTTAAGCATTGTTTCGAAGAGCAACAAAATATTAAGAAAAAAAAAAATGAAACTTTTTACCACATGATACTAAAAGACATTTGAAACACTTACTTGCTAATGATTTGTCTTCTGAGTAGGCTAACCTTCACTCAAATCCAAAGACGAAGGAGTAATACTCAAAGCAAAGACATGAGTCTTTTTTGATAATCAACAGCTGGACTAAACACAAGGGGACAGAAGCACCTCTCCTATGAAGACTGCTTGAGAGAGTTGGAATTGTTCAGCCTGGAGAAGAGAAGGCTCTGGGGAGACCTTATAACTGCCTTCCGGTATCTAAAGGGGGTCTACAAGAACACTGCAGAGGGACTTTTTGTTAGGTAGTAAATATGTAGTGATAGGGCAAGGGATAAAAGGTCTTTAGGTCTTTAAAGTGGAAAAGGGTAGATTTAGATTAGGTATAAAGAAGAAATTTTTTGCTCAGGTGGTAGTGAGGCACTGGAACAGGTTGCCCAGAGAAGCTGTGGATGCCCAATTCCTGGAAGTGTTTAAGGCCCGGTTGAATGGGGTTTTTGGCAACCTGGTCTAGTGAGAGGCGTCTCTGCCAACGGCAGGGGGGTTGGAACTATGTGATCTTTAAGGTCCCTTCCAACCCAAACCATTCTGTTTCATATGATTCAATGAGTAAGTGTAAAAGAAGGACCATCACCTCCAATTTCTCTCTGTCGACTTAGACACCTTGGACAGTATATACCACCAAATATATATCACCACTAACACAGTTCTAACACAACATAACATATGACTGCTTGGACATCTAAATGTTAGTGAATAGTTGACTTTGTTTACTTTTCTGACTACAAGTCTTTGTAGTTTTTAGCCACCTTACACTGCTCGTAAATTTGTCCAATGTGTTTGCTAAATGTTAATGCCTACATTGCAGACTTCCAGAAAACCTCATAACTGGACAGAACTAACAAAGTTAAGAACTGTAAATAACCGACTTGTACACAATAAACTTACCACTTATATTGCTATGAGATTACAGTCCACTGAAGTATACATAACTTCAGTGAAGGGACCTCATTTCATGTTGACTGTAGTCAGTGAGGCTACTTTATTTTCTCAGAATACAAATCATTCGGCTCATGCAGCACTACAAATCAATTTCTTTTATTTAGATTAGAGTGCTTTTATGTGCTCAATTGTGTGTAAATAGACTTCTTACTCAGAGTGTCTTGCAACTTATTTAGAAATACAAAGAAACATTCAACAATACATTTATATACACTTTATTTATTAATTTATAAATCTGCTATTCTTAAAAAAGATAAAACTGCCAGAGACATAGAATCTTTCCTTGTGAGTTTTCAGAAATTTGAAATGCTGATTAGATACAAATCAGGATTAAAGAAAGATTTAAGAACTTAAGAGTTACTGCCAAACAAATACTTCAAATTTGTCTACTTTTCCACTGTAGAATATTTGTAGAATATTTGTTTAAGCACAACTGGAACAAACTATTTTGACATGTTAACTTTGAAAATGTAGATGTAATGACTGCAATCCCATGAAAGACTTTAAAAATATGGAATCAGTATTATACCACAAAAGATATGAAAAAGTTTCAATCAGCTTTACTTACTAGTTAAGAGATATGAACAGATTTTTTAGTAATAACACTGATAGTGGGAAGTGTGTGCAAGCAAGAGCTGGGTCTGTTAACAGGGCCAGGAGCTATGGGAAGAGGAGAGCAGAAGACAGCATCAAGGGAGATGAAAATGAATTTGACCTTCTTTAAGGCTCTGAAAAGAGGAGAGCTGGAACCTTCAACTACACAGGAGGGGCAGGTAAAGACTATGCTTTCAGAGTGGCAAATGATGGACCACAGATTCCTATGGTGGCAAAGGCTGAGAGCTCAAAACTTCTGGCACCAACAGGACAGGTCCTTCTCTACATACAGACCTGCAACTACAGAATATTTGTAGTGCCCTTCTGGCAGACAAAGAACAGAAAACAGTGTCTGGGGAGGCACATGACCTGGCTGTGCTTGAGCCCCATGGCAGTACCAGAAAGAAGAAGAGAATGGTAGCAGTATGTAACTGCCTACTGTGGGGCTCAGCAGCCCTCATTTACTGACTTGTCCTGCTTTCAGGAGGTTTGATGCTTTCTGGGTACTCGGATCAGGGATGTTGCTTATCTATATTTCAGGTTGTTGCTTCTAATACTTTTTCATGAAGACAATAATGATTCAATAACAGAAGGTCTTGAGCATATCAAGTAGGTGACAGGCAAAACCATGGTGGGTGCCAGGCTGGTGTCTCCTTGCACCTATCTATGAAAGGCTTGAGAATGTGTGGAGTGGTCAGCACCTATTCACATAGCTGGTGTTGTCAGGGATTTAGCTTTTTGACAGCAGGACCTTCTATAAGGATCTCCCAGGGAGATACAGGATCCATCATAATGGTGAAGGTCTGGCCAGCCTAGTGGAGAGGGTGTTAACCCAGGAATGAGATGGGAGAGGGAGAGGACAAGCCACAGTCAAGTGAGAAAGCAGTGGACAGATATGGAAAGCAAAGGATGACAGTAAAAGACATCTCAGGAAAGATAAAATAAGGTGAAAGAAGGCCCTCCTCAAGTGCATGCACAGAAATAGGCACAGCCTGAGAAACAAGCAGGAGGAACTGGAGCTCTCATGCAATTAAAAAATACAACATTACAGAAAACAAATGAAATATGATGGGCTGTGTGAGATGAAAAGGCACAAGCTGATCAGGAGAGACCAGCAGAGAAGATAAGGTGGGCATGGGGTTTGCTGTGTGTCTGAAAGAGCAGCTCAAGTGTAGGGATCTCTTTGATGGGATGAATGACAGACCAGTGGAGAGCCTGCTAGTTAGAGTCAAGGGAAAAGGCTTTAAGGGGAGCATCATGGTGTGTATCTTTTACAGATCAGGGTGAGAAAGAGGACAAGCAACTGAAAGAAGTGTCTGGGTCGCAGATGGCAACTTCCATGCTAGAAGAGCAGCACAGCAGGACACAAGCAATAACAAAAATTTCTGGAGGGTGAAAGGAATAAGTTATTGAAACAGTTATCAGATAGGCCAACTAGGTACCAAGGATGACACAGCTGGATCTGCTGTTTATTGACAAAGAAGAAATATTTGGGGATATGGTAATCATCAGCAACCTCGGTGGTAGTCAACTTCAAATGATGGTCATCCTTAGGACAGTGAGGAAGGACAGTAGCAGACCCTGGATTTTAGGAGAGCAGATTTCAGCTTACTCAGGGACCTGAATCTGTCAATATTTATGATTTAAAATTTAAATCAGTTAAATCAGTGTGAAGATATAGTTTGTTAATTGTATATCTCATAAGACATGAGCAGTTCCAGAGAAGAGCTGAAACACAGTCTGAAAGAATTTTTAGTAAATAGTCCTTATTGGGGAAGTCACTGGACAAAAGGAAGCACATGGCAATTACGCTTAGGGTGAAAACAAATCTGAAGGAGTCAGTTTTCAAGTACTTTTACATTCTTTCTGTTTTCCATTATTTAGCAAGTAACTAACATGCTCCCTGTATAATGATGCTGCTCTTATTTTGTATGATGTTGCTCTCTTAAGAATCTATCCTGCAAAGTTTCTTTCTCTCATACACATGCGTACATGCTTCCAATGACCAGGACTTTCTGTTAAGAGCTCCACCAGCCAAAAAGAACTACATCCACCATGGGAGGTAGCTAAAGATCATGGGGAACAGCAGAGCAGCCTTACAAACAGAGAATCAGGACAAAGCCCCCTACGCAGCACTCTGCTACAAAACAGTCTGGGAAATGGCTAACCAAAAACTGGAAAACTGCTGGCCTTAGCAGGCTTCTCAGGCATTGATACAAGGAAAGAATATGTTGATCAGTCAGTTCCAAACAGAAAGAAATGGATGATACCCTGTTGCTAAAAGTTAGGTCAAGGATTTTATACATGTACTCACTTTACTGAGACTGACCCTTCGGTTTAATTTAGGAACACACAGAATGCAATTTTGTATGTTATTAAAGTTTCTTTTGTATGCTTTGGAATTATTTTAATTATTCACAATAGTTTTCCCTTAAGCGATTATTTGTACAAATCTTTGAACATACTCTCTTTTAAAAGTATGTTAATAACAAAGGGCTTTGAAATCTTTGGGTGGAGAGGAATGTAGCATGTATAATCTACCTTTTTAAAAAACATATGTATATAGTATTTGTATGTATCATTTGAATATTCAAAACATACCAAATTAACATTTAATATCACAAATAATTAATAGAATTAATGGAACTACAAATTAATAGAATTAGAATAGTACTTGAACTTAATACTCGTGGTACTGTATCTGCTTTCAGAGAATACTGTCTTTCCTCAACATATCAACATGGTATTTATTATACAGTGCAGTATAACACACTATAAAATACTATTAAAACACTATAAAATACGAATTCTATCCTTTAAAAACTAAGAGTATCCCTCTGACAGTCTTACAATTTGAATTCCAGTTGTTCTGCACCCAATTGGTACTGAATCCCGATATATAGATTGTGGTAAGTGGTAATCATACGTTATATGCCACAGCTGCCATATAAGCTTTTATAGAAAGAGTAGTAGTATTTTGAAAAAAATAAGACAAACAAGCTCTGTCAGTTTCCTCTAAATAATTCTACAGGTATATATATACTTCTGAAAAAGTGTACTAAGATATGTTCTCTTTGAGAACACCTAAATCTACTAAAAATGCAGTGAAAAAAAGTGATAGTAATTTCCTTTTATATTCAGTGAACAGATTATTTTAAACAGAAACTCAAATACCATCTGTGTTTAATTTTGAATGTACAACCACACAGTGACTTTTATGAAAATATTGTCTTAGGAAAAGTTCTGAGATAGCTGCTCTTCATTTTTTTTTTTTTTTTTTTTTTTTTTTCCTGAGGGCAATTTGCTCTGTGAAAAGAGTGGTTAAATTTTCTTTGAGTTAAAGCTAAAATCTCAGTCTTCCTGGGGAATGTCCTACTTGCCTAGATTATATATCAAATTCTATTCAGAACAAAAGCAAATATTAAAATATTAAATTACGCCCCCCGACAGATTTTTTCTCAGAGAGAAAAACTTTTATTAATTTATTTATGTTCATAGACAGAAGGTCACAATCAAAAACTAGTTAAACTTTTTTTTTTTTTTTTTTTTTTTTTTCTTTTTTCCATTGCTCAATTTCTGATAACGGTAAATGAAAAACCTTGGATAATCTGTCATTTTATGGATCAGTGGTCAATTATCACTTTATCAGGTAGATTATTGAAACCTGCATATCAGTATGTTGTGCATAAAGATAAATCCATCTTTTAGGGACTATTTATGAAAATTTTAAACTATAGTTGTAAAATCTCCATTTTGTGTGAATGGCAGGAAACCAAGACATTATAAAAATCAATCTGACATGCAATTTCGTGATAAATCGTTTTTCGAATTTTAGAACTGTTCCTCTTAGAAAAATGAAAATATCAAAAACCAAAACAAAAAGCAAACCCTATGCACAATCTACTAGAGTTCTGGAAAAACAACCAAAAGAGTTTTGTTTGTTTGTTTGTTTGTTTGTTTGTTTTCCTTCTCTCATTGTACTATTTTAATTTAAAAAACAGTCTAATAAAAGGGGGAGGACACAAACCAGCAAAATGCTGATCTTATTCATTTTGCTCTACCTGTGAAGTCTTCTTATATTTTACATGAACAATTTTAAAATCTCATTATTCTCTGCCTTGCAAGTGCTTAGAAGTTTCAGTCACCCTCAGAATCATGTTACGTAAATGTAAATGATCCAGATAGTCAGTGGAGCATGACAAACATTCAATAGATTAACTTTGCTAGTATTCTCACATGGACAGAGGAACATTAACTGATATGAATTTAAATAGAACATCAGACCTTGTGGTTTTAGCATCTGAATCTCAACGTGCTGTATCACAAATATGTTTCAATGACATATCACAAGAAATGTAATATATAACAGTAGCTGTTTCATCAAGTATTTGAAATGAATATTTTCTTGTTAAGTATCTGGTGACATAGATTAAAAAAATGAGGACAGTAATTGGACGCTCATCGTAAATTTGATTGGTAGGGCTATCTGAGTCAATCCTAGCTCCATGTGGTCACAGACACTGTAAAAAGGATCTTTAGCCCAGAAAGCCTCATCCTGTGATCCACAAAAACATTTTCCACTCGTTACCACAAAATGAAGTTTTACTATGCTGGAACTATAGCTGCTGCAAAGAAGAAAGCAAGAGATCAAAAACACCACTAATATCTCAATCCTCTGTTATAGCAAGTTAAAATATTTCACATATCATATGAAATATATGTTTTATAAATAGAGGGGAAGCACACCTGCACAATCTAAATTATATATGTAGCTTCTTGTTATCATTCCTTTCTCTTACAAAGAAATAGGAAATAATTTTTAACACATTTTTACAAGAATAAAACTTGTATTGCATTTATGTCTCTTGTCTCTATTTACAAAATGCTCCTCTAATATTTGTATCATGTGGGGAAGGAAGCCTTCAAAAGCATACAGAAATAAATTCTCCTTGTCTTGTGAATACTGTTTCTCTCTCTCTTCCCTTCTCCCCACCCCCCCAATAAATAAATAAATAAATAAATAAATAAATAAATAAATAAAAATTGTGCATCATGTTATTATAATAGCAGAACACAAATATATTCCACTGACTATCATGGGAACCCAAGCATATACATTGAATAGATCTAAGAGAGGTGTTTAAAAACAGCTTTTATCCCAATAACTAAGAGGCGCTCTTGAATATGTGACAAATTTTCTCTCCTCAAAAAAAAAAAAAAAAAAAAAAATCCCTACCAGGAAATATTTAATTATCATAGCTCTTTGATTAAACCATCTGCTAGATATTTGTCTCTTGCTATTGAATTTCCAGAGTTCAGAACCTCATGAGTTTTACTATGGGTGTTATGACGTTTTGCATGAATTTTAAAAATACTTACATAAAAAGTAGCCAACACTGCAAGAATGTCATGTTGGAATATATGTTGAAATTTTCTTGTTTAAATGGTAAGCTCAAAAATTCAGCAGTTAAGAAATTCAAGGATCAAAGGACATCTGTGCCAAGGAAAACATACAGAGTGAAACATTTAATAGGTACTCTCAGACAGGTATAAATATTTTTCTTCTCTGATTAGACCACACAACAGCTAAAATTAGACATTAAAGAGAACTTCTGGGGGAATGCATATATACATAATAAAGGAATAATTTAAATAGTAACCAGAGAAATCATTTAGTAAGCTAAGACAAACAGATGAACGTATATTAAACTACAATACTTCAGAGCTCAAGACCATGAAAGTCTAATAATATGATTTTGTCATTGAATTTAGTTAGCAAGTAAAAATACTCAGGTTGAAAATGGGTGGAAATTCAGATCAGTTACTTTAACATTTTCAGCTGTCTGCAAAGTTTTATGTGATTTTCTGATCCTTATGGATTTGCCTGAAATGGAATTTTAACTATTCAGCTGGCACATCAGCACCATTGCAATTATTTAATATGACAAAACTCAAACCATGACAATACTATTTGCATCAAGATTTTCTGCATAATGTTAATTAGACCTATATTGAGTATAGCTATCAAACCAATGCAGTGGATAATTTAGCTATGGACAGAAATACTACTTTCTTTGGAGAGAAATAGACATTAAAGAATCTCCCAATTCACAAAGCAATCTTATATGGTATCAGCTGTGAGCATCATTTTACATGCCATTGTGCCAGTACAGTTTTTCTTCAAGTGTTCCTATAGTATAACAAAAATATGAAACATGTGAAACGGTTTTTACTATTTTTCTCGGAGGCCTTCTGAGCCATTCTTGGAGGCCTTCGTAGCCTTTCTCAGAAGCCTCAGGTTGCTTAGTCTGGAGAAGAGGAGGCTCAGGGGAGGTCTTATTGCTCTCTACAGCAACCTGAAAGGAAGGTGTGGGGAGCTGGGGGTTGGCCTCTTCTTCTGGATAACTAGTGATAGGACTAGAGGGAATGGCCTCAAGTTGTGCCAGCAAAGGTTCAGGTTGGAAATTAGGAGACATTTCTTCTCAGAAAGAGTAGTCAGACATTGGAATGGGTTGCCAAGTAAGTGGTAGAGTCACCATCCCTGGGGGTGTTTAAGGAAAGGTTGGACGTGGTGCTTATGGATATGGTTTTGTGGGTGATAGTTGGACCAGATGATCTTGAAGGTCTTTTCCAACCTTAATGATTCTATGATTCTAAGAAAAAGTTGGTCTTAAAAGATCCATTTGTAGTAGTAAATTTATTTTGATCAAACCTATTTTGATCAAAACCAGGTTTGATCAAAATATTAGATCAAAATTTGTTTTTGTTACAAAAACTGGTAATTTTCACCAATTTTTCATTACCCCTGTTATGATAGTAAATATGAAATAGATGTTCAAGGATCATGCCAAAAATAAAATGAGATTTCTAAAACAGTAGATTAAGCACAATGGATCTGATAAAAGTGAAACACAAGTAGATAGCGAATACATATAACATAAAATATGGAAAGAAATGTATGTAAGAAAACTGAAGCAAAATCATCAGTGCCTAGGTAAGGCACTTCTATTTAAACAATTTTCTTATTCTGTGTGAGTAGTAACAATTTCAGAGGTTGCTTTGAAGTTGCTTTTAAAAATTTGTCTAGAGAATAAATGGGTTGCCTCACTATTGTCCCTAGCAATATATTATTCATTATTCATCACCAATTTTATTTAATCATAATGAATATTATTCCTTCAACCTTTTATATTTATTCTGACATTCTGGAATTCAGTTGCCAAAATCTTTTTTCAGAAGTCTCAGTTATCATATACCTATTCATATGCAAAAACTATGCTGGGTTTGATGTTTCTTGATTGCTTTTTATCAACCTGCTCAATCAGGAAATGCTATTGCTTAGAACAGCATTTTACACAGAGAGTAGAAAAATCAATGTCAGGTTTTCAGCTGAAAAACAAAACTGTGAGTCAGTGATCAGAGGACCTGTGAAAAAATAGCATCTATTTAGCCTAAATACAAGTCAGATGGGCTGAAGGACTGAAAGGCAAGAAAGGAAAGAAGACACGTTAACTGATTTCAAATAGACAGAGATTGCTGTAGCTAAGATCACAATCTTTTCCACAAGTCTACAATGAATTGCCTAATAGTTTAAAGCTGAAGCAAGTTTACATTAGGAACATTTTCTAATACTAACAATGATGTACAATGGAAAAAAATGCCCTAGATGACTGTGCAATCTTTGTTCCCATACTTTAAGAACAAATTAAAAGTATCTATCAAGATGCTTAAAGTGTAGGTGATTCTGCTCTGGACCAGAAGGATCAAATAGAAGGCAACCTGAGAACTGTCAGCCTTACAGTTTCACAACTTCAAGAGGCAAGGCATGGATATCATCTGAATGTTAGAACTTGGTCTTGCATAACTTCATTAAACAGTGTTAGAATCTGAATTTATTTTTTAAATTAGAATATATGTTTACAATGTTTCATAAAAGTTTATTTTGATAGTCCTGTATATGTGTGTGGCAATTTTGACAGCATATATTTATATATTTAACGTTAAGAATTCAGTGCTGCTGTTAGCATTGTGTTGTTTTGACCTATTCAGCTTGCTTTCAAATGATTAGTATATTTTAGTTTTATATATACATATATGTATATGTATATGTATATTTCCAGGTTTACTGGCATTTTTGTATAAAGATTTATTTCCTTGCCAACTTTGTAGGTTTTATTCATTTAAGAATGTTTTGTATAGGGAAAAAATAAAATCAAATAAAATACTGTTATCTATTTCCATTGTTTTATTTCTACTTTGAAGAGACATGAATATAGCATCTACTTCTCTGATATCTGGACAATAATTTATTTTACAGAAATAAGCCAAGGCACATACCTCTCTGGAGTTTCTCTTTTTCCAGCCAACAAATATTTTATTATTAAAATTTTTTAAGTGCTTCAACGGAAGTTGTATAAAAATCTTATTGACAAGAACAAAGCTGTTTCAAAGAAAAATATCTGTTTACTTGTTATTCTGAGGCAAATATGTAACCTATTTCCAGAAAATGTCCCAAGTGAATGCTCAATAAAAAAATGAGAACTCATAGAAGTGAATAACATATGCTGCCTCTACTTTACTACATCCTCATGCTGTTACATATAAATTTATATATATATATGATATTTATATATATATATAAATCATTTTTCATGATATGAGGCAAAAATAAATAAATAATTCTTTATATGCAACATCTACCAGGGTTGCATAACAGGGGATTTAATAAATTTTCCTAAGTCAATGAAATCACATCCCCAATGAATTTTTAAGAAAATGATTGAGGTGATTAGTAATAATAATAATAATAATAATAACAGCTAACTTGTTCCCACCTGTCTAGAATACTCTTTCCACAATTATCATTTCAAAAAAAAGGAAAACATGTAAGCTTCCACCCAATTTTGTTTCATTTATTTACACTCTCATGTTTTTCTTCCAACATTGTCATATCATATCAAATAGCTTTTTGTTACTTTACTTTGTTTTAAATAACTCTTTTATCTCCCTCATGAATACTACCACCTCTCCATCTCCTCCGTTAGTGAATTTAAACAGCAATTGCATGCAGTGCTAACTTTCTTTCCAGATACCATTTGACATTCCAGTTACCAGTTGCCAAAATGGTATTCTATCTAGCTGTTTTAGTCTGAATTCATGTTTCTCATTGTTATACAGAATTATAAATTTTACTTCAGGTAAGATCTAACCTATCTGATATTCCTCATTTCTCAGCTTTCTTGATACAGCCCTTGCTTTTTCACAGCTTCAGCATACATTAATAATACAATTCCTTCTCATTTTAAAGATTTTTTTTGTTGCCGGCACTGAATTTCTAGCAGAAATTCATATGTGTTACAAAGTATATCATTTTCAGCATAAATATAAAAGATGAAGGAATAATATTAATCATTACTGAGAATACATTCTGCATGTCCTGAAGTTTTTTGCATGAAAAAAGGTACTTCCCAGTGCTACATTTTTCTGTGAAACTGGTAGAGACAGAGAAAATCCAGACAAACTGGATCCAATCTCATTTGTATTTCCATTGGACTGCTCTGTCACTGCTACTCAGAACCACAACTGTTTTTTATTCACAGGGAACTTTACTCTAAAAGAAGAGGAGGACTAACATGGACCAAGGAAAGAAAGGTGTGTCGCAAAACAATGTTCTATTCTAATAACCTTACTCTTTGTTCTTTGTGTTTTAATTTTGCTGAGTCATTAGCAATTTGTTTCATTCACACTGAATGATTTACATTTTTTCTCCCCCTCTTTCCAATTTTATCTTTCATCTTCTTCTCTATTTTTTTTTCTGATTTGTATCTTGAAGCTCATTACCTTCTTTGTAAAAGCTAAATTCTTCAGTTCATCCGTCATGACTTCTCAAACCGCCTAATTTTCTGTTACAGCTGTTTCATTTTAGTTCTTTTTTGTTTGTTTGTTCCTCTCATTTTTTCCTTACAAAGAAAGACCTTCAGTTATATAACTAGAATTACAAAAACATTTGTTATTTATCCTGCCATAGATTTTATTAATTTAATTTAAACAGGAATGTTTTTAGGATGTTTGTTTCATTTTTCTACAGAAAATGAACCCTTCTACAGAAGAGTTAGAAAGTTATTTTTAGAAATTTTTTGCGTAAAAATCAATGCTAAGTGGGTTTGCAATAATTTTTAGGTGGCAACATTTCTGGAATTTACACATTAATTTCAAATAAGGATATTTGCTGGTTGCAAACATATATTTATACAAATCCAAACATTATAGATTTAACATTTTAACAACAGATTGCAGACTAAAACTTCAAATATAAAACTATTATTCATATTCAATTTATATAATACAGTAAGTTTCTCACATCACATGTATATTTGATTATATTTTTGCTATACTGTTGCATTATATGCAAAAAATCCCTAATAATTTCTTATAAAAAAAGTAGTCACAGACTCACACAAAGATGATTCAGAAGTACATGGATTTTCATTTTAGAATTGTATTAAAAAGTTCTTAATTGATTTGCAATAATTAGGGATATTCAATATTTTTTCAACTTTCCCATTCTTTGAGGTCCACAAGAATATGGAAGATATTGGGAACAAATCTGCTAGAAATATTCCAAGTTAATTAACAAATAATTAGATCTAAAAATGTCAAAAGAAAAGACAAAAATGCCAAATCATTTTCAACCATCTTATCCTAATGTAATTAGAAAACTAATAATGACAGTTTGAGTTTAAGGATCCTACACAATCCTCACAAGGATTTTCCTCACGAGGGGGAGTGGAGGGGAAGGCGCCAATCTATTCTTCTGAGTCACCAGTAATAGGACCTGTGGGAATGGTGTCAAGCTGAGGCAGGGGAGGTTTAGGCTAGACATCAGGAAGAGGTTTTTCTCTAAGAGGGTTGTCGCACACTGTAACAAGCTCCCCAGGGAAGTAGTCACTGCACCAAGACAGTTGGAGTTTAAGAAGCGTTTAGACTGTGCGCTTAGTCACATGGTCTGAATTTTTGAGTAGACCTGTGTGGTGCCAGGAGTTGGACACAATGATCCTTATGGGTCCCTTCCAACTCGGGATATTCTATAATTCTATGATTCTACAGACTAAATTATCCAACATACAATATCATTCTTACTTTTTGTTTGGCACAGTGCTCCATCTTCCACTCCCTTACCCTTACTTCTCTGAGATAATTTCAATTATTCCAAAGTAATCTCAAAGACTTTAAATTTTGGGTAGATCTGTGTGGTGCCAGAAGCTGGACTTGATGATCCTTATGGGTCCCTTCCAACTCGGGATATGCTATGATTCTATGATTCTATGAAATCTGAATAAAATGTTTATCTTATTATCATATATATATATATATATTTGAACAAAATACTTTCAATTAAAGTTAGTGAGCAGAACAGAGATCCGAAATTCAAACACAGGGTAAACAAGACATCTTTAAAATATTCTGGTATCGAGAGTATTTTTTACCATGCACAAATCAGCCTGATTAGTAAAACTTTCATTTTCTCAGAATGGAGGAAAACTTCAATAAAATTAGAGGAACATCTATATTTCTTGGTAGAGCAATGTGAAAAACCAACCAACCAAACAAACAAAAAAATCACAATACTGCCAGAAGAAACAATGGGTTTGGCAGGTGTATACTCATCATTACTCTTTTGATGTGTGCCTGCCCTAAAAGAATAGCATGTTTTATGTCTATTAGTTATCACTGGAGATACTTTGCAGCTAAGAGCTTCTTTGTACCATCACTTCTTAAATAAACTTATCCCTTAAATTAGTGGTAAGATCTGATTAAAAACTGATTACAACTTAAGGGTCCTCAGGGACATTTGGTAGTGAGATAGTCAACATTGCTAGATACATTTTTATTAAAAATAAATAAACATTTCTAGAACAAAATCTGCTGGGAAAACAGACCTTACTCCTTTTAACTCACAAGAAAAAGCATCATCTGTACTGAGCCACAGTAATCTCTATCAGGTATGAGAAATTGAAGAGCTAACAGTCTAAGCAGACAATTCACCACTTCATTGTTGTCACTTCCTTTTTGAAAAAGGGGGCAGGGCAGGGCAGGGCAGGGCAGGGCAGGGAAGGGAAAGGAAGGGAAGGGAAGGGAAGGAAAAGGAAAGAGATTATTATTTTAAACAACTCTGCTTCTATACAACCAACATCCAAATAATATACTGAATGACATTACCAATGAAAAATATTTGCTCACCAAAAAGCAAACAATATTGTTAGCAAACAATGAAAGGAAAAATTCTCTTTCTGTATCACCGACACACTCAAGGTATTAGAAAACTTCATCTGGACATATTGTGTGATCAAAGAATAATTACAGAAATTTAGCAGGCTATTAGTAAGAATAATCATGAAGTTTTCAATTGTTTACTCATATCAAGGGATGTCTTCTTTCTTTCTTTCTCTCCTGTTCCACTGTTCTTTTCATCCTCATTGAAAAGAAACTGGAAACTTCTATAGTTTTATATTGACTCATACATACTTCCTATAAACTTCATCTTTGAAGGTGTCTTCCAATTTGTTTATTTCAGTGCATTGCACTTTACTCATTGGCTTCTTCAATTAATTCAAATTTCATTTCCTAAAATTGAATGTGCTATAATTCTTGTATTATACTTTTTATGGTGATGTATGGCAGTCAACACTTCCAAGCTTCTTTTTAAATTTGAGTCCTTTTTTGTTGTTGCAAACCAATGGCCCTCTTTTTTCTTTTATTTATATTTTTCAACATCTCTGATAATTTTATATTAATTTCCTTTCACTGAAGTCCCTGGTATGATATGTAATCAGTTTTTGTAATGATGTTTCCTTTGTTTTCCATTCTGGTTCTGAAATCAAAGAGGTTATTAAAACAATGGAACTGAGAAAATTATTTTAATTTTATATGTCACTGACGAGGAGATGAAAATTGCATGCATTGTTTCTTGGTGTTACTGATAAGAGACAAAATACATATGCTGTCACTACAATTCAAACGTTGTTGTCTGAGCCCATTTGTATATTTATTTTATGACAAAAATACAACTCTTTCCCCACACATGTTGACTTGAAGGCTACGTGTTAATTTAACGACGAAAGTTGGGAAGAGAGGAAAAAAGGAAGGAAGGAAGGGAGGGAGGGAGGGAGGGAGGGAGGGAGGAAGGAAGAAAGGAAGGAAGGAAGGAAGGAAGGAAGGAAGGAAGGAAGGAAGGAAGGAAGAAAGGAAGGAAGGAAGGAAGGAAGGAA
>CM021697.1:128637363-128706278 GCA_011074415.1 Stictonetta naevosa
AAAGAAAGAAAGAAAGAAAGAAAGAAAGAAAGAAAAAAAGAAAGAAAGAAAGAAAAAGAAAGAAAGAAAGAAAGAAGGAAAGAAGGAAAGAAGGAAAGGAAGAAGGAAAGGAAGGAAGGAAGAAAGGAAGGAAGGAAGAAAGAAAATGGAATTTCCAAATTTCAGGTTTTTGTCTTGCTGTTTGGAATAGATTTTAAACTCTCCATTGATGATGAATTAACACAATTCACTATTTGAAAAAATCTTCCCCCTGTCAGCCAAATTTGATTTTGAGTAAGACTAGTAAGTAGAGCTCTGCAGCAGTGAAGTTTCTAGGGGTCCATTTTTAGTGCAAAAGGCAGCTGGAAGAGATTGTTGGAGCTTGGATAAAAAAGGCACAGAAAATAGCTGACACATGATATTTTAAATAATTCTACCATCCAGCTGGCATTTCACTTTTGACCTAAAGTGCTATGCATTCTCTCACTGCAGAGACGTTCAGCTAGAATCTACTGGTTCCCTGGTGATGAAAAAAAAAAAAAAAAAAAAAAAAAAGTAACTAAAATCACATTTCATGTACTCTTCCTGACAGTGCCTAGCATTGCTTGCTTTTATCTTACAAGACTTCTACAGGGGTGACAAGTACTCTAATAGATTATTCCAGGTCCAGTCTGCTGCAGATGTGTACAGCCTACAGTAAGAGCCTCCAGAGCTGCAAGGGTCAGGGCTAGAACTACCATGGCAGGAGTTCCTTAGAGAGTGAGATCAGTTAATACCTTGATGCCACTGAGATTTTGGTCTTTTGATACAGTGAGAACAGTGCTATTCTATGGGGGAGATTCATATATAGTCCTTTGCACTAGCTCTGGTACTCAGCTGACCCAGAGGTTAAAAATTTAACTAGAAAGAAAGAGATGGAGAGAGAAAGTCAGGAAATAAGGGACAGAGGAAGAGAAGGAGGAAAAGACAAAAAGAGAAAAAGAAGGAAGGAAAAGAGACAAACTGAGGGGGGAAAGGATTTCTTTTCTAACTGTACAGTTAGCTGAGCTGACTCACTGAGGATTAGAAGAACATGATATATGGTACAGAAACAAAATGGGTTGGGAGGAGTAAGAGTGCAGTAGTGTCAAGGTGTGCTCACGTGCACACACTCCCCAGTCCAGTACTGATGGATGCATTGGTACTATATCTGACCCTAATGAAACCTCATGGCCCACTTTTATAATAGAATTAGTGTGTGATGGATTTTTACTTTTTAACATGGTAAATTGTTCTGAATTTCCTCACAGAAACAAGACTTTATTTTTCTCTTACAGCACTCTGCAAGATGACAGACAGAAATGTTGTGTTTATGTTATTATTCCAAACCTTAATAACGCTACTCCTTCCAACTTGTCTTCAAAGAACCTTAGAATGTCCATGGTCTCAAGTTCATACTAAATATGCTGGGAGTATAGACATACACTCTAGTAAGGGAGATTTAAATCTTTCTACTGTGGTCTTGTATGGAACTGAACTATACTTAGAAAATGAATGGATCTGGAATAACGATGAAGTTGATAATAAAGTTCCCCAATTTGGGGGAATGTCAGGGGAATAAATTAAAATGGGATGCCAGATGATCAATGGGTCTACCCATGAGAGGTCATCTCAGATTTCTGTGAACAACACTACATCAAAGACTACAGCAAAACTTACAAAATCTTGTGCTTCTGAAAGACTGGACTACAATGAGTTTTTGTGGTCTGCCCCTGGGCTTGCCATAGTTTGGGACTATAATTTACATTAAATATACATATATATATATATTACTAAGCTTAATACAACAACAAGATACACCTCAACTAAGAATAAAAAAAATCTATCCCCACAAATTTTTGAAATTGGACCACATGTAGTCAATTGTAATTAAACCTCAAGTACTGTGTTTAGTTTTGGTCCCCTCACTACAAGAAAGACTTTGAGGCCTTGGAGCGTATCCGAAGCTGGAGAAGGGTCTAGAACACAAGTCCTATGATGAGTGGCTGAGGGCACTGGGGTTGTTTAGTCTGGAGAAGAGAAGGCTCAGGGAAGACCTTATTGCTCTCTACAACTACCTGAAAAGAAATTGTGGGGAGCAGGCTCTTTTATTGGTGGTAGGAGGATGATTAGAGCAGATGATCTTGGAGGTCTTTTCCAACCTTAATGATTCTATGATTCTATAAATATAGAGGCCTACATACGCTTTTTAATCAAGATCACTCTTAAATGAGTAAAACTATCAATGCAAACTAATATCTCTGCAATCCAAACAATCTGTTCACCATCCCTAAGTATATCCTGTGTAGGATGGTTACACAGGTGAACCCTCACATCTCCAGAATGAACAAGGAGAGCTGTCACTGGTATTATAGGGACAAGATTAGGAGTCTTAAATAGTATAGATGGTGAAATACTCATAAATAAACTAAGCAAAACAAGTGATTTAAACAAATTGGGACATTCACTGAAATCTTCTCTATTAGTATTCGGAATTAATCGATTGGTCTTATCAGATATATCACCTCAATGGGAAAGAATTAATAAAAGAGACCTCAAACTGATTGTAGATGCACTTGATATAGCCTAAGGTAATGTTTCTCTAGCTATTAATTGTATCCTAGAAATAGATGAAATCTATGGTAGCAACAATTGTACGAGAAATTGAAGGGAGCACCTGGCCCACTGAAATTCAAAAGGTAATTTGGCATAATGCAACTAAATTTGAAAGGAAATTCCAATCCTTGTGGCATTTAGTCAGTTTTACTTATAATTCCACCACCAATAAGGCCTCAGTTTTTATCTTAATGACATGTAATGCTACAGTATATACCGTATACTTACTAATTGCACTAGGATTAAATCACAATGGAACTATATCCATTACAACAAAGAGTGTGGGCTGAATGAAACAGAAACAAATGGCAAACTATTTATGTTAATGCATGCGTTGTAAGGGAACAAGGATTTATTTATGAGAGCAATACCATCAAAGCCCAAGACATTTGTCTTGATACAGAACAAAATATCTTTCTTTTCAAATACATCCCAAAACCTCTGAAACCCCTGAAACCGTACTTGTGTATATTGGAGAAGGATGTGCTTGTACAAGTACCCTTTGTGATGTTAATTTCATGGATAACATTATAGATACAAGCAATCACTCAAGTATTTGTGTTTATAACTTTCCAAAAAATATAGGATGAAACTTTAATTCTTAAGCTCCTGTTACATCTTACCAATTACTACAATCTATATATTGAATCAAGATTTACCGCCTACCCCTATTAGAATGAATCTTACATTCGTGAAGAAACTACTACAACACAATGACCTGTGGCAACTGCCAGAACACATCTGAAACAATGGACCCAAAATTCTAATCACAAAGCGTTCTGTATCATCATGATACAGAAGAGATACGCCATGTATTGGAAAGAGTGAAGAAGGATGGAGAACACCGTTGGTGAGAAACTCTATTTGGATGGTCACTTACAGCAATGGGGATTTTTAATGTCATGCTTCACCTGGTTATGATGTTACTAACTGTAACATCAATGTGCCCATTGCTTATAATCATGTTATACAGAAAGGTTTGTTACAAGATAAAAAAAATAACCCAAATCACCCAAAATATATAAATAACCCAACTCCAACCACCCAAAATATATGAATTAGTATGTAATAATCAATAGCAATATTTTATGCTAAAACTGCTTGCCATTGATAGCAATATGTCCCTTGAAATATTATTATTATTAATAATAATTATTATTATTATTCTGTCTCCACTGAAATAAATATAATAATAATAATAATGATAAAAAAAGCCTATGACAGTACAGTACATATGAGTGAACTTAAGGAAATAACTTTAAATTCTGGTCTCCACAAAGTCATTACCATACAAACTGATGATTCTCCAGAAAATCAGCAGTTGGGAAAGATTGTTTATCCGGAATTTAAATATAATGAGCCCTACATTTACAGCAAAGTTTGCCGCCTGACATAGATTAACTGCTTGAACTGAATTCATAAGTACTACAAATAATTATTGTCACCATAATTATCACTATCATCATCTTCAGAAGAAAATATATATATATTTGTTTGATCTCTGATGGTCTGTCAGGGATATGAAATGAAGGGGTCTTCTGTTATGTCCTTGGATCAACAACTGGGGAAAGAACTTGCCTTTCTCATTCCATTTGGTTTTGATGGTTCTTTCTTTTTATACAAAAGCTTGCATGAGCTTGCTGGGCAGTATTTGTGATTGTTTTCTTTCCAGTCTTACTACTTTGCTGACATGCTACCTTGTAAATCAATTTGAAAATAAAAAGGAACGATTTTAGATTGTGATATGTCTAAGTGTCAAAATGACACACACACACATGCACAGAAAAAAATGAAAAAGTAATATGTTTATACGTTACTATTTACAGTCAGCTTTCATAGGTTAAAAAATAAAATATCTTCCTCATTAACTAATTTTCCATTGAATTATGAACATATTTTCACTGGAAAAAAATAAAAAAATAATAAAAAAATCCCATTAGTATTCATTCTACCTGGGTGATATAGTTCTGTAAAGAAGTAAAAGGAATTTAAGCATTAAATGTTTGTTTTCTGAAAATCACCCCTTCTTTCTCCCTCCCATGACCACAGAATAGAGGACACTTTTGGCCAACACAAGCTATAATTTTCACATAAAATAAAGACGCAAAACATCAGACCTATACTGTTTTAGGAAATGGGTAAAATGGGTAAAACTAGGTGAAATGACTACCCGTGGACTTGTTTGTAGTATTCTAGTTCGGGGGGATATTAAAGTAACTGTCCATTATATATTATAGCTTTTAACAACTATAATCTCGTAGAGTGCTATTCACCAAATGGTTCTGTGCTCCTGTAATAGCATTGGGCAGGGTCCTGTGGCTCAGCTCAATTAAAACTACTCTGACATGGCAAGACTATTTTGGCAGACACTACTATTGCTCGTTCACATAAAAGAGCCCTGGGAACACAATAAGCAATCTCTGCACCATAATTGATGAAATAGAGCTAATGTTCACTGATGCAGTACAGATTTACAAAGCTAATGACAGTTGACTGTGCTTTGACACAGAGTCATAGAATGGTTTGGGTTGGAAGCGACCTTAAAGTCATTTAATTCCACCCTCCCTGCCATGGGCAGGAACACATTTCACTAGACATACTTTACACAGCTTTCTAGAAATGGGCTCAAATTTTAATACCATGTAGCCTAGATGTCAGTTTGCTTTTTCAGACCTGTAGTGTGTATGAAACAGATTCCAAGACAAGATGTTTGCCAGAGATTTAAAACAAAGTCAACTTTGTTTTTTAAAAAAAAATCTCAGCAAAAAAAAAATCAATAATAGTTCTCTTGTTTTCTACTGAGCTTGTGAATTTGTGATTCATTTTTTTTATTTTATTTTCCTCCTTTTTTTTTCTTTTTCAAGTTTTATTGAGTTGTTTTTCTACATGTATTTTTTCAGAAGATTGGAATCATTATCACTCTGCACAATATACTGCTTTTCATAAAATACATACACACAAAAAAGGCCGTCTATACCTGTAATCATATGTGTCAATATCATCTCTTTCTATCTCTGTTTATATTAACTACTTTATATACAAATATATATGTCTGAAAATGTACATATACAATATATTTATTTATTTGTGATTTATGTGTTCAGATTATTCCTGATAGTCTGAGCTGGATTTTGCTAACATTCATTTTGTCACTCCAAGGCCCAAGTAACCAACCCAGAAACACTGTCCATGCCCAGGCCTGGGGCCTGCTCCTGCAAAGGCTCTCCATAGGCTGCAGACTCCTTCAGGCCACATCCACCTGTTACACTGTGAGCTCCACCATGAAGATCTGCTCTGCTGTGGTACACCATGGACTACAGGATGACAGCGTGCTCCACCATGGACCTCTCCACAGGCCACAAGGGAATGTCTGCTCCAGTGAATGGAGCACCTACTACCGCTCCATCTTCACTGACCTTGGTGTCTGCAGGGCTGTTTCACATTTTCTCTCTCCCCTCTCCCAGCTGCTGTTGTGTAGCAGTTTTTTCCCTTCCTTAAATCTACTCTCCCAGAGGCACAACCAGCATCAGTCACGGACTCAGTTCTGGCCAGTGGCAGAGTGGCAGATCCCTTTTGGAGCTGGCTGGAGCTGGCTCTGATCTCTGATCTGACATGGGGCAGCTGCTGGGCTCTGCCCACAGAGGCCAGCCCGGCAGCACCCAAATCCTTTCCATGTAAACCCAATACAGACACTTAGAGTTATGGTTATTAGTGTCCAAAGGAATAATCACCCCCATCCAAACTGAACCAAACCGAACAAAACCAACCAACTAACCAAGAAAAACAAAACAAACAAAAAAAATCCAGAAAATACATCCTACACTAAAATATATCAAGAAACCAGGAGATCTTTTGTCTCTCTTTGAAAGAAATCATTGTAACGTTAAGGGCAGAGAATGATTTTTAGTTTTTGATCTTTGCTTTTACAGCCACTATAAAAGACCCTGAGTATCTATCTACCTACCATCCAGCTTCTACTGCATCAGAATTGTCTGCTGGAAGTTCTTGGTCATATCTGCTGACTATTTGTGAACATCATGGGTCTGTCTGAAACACTACTGGATGATTAGGAAATGTATAAATTGTTCCCTAATTCTAGTTAAAAACATCACAACATACTACCCCCCCATCCCCAAACAAAAGTTCTTCTCTAAGAAAGGGGAAAAATAAATTTCAATTAAAGGAATTACAAAACTATCTCCTAGATAAGAAGAAATAGGATAAATTTTGAGTGAGAAATCAAGCTTTTCTGGAAACTTGAGACATTCAAGATCTAGAAAATGGATGTAATGATCTATCTTAATGTATATCTGATGCATATCTTAATGCAGCAAATGTTCCATACAGTTTCCTCTTCTAGTTCTGCAGAAACTCTTATAGGCAAGGTCAAATGTGAAATCTGATGCTTATGTTTAACCTGCCCATCAGATATGCAGAAAACTTTGAAACTTTTATGATCACCTTTAGAAGAGAAAGATAGTAAATCAGGGAGTTAAAATCTAGCAATCTTAATTTAAGCATACTTTTTCATTAATTGCTTCACTTTTTTTTTTTTATAGTGGGGTTTTGTTTATTTGCTTTTTTGTATTACTGTTTGTAACTGTGGAGTTTATTTTTCATGTTATGGTATGCTTTTTATTATAATTTGGCATCAGCTAAATGTATTTGAAGACAAATAGATAAGAGCAAAGCATGTTTTAGCGTGCTGTTAAATCTATAAGCCCCGAGAAACAGAGAGATGGTGTCATAATGTCAGGGGAGGAAGACATTCTTGCTGGTGGTCATTGGTAACTATGTCAGGAAGGAGGATATTACAGTATCAGAGTATACAGTAAATCTCAGTTAAATGATCATGACAAAGAGAAGGCTAAAATTGGAATTAATCATAATTAGTAGATTTGCAAAATAAATTAAAAGTATTTATAGCATATTCCCCTAAAATGCATTTTTTTCTTCTTTTATTTTTATTTATTTTTTAAAAATCTCATAAGGAACTAGTTGTTCCATGTATTTGTCACCTCAATATTCCAAAATCTGTAAGGAAATGACCACATTTGTTGACTCCCCATACAGATCCCCTAAAACATGCTGAACCAACCTAACACTAAGCAACAGTTATCATTATTCACTGCTGTTTGCTCTGATTCTATGAAGTTGCAAAATAACTTTATATGTTTGTTACTGTATTGTTCTAAAAAAGAACAAAATCAAATTATTAATTAAATGTTCTTAAACAACAGACATTCTTCTATATATACCTACAAGTTATTTGACTTCCTTCATACACTTAATGGATTATAAAAATTGATTTTTTTGGATTATAATCCCACATTTCCAGGAGTCAACATGTTAGTCTTTGTCAAATTGTGTGTATAATTTTCATTTCAAATCCATTATGTACATCATTTTCAATGCATTTGCAACAAACCAATGAATTCTTCCTTGTTTAAAATGAGAAAAAAAAATCTATCTGTATACTCCACTAATATTTGATAATATCATAGTCATCCTTCAATAACTCTAAAATGTAAAGTAAAATTATTATTATATTCTAACACATCTTTAAGTTTTATGAAAGAAGTTCTTAATTATAAGTAAAGCCTGAAATAAATGAAATGACAAATGCAATTTCTTCAAAATATCAGTTAATGACAATTTCATTATAATTTAATTTTTCTGTTTTGGAAGTATACCACTTCTGGTTATGAATTTTTAAAAACAAAGCAAAACAAATAAACAAACAAAATTATGCATTATATTGGGAATCAGCTTAGTGTCTTTCAGACAGAACAATTTTTAAATAGACTTATAAGTAAGTCTTGTAAGTATTTTTAAGTATTTTTTTTCTCTTTGTTGAGAGGTGAGATACTTTGTTTCCTGATTTTTTTTTTTATTTTTATTTTTTTTTTTTATTTTCAGTACCCTTTAAAGACAGAACAGGGACTAGACTTCAGCATGCACTTACAAGTGGTAGATCTCAGTCCAGCTCTGCTTTAGTAGTTCACCCTTCTGGCTGTGTTCCCCAGGGTAGCAGAACTGTGGATGAACCAGAAAACTTTCACCATGCATTAGGAAAATAAAAGCACATGTATGACTTTATCAACATCAAATAAGAGTGCATTTGTGTTCACAGCCAAGATTTTAATGCCCCGAAGAGATCATTGTTCCTAAAAATAAATGTAACCTTATATCAACACAACTGAAGTAACTAATCTTGAATTTTTTAGCCTAGAGCTTGCAGAGGATAAAATACTCATGCAAGCACATTGCACTGTTCTTAGAAAAGAAAGTTCTAGCATTGTTCTAGTTGTGTGCATTTTTGGTATTTTTCAAAAATTCAGACTTAATTTCCCACTTACTGAATATAATGAAGTAGAAGATATTTCAATTTGCAGAATTTTTAAAAGTCTTTACTAATCTTTATTTTAAAAGACATATATTTCATGACAAATATATATATATACATATATATGTATAAATAGGGAGAAAAAGAGAGTGCGTGCAACCATTTCCCAATGGGGAATGTCATGGTATTTTCAGGGAGCTACTGTTCCCTAACACAGTTTTGATGTGGATAGCAGAATGTACACCATGATGTTCTGACATCAGTTTGAATGAGATAAGAACGTTCACAGGATTCCTGAAATTTTGACCTAAGTAAATACATTTTTTTTCCCAAGATAATCCGTTAAATTCTTAACATTACTTGTGAAGTGAAAAGTAAAGAAAATAAATACATACATTATATGCATTCAAATGCTTTATTTCTCTTTCCTTCTTTCTTTCTTTCTTTCTTTCTTTTTCTTCCTTCCTTTCTTCCTTTCTTTCTTTCTCTTTCTTTTTCTTCCTTCCTTCCTTCCTTCCTTCCTTCCTTCCTTCCTTCCTTCCTTCCTTCCTTCCTTCCTTCCCTTTGTTTGTTTTGCTGTTTTCTCCTTGGCCTATAGGAAGCACAGTATTTTTTACATGGATTACTACTGAATCATCTAGATTATTAGCAAAGTTATATTACCATGAAAGATGAACAAAATATACAGCTATATGAACCTTTTAGAAGTGCTTATAAATTTCAGGTTTGTTTGCAGGTGTCTCCATTAAAAAGTCACTTTACACTTGATTGGTCTGAGTACGAAAATCTAACCAGTTTGTCATGATATATTGTCTAAATTTACCAGTATTCACTCTGTATTTTACAAAATTGTATATATATTTAACTAGGAGGTAACAAAGCTGTACTGAGAACTGCAACACACTTCTCTATTGTTCTAATTGGCTATATACACTCTCGTATAATTTTCAAGTATCATTCTCATTTGTACCAGGCAGAATGTAACCTTGATGGAAACCTAGTTCCTTATTAAGATTAAAATTGATTTTTTTTGTGTGTGTGTTTTCACATCTATGTTTCCAGTATTATAATTATCTGCTTAAGGTCAACTTTAAATATTAATATCAAATTAATGTTTAAGAGAAATTCTATAAAAATTCAATGATGGGATGAAATTTTGAACACAAAGGTAAGGTTCTTCAAAAGTACTATTAAATGAGAAGTGCCTCTATTTGAACAAATAATATTCCCAAATTTGACCTAGATTATTCCTCTTTAGTAGCTTCTCAGTGCTTAATAATTTTTGGTGTATGCAACTCAATTTTCTGTATTTTACCCTAGTGTATTGGTTGTTGTTAGTCCCTGTACTGCACTTAGCATTTACAACATTTGCAAGCAAGAGAGAGTGTACCACAAGTGGACAACTCCCAGTGTGAGAAATAGAAGCCGAAACAACAAGGGTGCCATTGGACATGTGATCAAGAACACTGGGAAAAAAAAAAAAAAAAAAAAAAAAAAGATTACAAAGGATTACAGATCTCTCCCAAGATACTTCTCAAAGCAAATTGATGTTAATTTCTGATGGTAAAATAATAAAAAATATAATTAAGATAGCTTTAAATGTAGTTTCTAATATTTAATCAATGTGATTGTTAAGGTTGCAATATAAATTACATAGAACTAACTGTGTTGCTTTGGTAAAAAACTGATTAAAAGTTCACTTTTTATTTATTTATTTATTTATTTTTCATTCTTAATCTCTTTGTATATAAAAGACTCCCCGCACCCCCCCAAAAAAATACATTTTTTTTTTTTTTTAAAAAAAAAAAAAGCTTAATATCATGTTATCTTGCTATGTCTAGTGAGCATATTTCAATGAGGAACTGAAGACAATACTCAAGGGAGAGAACAGAAACAGATGGAAAGAGATCTGATGAGATGTGTAAACAAATAAAGACATGTTTACAATGTTTAATAAACTAGGTACTTTAAACTAGGTACTTTAAGAGACCCAAAAAAGAGTCAGAGTAACCTATAATGTGAATCTGTTCTAGAAAAAGACTGGTCAGCCTTGAGCCATGATTACTCCTAGAATAGATATATAATCATTGCCAGATGTAAAGCCCAAGATATTTATAACTGTTATAACCAGCATCATCCTGATTTTTCCTAAATAGGGTTAAAAGAGGTTTCTTTTCTCTGTTAGCCTCTACTTCCATAAGTACATAATGTCTTTCCTTTAATGAAAGAGTAACAGAAAAGTTGCTCTATGACACTTTGAAGCAGCCACTTAAAATGGAGTTGGCATAATCAGAATCTCAAGCTAATTAGCATAAAACAGGAACACAGTGTATCCTGCCTCCTTTGCAATCACTTATAAATAGCTATATTTGCAGTAAGCAGGTATTTTCTCATGTTCTATGACTAATAAATCCCCCAAATGTTGAACAAAATGAATAGCTGTGGTAGCAAATAAATGGAATGTTCGTACACAATAGCAGTTTTGTTTGTTATTATTAAACTTAAAATCTTTTACCATATGAAACTCTAGTGATTAGAGCAAAATAATTACATACATGTCCAGACCCATGACTTCTTTGAAGAAACCATAGACGTTTATATAATTTATCTTAGAAAAGTGTTCTGTGGCTTATAGTAGATTTTACTGAATCAAAATTTATTCAGGTCATGTATCTTTAGCCTCTAAATCAAGATTGAAAATAAATGAATCTGGCAGTTTAATCAAGGCTATATCGAACAAATAGAACAGAGTTTTATGTATGTGCGTAAAAATGTCATCTGAGCAAATACTCAAAATGAGAGTAATGCAGTACTGAGTTAAAGGAATACACAAACAGAAGTTAGTTACAATAAATAAATAAATAAATAATGGCATTAGGTAGAAAAGCATGAGTTAACCATAAGAAAATACCAACAGCAAACAGCATTTTGAGTTATTTATTTTCTGAATGTTTAAACCTTAGGGTGATGCTTCCAACCTTAAAAATTCTGATTGTTGAAACATTAATATTTTTAAATAAGGCTTTGGACAAATGGCATCAGGAGTACTAACAACTTAAATCTCTAGAAGAGCATGAAACTACAAAATTTTGAAACAATAATAGTAAAGATGAAAAAAAACTTTTCATTTTACCACATTTTTTATTTCAGCACCTTTTTATCCTTGTTAGCTTCCCTATATGCAACATGTAATTTAATGTTAGAAAGAGCATTCTAAGAAGCCAAGTGTTTGCATTCAGAATCTTCTATGGTTAGACTGACACTTCTTGCTTAAGAGTAAGACACTAAATTTGTGATCTCAGTGACATGGATGAATAGGGATCCTCTACAAAGAAATAGTAAGGAACAAGGGAAATACAGCTGTGGAGAGGACAAAAGACTGTGTTCTCCCTTGTTTTCAAGAGCATTCACGTGTTATTAAAATGCATTTTTTTTCTGGCAAAACAGGGAAATGTGTGAAATTTCCTGAATTTTCACTGACTCATCTGCTCTTGCAGCAGTATGACTAGGCACTGTCCCATTCTTAACTGAATTATTTGCTGTTCTATGAAGATTAACATACATTCAAATCAGGCTGAAAACTTGAGTAATGGTAATGACAAAGGAAAAAAATAATAAAGCTTAAAACCTTCCTATATACATTAATTTGAAATCCTGAGATAAATTTTTAGCTAGATTAGAGGGTCAGGGCTCTGAACAGACCACTAATTCCTATCCAAATTGCACTATGTTTCAATCATTTCACAACATATTTAGAGAAAGAGAAATCATCTAAGACAAGCTTCACTGAAAGTTTTGTATGTGAGCATGTGTGTGCACATGCATTTATAAATGTGCAAACAATGAAAATGTGTTCAAAGTCAAATGTAGTATTACATATTAATGTTTTATTCTGTTTGTTGCTTTTTTAAAGTCAATGTCCTTGTAGTTTCATAGAATTGCATAAAGAATTAGGTTGAATTGAATACCTGAAAATTATTTAATCTAGTCTCCCACTCAAAGCAAGGTTAACATCAAGGTTAGATCCAGTCGCTCAAGACCTCATCCAATCCAGCTTTAAAATATTTAAAGACAGAGATTTCACAGCCTTTCTGAATAATTGGTTCCCATGTTCAGCAACTCTTGCTGTGAAGATTTTTTTTTTTCTTATGGATGATTAACATCATTGTTGTTGTAAACTTACTGAGACCTTTGGATGAAGTTTAATTATAGACCTCCAAGAAAAGTTTAGATGTCAAGAAACTAGTTTTATTTAATAGAACACAAAGATTATATCCAACCTTAATCTTCCGTTTTTCAGGCTAAACAGACTTCAGAAGTATCTCAATATTTTATAAATCATACATTCTAGCTTTTAAATGGCTTTTTAAACCTTCACAGAAATCTCTCAAATTTTTCAAAATGACTTGTACAAAGGGGGGGATGGTAGAGGAATGGAAGGAAAGGAGGGAGAAGATTTGGATGCAGTAGTCTAGTTGTGGCCTCTTGTTTGCTGAGTAAGGGGTAATAATTGCTTTCCTTGATTTATCGCTTTTGGTCTTGTTCATGCAGTATGCAGTCCTCCTTCTCCACAAGGGTACATTGCTGACTGAAATTAAACTTGTTCACCAAGACTACAGGTACATATATCAAAAGTGATAAAGTTGACACTTAGGAACTTTTATATTTCCACAGACAGAAAAGAAGTCCCAACTATTGGGTTGCATTAAAGACAAAAAACACTGCTAGCGTAGGCAAAGCTTGAAGAACTTGCCAGGGTACAATTTACACAAAATGTAGAAATCCAAGACCTGTTATTTACTGAAACTGACTTGGTCCTTAAATGCACAGAAACTGTTCTTTAATGGAAATGTATGATGAAGTTATAAAAAAGCTGTTGGTTGCCCTTGGTCCGCACGCAGTTGCCAACCTAATTGCTTCCTCACTCCTGCTCCTCAAAAGGGCAGGTGGAGAAAATAAGATGAAGAATCTCATAAATCAAGATAAATACAGGAAGACCACTTACCAGTTACTGTCACAGGCAAAATAGTCTCAAGCTGGGGAAAACTAATTTAATTTATTACCAATTAAATTAGATTTGGTAGTGAGAAACAAAGACCATATATATATATATATATATGTATATATATATAAATAAAACAACATTTCCATGCACACAAACACCCTTTCTCTGTATCAAATTCACCTACTTTTCTAACCCTTTCTTCTACCTCTCCCCCTATTCCCCAGCAGTGCAGGGAGCATGGGGGATGGGAGTTGCAGTCAGTCCATAGCAGTTCCTTTTCTGACACTCCTTCCTCTTTACACCATTCTTCTGCTCCAGAATGGTATCTCCACAGGCCACAGTTATTTCAGGAAATACCCACCTGCTCCACTGTGGGGTCCTTCATGGGCTGCAGTGTAGATATCTGCTTTGGCATGTTCCAGCCCTGTTCCAGCTTCAGGAGCACCTCCTCCCCTTCCTTCTTTACTGACCTCAGTGTCTGTAGGGTTTTCTTTCACACATATTTCCTCACTTCTATTTCTGCTGTGCAGTGTTTTATTCTCTCTGAAATACCTGTTCCCAGAGGTACCACCATTTTGGATTCTGGGCCCAGACATATCCTGTGGTGGGGCCACTGGAGCTGGCTCAAAGTGGCTGTGTCTGGCATGGGGCAGCCCCAGCATCTCCTCCCAGAGGAGCCCTGCAGTTCCCCATTGCCAGCACCTAGGCACCTGCACCCAGTAGAGCAAGAAAAAAAAAAAAAAAGTAAAATGTAAAAAAGTTAGCAGGATAACATACTTTCTCTGTAGGAAACTGCAAACTAATATTGTATTTTAATAGTGCTGCTTGCCTGTAACGCTTGAGCTCAGTATTTTAGCCTTTACCTGGGCTGCAATGGAAATTGCAGCAAAATATGGAATAGCTTTGTATATTCTCCCCTCCCATTTCATACATCTGTTTTATCCCATTCTGACCTTTTGGTAAACTGCCTCACAGTGAATAAGTCAAGGACAAACAATCTATGCAACACTGGGCACACACAAAAGATCCTCTAGTTGATAGGAAAGCATAAGTGTGTTAGTATAACGATAGATGTCAGATTCATCACTTCACAGATGACAACATAAAAGCTACAAAAATACCATGACATTCCTGTTGTTTCTTTGCTTAGAAATCAAGAAATAAAACAATATTTGTATTTCCTTACTACTGGATAGAAGACTTCAAAGTGGAGCTTAGTTCAAAGCCTGACATTTCTGTAATTTCTGTAATTTCACTGGAGGAGTAAATGAAACTGTTAAAAATTATAGAAGAAACATTGACATTGAATAATTGATATGTTGAAAATATATCTATGGAAAGTTCTTGTTGTCCAGAATGCAATTACAACTTAAATATTTTTGAAATCTAGAAATCACTTTATATTAGGTCTTTATTAGTATATTGGCAAGATACACACATGGTGTCCAGGTCAAAACTTGAACTTTAGTTTTGATTTTTTTTTTTTTTTTTACATTTTAAAAGTCACTTATCTGAGTCCTATCTTTCCTGGCAAATCACTTTAAAACACAAATAAGCACAGGAGATCCATCTTTTCTCAGTTCTTTGTGCAATTCATGTAGGCTAGCACAATATTAATCTGATTCACAAATATTTTTAGGTTACTTCTTTCACTAATTCTGCTATAGCTGACCTGTGAAAAAGTTCTTAACCACTCTAGTGTTCATTGACCAATTTATAACCTCTGAAGTCACTGCTCAATCACTAAAAGCCACACCTGAAGAGTTTTAAATGATGTATTATTGGAAAGTTGAAAGTTAGTGATACTTTGCTTATCTATGTGTATACAAAGCATTGATAATTACTGATTTCTCAGAAAAGCTTTTATAGTTGCCCATTCTGCCCTGTTGCTCCTCAGCCTCTTCAGCTTGCTGGCTTGACTGGCTTTGGCTCTCTGACTTTTTGAACTCAGGATTTCACTGGCAGAGCAGCAGATCATAGAATCATAGAATCATAGAATCATTTCAGTTGGAAAAGACCTCTAGCTAGGATCATCTAGTCCACCTGTTAAATGTTACTGGACCTGGTGCTTATCAATGCAGATCAACTCATTAAAGAGATCAAGGCTGGAGGCAGTCTGGGCTGCAGTGACCACACACTGGTTGAGTTTGTTGTCTCGAGGAGTATGGGCCTGGCAAAGAGCAAAGTCAGGACCCTGACTTTGGGTTCCATAGGGATTTTTTTGGCCAGAAAAGAAAGACCAAGAAGAGCATACCCTCTCTGATAAACAAGAAGGGCGAACTGGTAACAACAGACATGGTTGAGGCACTCAACAACTTCTTTGCTCTAGGCTTTACTGCCATTCAGGCTTCCCACATCTCTCGTTTCCCTGAACATGAAGATGAGGGCTGGGGAGAGCAAAGTCCCTCCCACCGTAAGCAAAGAGAAGGTTCCAAACCACCTGGTGAAACCAAACAGGTACCAGTCTAAGTCTATGGGGCCCAATGACCTGCATCCAAGTGTCCTTGCTGATGGAGTATTCAAGCCTCTCTCCATTATATTTTAGAAGTCGTAGCAGTTAGGCAAAGTCTCTGGTGACTGGAAAAAGGGAAACATCACTCCCATTTTTAAAAAGGGTAGAAAGAAGGATCCAGGGAACTACAGACCAGTGAGCCTCACCTCTGTGCCTGGCAAGATCGTGGAAAAGATCCTCCTGGAAGCAATGCCAAAGCACGTGCAGGAGAAAGAGGTGATCCAAGACGGCCAGCATGGCTTCACCAAAGGATGAGGTGAATGGGGAATTGGCTTGAAGGCCACACTCAGAGAGTGGTGGTCAATGGCTCTATGCCTACATGGAGGCTGGTGATGTGTGGTGTCCCTCAGGGGTCTGTCTTGGGACAGACCCAGACATATCTGTTGATAAAACAGAAGTAAGGGATGCCATCCAAAGGGATGTGGACAAGCTTGAGAAGTGAGTTCCTGTGAACCTAGTGCGGTTCAACAAGTCAAAGTGCAAGGTACTGCACATGGGCCAGGACAATCTCAGACATGAATTATGGACTGGGAGAAGAAATGATTGAGAGCAGCTCTGCAGAGAAGGACTTGGGGGTTCTGGTAGATAAAAATCTCGACATGAGACAGTAGCACATGCTTCCAACCTAGAAGGCCAACTGCATCCTGGGATATGTCAACAGAAAATTGGCCAGCAGTTTGAGGGTAGTGACTGGTCGCCTCTACTTTGCCCTTGTGAGGCCCCACTTGGAGTTCTGCATCCAGATTTAGGGCTCACAGCACAATAAGGATGTGAATCCTTTAGGGTGGGTCCAGAGGAGTTCTGTGAAGATGATCAGAGATCTGGAGCACCTCTCCTATAAAGAAAGGCTGAGAGAGATGGGGATGTTCAGCCTGAAGAAAAGAAGGCTCTGGGGTGACGTCATTGCAGCTTTCCAATACTTAAAAGGGGCTTATAAAAAAGATGGAGAACAACTTTTTGCTCAAGCAGATAATGATAGGACAAGCAGAGATGTTCTTAAACATAAAGAAGGCAGATTTGGAACACAGGTTAGGAGGAAATTCTTCAGTCAGAGGGTGGTGAAGCACTAGAACAGATTGCCTAGAGAAGTAGTGGATGCCCCATCCCTGGAGGTGTCCAAGACCAGGTTGGACGAGACCCTAGGCAACCTGATCTAGTGGGTAGTATCTTTATCAATGTCAGGGGGTTTGGAACTGGATAATCTTTGAGGTCCCTTCTGTCGCAAGCTGTTCTATGATTTTATGTTCCTGTGAATAACCTAACACTGCCAAGTCCACCATGTCACCAAGCTCTACATCTACATGTTTTTCTACACGACATATGAAGACTCAACTACTTCTGGGTTCAGCCTGTTCTAATACTTCACAACCTTTTCAGTAAGGAAATTTCTCATAATATCTGATGTTAACCTTTCCTGGTGCAACTTAAGGCCATTTCCTCTTGTTCTATCACTTGGTGCTTAGGAGAAAGGAATGACCCCCACCTTGCTACAATCTCGTTTAAGGTAACTATAGAGCATGATAAGGTCTCCTCTAAGCCTCCTTTTCTCCAGCGTAAACAAACCCAGCTCCCTCAGCCACTTTTCCTAAGACTTGCTCTCTAGACACTTCACCAGCTTCATTGCCCTTCTTTGGACACTCTCCTGAACCTCAATGTCTTTCTTGTAATGAGGAACCCAAAACTGATCACAGTATTCCAGGTTCAGCCTCACAACAGCCAAGTGTAGGGGTAAAATCAGCTCCCTAGTCCTGCTGGCCACTTTATTTCTGATACAAACCAGGATAATGTTGGCCTTCTTGGCCACCTCAGCACACTTCTAGCTCATATTCAGCTGACTATAAACCAATACCCCCAGGTACCTTTCTGCTTGGCAGCTTTTGAGCCACTCTTCCACCTGGTAGCACTGCATGGGGTTGTTGTGTCCCCAGTGCAGGACCTAGAAGTTATTGTTGTTGAACTTCATACAGTTGGTCTCGGCTTATCTGTCCAGCCTATCCAGATCCCTCTGCAGAGCCTTCCTACCCTCCAGCAGATCAACACTTAAATCTAACTTGGTGTTGTCAGGAAACTTACTGAGGGTGCACTCAATCCTTTTTTCCTGATCATTGATGAATATATGGAAGAGAACTGGCCCCAGTACTGAACCCTGGGGGATTCTGTTAGTGACCAACTTCCAACTGGATTTAATTTCATGGGCTCTTTGGGCCTGGTCACCCAGACAGTTTTTAACCTAATGAAGCGTACACCCACCTGAGCCCTGAGCAGCCAGCTTCTGAAGGTGAATGCTGTGGGAAACAGTGTGAAAAGCCTTATTGTAGCCTAGCTAGTCCACATCCACAGCCTTTCCCTCATCTACGGAGCATGTCACCTTGACGTAGAAGATCGAGTTCATCAAGCAAGATACCATACCATAAACTTTTGCCAACTGGGCCTGATCACATGGTTGCCCTGTAGGTGTCATGTGGTGGCACTCAGGATAATCTGCCCCATGAGCCTCCCTGACACAGAAGTCAGACTGACAGGCCTGTACTTTCCTGGATCCTCCTTGCAGACTTTCTTGCAGATGGGAATCAAATTTGCAAGCCACCTGTCAACTGGGACCTCCCCTGATAGTCAGGATTGCTCATAAATGATGGAAACAAACACACTCAAACACATCTACCTGGGCAACCTGCTCTAGGGAACCTGCTTTGGCAGGGTGGTTGGACCTGATGATCTCTTGAGGTCCCTTCCAACCCCAACAATTCTGTGATTCTGTGATTCTGTTAAAGTGACTTGGTGAACACTTCTGCCACCTCCATCAATACCCTTGGGTGGATCCCATCTGTTGGCATAGACTTGCATACATATAAGTTTTTTAGCGGTCGCTAAACATTTCCTCATAGATTATGAGGGCTTCATTCTGTTCACTACCCGTATCTACCATCTCAGGGGACTAGGTACACAGAAAACAACTGTGCTTGCAGCTAAAGACTGAGTCCAGGAATCATAGACTCATAGAATGGCCTGAGTTGAAAAGGACCTTAAAGATTACCTAGTTTCAACCCCCCTGCCCTGGGCAGGGTTGCCAGCCACTAGAGCAAGCTGCCCAGAGACACATTCAGCCTGATCTTGAATGCCTCCAGGGATGGGACATCCACAACCTCTCTGGGCAACTTGTTCCAGTGCCTCACCACCCTCTGGGTGAAAAACTTTCTCCTAATATCTAACCTAAATCTCCCCTGTCTTAGTTTAAAACCATTCCCCCAATCCTATCCCTATCAACACAAGTAAACAGGCTCCCCTTCTGTTTATATGCTGCCTTCAAGTACTGGGAGGCCGCAATGAGGTCTCCCCTGAGCCTTCTCTCCTCCGAGCTAAACAAGCCCAGTTCCCTCAACCTTTCTTCATAGGAGAGGTGCTCCAGCCCTCTGATCATCTTAGTGGCCCTCCTCTGGACCTGTTCCAAGAGCTCCACATCATTCTTTTGCTGGTGGCCCCAGGCTGGCACACAGTATTCCAGATGAGGTCTCACAAGAGCAGGGTGGAGGGGGACAATCACCTCCCTCTCCCTGCTGGCCACCCCTTTTTTAATGCAGCCTAATGCATTAACTATCTCAGCTTTTTCCTCATCTCTTGTCACTATGTTTCCCCACATCCAATAATGGATGGAGATTCTCTCTAGTCCTCCTTTTTTGTTTATGTATTTACAAAAGCATTTTTATTGTCTTTAACAGCAATAGCCAGATTAAGCTCCAATTGCGCTTTGGCCCTTCTAGTTTTCTCCTTGCATAGCTTCATGACATTTTTGTAGTCCTCCTGAGTTGCTCATCCCTTCTTCCAAATGTCATAAACCTTTTTCTTCCTGAGCTCTAGACACGGTTCTCTGTTCAGCCAGGCCAGTCTTCTGCCATGCTGGCTTGTCTCTTTGCACGTGGGGACGGCCCTGTGCCCTTAGGATTTCTTTCTGGAAGAGTGTCCAGCCTTCCTGGACTCCTTTGCCCTTCAGAAGTATCTACCAAGGGACTCCGCCAACCAGTTTCCTAAATAGGCCAAAGTCTTCCCTCCAGAATTCCAGGGTGGCAGTCCTGTTAACAAGATGGAATGCTGGAAGTGCAGTCCACACTGCGTTCTTTGTAACAACACACTGAGTGTTTGTTTCCAGCATATGGAATTGCTTTGCCAAGTCTGTAATTTGTCTCCAAACAGAAGTCTGAGCTACAAATGTACACAGAAAGTATGTTTCAGCTCAGCTAGCCATCTAAAAGTTAAATGGCTACGCAAGGCTAGCAGTGTAGTCTCCACATATACACAGTTACTCAAGAGGAATAGGCAACTCCCAGAAGGTAATTCATCCCCTCTTGGTTGTGTGTCTGAGACTGCAGGGATGTATTGCCTGTGGCAGTATCTATTTCTCTCAATTGACTAAAACAGGAGGGGAAAGAGCCTAGACAAATGGCTCTGACTAGACGCTCATTTTTCAGGCAACTAGAGTTAGGTGAGATGAATTTCACCCAGAGTGCCCATCTTTCTTATGCCAATAGGTCAGTGTTCCTCTTTCAATTGCATATGCAGAAATGAAAATATGACTTTGATCATGCAGAAATGCAAAACGCCCAGCTTCACATGACACTAATACCCACAGTGGCTTTTAGCAGCTTGTCAAAATGTAATTCCTCCAAGGCACTGAAACATTATCTCTGTTTTGAACCCTGATAATTGCCCAGACATGTACACTTGGCTTACTACACCTCTTAAAAAATTAACATAGAATAAGAGTTTCAGATATGCTTCTTCTATTTTTTCAATGCATGACTGAACAGCATTAATGAATAAAATAAATAAATAAATAAATAAATAAATAAATATCTACTAGATAAAGCAGTCTAAGGACAAATTTTTAATTCCAAGATTGAAAAGGGGAACAAGAAAACAGAAAAGACGAGCATTTTGGGAAAGAGAATGCCTGATTTTCGGTGAGGGGAAAATAATTTTTAAATATTATACAAGTTTTCTTACACTTTTAAAATGAAATCCAATATAATTTGGCTATTGTAAAATGTGCTGTCACATTATACTTATAGGTAAGTAGAGTGTAAATACTGCCAAGAAAAGAAAAAAATAATAAAAAAAAACGTATTGGACTATATCGAAGCTTATTTCAAGCTTTCCATTAACCCAACAGTATCTGCAGCTTGGTGTATTTTCCCTCAAAAAATATACATTTCTTTTAGTTAACCAGCATTTCTCAAGTATGAAACAAGGTTCTTCCACCTTCCTTTCCAGTGGAATAACAAGAATAACTTTAGAATTACTCTGTACAAGGAACTTGTTTCAATACAGCAAGCTAGTCTCTAATTCAGAAAGAGACTCTGCACATATGTGAAAGCAAGCCAAGGACTAGTAGTATTCCTCATGCAATATGTTTCTCAGAGGAAAAACAAACAAACAAACAGACAACTGTTTGTGTAATATAAAGGACTCCTTGCAAAGCTTTTAAAGATCTACAAGGTTGTCTGAGGCTACCTTAGAGACAAAGTATGAATATTTATGAAAAAAAAAAAAAAGTTATGAAAACATATGTTATGAAAAACATATTATGAAATCAAGTGGTCAGTCAATATGCTTTGTAAAAACACCAAGAAATACTTGCATCCACCCTTAGGATAGCTGTGAAATATGTTGGTATGTAGGGATAATTCTGGAGGTGGTCAATATTACCACAGTGCAGAAAAACAAAGAAACCACAGAAATGTTAAGTCCTTTGAACAGAATAGTATAGAAAGAAGTGAAATAGTGTTTATGCCAACAGTGTGTTAAGGTTTTAATGAAGCTCATCTGCAAATGTATTGTTCTCACTGCACCTTAGTATATCATGTCTTATGGTGTTTATAATTTAAATAAAATATAGTAATGTGTCATGGAGTGGCTGATAACTTAAAAAGATTTATCTCTTAGTTTACGTGGTATGAGCTTAGATTACTTGTTATGAGTTTAGATTAACATACAAGGTATGTTTTTCTTCAGCAAAAAGAAATTATGCCTAATTGATAACCATCAAAAATATCCAATCACACAAAGTGACTACAATAGGTCAAACGATCCCAGTCTTACATTTAATGAATGTAAGACAAATGCTACAAATTAGGCCAGGCACAATCATTTTTCCTGATGTTTCTCAGGATTGCTTACAGTATGCTACAAAGACAACAGCCCTAAACTATATCACAAGCTTCATTTAAAACTCCTTGTGCACACAGAAAATAATTTTGACAGTAAAACATACTTTATGTCTATATACATATACATACATATGTCTTTATGTCTAAAGGCAAAAGAATATGCCATGTTTATGAAAAGACAGTATGCATATATAAGGCTTGGGAGACCTCTGTTGGACATCCTTATCCTCTACAGCAAAAGCTATAGGAGTCCTTGCTGCTATAGGGCACCCAAGTTAAGAAAGCTTGTTTTCTTTCATATAGCTGAGAAACGCACCTGGTGGAAATCCAGCTGTGCAAGTTGTGGTGCAGAAGAATGGCTGTATACACAGTCATGGGCACAAGGAAGTTATGGGAATAATGTTGGGACACATACTCTATAGGATACAGTGATTTCCTTCAATCAAATGACAGACAGCATTTAGGGGTTGAGGAACAAGAGAAAGACCTTATATATATATGTATAATGTATATATATATATGTATGTATTTTTATATATAAACACATACTACTCATAGGGCATTGCAGTTCATTAGCTGGAAACCTGAAAGTAGTGACAGATGCCCTAAGATCTTCACCAGATTCAAGGAAGGTTTTCTTTCTGGACATAATTTAACAGCACATGTTTAGTAGGCAAGGAAAATCTAACCTGTTTCCTATGGAATTATTCCCTGTAATTATCCCATGTTATCCCATAATTGCATGTTAATCTCTCTGTAGCATCTGGTAGTGGTAAACCAGGAACACAAATACTCTCCTCAGAAAACAGAAAAAGTAGAGGAGAAGCAATCAATTCCAGATACCACAGAAGATATCAACAAACCAATTCTACAAAACTCACAACTCACCACATACTTCACTTCACTCCTCTCACTCACTTTCACAGATCTTTGTTACTAAGGGTAAATTACTCAAACTTTGTACAAGGTGTTCTTTACCCTTTTTGCTGACATGACATAGAGAAGCTGTGTAATTGCAAGTGTTTTGCTGAACATGGAAGGGTCCTTGGGAGATGGCTAGTCCACTTCCCTGCCAGAAGCAGGGGCAACTTTGGGGTCAGATAGTTATCCATAAGTTCGTGCTTAGTAGACCTGACCAATAAGTACACAGAGTCAGAATCCACAGGTAGGTCTGTTACTTAAATAATTAATTATATAATGCTGCAGAATCTGGTGCTTTGCAATCTTTTGCAAAGCAAGCACACCTCTGACATGAAGTACCATTATCTATACACAGCTAACTTGTAAAACTATCTCTCTAGCTACCTCTGATTAGTTGTTTTAGCTCACCTAATTTATCTCTATTGAACATGAGTGTTACTGAGACCAGCAGGGAGGAACATCAAATCCCATATTTCCATTCATTTGCATTTTGATGGGTGTGCTTTTTTCAATATGCTAATGAACTTTAATGAGAAAAAAGTTACCATGGGTCAGTCTGGACCCATGTCTTCCTTTCAGCTTCTTTCAGTTTTCTTCCTTCCTGTTTTCTGTCTTTCATCCCTTTCTTTTGCTAGCTGAAGGTTACCAGTCTCCCTGTGTTTTTTCAAGGTCTCCTTGTTTTCTCCAGCTTAAGAATCTAAGACAAGGCTGCTCAAAGTTTGGTCCAGTTTGGGTTTTCAGCTTGGCCTGAAACCCTCCACAGAGGTGGCACAGTGTCTTGCGGCAACCTGTCTTGTGGCAATCTGCTTTACTGCCGACTGTCCTCAACTAGGAAATATGGATCATTTATTTATTTATTTACTTATTTATTTATTTATTTATTTATTTATTTATGTACTAGCCTATAAAATATGGATGATAATTTGAGAAGATTTTAAAAAAATGAATAACTTTTCAACATTTATATGTTTATTAACCTTTTTAGGTAAACATATGGGTAATAGGACTTGGACAAAAACAGAAGTAATATCAAGATCTAAGGTGTTTTGAGTTCCAGTTACAAAACAGAAAAAGAAACATCTGAAATGAAGGAAATACATTAAAAAAAAAAAAAATGTCATTTGCACATACTGTCTGTTTATACAGCAGCTGACTATATTTCTGTTATTCTGTTTTGAAACAAAGGCAAATAAAGTATTAAGATTCCTAACTTCTGCCAGAAGCTGATGTCTGCTAGGTACCCTACTCCCTCTACTGCCTTAAGTTCTCTCTCAGGATAATTAGTAAAGTGAAATGAATAGAAAAAAATATATGAAATTAAAAACCCAACTTTAATTTTGAAAACCAATGGAGTGTTTACACTTTTCAGAATATTATTTGAAGATGATTAGCAAGCTAAAATTAGATCCAGAATCTAAAATGTCTTTATTTACAAATATGTATAGGTTTATAATGAATCATAACAGCAATTTAACTTATGCAAATGTGGATTAATTTTAAACAATCTAATACTTATTCGTGTGGAGATTTGATACCATCCTATCTGTTTATCTATAAACATTGAGTTGAGATATTAATTTATCATGATTAGTATAATTCCCCTTACATTATCAGTCAAACAAATATACCAAGTGCTATTTTTTCATTATGATGCTATTCTTGTGCAAATGTAGTTATAGTAAAAAAAATAATTATCAGCTGCTGTTTTCAGACTGTTAAATTTCATTACATGCATATTATCGAATTGATATAAATCATTATGTTTGAATTCATAATTTTGTTTCAATTTGGTTTTAATTTTGATGAAGTTTTATGATTGATACTGAAACAAAGTTACAGAAAAGGAAAATGTAAATATAAGATTTATTTTATTTTATTTTCCTCAGAGTGGTTTTCCCTAATGCTTACATGTAATTAAAAGTTACTCTAAACCAAATATTATTTGTGCTTTTATTTACAAAAGTCACAAATAAATCTTTACAAAACCAGATTTGTTTGTTTCTTTTTCTTTAGAATAAGAGGAAATGCCCTCAAGTTGTGCCAGGGGAGGTTCCGGTTGGATATTAGGAGAGAAATTATTCACTGAAAGGGTTCTGAGCCATTGGTACAGGCTGCCTAGGGAATTAGTTGAGTTCCCATTGTGGGAACTTTTGTAACAGCTGAATGCTTGTGCAGAAAACTAATTCAACTTGATGACTATAGCTTCCTTCATTCACGGAAGTCTCCTTTTACACACTGGTCATTGATTCTACAGTTTAGGTGTTTTGTTGTTGATATTGATTTTATTATTTTATTTTATTTTATTTTATTTTATTTTATTTTATTTTATTTTATTAACCTTTCCTTATTTCTTGTTTCTTGTTTCTATTGTGTTTTATTCCCGGTTAAAATATTTTGTTCTACAAAATTTTCTGGTTATTTGTGGTTATCCCTTATCTTGTCAGTTTCCTAATTTCTTCCTTATAAAGGAAATTTTGTAGGGTGTCTCCTAATAGGTAGTATACATTAAATATGACCTTTTACTCTTTTCTAAAACAAACAAACAAACAAAACAAAACAAAACAAAACCTTCCCCCAGACAAAAATTTTCTTGCCTTTTATGACATACTTGTTTTGAAGTTTAGTGATGCTGGGTGATTTATTTATTTGTTTGTTTGTTTATTTATTTTTAGGTCAGCTTTTCCAGTAAATTTGGATTCATTATTACAGAATGCAATAGTCACTTTTGAACCATGTCCCAGGCATTCCTCAGGAAAAAATAAAATAAAGTAAAATAAAATCTATATCTCTAAATCTTGATCTAGATATAGATGTAGATATATTTAGTTTTTCTTTTATATATGTTTTTTGAATAATTACTCGAGAAGGAACCATGATTAAAAATCATTGTTTTCATTTTTATGTTATCCCAGACTACCAATAGGTTTACGAAAGGCAATGATTTCTGCCCTCACTGCACTGTTTTTCACAGTGCCTATTGTTCTACAGGTGGTACATTAATACCATACATTTTCTTCCTTTTTTCATTTTTTTTTTTTAATTTTTAACATTTGAGATAATCTGTATTTCAGCTTCAGTATAAATTATATCACTTCCTGATAATTTACATCAGCAATTTTTATCATATTACACTTCTTCACTAGTTTACCTGCTTTGCCATAAAACATATGCCATGACATATGTGTATTTATGGGCTATACCATGAATTGTCTTCCTATGAACTGCTTTTGTTCTACTGGATTTCTGAAATCTCAGTTGTGTCTGAATCTTATTTAAAAACAAAGCATTCACTACTCTATTATCTCAGCTGGTTATCACTTGTGTAAAACATATATGATTTTTTCTACATTTTTTTTCCTTGCATCTAGTTTTAACATGGTTAAAGCAGGATTTGAGCTATTGAATATGCTCTCTTCTGTTTCTGACCACAATTTTGTCTTTTCAGAAGTCATTTCTTGTGTTTTTCTGGGGGGGGAATCTTTGTCTTTACTGAATGATTCTTTCAAACTTGGGTGCATTTCTATATTATTATGCTTCTCTTTTATTATTACTTTTTATTCAAAATATTTAACCATAAACACTCTGAGGGCCATGGGGCTCAAAGGGGGCTTCCAACTGTCTTATCACAAGTCAGGTTTTCAAGCTTCCACTAGCCTTCAGAAGACACTGTAAATATGAATCATCTGTAATTAACTGATATACTGTACTATAGTAGAACCACATAATTTATAGGGAGCAGAAATATTTCTTCTTCTCATCCTAATGATTAGAGCTCAGTCCTAGAAATGTTATTTATTTATTTATTTATTTTTCTCTACCTCTTATAAAAGGAGACTAGGATGACCATTTCAGAGGCAAATATTTGCAGTTCATATTTGAACCTAAACTTAGGTGAGACACTAAATGTAGGTGGAATGCTTTCTTCATGTGAAATTTAGCTTATTTATGGAAAAATATGTTGGTTTTAATCATGTTTGAAATTCTGTGTCGAGTTCAATGTACAACTAAGCTAATGTTCAGCTTATTTTATCATTCTTAATTTCTGAATTTAAAATAAAATAAAAAATGTCAATGAAATATGATGTTGTGGGTTTTGTTTGTTTACCCTGAGTAGACAGCTCTTTTAAATCATTTAGTGTGGAAACCATCTTAGACCCCATATTATATATATATATATATATATAAAATAATAATAAAAAAATGGTGTTGTGTGTGATTCAGTTATTGAATACTGTAATTTATTTCAATATTTTTCATAAACATTTCCACTGTATACTTTAATTAGCACATTTATCATTTCAGTGTGGTTGTCTGATACATTTGTCTGAATACACATTATTCATAGAATCACAGAATCATAGAATCAAAGAATGGTTTGCGTTGGAAGAGACATTAAAGACCATATAGTTCCAACCCCCATGCCATGGGCAGGAACTCCAGGTTCCTCATCTAGACCAGGTTGTTCCAAGTCTGTCCTTGAACACTTGCAAACAATTCCAGAGATGGGGCATCCACAACCTCTCTGGACAATTATCAAAACACAGTATTTTGTATTTTGAGAAACTTTATATTCACAGTACTCTTTCTGGTGAATTTATTGTAATCTTCAAAGTTGTTTTTTTTTTTTTTTCTTTTTTCTTTATATTTGTGTAGATATTTTATAAAGACCCAACATGATTCCACAACAAGCGAAAATGGAAAAAGGGAAATTATTATGAATAATTTCTTCCAATGTGATATATATTTTTGGTTTTAGTGAGTTATTCCCTGTAAAATCTTTCACATTAGAGTTAGAGATATTATTATATATTTATTGGTGTTTGTGCGTGTATTTTGGGGGAGGGATCATTTCAATTAACCCATTTGTTTCTTAACAACTTTGTTCTGATTTCTAAGAATCCTGTCATCATCAGGAGATGAATAATAGTATTCATGAATATTCTGCCATTTCAGCAGATAAAACCAATAAGAAACTAAAGTGTCAGTGTTAAATATATATATGTATATATTTAAAGTATTGAGAAGGTAACTAATGAGAATTGGAAGTCACACAATAGTGACAAATGTTAAATTCTAGATATAGGGAGGTTTGTTTGTTTCATTGTTAAGACTAAATGAAAAGAAAGAAAATTAGGCCCTGAGCTGCTAAGACTTACATTTCCAACTCTGTGGCACTAATTCCATTCTCTTAAATATGTTTGTTTTGAACAAAATATTAAATGTATATAAGCTTTGGTAGGATGAAAGATTAGAAACTTACTTCCTTGATTCACTAAGTCCCATTTTTTTCTCCCGAAATCATTCAAAAATGGCTGGTAAATATTAGGAATACACAATTAATCCCTCAAAACGTTTCTTTATTCATTTTATTTTTCCCTGTAAACTCCATGTGATTTAGAGAAGAAATGAGGAAAGAAGAAATTAACAGTTTCAGAAGATATAATGAGCAGAAGGCAAACAGCAAAATGATTAAGTGAAGATGATAATGGTTATAAGAGTCTCAGTGGCATAATAATATAACAGCACTTGCCTCTTCCTTTCTTTGTGTACTAGATTTTTTGAATATGTGCAAGTTCCCTTCCATTGCAAAAATTTCTTCCAATATGTGAGCAGCAATTACTAATTGTTCCGGATTTGAGTGTTTCTGGGGAAACAGAATTTGAGGGGGATAGAATTTGATGGGAAATGTTTTTGAAGGAGTTATCTAACTTAAAGAACAGCAACCTGTTTTAGTCAATGAAAAGAAGTAAACAGCAACCTTTTTTTAGTCAATGGAAAGAAGTGCTTATTTTTCCTGATATTTGTTCAAGAGCTTAGGTTAATTTCTTTCCTAATACAGCTGCTTCTGTTCAGTGTCAAGCATTGGGTGGGATAAATTTGCACCAGAAAGAGGAAAAAAAGACAACCTTTGTTGCTGAAGGAAAAAGAAAAAAAAAAGAAAAAAAAAAAAGAAAAAAAAAAAAGCCTGATGGCCACTGAATGAATGCAGCTGCTTCTTAATCTGTAGGTACTTCTCTTTTCTTTCTCTAAATTCTTTGTTTGTTTGTTTGTTTTCCCTCTGTTCAGAATAATAACTTGGACTATATATGCACATGCATAAGTGGCTGGATGAGAGGCAATGTGCATAAAATAACATCATAGCATATTGTAGGAAAATCACCTTTAACTTGAAATGGTATTAATTGATGCACAGGTATATGACTTTTTCTTCACTGATTAGCCCTGAATGCACAGGAACACTACTATCCTTTGAGTATGTGCTCTCATTCAGAGAGGATTTTAGTGCCTTTAGAAGCTCCTGAAAGTGTAAGCAGAAACCAGGAAATTGCTCAATGATCTGTTTTAGAGAGAGGATTTACAGAGCTTGAGATAATTCTGGCAGAAAAGCAGCCAGTGGCTATCAAAAGCTTTTCTTCTTTGTTGCAGTTACTTTCTATTCAATGTGAGGATAGCAAACACCTTTAATATAAATTAATAGGTACAGTCTACTTATAAAGAGTCTATTAGCTCTCAGGACATCTCTATCAGATCAATGTTACACCTTGGTATTAGGGTGAATCTTAAAAGACCTGTAGCAAATGAATAGTGAAAGTCATGTAGTGCCTACAATACATGGCAGGAATCTTTTATTGATTGAATATCTCTCTATGATGCTTGAAAATTAAAGGATCTGAGCAGAGTCTATTGCAAGCTATTGCCACTTATAGCCAAGATTCATAATTTCATTGTGATTCTTGTTGTACTATGTGATTAATTCAAGTAACAGTTTCTGTAGACCAGCAATTATCTGAGAATGTCAAGCAAAAGTGTGTATATATACATACATGTGTATATTAATGCATACATATGCACATAAATAATACTTCAGCTTTTAACACTGCAAGGAAAGGACTGAAAATGTAACCTAGTTTCAACCTCTAGTTTCAATATCTGCCCGCCCCCCCCCCCCAACAAAAACAACAACAAAAAATCATTCATCATTCTTTTAAGGACAGCTACATGCTGTCAGGAGACACCACACAGATTACAGAAATATAGAGACAGGGTCTGCCACCCCATTTTGGAAAATGAAGACCAGGAGAGCAATGGCAGTGGAATTACCTGGACTGTACAGGGTGTTTGGTGATGCTCATGTTTGAATTAGTCTCTGACCCACTCCTACTGGTGTTGACCTCCACTACCCAATTTTTCAAGTGTTTGGCACGGGGAAAAGTGAGAATTATGTGAGATTATGGCTTTAACTTTCAGGGTTCTGACGTCCTCATCTCTTTGTTTACCATATCTAAAGGTGGCCCCAGAGAGATATACTTCTGAGTTACTGTGCATAATAAATGTTATGTGCCTATATGAAATTATAAAAAATGAGACAACTGAAGATGATTAAATTCATCAGTAATTTTAAAAACAGTACTAGACAGCATTATCTGCCTCAAAAAACATTTCAGATCCTTTGTGTGCTTGTACATAGCAATGATCTGTCCTAACTATATAGTGGCTGTACAGCTACAACTTTGATTCTGATCATTGCATATATATCACAAAGAGAAAAGTGTGTAATTTATACATTTTGTATCAGCAAAATGAAGAAGTGAAACATTTAATATGATTGGTTTTATAGGTTTGATAAGCTCTATCTATGCCTTCCACATTTTCAGTATTTCTCTTCATAGGCTGCCTTTATTCTCACACAATTTAAAAACAATTTGGGTATCTGAGTGATTTATTTGTATTTCAATAGTGAAGCTGCTTTTGTACACTGCAAAGATTTAAATACTGAATTATCCTTAAGACCCAACCTAACAATTACATTTTATAATTTGACTGCAGCAACAACCATTTTCTCCTGTTATAGTAGTAATTAAGGAGGCATCTGTCAGTGATATCACAAATACAGTTCTAGGCTAAAATAAGAAGTCCATTCTGCCTAAAATTATATAACTAGAAAAATTTTAAACAAGTATTTGCAACTTCATTATTTTCCATGGAGTTTCTGAATTTCCTTTTTTTTTTTTCTTTTTCTTTTTTTAAATTTTTTAAAAAATATTTAACATTTTGTTTTTTTGTGTTTGTTTTTACCATTAGGCTAAAATTGCCTTAGACAAAGTATATTTTCTTTTGGGAATGCCACTTTTTTGAAAATATTTTTCTTTAACTACAGAAAATGTAAATAAAAAGATATCTTAAAATTCATATGATATAGTCTTTTGATGTTAAGAGTCCAGTATTTATTTTTTCCTCCAAATTATTTTAAGATATATGTCAAATACAATGTCCATGAAACTTCATTGAAGTTTACCTCTGCACCCTGGGAAATACAGCCTCTAGAATCATAGAATGGTTTAGGTTGGAAGAGACATTTCAGATCATATAGTTCCAACCCCCCCCCCCCTTCCCCTCCCTCCCAATGGACAGGGACAATTTTCACTAGACCAGGTTGCTCAAAGCCCCTTCCAACCTCAATATCTTAAACACCTACAGGGATGAGGCATCCACAACTCTTGGCAACCTGTTCCAGTGCATCACCACCATCTGAGTAAAAATTTTCTTCCTCATATCTAATCTAAATCTACCCTCTTAGTTTAACACAATTATCCTGTGTACTATCACCACACCTCCTGATAAAGAGTCCCTCCCCAGATTTTCTGTAGTCTCTTTTTAGGTACTGGAAGCCTGCCAGAAGGTCTTCCTGGAGCCTTTACTTCTCCAGGCTGAAAAGCCCCAACTGCCTCAACGTCTTTTCATACGAGAGGTGCTCCAGCCCCTTGATCATCTTCATGGCACTTCTCTGGACTTGTGCCCTTCTTGTACTGGGGGCCCCAAATCAGAACGCAGCACTCCAGGTGGGGTCTCACAAGAGCAGAGAGAGAAAATGCCCTCCCTTGACCTGCTGGCCATGCTTCTTTTGATGCAGCCAGGATATGGGTGGTTTTCTGGGCCGCAAATTCACATTGCTGGTTCATGTCATGCTTCCCGTCAACCATCACTCCCAGGTTCTTCTCCTCAGAGCTGCTTTCAAGTCATTCTCTGCCTATCCTGTATTTGTGTTTAGGATTGTCCCTGGCCCAGATTCAGGACCTTGCAGGCTTGTTGAACCTCAGGAGTTTTGCACAGGCCCACCTCTTAAACCTTGCAAGGTCCCTCTAGATGGCATCCTTTCCCTCCAGTATGTTGACCGCACCACACAGCTTGGTGTTATCAGCAAACTTGCTGAGGGTGCACTCAATCCCACTGTCCATGTCACTGACAAAGGTGTTAAACAGCACCAGTCAAAATACTGACCCCTGAGAAACACTGGTTTCCTAGACATTGAGCCATTGACCACTACTCTTTGAGTGTGACCAGCCAACCAAATCCTTACCAACCAAGTGGTCCATCCATCAAATCTTTCTCTCTCCAATTTAGAGACAATGATGACATGAGGGACAGTATCAAATACTTTGCACAAGTCCAAGTAAATGATGTCAGTTGTTCTTCCCCTATCCACCAATGCTGTAATCCTGTCATAGAAGGCCACCAGATTTGTCAAGCATGATCTGCTTTTAGTGAAGCCACGTTGGCTATCACTAATCATGTCCTTATTTTCCTTGTGCTTTAGGATAGTTTCTAGGAGGATCTTTTCCATGATCTTGTTGGGCACAGAGGTGATACTAGGTTCCAAGTTCCCTTGGTCTTCCTTTTCTCCCTTTTTAAAAATGGGGGTTATGTTTCTGCTCTTCCATTCAGTTGGAAGTTCACTGGACTGTCACGACTTCTCAAATATGATGGTGTATTGGGTTTACGTGGCAATGTTTTGGAAGCAGAGGGCCATAGGGGTGGCTTCTGTGAGAAGAATCTAGAAGTTGCCCATGTTAGGTAAGGGACCTGCTGCTGACCAGAGCCAAGCCAATAAGGATTGTTGTTTGTGCTTCTGTGAGAGCATATAAGAAAGAGGAAAAACAAACAAACAAACAAACAAAAAACACTGCACCACACAGTAGCTGGGAGAGTGAGAGGAGTGAGAAACAGTCTTGTAGGTGCCAAGGTCAGTGAAGAAGGAGAAGGAGAGGTGATCCAGGCGCCAGAGCAGAAGACCCCTGCAGCCTGTGGTGAGGACCATGGTGAAGCAGGCTGTCCCCCTGCAGCCCATGGAGTACCACGGTGGAGCAGGTTTTCACACTGCAGTCTGTGGAGAAGACCATGGTGTAGCAGGTGAACCTGCACTGATGGAGGCTGTGGCCTCTGGAGGACCCCCACCAGAGAAGAATCTGGGCTGGACCTGTAGCCCGTGGAGAGAAGATCAAGCAGAAGGTGACATGGTAGGAGCTGCTGCCCATTGGGGATCCAGTTTGGAGCAGTTTGCTCCTTACGGATGGACCCTGTGGTACGGACCCATATCTGGAGCAGTTCTTGAAGAGCTACTGCCCCTGCAGGCTCAGTTCAGCAAGGTCTGCATCCTGTGGGAGGGACCAGACAGCACAGGGAATGAGAGTGACTGAGGAGTGGCGGAGACGAAGTGCTATAGACTGACCTCAGTCCCCATTCCCCCATTCCCCTGCGCTGCTCAGGGGGAAGAGGTGGAAGAGGGCAGGTAAGGGGAAGGCCTTTTTGGTTTCATTCCTCTGTTTCTCATTTCTCTAGCTTCTTAGTAATAAGCAGCAAATTTTACTATCTCCCTACTCTGAGTCTGTTTTGCCTGTTGAGCAATTGTTGTGTGATCTCCCCAACTTTAACAAAGCCACTGAGCCCTTTGCATCGTGTTTTCTCTCCCTTTCCCTTTGAGGTGGGGGAGTGAGAGAGCGGTTGTGGTGGAGCTTGGCTGCCCTGCCCACCTGAGTAAAACCACCACAGACAGTCAGTGGCTTAGCAACTTCATCTGCCAGTTCTCTCAGGACCTGAAGATGTATCTCATCAGATCCCATGGTCTTGTGCACTTTCAGGTTCCTTAGCTGGTCTCAAACCTGATATACAGTGCGCAGTTCATCATTCTCCCAGTCCCTGCCTTTGCCTTGTGGGGCTTGGGCTATGTGGCTATAAGATAAAATCAAGTGTCTAAATATTTATATATAAACAGAAAATATTGATACATATTTTGACACTCTTGTTATTGACCCATTTAGTCTCACATTCACACTCATATTCATGTTTTTATTATTTATTTATAAGGTAATATGTAGTATGATAATGGGAAATATCAGTATTGCCAAATAAAAATGTTATTATTGAGAAAACACACTGATCTTTTATTAATAGCCACTTACTTCAAAATATAGTGGTTTGACCAGTAAAAAAAAAACAGTTCATCTTACTCAACAAGAAAATTCAGTTCAACACAGGAAAAATCCTCAACGTGCCAATGATAAATGAAATGTTATAGAAAAATTAAAGCTGTATGGCTCTTGTTGAATGGTATCTTGAACCACCTTTTTTCAGCCATCAGCAGTAATTGAAATGGGTTTAATATTTTAATGGTGATTGTAGAAGTAGCTACACTAAGAGGGAAATAAATTTTTCTTTTAATATCTTTTTGTCATATAATATAATAATGCTCTTCTGTTGACTGCTTAAATTTCAAGAAGGAAAATATGTTAATGTTACAGAAAATTTCCTCCCTACGTTTCCATTTACTTTTCCTACCCCCCACCCCCACCTCAGATACGTGTTGGTTTTCAACACATTGAAAGCCAAATAGTTCTCAAAAGGTTAAGTAGTAATATTGAGATGGTGAATAGTACATGGCATAAGTGAAGTATATATATCAGAAACAGCACGTGAGCTTTAGGAAAATAATACCACCGTAAGTCATAATTAAGACTATAGTTTTCATCATAATGAAGTAATTCTTGGATTCCATGCAGATATAAGGAGATTATTCAAACAGTAAAAAAACACTTTGATTCGCAGAATAACTCAGTTATACTTCTAGACAAGATTTAAGTTTTTTTCCAGTCTTCAGATAAAATAGTCCCCCTCTGTGGAGCAGTAACATAAATGTTGCACAGTGTAGCAGTCTGAGCCTGTGTTGGAGTCATTATGTGTAGGGCCTGGGACCCCAGCTTGGACCTGGAACATTGACTAGTCAAATGAAGCACCTCATTATCAGGGCTTCATGGAGTTCTGGAGGGGCAGGAGCCATCACTGGTGTGCTTGTGTGTGTGCATGCACGTGTGCATTTTGAAATAGAAATCTTTGGACACTGAGCAGTCAAAACATCCATCCTGCTGCATAGATAAACGTTACGTAACACTGAAGTTATGCTTCCGGTCTTGCTGCCTCACCTGAAATCTACCTTGGTAAACAGTGCTACATTAAAAACTAACAGACATAGTCAGATACAACCCATTATGTCCTGCCGTACAACACAAAGCATTTAACAACATCCATAGTGCTCTTATGAATAGTAAATATAGGGTTGGGTTTATATGGCATAATTTAGATGCTTGAAGGAAGTACAACTGCCACTATATTAGACAGAAGGTTATAAAATCTGAATCTTCATGAAATAGTAATTGGACCATACTGATTTAGTTATTGGTCTTCTGTTCAGAGTGATAGATACACTAAACAAAATGTACATTCCTGCTTACAAAGCACCAATATTCCTTGAACCAGAGACTACTTTTAATGTCTTAAAGTGCAGCTGGCTTAACATATCTATGCAATTACTTTTTTTAAAAATAAGGGTGGTAAACATTTTGTAGACTGCATGATAAGCACATCAATGAGCTTTTCTAAATAACAATTAGAAAAGAAAGACAAGCTTTGGGTTAAAAGCTGAATAGACTTGATATAGCAATTGAAGAATGCATATTATTCAACCAAATGGAAATAAATGGGAAATGCTTTTCTTCAAGTGCAACTGCTAGTATCTGAAGATTTCACAAACCGTGTGCTCAAAGCAGAACTAGAACACAGCCTATAAGATCATCTACAATGTTTTGTTGTAGATTCTTCAGGATATTTTGAAAAACATAAAAGCCATGACTATGCTGCTTATGAAGCTAAACTGAATTAATTAGACATGGGTGGGAGCCTACATCTTAACATGTTCTAGGAAAATCTGTGTTCCAAACCATGCTTTCCAAGCACTTTGCATTGTAGATTTTCTTCTTTTTCATTCAGTTAAGAAAAGATGAAAAATCAAGTGGGTGGCTTAGATTCCTTCTGAGATATATTAATATACTAAAAATGAAGACAAAGTGAACCAACTTCAGATAGACAGCATGACAGATGAAAGGACAGAGTATCTTCTCAGAGTACATTTTTAAGTTTCCTTTTTTCATCCTTCTAAGTTATCTCCAGGCAACTTATGAGTTTTTATACCTGCTTTTCAAAAGGTGAAATTTGTATGTTTTCAATAATAATAATAACAACAACAACAACATAGTACAGTAGTAATATTCTTTAGGGAAATACAGGTATTTTCTGGTCTTTTGTCTGCTCTTCAAGGCTAGATATATACGTTTATATGTTTGTTTAGAAATAAAGAGGTAAAGCAAAATAAATCTCCTTTCAGTGAGCTAAAATAAGCTACTTCTATTTAAATGGTTTTCACTTCTTTGGGACTTATCAGCCAAAGTAAACATGGTGCAATAAAATGCACCAAAAATTCCAAATTACCTCCTGAATCTTGAATAGTTTGTTCTTTTGTGGCCATGAAAACACTTAAATATAATGGGTGAGTAAGGTGAGTAGTGTGAGTAAACTAAACACACCTTTGGTGATTAGGAAGAACACTAAACACTTAAGCAATGTTTAAATTCAATTCTCAAATCTACATAGTAGTAAATAGTAAATCAGAGAAAACAAAAAAAATACTTGGAAATTATTTCCTAGCCAGGCTAAAGCCTGATAACCATTGACTGCATTATTGCATTTTAAAAAGCCCTAGTAACAAAGTATGGAACTTTGTTTACCTTAGTAAGTCAATTGCATCGATTATTTATTGCAATCTCAGTATAATTTGCTGACCAGTATGAAATAAATCAGATAAGTAAACTAGTTCTTAGCAAAAATGTATGAAATCTGTCTATTTTGAAGACTTTGAGGAGGGATTTTTTATTTTTCCTAAGCATAAAGTCAAAACTTTTGTGTATCTATTTAGATGGCATTGAAAAAGAATTTTTCACTAAAGTGTATCTATATGGAAAGGTTTTCATCTCTTTCTTCTCCGTAGTTTCTAAATGAATGCAGATGAGGAAAACTGTTAATGTTAATGAAAAAAATCATGTATGTTCTGAAAATATAATAAATTTATTTATACATGTGTGTATCTTCTGGTTTTGTAAAAGAGACAATCTGTTTTGAAAGTTTCCATATGGTACTGCATTACAAATACTAACCAGTGTTAAAAAAATAAAATAAAATAAAATAAAATAAAATATCTGTAATCAATCAACACCAGAAAGGATAAAATACATCATCAGTGTGGTTTTTAAGAGTCATTTATTCATATAAAATTCTGACATGCAATCGGAGTTGCACTATTTGCACTATACTGTATTTAACAGCTTGGGTTTATTTATTTATTTAGTTAGTTATGTTTATATTATTTGTGGAATTAAAATGTGGTGATCATTTATATTAACACTGCAGAACTTATGTATGTGTAATTATTATGAGAGTGCGCCATTGTTTTGTCTGGGATAGTCTTAACTTTCTTTGTAGAGGCTCATATGATGCTATTTAATTAAAAAAAAAAAAAAAAAAAAAAAAGGTGATAACACACTAATGTTTTTAATTATTGCAGAGCAGTGCATACATAGAGTCAAGTGTTTTTCTGGTTCTTGTGCTGTCCTGACAGCAAGGGGCTGGGGCTGCACAAGAATCTGGGAGAGGAATGGCCAGGAGACCTGACCCAGACTGGCCAAAGGTATATACCATATAGTGTCATGCTCAACAATTAAAAGCTGAGCAAATAAACGAAGAAGGAAGAGGGAGATGTTCAGAGTGATGCTGTTTGTCTTACACACAATGAATCCTGTTCTCTTGGAAAAAGCTGAACACCTGACTCCCAATGGGAGGAATAAATTAATTCCTTATTTTGCTTTGCTTTTGCATTCAGTTTTTGCTTTACCTAGTAATCTGTCTCTCTCAACTCATGATTTCTTTCACTTTTACCGTTCCGATTCTCTCCCCCATTCCACTTGGGGACAGTGAGTGAATGACTGTGTGGTGCTGAGCTGCCTGCTGGGGTTAAACTACAACAAATGGTTAATATAGTCTTCACTGATACACAAACAACTTTGCCTAATGATGCAAACTATCACATCCATACCAAACTACCAGCTATCTTTCTATATGTTTTATCCTACAAGAAATATATAATAGGTCACCCTTCCTCCACTACTAATGTATTTAAATCACACTATATCTACCAATGGTCTGCATATAGACAACTATTGTGAAACAGCAGACTTGTATCTTTATGTGTGCACATTTTTACTGTACTTTTAGCACAATGGACTGATGACATAGTATACATGGTCATATCATGCCAGAAGTCATCATATCTGTCTTGTCCAATTGTGGAAAGTAGTTCACATATTTTTATCTACAATTACAAGACACCTTATATATCCAAAATAGTCTGAAAGATCAATCACCCTTATTGAAAAGACATCAATGCCTAAAACGGTAGAATATGCAAGCATTTAAAAACTGAGAGATAAGAAGAAGCTGCAGTTCCTTTGCCAATATCCTTTCAGCTTTTCTTATGAAAGGGAAAGCATTGAAAAACAAATCACAGCACAGAATGTTTGCACTGCTGGATCAACAAATCAGAAATCATAGGGCAGAGAGGCAAAATCAAGTGTGTGCCTGTTGTATAGATAATTACACTGTGGTAAATGCTCACAAGGTAAACAACCTCTCAGAGGGATGTCACATAGGCACAGTTAACAACAACTCTGATGAAGATCTGCAGCTGAACTACAGAGCTGCAAGCAGACCCTTTGCAGCTTTGCTGTTTCTGATGTACCTAATGCACATTCTCATCATTGTTGAACATATGAAAGCACTACTTATAATGCTCTCAGGTGTCTCTGTATGTGACAGTGAGCATAAACACAGCTATTGGTGCAACTCAACACAATATTGCACATCTATAATTTCAGAAATATGCTAAGTTAGAAAAAAAAAAAAAAAAGGAAAAAAAAGAAAGAAAAAGCCATACAGAAGCCTGCTATTTTTCAGCCAGACAAACTGAGCTAAAGTAAAATACATCTTCATGTACAGAATCACAGAATCACAGAATTGTAGGGGTTGGAAGGGACCGCGAGAGATCATCAGGTCCAACCCCCCTGCCAAAGCAGGTTCCTTAGAGCAGGCTGCCCAGGTAGGCGTCCAAATGGGCCTTGAATATCTCCAGAGAAGGAGATTCCACAACCTCCCTAGGCAGCCTGTTCCAGTGCTCCATCACCCTCACTGTGAAGAAGTTCTTTCGCATGTTGTTGCGGAACTTCCTGTGCTCCATTTTGTGGCCACTTCCCCTTTCCTGTCCCAACAAACTACTGAAAAGTGGTTGGCCAAATCCCTCTGTCTCCCACACTTCAGGTATTTATAAACATTGATAAGATCCCCCCTTAGTCTCCTCTTCTCCAGGCTGAACAAACCCAGGTCTCTTAGCCTTTCCTCACAGGGAAGATGCTCCAGGCCCCGTATCATCTTTGTGGCCCTCTGCTGGATTTTTTCCAGGAGATCCCTGTCTTTTTTTGTACCGGGGAGCCCAGAACTGGACACAGTACTCCAGATGAGGCCTGACCAGGACAGAGTAGAGGGGGAGGATCACCTCCCTTGACCTGCTGGCCACACTCCTTTTAATGCATGCCAGGATCCCATTGGCCCTCTTGGCCACCAGGGCACACTGCTGGCTCATGGTCAACCTGTCATCCACCAGGTCCTTCTCCTCAGAGCTCCTCTCCAGCCTATACTGATATGTGCAGTTGTTCCTTTCCAGGTGCAGGACTCTATACCTACTCTTGTTAAACCTCATTTGGTTTCTTCCTGCCCATCTCTCCAGCCTGTCCAGGTCTCGCTGAATGGCAGCACAGCCTTCTGGCGTGTCAGCCACTCCTCCCAGTTTTGTGTCATCGCCGTACTTGCTGAGGGTGGACACTATTCCCTCATCAAGGTTGTCGATGAAGATCTTGAACAGGACCAGACCCAGCACTGACCCCTGCGGAATACCACTACTACAGGTCTCCATACCACCACTACAGGTCTCCAGCCGGACTCTGTGCTGCTGATTACCACCCTCTGAGCTCGATCAGTCAGCTAGTTCTCAACCCACCCTACTGTTCACTCCTCTATCCCACACTTTCTCAGCTTTGCTAGCAAGATGTCATGGGAGACAGGATCAAAAGCCTTGCTAAAGTCAAGGTAGATGACATCCACTGCTCTCCCCCCATCTACCCAGCTGGTGATGCCATGATAGAAGGCAATGAGGTTGGTTGAGCATGACTTCCCCTTGGTGAATCCATGCTGACTACTCCTCATAACCTTCTTCCCTTCCAAGTGCTTGGAGATGGCATCCAGAACAAGCTGTTCTAATACCTATCCAGGGACAGAGGTGAGACTGGCCTGTAGTTTCCCAGATCCTCCTTCTTGCCCTTCTTGAAGACCGGAGTGACATTGGCTATCCTCCAGTCTTCAGGCACCTCTCCTGTTCTCCAGGACCTTTCAAAGATGATAGAGAGCGGTTTGGCAAACACCTCTGCCAACTCCCTTAGCACACATGGATGCATCCCGTTGGGACCCATGGGTTTGTGTGTATTGATCACACTCAGACGCTCCCAAACCACTCCCTCATCAACCAGGGGGGGAGAAAATTAAATCTAATCTTATAAATATATACTGGAATATGACATTTGAAAAGCTTAATTTGAAAACCTTCCAGTATTGTGCCATGAAATTCTTCATGTAACCATTTTTCAGATCCCCTCTGTAGAGTTCTCACTCTAATACACAAAAGGTGAAATTATGCTGTCACTTATTAGTTTTAGACAGGAGTCAATCTTTAATTTGGTAGTGTAATCTGACAGTGCTGACAAAAACATTGGAAAAGGAATGATGTGGCTGTTAAGAGCTAGTGGAAAAGTATATACTTTGCAAACTTTTCTAAATGGCAACCCCATGCCCAAGTGACATACTGTAATCTGGAGTCTCTGGAACCTCTTCTGTTGATTACACATGACAGTATATCAGCCCCAGAAAGGTTCTAGATAGCCTTTTGTTATAAGTATGTTCTCACTAGGAATAAAGCTGAGAACATCAGACACATTTCCACCTGGGGCCAAAAAGTATTCCCTCCTTTATCCTAAAAGAAAACTACTGCATTAGTCCATTCTTACAGCGGTCCTTCATTTGCCATGGAGTCTTATTTTCAGACTTAATCTTATATACAGGTATTCTTCCATAAGGTCATACAGTTTTATCTAGATACATTTGAGTACACAATCTCTTCGTAAAGGTTACTATGACTCATTCAGGTCAATTAGGTCACTGTATGATTACCATCAGTGCTATACCATGAAAAATAACAAATATACAAAGACTGGTAAATTTCAGTTGATCTAATGAAGGATTAATCAACCCCAGTATCTTATAAAACAGAAAAGAATGATGAAATGTGGACTGCTAATTGTATAGCTACCATAATTTTATTTGTCCAATATCTTTGAAAAGTGTTCCTTCAAAGTAACATTTTACAGCCCTATCTTATTAATTTCTGCTAGGTTAGATCAGACAATGGAGAGGTGTAAACTTTATATGTATTAAATATAAGGGAAGATATTTCAAAGTCAGCCTTAAATTTACTAAGATTATTCCTCTTTTTTTTTTAAAAAAAAAAAAATAATAATTAATTAATTTATATCATTTCAGTCCATAAGAGTGAATAAGGAGTGAATAACTTATCCATACAAATAACAGTCCATATTAAAAAAAAAAAAAAAAATAACTACTCTTTTACTTACTATGGCATGAGATCCATGAACCTTTTATTTTAAAAGAGCTATATTCCAAGTGTGGAAATGATTTTTTTTTTTTGGAGTATTTTTTTTTTTTTTTACCTTGTTGAGGTAAAACCAGACAGGGTTTACCCTGTCTGGTAGTTAAGTCCCCACCCAGTTACTTGCTCTCTTGCTGACAGATGGGGGAAAGAACTGGAAAGGCAAACTGAGAAGAAAAAAAAAAACAAGCAATAAAAAGTTGTGGATTGAAATATCAAAATTAACAACTTTTAATAAGTGATGGGAAAATAAAAAGGCAACAAACAAACAAACAAACCAAAAAAAAGAAAAAAAAAAAAAAAGAGAAGTGATTGTAAAAGCAGATTGATGCCTAGCCAGTTCCTGAGCAGTGCCTACTCTGGAAAAACTCCTGCCCTGCTAATTTTATTGCTGAGCATGATGTTTTATGGTGCAGAACATTTCTTTGGTCAATTCAGGTCAGCTGTCCCAGCTGCCCTTCCAACTTCTTGATTACCTCCAGTCTACTCAGGGCAGCATGAGAAGGCCTTTATGCTGTGCAAGAATGCCCAATGATGGCTAAAACACTGCATCTTTATATCAAGAACATAGTATGAAGAAGAAGGATTTATTATTATTATTATTATTATAAAGGATAAGGTTTCTCTGTTATACTCATTTCATTTATTGATTTTTTTTTTTTTTTTTTAAAAAAAGAAAGATATGAAGTGAACAAAACCAAAGTCTTACCAAAAGCTCTCATAGAGAGAGCTTGATGACTAAATATGTTGGCTTAATCATGTGCCTAGAAATTTCTGGCTATATTTTATGCTGTTTCCTACTCAGAGTCTCTCAGGAGTATTAAATAGGTTTCCTTCACTCTTTTAGGAAGGAAAAGGATTTGAAATAGGTAACCTACTACAGTCTTTCCTCAAGTTTCATGGTGAAAGAGACTACAAAGAATCAATCACCATGGAGCAGCTATCGTCTGAAATCCTGTTACTATTTCCTCAATCTGAATGTATTTGCTGTCACAAACACTAACTTCTAAACAGTCTATGACTTGCTGGATTTTAAACTCCTACAGAGATCATTTTGTACTCAGAAAAGTGCACTGTTACAAAAATATTTTATTTGAAAGAAGATTTATATATTAAAGGTTATTTTATTGATTATATATAGATTCAGAGCACATTAAAAAAAGGTTTTCTGGCATGTCAAGTAGATTCAAAGATCAAATTTCATACAAAACCCTGTACATTCTCAATTGCAGAGTATACTAGCAGCATATAAACAGTCACTATAGTATGTGTGTGCAGCATGTGAAATGTAGGTGATATTCAAGAATATTATTCAACTATGCATTTCATAGCTTTACTGAAACACCCCTCTTGCCCTTTGCAATACTGTCACCTCTAAAATAGTGAAAAATGCTTGAACCATCTCATTCCTGATGCACTGGGATAGATATATTTTATGCCATCTGCTGGAAAGCTTTTGAACTCTCTGTGTTTTGTTGCTTTCTATATGGACTAACATAGCTGTCCATTGTTTGATATGCTGTGAAGATCATCTGACAAAATAATAAAACCTCAAATATTCCAGGAAGTTGTCATAACAGAGCATTTGAAAACAGGAAGATGAAAGCAGGTAACTATTTGGGGTCAGAGTAAATGTTAGCTTAGTATTCATAATATAAAGTTTCCTGATTCTCACAGTACTTTCAAAAACCAGAAAAATTATGACAATTTAAAAGCACCCTTTTATTTTTTGTTTGTGGGAAAACTAATCGCAACAACAGAAAGCAAGGAGTGTGACAGAGCATGTATATCAAGGTATATATGTGCTTTCTAAACGTAACAACAATTTTCTCAATAAAAATGGTCTGAGGTCACATAGCACAACTACATCAAGCTAAGCATTGGGTCATGGATAGCTGAAATCTAGGCTGCAATAGGGTTAGAGAAGGGCAGCAGTGTCAGTTGTTTAGGTAGAGTAACCGTGGACCAGCAATTCAGGTCTACTTCACACTCCAAAGACCCATAAGAAACTTTTTTTTTTTTTTTTTTTTTTTTTTTTTACTATGTCGCTACTGGTTGCTAGTTATGATAGATCTGTATAGTTAGATGTGGGTATACTTGTCTAAAAATGTTCCTGTGTATTACTGAAGTAATTTAGAAATTAATAATTTCAATAAAACGGCCAGTGATAATCATCCTGCACCCTTGTAATAAACAGCCATAATGTTATATCACCTTTTGGGTAGCTAACTTCACAAGTGAGTCAAGAATCTTAGTTTCCTCATTGAATAATTCATCTACTACAAGATTTAGTTTCAGACAACATGAAGCTATACATGAGAAGCAACTGTAAAACATTGATAAAATAATATATTGTATTGAATTAAAAAAAAAAAAAAGACAATAATAATAATAATAATAATAAAGAACTTTTAAGAGATTAAACACCTGGCAGTTACCTGCAAGATCTTCTAGCAGTGATCTTTAAATGAAGCAAAAGAGAAAAGAACATAAACCTGGATGCATTAGTTAATCACAGAAAAAACTGCGTGCCATAAAGAAGATTTAGATTGTTCTTAGCATCAGTTACAGGAAAGCAAAATAAATGTTCATCTGAATTATTGCCAAAAGAGATATTATTAATGAAAGGTCTTTAATAATAAAATCTTAGATGGAATGCTTATTGTAAGAAATTCTGATCTCTATATTCAAGAAAAAATTAGTTAAACTGAACTAGTGGAAGAAAAGGCCTGTAAAGAGAGCTTGTTTTGTGAGAGAAGACAAGGAGAGTTTAACATAATAATAGAAGCTTAGGGAAAATGTAATTTTCTAAATACCTGAGCATCTATTTAAAATAAAATAAAATTCTGTCACACTAGGAATAGCAAACTAATTAAGAATAACTGTAGATTAATGTGGGAATAAACACAGTTAGAAACAAGCATCAGAAAACTGAAGTTCCAGGCTATGCACAGCTTCCATTAAGCATTGAATCATTACAATTTTTCAGTAATTTGATGGAGATATACAGAATTATATAACATGATTATATGACTCAAAAAAAATTATTTTTATTGCTCGTCTGTGTAAACTCTTATTAATATACAACTATATGAAACAGAATTTATTGAATTTTTCAAATGAAATATTTTGATTTTCAAACCATATTCCCTACAAGGAATCTACAGAAAAACACTGGAATATATTTCCTCTTATAGTGCCTATTCCCTCCTTAACAAGACAGTGACGAAAAAGTTGAGCTGATAAATTCTGATTTACTTTGAACTGTCATGTCTTTGTCAGGAACATATTGGCTATTTAGAACATATAAAGAATGCTGAAGCACATCTGAGTCATAAATAATAATTCATAAATTAGTTATTGTAAAAATAAAAGTATCAGAATAAATGAAAATAATATAATGTGAAATGAAACAGCATCTTTTTATATTATGAAAGCTCATTTAATAACAACAATTTAAAAATGTATCCCAAAGGTAAATAAAAGTTAATTTTAAAAACTCAAACCCTATACAACTTGCTAAAGGATAACGTTTCTGCCTCAGACTAAAAAAAATATGTGGAAGCAGTAAACAAAATATATGGACTAGTAATTGTATCATTAACCAATTGTTGTGGTTTAACCCAGCCGGCAGCTAAACACCACACAGCCGTTCGCTCACCCTTCCCCCTCCCTCTCTGGGATGGGGGAGAGAAACAGGAAAGTGAAGCCTGTGGGTTGAGATAGAGACAGTTTATTAAGACAGGGAAATAATAATAATAATAATAATAATAGCGTGTACGAAACAAGTGATGCACAATGCAATTGCTCACCACCCGCTGACCGATGCCCAGCCTATGCCCGAGCAGCCAGTTCCCCCCACCCCAGATAGCCACCCCTATATATTGTTCAGCATGACATCAGATGGTATAGAATACCCCTTTGGCCAGTTGGGGTCAGCTGTCCTGGGTCTGTCCCCTCCCAGCTCCTGCTGCACCCCCAGCCTGCCCGCTGGCAGGACAGAGTGAGAAGCTGAAAAGACCTTGGCTTAGTGTAAGCATTGCTCTGCAGCAATTAAAACATCAGCATGTTATCAGCACTCTTCTCATCCTAATCCAAAACATAGCACCCTACCAGCTACTAGGAGGAAAATTAACTCTGTCCTAACTGAAACCAGGACACCAATATACCTATGTTCAGTATTAAGCTTTAAAAATATGATTTTAATCGGGTAAAAGGCCAAAGAAAAGAAAATAGAGAAAATAATTTACCTTAAACAGTGCTTATAGAAATTATTCTTTTCTCTTGACTAACACATAAATGAGAGAAGAAAATTGGAAAAAGTATATTAATTTAACAAATATTGATTATTTTATATTAGGTATTTCAAGGTGAATCACATTATCACAAAATCATCTAGGTTGGAAGAGACCTCCAAGATCACCGAGTTCAACCTCTGACCTAACACTAACAAGTCCTCCACTAAACCATATCACTTAGTTCTACATCTAAACGTCTTAGTTTACGTCTCATTATGATGTATTTGTTTCTTTGCAGCCTACCAGCTCTATGCACACTGATCAGTGACATTTCTAGGGTTATCAGCAAGCATTTTTCACAGTAAAAAGGAAGTTTGAATTTCAAAAGACATCTTTTATTGGAATTACACCTAAAATTACCAAATATAAATCTGGAAAATTAGGACCAACAAGACTGTGCAACATCTCCTCTTCTACTAAGATGCAGAAGGTACTCAAGCTGGATCTGGGCACAGGTGTTAAGAGGGAAAAAAAAAAAAAAAAAAAAAAAAAAGCCAAAAGACTTAGAATTTAGCAATAGCATACTCTAAAATAAGGCATACTGTAGAAAAGGGGGTGGGGCAGAATTAGGTGATTAGATGGCAAGGGGGGTGGTGTTAGATTATCTTTAAGGTCTTTTCCAACCCAATGCATTCTAAAACAACAACAACGAAACTGTTCACTTTGGTCACCAACCTTCACCAACCTGGAGGTTAACTATAAGCAAAAGGATTTCTCAGGACTATCCAAATCCTTAGTTTCAACTGGAGATATCAACAGAATGCTTAGATCATGCAAAACCATCATACTATTATTTTAGTAGAAGATGAGACCAAAACTATGGCTTGGATTTCAGTGTTTCTTCATTCCTTACTCAATATTCTTCTGTTATATTAACAAGAATTTTATTCCCATGCTGTTTTGTTTGTTCTGCTTGGAATCAAATAAAGTCCTGATCTTCATTGCCTTTTCCATGAATGAGTATAAAATGCTTAATACTGTTTTGTCACCAGATATAATTTTGCTCATTTATTTCATACACCGTAGAGTTAAAATATTAACATGGATCATAATTAAAAATAAGGTAATAAATATTAGTACCAGCTCAGAGGGCATACCTGTTATCAGGGACTGGAAGAAGATGGGAATGGAGACTGCTAATAATAATAAAACCTATAATAGTTTCTGCTAAAATCTCAGTTTAAACTTGGCTTTTCTCAGGCTGAGCAACAAAATCTAAAATAAATCAAAATATTAGCTTTCAGTAGTCTTATTTTTCTGTATTTTGAAGATGAGGATAAGTAAAATTCAAACCCTCCAAAAGAGTAATATAGTTATACAAAGAGAAAACCAATTCACCAGTGACCTAGATTTTATTTAAGTCATGGAAAATCAGGTGATATTGAAAAGATTTGCATTCTATGCAAGGCTGATTATGAATTGATAGGAAACATGCATACAGTAGCAGGTAATCTACTTTTTTTTAAAAAAAAATATATATATTATTTTTTTTTCAACATTTTCACCTGATTTTGCCATTGTATTAACAGAGTAATCAGTCACTGACTTCCAGCACAATATCTGAATGCAAATTAAAGTGGTCAGAAGGGCAGTATCCAATTTGCTTTTAAAGGCCACACTATTAAGTCCGTACCTCAGAGCAGGGATTTGTTTCAATAAGAAATTAGTTTGGGGAATAAAAAGACAAAATTAAATGTTCCCTTTAAAAACAGTGTTATTTCTTTTGCTTGTAGTTACTAATATTACTTGATGCTACTTTTTCTTTTTTTTTTTTTTTTTTTTTTTAGGGGAAATGTGTGGGAAGTGTTGGTTGCCTTTATTTCAGAATGGTTTACAGAATTATTTATCTTATTTTCTGTTCTGTATATTCTTGTACTTAATGTAGGTTCTTTGACATGCTAGTTTCATATAGTTTTCAGAGTATAAAAGATGTATGATATCACTAATAGCATGACTACATGAAAACACTGATACCAAAACCCATAGCAGAATTGTTCAAGCTGTTAAGACATAAACATGTGATCTACTATGTCATGGTAAACTGAAGATAAATCTGAAAGGTTTAGAGGTTATAAAAATCCATTGATTTGACATTCTGAGAGTCCTTGTATCCACACTTGACTTATACCATTTTATTCCCTGATAAAAGGTAAGAAAACAGCTGCACACATTATCTCTTTAAGAGAACAGAACTGAACTGGTGTCCAAAAAAGAACTGTAGGCACTGAGATGTTCTGTGTTCTGGTACTCTAGTTTAGGCATAGAATTTACAAAAATAAAATACATTTTCTCTATGCTTTCCCTACTGACTTTGCTTAGGAAAATCTGGCTTCACAGTAGTCAGCATAACAGAATTTGTTAAAATAATATTTAAAGAAAAGGTTGTTTCTGAAATTCTGCTTTCAAAACAAACTTAGGTATTCCAGATTTCTCTTGTTGTTGCCTTGTCTTCACCAAAAAGAGTAGATCTTCATTACAGTGTATTGGAGCAGGAGCACACATATAGTTCACTAAAGGTGAAAGAGAGTAGGAAATCCCTTTACCTGCTGTTTGTCTTCTGAGAAGTCAAAAGAAAGGTTCTGAATGTCAGTTTTGCTGACAGCATGCAGTTGAACTGTGACAGTTTAAGCCGTCATATGAGGTAGGACTAAACGGAAATACTTTTCTGATGCTTCAACATTCTATGTGTGAGCTACTACTGAAATCGATTTTGTTTAAAGATGCACTGGAACAGTATAGGATCTTTCACACTGTTGCTTACAAACTCTGAGAGGGCAGGCTCTAATTAATAGATGAAGACAATAAAGGAATTACTTCTTAACATCTCCCTGCTGCACTGCTTCACCTTTGCTAAGGAATAATGTGATCAAAGGTGAAAAGTTCTGGTAAAGACAGAACATGAATAAATGTTTTCCAGGCCAACAGAAACAAATGATTAATATAGATGAGTCACATGCATGACACCAAGAGTGACAGAATAGCTGCCCTACCAGACCTGAATCTAGGGTGAGGGAAAAGGGAGAAGACCTCCATGATAGAAACAAGGTTGTTCTTTCTGCAGAAAGAATAGAGGTGGAAACTTAACACAATCAAATTTGGAGTTCAGTAGTAACCATACCAAAATGCAGATAAAGACTTTGAAAGATTTAATTCTAATATTTTCTTGCAAGTTAACAGAGCTCATGTGAACCTGATTGCAGGATAACTCTGAACATAATGATAATCTGTTTGAGATGAAGGTTTCATGATAGGTAAACATAGAATAGTGAGAAAAAAAAAAAAAAAAAAAAAAAGTACTATTTTTATGTGCAGATAGGCTTTGAGCTGTGAAACAGACAAGACATAACAGTTGATATAAGGCCAGTGTATTTGTTCAATGCCCTCACTGGCCACTGGACAATCTGGCTTTCACCCTTATTTGAAGACACCCACTAGAAGAATACAGGCCCTGGAATATTCAGAGATTTTAAAATATTATTATTATTTATTTTTATAATATTTTATATACTAGATATATTAAATTTTATATATTAATTTATGTATAGTATTATATATTTCTATGTTTTACATATTAGAAATATTAAATTGTATATATTTTTCTCATATTTTCAAATATTCATTTTGCATTTACCAAGTGAACCATGTTCATGAGACTGAAGCCTCATTGAAATTTGGTACTTGTCCTTGATTTTTTTGTTGTTGTTGTGTTTTGTTATTTTTTTCATATAATGATGAAACACACATCACTGTATAATTTAAACATACAGTAGAAAGCTCTAAATGAATTTGGTACATTTTCCATAAATCACTTGAGACACATGAGAAGTTAATTTGGTCTTGAAGCTTAATGCATGAAAAAGGGATGCCAAATCTAAGTAAGATATATGTCTCAAAGGAAGCAATTAGACAAAGCATAGTGTTCTTGAAATCCTATAGGGGATCCCTATATGCATCCTTATCTGAGTCCATGCTGACTGCCAATGACTCTAACACACAGCTCTCTTTTTTTGGGGGGGGGAGGGAATAATAATAATAATAATAATAAGCTTGCTATTTCTTGGTATCTTGCTCCAGCAATACATTTTACTAAGAATCTTATTTTTTCCCCTTGAATGGTATACAACTTTTCACTGTGTTCTTTACTAATTTTTGAATGTTCAATACTGTACCTTGAATAAAATATACTTTAAAACAGTACAGAAAAAAAAAAAAAAGAAAGAAAAAAAAAGCATAGAAATTTCAGTTATGTAAACATAGCACACACATAGTGAAAATATTTATAAATAAACTGAAGGAAAAATATTTTCCTACCATTTGTAACTTTGGAATTTATCCTAAATATACTCCTAATATTGAGATCTTTCTAGGTTCTTTGTTAGAATGGAAACAGAAGAATTTAAAAAGTCAAGTCTATTTTAAAAAATCATTAAGCCTTCCTCATTGATAATAATTTCAAAGAATGAAGTACAAACGATGAAAAAAAAGAAAAGCACAACAATCCCCATTTTGTATTCACATGTTTATTCATACTCAGGAAAGTTAAATGAAAAATTAGGTGTTGACAGTATTGACAGCGACAGGAACAGAAGGAACAGCACATTAACACATGGCTCTGTGGCTGGCATCATCACCAAAATTTCACGTTCTTTGGCAACAGGAAGCCTTACATGGCATCAGGCTTGCTGGCATCAGATGGGATTCATGTTTCCCAAAGGAAGAAGAGGGTCCTTGGTCATGAGCTGGCGGGGCTCATTGATCGGGCTTTAAACTAGATTCCATGGGGCGGGGGATATCATCAGGGATGCTAGCAATAAGGTATGGGATGACATGCCATCCCACTCATGCCAGCAGAACACCTAAGCCAGAAAAGGATGCTCAGAGCCTAGAGAGGGAACAGAGCTTAACATAGGAGAGCTACCGTAGGCCCACATGGATGAGTTACGGTTGCCCCATCCAGAAAGGCAGACGCATTGGGAACCCAACTCAAATGCCTCTATGTAAATGTACACAGCGTGGGGAATAAAACAAGGGGAACTGGAGGTGTGCGTGCAGTTGCAGGGCTATGATCTCATTGCAATTACTGAAACATGGTGAGACAGCTCTCATGACTGGAATGTGGCCATGGATGGCTTTGTGCTTTTTAGGAAGGACAGGCCAGAAAGGCGAGAAGGCGAGGTGGTGAAGTTGCTCTTTATGTGAATGAGCAACTGGAATCTATGCATGGGGGGAGGAGGGGGGGGTGGGACACAACACCACACCAAGTGAGTTGAGATCCTGTGGGTGAGGATTAAAGGGTAGGCCAACAAGGGTGACATTGTGGTAGGTGTTTACTACAGGCCACTGCATCAGGAAGAGGAAGTGGATGAGGCCTTCGGGCAACTGGAAGTTGCCTCACACTCACAGGCCCTGGTTCTTATGGGGGACTAACCGCCCTGATATTTGATGGGAAGACAACACGGCTCAGAACAAACAGTCCAGGCGGTTACTGTAGAACATTGTGAATAACTTCTTGATGCAGGAGGTAGGTGAACCAACAAGGAGAGGGGTGCTGCTGGACCTGGTACTAACAAACAAATGGTCTAGTTGGAAAACTGAAGGTTGAGGGCAGTCTCAGCTGCAGTGATCACAAGATGTTGGAGTTCATGATCCTGCGAGGAGAAAGCAGGACAAAAAGTAAGACCACAGCCCTGGATTTCAAGAGAGCTCACTTTGGCCTCTTCAGGGACCTAATTGGAGGAATCCCCTGGTCAAGGCCCTAGAGGGAAAGGGGGTCCAAGAAGTTGACTAATATTCAAGCACCAATTCCTCCAAGCTCAGGATCAGTGCATCCCTATGAGAAAGAAGTTGAGCAAGGCGGTAAGGAGACCTGTGTGGATGGGCAAGGAGCTCTTGGGAAAAGTCATATGAGAAATGCAGAATGGAGTTCATGGAGTCAACATCTTGCCTGAACTGGGTCTATCACCACTCTTACAAGAGATTCCTTACAGAGTATCAGAAAGACAAAGGTAGGAGTGATTTAATTTGTCCATATGTGCATACAGATTACATACACACAAAATATATTTAAAATGTACAGATTTTTGTTGTGTTTATGTGTTTCATTGAAGATTTCATCTAAAGATTTATAAGAGCTTTAAAAAGTGCTATTTGGATATCAACCTACCAGTGGCAGGAATAATGGGATTATCATTCAAGTACTCCTGATACCCTCTAACAGTTTAGGTTCAGATTTTGAAACTTTTTTTTTATTATCTTTTAGAATAAACAAGCAAAGCTAAATTATTTATGATGTCCATTCACTGTAATTGAAATGAACATGAACTGTTTCCATTGATGATTGCTGGTGGAAATCCAATATTTTGAGGGAGTTTTTCAAATGTAACTTAAATGTTTACCAATTTTGAAAGCCCATGAGAGGTACAATTTTTTTTAATAAAAATTTAGACAGTGATCTAAAAATGCATTTTAAATGGGTAATTTTTATATTAAATGTCATTAAAATAATGTAAAAAGAACTAATGAGATGCATAATTATCTTTATGAATTACATGCAAGTTTGGCCCAAAGTTTTAATTTTCATTCATATTTTAAGCTGGAAATCAGGAGAGCCTAATAATCTCTATTCTTGTCCATTTTCTCTCTTTCATCATGTGCATTTGTTTGCATAATATAGAAGAGCAGCAGGGCAGAGTAATTATGGCAATCAGTCTCTGAACACATTAATCTGCTCTAAACTGCAGGGAGTAAATGGAGCAGAAAGAAATCCAGTAGAGAAATATTTCTTTTGTTTGTGGCAAATTTCATACCAAGTTTAAATCATACAAGGGCAACTTGCAATTTATTTCATGGCTGCCTAGATATCAGCAATTAAAATACCTGGTGAAAATGTTTGTTTTGAAGAGGCTTATAAAGCATTTGGTTTATTTTAGCTAATGAACATGCTATTGTAAACGATAACAAAAACTCTTTGCTTACTTTTGTGGATAATAATTGTTAATCACCATAGTCTTCCAATAGACTGTAACTATTGTGTTTCAATAGCAAATAAGTTAAAGTAATTGATTTTTTTCTCCTTTCATTTTATTTAAGTTTTAATTTTGATTCTTACTCTCTTTTACTCTGGGTGCTCTCCATTTAAAAATAATAATAAAAAAAAAAAACAGAAATCGTTAAGAGAAAAGCTAAATAAATTTTGGAAAACAAGCAATAAAAAAATCCTGTGTAGAGATAAAAAAATGTATCACGGTCAGATCCAGCTGATGGAATTTCACTGAAATAGCAGTGAAAAACAGTATTTTTGTTGCTTTAACTTTCTTTTTTTAAATATATTTTTTATTTTTTTGTAATTTGAGAATTTTCATTATAGCTATAAAAAAGAGACCACAGAAGGAAGAAAAATGTTTTATATCAAAATTACAGGTATAAAAATACCATTAAATTTTTCAATCCAGGTCAAACCCAATGACTTTTCAGTCTCCCTAATTCACTTTTTCAACAACAAACGGTAAAATTTTATGCAATGTTAAGCCACCTGCACTCTTAAAATATCTTCCCTGCCTTTTGACTTGCAGGGAAACTGTTGTCCCTTTACTGTGCTTAATATGGAAACATTTTGTTTTGTTCATAGAAAAAAAAAAAAAAAAGGCAGCATATTGTCTTAAGCTATTCAAGTCATAACCCAATTGGTTTAGGTGAGTCAGTGTTGATATGAGCAAGGAGGCAAAAAAGACATACTGTGGGCTTAACTTGGGAGAGATCCCCCTCAGAGAAAACAAAACAAAACAAAACAAAACAACAAAAACAATCAAACAAAACCCACCCACATCCTTAAATCTAAATAATCATCTTTCTTACTTTATTGGATTTTGAATGTGCCTTTGGGGGGGCGGGGGTTGGGAATAATCTGATAGTGCTCACACTGAGCTAGTTATACATACAGTGCATGTACAGAATTATATGATGTCTAATAAAAGGTTTATAATAAGTGGCTTAAAGGACACTGAGAGCTGCATATCCTCTCCTAACAAATCAGAATTTTCATGCTTACTTAAAATAGTTTATTAGTTTTTTTTTTTTTTTGTAGTTGTTTTTTTTCCTTAGTGTTAAGAACTTATATAAAGTACTATATGGTTTTCATTGTTTTGAAACAATCACCTGATTTCACCTATTCCTCCCAAAGTAAATTGAAACAAACAGAATAGGCAATATGCTAACAAAGGAAGACTCTGTCACACTAAACTGGTATGTCACTTTGATAAAAGAGCTGATTTCATAAACAAATGAACAGTAATAACCCCATCTACCCTTTACTAAAACATTTGATTCAGTACTGAATTTTAGACTAGAAAGCATGAGGATTAGTGTAAGAGTGATAATGTATAAAGGGTATTAGGGAAGAAAAAAGGGAAAGGTAAGGCTGAAAAGAGGTTGCTAGAAGAATTTCTCAAAAAAATACAAGCCTTCAAAATGCTTTTAAACACTTTTAATGAGGATGACACTGAAAAATAACATAATGTTACCACATTTGCCGTTGTCAGAAATTTAAAGGAAAATTTATCACTGGAGAATGATACTAGAATATGGAAAGGGGAAAGTTGTATAACTGGATGGAGAAATGATGATATAAATTAGAATTCTTTTAACAACAGAAAAAGCAAACTAATAAATAATATGCTGCTAAACAGATGAATTCTTAATTTAGAAAGAAGAGAAAGTTGTAAGTATATTAATTAATTTTAGAATAACTTTGTATAACCAATGTAATTTATCTGCAACTGAGAAAAAAAATGAAACTATGACGTATCTGGCATACTACTTCCAGTAGTGAATAACAGGGCATTAATCATCTGTAATATTTTATTACCTACATTACTTATCCAAATACTATTGTACTAAAAGAAGCACCAGAATTTTAACCCAAATCACACTCCATAGAATCATTATAGTGGTTCAGTAAAGTACAGAATGAGGGGATGAGGAAAGTTCCCTAGGCAAGCAGAACTGTGTTATTACTGACTTTATAAGACAGGAATAATTTGGTTATGATTAAAAACATTGTTGGACTCAACAGAAGCTGTTGGACTCAAAACCCTGCGGGCCTCCATGATATAAACTCATGGATATCACTGACTGTGTCATCAACGTTTGCTAACGTTTGCTGTTGTTTTCCTGTTGTATTTATCATATTTATATCGTATCGTTTGCTATGTATTTGCAACGTTTGCTATCTCAGTCAAGAGCTACATTCAGGGACAGTATGGTAAAATGGTTGGATTACCAAATTGTTGTTAATGGAAAAAATCATCCAAAGGCACTAAGAGGACAATATCAACAATGGTAACTGTTTAGCATACAGGTCAACAATAAAAGACAGACAGACAGTAAAAAGGGAAATCTTAAACAAAAGTTAAATCTTACACAAGCTGTATAACAATGTTTATCTGTTAGTCTGAAACAGTCTATGGCCTTAAGATCTAGAATGCTGCATCATCTTCTACTAAAAGTGACAATAGGATGTTAACTGAACAAAAATAATTGGATCTCAAGCACGAACTTTTCAAGAGTGCATTAAACCATCTGTTTGCCATTTCTGAAGAAGTATTAAATAAAAATCTATGTTTCCCACGTACAGGAGCTGGTAGAAACAACTAGATGTACTTGAGTGCTTTACATCTCCTGCATGAATGTTTTGGGAAATGGCATCAAAGTCTTAAAACATACTTGCTGAAATAGTGATAGATGCATGTGCTATGAAAACTGACCTTTCACTGTTTACCAGAGAGGTACCTTAATACTCTCATTAATGGCATACTGGAATAGAATGTTATAACTATAAATATTTATCTTATAGAATTAAAATAGTAAAAATAATAAACGATTGTTGACTCTTATTTGTTTAATATATACTTTTTTTTTTTTTTTCCCCTTCTGTGTGTCTCTTTATGTGCTTATTTTAAGAAATAAGATCACTCAAGAAACTGTACAAAACTGTATGGCTCTATGGCTATGAGGATACCAACACCTGCACTATTTGCAGTTCAGTAGTAAGTTTTGAGAATCAGTCTGCAGCCAGGTCCTGCACTTTGGTCACAACAACCCCATGCAATGCTATGGGCTTGGAGCAGAGTGGCTGGCAAGCTGTGCAGAGGAAAAGGATCTGGGGGTGCTGATTGATGCTTGCCTGAACACGAGCCAGCAGTGTGCCCAGGTGGCCAAGAAGGCCAGTGGCATCCTGGCTTGTATCAGGAATAGTGTAGCCAGCAGGACCAGGGAGGTGATAGTCTCCTTGTACTCTGCTCTGGTGAGGCCACACCTTGAGGACTGTGTTCAGCTTTGGGATCCTCACTACAATAAGGACATTGAGGCCCTGGAGCGTGTTCAGAGAAGGGCTATGAAGCTGGTGAAGGTCCTGGAACACCAGTCCTGTGAGGAGTGGTTGAGGGAACTGGGGTTGTTTAGTCTGGAGAAATGGAGGCTCAGTAATAAGAGACCTTATTGCTCTCTACAACTACCTGAAAGGAAGTTGTCGGGAGCTGGGGATCAGCCTCTTCTCGCAAAAAACTAGTGATAGGACAAGGGGGAATGGCCTCAAGTTGCACCAGGGCAGGTTCAGGTTGGAAATTAGGAGACGTTTCTCCTCAGCAAGAGCAGTCAGGCATTGGAAGGGATTTCCTAGGTGGAGTCCCTGGGGATGTTTAAAAGAAGGTTGGAAGTGGTGCTTAGGGACATGGTTTAGTGGGTGATATTGGTGGTGGGGTGATTGTTGGGCCAGGTGATCTTGGGGTTCTTTTCCAACCTTAATGATTCTATGAAGTGCATGAAGTTTAAAATTAGGACATTTACTAGTAGAAGTAGCACACTGAAGTCTGTCTCTTTTTGGGAAATGCAACATAACTCATTGCAATAGCTTGCTATTCTCATCCCTTCTGGATCTGTACTATCAAATTGGAGGACAGATTTGATAGATTTATTTTTCCTGGAGAAAAAAAAAATAGTAAGATGGACCAGTGTAAAGATGGAATAAAATTGAAATTGGAAAAGAAACATCAGTATCAATTAGCAATTGAAGAAAGTGAAGGGAGCTCTGCTTTAGAAAGGAAAAAATAAAAGGATCTCATATTAGAGAAGAGTGGCTGTTGAGAAAACGAGGGATATGAAAGTTGAGTTTACAAGTAGAAGTTTTCAGGAACTGCAGATACAGCTGTACTTTGTAAAGCTTTGAATGCTTTCTATTCACATTTTGAAGAATGGGGATATTGTCTGTCACAGGCAAATGAAACCTGGCTTTCAATACAAATGTCCACTGGAAAGCTTACATACTGCTTGGGGCAGAATTATATTTTCCATCTTATTTTCCAAAAGAACAGATAAGAAAACGTATTTCAACTACAGAGCAAAAAACAAAGGTTTCTACTGCTTTGTGCTTTCTGTCATAAGAAACTGTCCACAGCAGCAATACTTCAAGCTGAGATGTGCTGTTTTTTTTTTTTTTTTTTTTTTTTTCTGGTATTCTTCTGTAGCTTTTCCTCATATATAAAAATGCACTTAAGCACCTAATTCCTTTTGATTTTTAATCCCTAGTTGTGAGTAGTAAGACTAGTTTGTTGTAGCTGACATTATTTATTTATGTGTGATGGAATAGGAATCAGTTTTAGAGAAAAAATGGCATAACAAAATCTTACAAAGAGATGAGAAACATTACTAAGCTTGGTTTCAGACCAAGTTTCTGCTGTTTATTTTGGTTTTCCACCATTCAAATGTTTAAGAGTTTGAGGATTAAAGACGAAAGACATTTTTAAGCATAATTATTTTTAATGTCTGCTACAAGCATTTAAGTTCTTAAGGAACTACCACGATAACATAGAATTATAAAACTGTTTCAGATACTGGCCTACGGACTTGTGGGCAGTTTCTAATTTCACTTTGTCTGGGTGTGCAGCCCTACCAGGAGGCAACATCTCAAAACCACTGTGCATAAGAAATCTGAGAATAAACCTTGTTTGCCTTCATTAAAGGAATTTTCTGCTTTAAAGTGATCGTAAAATATCTATGACACTAGGTCCAGTCATACATAATATATATAAATAATATTGCTTAACATGGGGACCACATATCACCTTTGAGGAATTACCTACTACCGTTAATTTGTTTCTTATTAGGGAATTAATGGCTTAGCATTCCTCTTCATGAGTTTTAATAAATTCAATTCAGTGTGCCGAATTGTTTCCTTGGAGTATACTGGCCAGAGGTGAGATCAATGAATGAGGAATGACTGGAGAGATGTGTGATACAGCCTATTTATAAGAACAGGAGTCAATGAATTAATACTACTACAGAATGCCTTAGGTCTACCTCACTAAGTACTCCTTTAATGGGAAATAGTCATGTATATCCCCTAAAATATACCAGTCTTGATGGAGGAGTGCAGTAATGTAAGAAATGATAATTAATTTTGAGATAATGATATGACTTGTGGAGACTAATCATCTTCATACAGTTAGCTGTCTACCACCATGTCCCTATATGCCTTATAACATTTTTTTTTCTATTAACTAATTATTTCTTGTCTATGCATTATTTCTTGAAGGCACTGTGTGCACATGGTATGCTTTTATGCTTTTTAGGTATGTTTTACTTCATTATGGCTATCACGATAACCAGTCATGGGTCTCATGTAAATTCACATAGCACTTAAAAATAAAGCAGAAGTCACTGTTCTAGCTTTAGTCCAACTCATTGAATTGCTGAATCTTAGATATAAAATTTATTAGAGGACAGATCCCATTCTTGGCCAGGAATCGCAAAGGCTCAATGCCAGCTCATTATTCCTATCATTCAATCATAAAACTGATATGTGTTATTAATATGCTATTCACAGATACTGAATGCTAGAAATAATCCTGGTGTTAAATCAGACTTCTTGCATTATTCATGATGTCCTCTGTAATATTATTTTTGTGACTCAGAAAGAAACAAGCAGTATTGCTATCTTGGGAAATAAGTCACATGCAACAGTATTTGTCTTTTAGGGCCATCTGATGAGATTTCTAAGCTCTGATATAATTTAAGGAAAAAGATCTATGCTACTGCAATGTTGAGACTAAATTTTATGTGAAGAAACTAATTAAAATTAGGAAAAAAAAAAGTAAAAAAAAAAAAAGTAGAGTATTTCCTTAAGATCTCCTTTTTAAGGCCCTTGATCCTTAAAGAAACATATACCAAGCTATGCCACGAAGAAAAAAAATTGCAGGATATATTGCACAGATTTGAAAGATGCAAAATAGCATCTGACTAGGTGTGATGAGTCAGTTGGTTAGTGTAATTAAAAATTTGCAGTCAACAACATTGGAGCAACATGACTAGCATGAAATCTAATCTTTGACTCCTCTGTCCATCCACAATTAATTTCTGCTTAAATCTGCACTGTTACTTTTATAGGATGGGGGTGGGGAGGGAATAAGGCTTGTTAGAGGTGTGCCAGGTAGAACAATGTCAGGGCCAGGGGAGCAGGCAAAGGCCCAGGTGAAGTGCATCTACACTAATGTGCGCAGCATGGGCAACAAACAGGAGGAGCTGGAAGCCATCGTGCAGCAGGCAGGCTATGACTTGGTTGCCATCACTGAAACATGATAGGACCATTCCTATGACTGGAGTGCTGCAATGACTTACTATAGGCTCTTCAGAAGGGACAGGCAGCACAGAAGGGGTGGTGGTGTGGCTCTCTATATTAAAGAGTCTTTTGATGTTGTGGAACTTGAGGCTAAGACTGCGAATGATAAAGGTTGAGTCCCTATGGGTTAGGATCAGTGGGAAGGCCAACAAGGCAGGCATCCTGGTAGGGGTCTGTTACAAACCGCCAAACCAGGATGAGGAGACAGATGAGGAATTCTACAGGCAGCTGGCAAAAGTTGCAAAATCATCGGCTCTTGTCCTCGTGGGGGACTTCAACTTCCCAGACATACCCTGGAAATGCAATACAGCTCAAAGGAAGCAGACTAGGGGGTTTCTGGAGAGTGTGGAAGATAGTTTCCTTCCTCACTCAGAAGGATTATAAGGATGTTGTTAGGATGTGTAGGAACAAAATTAGAAAGGCCAAAGCTCACCTGGAGCTCAATCTGGCTACTGCTGTTAAAGACAACAGAAAATGTTTTTATAAATACATTAACATGAAAAGGAAGACTAAGGAGAATCTCCATCCTTTACTGGATGTGGGGGGAAACTTAGTGACGAGAGATGATGAAAAGGCTGAGGTGCTTAATACTTTCTTTGCCTCAGTCTTTACCAGCAAGACTATTTGTTATCTGGATACCCAGTAACCTGAGCAGGTAGAAGGGGATGGGGAGCAGGATGTGGCCCTCACAATCCACGAGGAAATGGTTGGTGACCTGCTACACACTTGGATGTATGCAAGTCTGTGGGGCTGGATGGGATCCACCCGAGGGTACTGAGAGAACTGGCGGAAGAGCTGGCCAAGCCGCTTTCCATCATTTATCAGCAGTCCTAGCTACTGGGGGAGGTCCCAGTTGACTGTCGGCTAGCAAATGTGACACCCATCTACAGAAGGTCTGGAAGGTTGACCTGGGAAACTATAGGACTATTGGTTTGACCTCAGTGCCAGGGAAGCTCATGGAGCAGATTACCTTGAGTGTAATCACTCAGCACTTGCAGGGCAACCAGGCGATCAGGCCCAGTCAGCATGGGTTTATGAAAGGCAGGTCCTGCTTGACGAACCTGATCTCCTTCTATGACAAAGTGACACGCTGGGTAGACGAGGGGAAGGCTGTGGATGTGGTCTACCTTGACTTCAGTAAGGCTTTTGACAATGCTTCCCACCACATTCTCCTCAATAAACTGGCTGCTCTTGGCTTGGACTGGCATACGCTTTGTTGGGTTAAGAGCTGGCTGGATGGCTGGGCCCAGAGAGTTGTGGTGAATGGAGTCAAATCCAGTTGAAGGCCGGTCACTAGTGGAGTCCCCCAGGGCTCGGTACTGGGGCCAGTCCTCTTTAACATCTTTATAAATGATCTGGATGAGGGGATCAAGTGCACCCTCAGTAAGTTTGCAGATGACACCAAGTTAGGTGCATGTGTCAATCTGCTCAAGGGTAGGAAGGCTCTGCAGGGGGATCTGGATAGGCTGGACCAATGGGCTGAGGCCAACTGTATGAAGTTCAACAAGGCCAAGTGCAGGGTCCTCCACCTGGGGCACAACAACCCCAAGCAGCACTACAGGCTGGGAGATGTGTGGTTAGAAAGCTGCCTGGCAGAGAAGGACCTGGGAGTATTGATAGTCAGCTGAACATGAGCCAGCAGTGTGCTCAGGCAGCCAAGAAGGCCAACAGCACCCTGGCTTGTATAAGAAACAGTGTGGCCAGCAGGGTTAGGGAGGTGATTTTCCCCCTGTACTCGGCTCTGTTGAGGCCGCACCTTGAGTAGAGTGTTCAGTTTTGGGTCCCTCACTACAAGAAGGACATCAAGGTGCTTGAGCGAGTCCAGAGAAGGGCAACAAAGCTGGTGCAGGGTCTGGAGAACAAGTCTTAAAAAGAGTGGATGAGGGAGCTGGGATTGTTCAGAGAAGGCTCAGGGGTGACCTTACCGCACTCTACAGGTATCTTAAAGGAGGCTGTAGCGAGGTGGAGATTGGTCTATACTCCCACGCGCCTGGTGACAGAACGAGGGAGAATGGGCTAAAGTTGCGCCAGGGGAGGTTGAGGTTGGATATTACGAAGAACTTCTTTACCAAAAGGGTTGTTAGGCATTGGAATAGGCTGCCCAGGGAAGTGGTTGAGTCACCATCCCTGGAGGTCTTTAAAAGACGTTTAGATGTAGAGCTTAGTGATACGGTTTAGTGGAGGACTTGTTAGTGTTAGGTCAGAGGTCGGACTAGGTGATCTTGGAGGTCTCTTCCAACCTAGATGATTCTGTAGATGTCCCGTAACTTGAGCATTATCTTATGCAAGAACGCATTTCTAATGCGCTAAATATGAAAACTCATTAGCTTTCTCAGTGAGACTGAAAATAGAGTATTTAAGACCTGTATTATTAGTAGCAGTATTTTTGGCCAAGAAAAGTATGATTATTTAGTTTACCTTGCTGTTACTGCAATCAAAATCAGACTTATTGCATATATACATTACTGTTTGGATATGCATAGGAAGGTTAGGTTTTAGAGTCTAATTATTTTTAAATCAAAGCATCAAGGAAATTTCATCATGGAAAGTATTTTTTATTTGAGTCTCTTTTCCTCCAGAAAGACTGTATTCATTAAGCAGAAAAAATTAATAACTGAAAGGCATTGGTGCAGAAAAGTGAAAAAAGGGCTTCTTGAAAGTAGCTTTCATGCTGTGAACAAGTTCTCTGTTTCAATTTCTTTTCCTTCCCTCCCTCCCATTTTCAAATCATTGGGAGGATAAGGTTATTTGTGGTGTTATCAAACCTTTCTTGCCATACTGACTGTGATGTATTTCTTAACCTTTACACTGGCTTTGACTGGGTGATCCCAGCCACTGCATCAAGGGAATGGATCTTCTGCAGCAAAATTAAATTTTGTCATACCCAGTTGTTTGGTTCCACATTGTGATAAACTAATGAAAAAGTTTATGCATTTCTAATATAAGTCAGGAAACAGTCAAAATAAAATAAAATTTAAAATATAAAAAGAACACTGAATATTTGCCAATATTTTGTTTTTCCTATCACAGCTATTGACTTGTTCTAATATATTCCTAACATAACCTTTGCATAGACTCTAACATATTTTTCTTTTTTTTTTTTTTTTTGGTGACACATACTGTGCAATGACATCAAATAAAATGTTCCCAGGTATTTAAAAAGCTGAGCAATAAGTCAATGAGCGAAAAAAAAAAATAATAATAATAAAAAAAATGGTCAGTTGGTATTGTGTAAGCTCTATATGACTGCAGCAGGAAGATCAATTTGACAGTGCCTCATCAAGCTACGAATGACCCACATTGCACATACAAAACTATCATTAGCACTGAAAAAAAGGGAAAAGGAAATGGAAGAGGAAGATATTATCTTCATTGTACTCCATAAACACCTTTGTTCAACATTTTAAAAACTGTAATTCCAGATTTTATCATTTGCAACACCATCGAAAACATAGGGCAAGACTAAAGTAATAGATTAAAGACATTAAGATAGAATGAAAGCCATGTTAAAAATAAAATAATAACAAATAATAATAAAAAAATGATAACAATATAGGAGAAGATTCTCTGTCTTTTAGAGGAAAGGCATCTCACAAATCTCTTTTTGTACCAACATATTTAACAACTAAATATTTCTGAAAGCTGTATTCCCATTTCCTTTCAGACCAGATGAAGTCAACAGCCATCTATTAATGACTGAAAAGTCTTTTATTTCTCTGTTGTTTGCAGCTAATAGGATTTGTAACAGACAAATGTATTCCTGTTTAAGAAAAAAAAAAAAAAAAAGGAAGTTCTACTGAAGAAACTTTAATTTCCCGGTTGTATTCATGCTGATAATCACCTTATTCAAAGCTTGACATAAGTGACTGTGATTATATTAGTGCCTATGGTGTTTGCCATAGGAGAGCACAAATGCCTTCTGAAGTTGAGCACAACCTTTTTTCTTGCTCTAGAGGCCTAAAAGTCTGTATAGAGTCCAACACCTGTTTTCGACACTTATGCTCCAGTGTCCATTCCAAGTATTTTAGTGCTTTCCAGTAAAATTCTCCTACTTGTCTTCTGCATACCCAGCAGGTAATGGGTAGCCGTCATGCAACTCCTACACTGACTACTAGTGTTTGGTTTGAATTTATGCAGAGACATGTTTAAGAAAGCTTGTGATCAAGAGGAGGTATATCTCAGAACCACCTACATTTTCTACAAGGAAAGTAACTCCTTGGCATTAACCCAAGCAATACCTCACCTCTCATTCACTCTCAGATAAATCTGAGTAAAGAGATAAGTAAAGCAATTGGAAAGATATTAAAAAAAAAATAGTGATACTGAGTATGTGGAGTACAGAGCATTTAGCTGAATGATACTGAGATAAATGGTAATCAACATCAAATTTTTCCAAGTATGCATTTAGATATCTAAGTGAAACTTCTACCACATAGTTTTGCATTAGAAACTTGTTCCTTTCCTCCCTGTGTAGGTCTGTGTCTGGGATACAATGTTTTAAAACACTTCAATAAAATCCTGTAAAAGCCATTTATGTGAAAATTTGGAATGTCTTTCCTGCCATAATCAGAACTCATTTGGCTCCCTTGTGCTTGAGGATGGCTAAGGTGTAGAAATGGATTGATTGATGAGGGTCTCTCAGCCTTAGGGCTCTGGCAGATGATACAACATGTCTGCTAGCACCCAGAGGCAGTGGCAGTTTTTGACAAAAGTTTAATATAGACTTGTAATGTGGGAAGAGTTTAAATTTTCTTGTACATTTGATACAGTAAGAAATAACCCACATTCATTTTTTAAAATTTAACAGTGTTGGCTCCAGTGAAGCTGAAGACAGCCTGGAATATCTACTGTCCAATGGCAGCACACTGCTAAAGAAAAAAAAAAAAAAAAAAAAAAAAGGTTGCAAGAGGAGTTCTCTGAAATGAAGGTATTTTTCTTTGTTTAGCATATACTACCTTTTACAGCAGAATGCTACTCTTGTGGTTTAGCAGGCAGCTAAGCACCACAGAGCCATTTGTTCCCCCTTGCTTCCCCCCCCAGCTCCTTCCGCTTGGAAGGGGGGGGAGAATCGGGGGAAAAAAAAAAGTGAAAGCTCATGGGTTGAGATAAAGACAATATACTAGGACAGATAAGGAAGAGAAATATTAATAATGATTATGATGATATAATAATAACAATAAAAATAACAACAATAATAATAATTATAAATAGAATGTACAAAGCAAGTGAAGTTCAATGCAATTGCTCATCACCCATTGACTGATGCTCAGCCAGACCCCAAGCAGAGGTTTCCCCTACCCTGGCTAGCCACCCCATGTTAACAGTTCAACATGACATCATATGACAAGAAATATCCCTTTGACCAGTTTGGGTCAGCAGTTCTGATTCTGTCCCCTCCCAGCTCTTTGTGCACCCCCAGCCTCCTCACTGTCAGGGCAGCATGAAAAGCTGAAAAGTTCTTCACTTAGTGTAAGCGCTGTTCAGTAACAATTAAAACATTGGTGTGTTATCAACTCTATTTCCATCCTAAATACAAAACACAGCACCATACCAGCTACTAGGAGGAAAATTGACTCTATCCTAGCTGAAATCAGGACTGCTACAAAATGTACATTTCAATATTAAAGCATGTTATGTTGTACATATATATATACGTATGTTATGTTGTATATATTGTATAAATGCATGTTAGGTTGTGTATATTGTATACATGTATGTTGTATATATATATATTAATATGTTATGTTTTATATATGTATAGCATGTTATGATAACATGGCAGCATATGTAAAGTTTCATGGCTGCAGGGAAGACTGCAAATGATTGTGAGCAAGTCAATGGGAAGCACTCAGGCAAGAGGTATCTCCATCAAGTAGTGGTCAAAGATTAGGACTTAGCACTCACCGACTTCTGTCACTAAGCATTTTTTTGTCACAGAAGCATTGAATTTGCAGCAGTTTGTGCTGACATAAACAGTGAAACAAATGGGGAATTAAAACATATGTGTAGTCAGGAAAGGAAGAATGTGATATGGACAAAGCTACAGTGCCAGCTGTCAAGGGAAGCTGAATGCAGTCATCTTTGGGACCATGGGATTGCTCCTTCCAGCCCTACTGGAGTCAAAATTGCTCATCTCTGAAGTCCAGGGCTGTGTTCCCACTCCAGTCTCACAGCCAGGCTGCTGCAGTTCCCTTTCCCTAAATCATTCCAGAGACAAGGCTAAATGTATATTAGCAACAGGCGTAGAAACACAGACACACAGAAAATACAGATGAAGCTGACTGCACAGACCAGCACACAGAGCAATGCCTTTACTGTCACTGAAGAAAGGTCCTGGCAAACCTGCAACATGGCTGGGGCAAGGACTTGAGGCCTTAAGTTGGGGTCCTTGGCCCTGGACAGAGTAGGAGAGCCCTGAAATGAGGTCCTGGGCAGTGTAGGGAGACTGAGCCAGAAGTCAGGCTTACTGGTGCCATCAGCGTCCTCACACGTATAACATGAGAGCGCTTATTTCTCTGAAGTCTTATATATATATGTGTGTATATATATTTATTTATATATGCTCAATGGTTGTGTGCTCTTTTACTGGAGAGGTGGGAGAGGTAAATAGTATCAGTAATTTAATTATTTTTTCTTTCTCCCTCGATTAACTAAATAGGGTAACAATAAATGCTTACAATAAGACTTACAGGACAGTAAATCAACTCTTAAAATGTACATGCATCGTTAAGTTTTTATGCTTAACACATGTCATTTAAATAACACCTGTATAGAGAAAAAAATACATTACAGCACCCACCATCACAATATAAGATGACTACTCTTGATTCTGCTATGAAAAGTGAGACTCTAATGGCACTCATTTGATGTTAAATATGATCCACTGATGGGCTAATAAAGATATTTTCAGTATTAATGAAACTAATCCAACACTACACATTTCTGCCTGCTCATTACAATAATTTATTCATAAAGTGTTCAGTTGTTCATGTGAGACCCTGGTGGAAAGTTGTACCTAGCAGAGACAGATCTAACACCACACCTAAAATGGTCTCCAGGTTCTCTCTGACATTTTCCCATGTAGTCCCCAATAAGGTTCTTCAAGAAGCCAAAATATGTAAACATGAGCCTGCTATATCATTTTCTGAAACAAGTGCATGATGTGTGGGGCTGCAAACTACTAATTTTTCATGTTTATGCACTTTCCGTTCAGCATTTCTCTGGCTGCTGTACAGATTGTTAGACTGGGTGAAGAAATACACTCATAGAACAAATAATAAAACTGAAAATGAAAATAAGCAATAAAGCCTTTGTTTATTAGTATTGGAAAGATTTGTTAAGACTGTTCAAAAGAATTCACTTGGCCTTCGTGCCTGTAGCCTTAATAATAGCCTTACTCTTACACAAAAATCTTCTACAACTAAAGAATTCATCAGTGATTTATAGTTTTGATTAACACAGATTACTTCTATACTCATTGAAGTAGTCTTTCAGACAAATCTAACTGGCTTGATGCTATTCTACTTTAAATTTATTCTTTATTTTTATTTCTTATTTCTTAGGAGCATATCCAGTTTCAGATTGCTCAACACTATTTCACTCTTCGCTATTACATCTTTCATGTCCTAACAATATACAAGCTCCCTCACCTGACCTTAAGAATTTCCAGTGTCCAAGGCAATCATTTTCCTCCCATGAATTTAAGAGGAATTGTAGCTGTATAGATTGAAGTTAAAGATTAGAAATAGTCAGTTATTCTGTTCAACATCTTTGAATTTTAATGTAAATGTAAAATTATTTTATCTTACTCTACCTGCAGTTCATATTTGTCCACTTGCTACAAAATTAACTTTAGGTGTCTGAGGGTCTCACGTGAAGAAGTCTATTGTTGGAGTTTCAGTTTGCTGTCCAAATTAAGTGGAATGGACTAGGGCCTAACAGCTGTCTTTTGCTTGTAATAGTCATACTTCTGACACACCTTAATCTGTAAAATTTGGGGAAGTCTGTTTCCATTGTAAGCTGTCTCAGAACACAATGAGCAGGTAAGTAATTATGAAAAATTATCTACTTCTTAGAAATTGCCAAAGAAGTGATCTTTTATATACAGCAAGACAAAATGATAGGACAAAACACTGTGCTTCATATCCAGAAAAGCATTGTAAATGCAATTTATAAGGAAATGGATTTTTAATTCAGGGCCACTGTAAAAAAACACACACACAAACAAAAACAACCAACCAACCAAACAAAAACAATGATGCCAGAAATTAAGGATTAAGTTAAATGAGGGTTTATTTCTCTTTCCTTCCTTCCTTCCTTCCTTCCTTCCTTCCTTCCTTCCTTCCTTCCTTCCTTCCTTCTTTCCTTCCTTCCTTCCTTCCTTCCTTCCTTCCTTCCTTCCTTCC
>CM021697.1:128706378-128751727 GCA_011074415.1 Stictonetta naevosa
TTCCTTCCTTCCTTCCTTCCTTCCTTCCTTCCTTCCTTCCTTCCTTCCTTCCTTCCTTCCTTCCTTCCTTCCTTTCTGGAGCAGCATACTTCAGGAAAAGATTGCTGCAAAGTAAATTCCAAGGAGGACTTATTAGTGTGTTCTCTGAGTTCCTTCTAACAAGGGAGTTACTTCAAGAATCACTACTGGCCATCTGTTCAGGGGCTTTGTCTTTTATTCATGTTTGATTTTTTTTAATTATTATTGTTATTTTCCCTATGAAAAGTGCTACTGTTAAGTGTTTGGGAGTTAATAACTCTATTCAACTTTGCAGGACTGCTATGTCATAATTCATTCCAAATTATAGGCACCTGTTTTATTTCTTAATTTGTGTAAATGACCTTTTGTGTTCTAAAAAGTGCTCATTGTTAAACAGTGCATGATTCATTAGAGATCTGCAAATACAGATAGACATAAAACACTTGTCATCTGCAGTCTTTCTTGAATGTAGAACATTTTGCTGTATTTGTACACAAAATGTTCAAAGAAGCAAAGGTATACCCTCAGCAATTATATCTTAAATAGATTCCTGGATGTCTGTCACTGATGACAATTTTAAGAAAAGGCATGCATTGATTAGTTCCCCTGATAACAGCATCTATAAATTGGTTTAAATGACAATGAGTGATAGATTGGCTTTCTCTTAAACATTTTCACTTGTTATTTGAATAGATCCTGTTGCTAGAAAGCCAGTGGCAGATGTTATTTTTTAACTACAACAAGCAGAAACTCACTTTGCAGTACTTGCTGTATCCCCTTTAAGCTTCCAGCAGAGTTTTAAGTTTTATTAAATCTGTATCTTAAAAAAAAATAAATCATCTATATATTAAAAAAAAAAAAAAAGCCTAAAACTGTAAGTTCTTATAGAAGGATAAATGTTTTATTTTGTGCTTTTTCATTCACATTATCATATATACTTTTTTATTAAAAAAAAATAGAATAATAAAAATTTTTGATGATTTTTAGTGTAATCTCTGAATGTACATAATCTTATAATACATTCACTTTTTAATTATTTTAAAGTAGCTAATTATTTGTTAAATAATTTTTCACAGACACAACTGTAGTTCCAGCAGTATCTGAGCAGTTCTAAAATATAAGGTATCTGTTTCCATCTATACATATATATTCTATTTCTGATATTGTATTGCTATACAACCATACATTGTACACAACTAACTTTAGAAATCAGAAATCAGGAATAGAAATACAACATAGAAATAGAAATACAACATAGAGCACTCAGTGCCCCAGCTTTAGCATTATGCTTCCTCAAAAAACGCTTATAAAATTTACCTTCACTGCATTGTAAGCTGTAATCTTTATAGTATAGGTTATACATTGCAGGAACACAAGAGGTACTGAAGTTAAGGAATTTGTAACTTTCTGAGACATTGAAATCAGTATACCTATATTAGTCGCTGTTCCATCTGGGTTGTTGCATCGGGGCTGTTTTCCCTTATAGTAAATTAGCAAGAGGGAAGCACTGCTGACCTTATCTGGTGTATGAGGTAGTTCAGGTAGTTCACACTTCGTGCAGTGTGAAATATAATTGGTATTCTACCACACATATTAAATAATATCATATGTATATCTCATGAAGTATGGAGATGAACACAGTCTGATCTCTAATTTTGTGACATATGAAAACAGAGATCCCCACAGGTCCTGAAAAGAACATGAGAAAACGGTGTATTCACACTGGAGAATTTTTATTTATATCAATTAACCTAAAACTATTGCTTATTCTATGCAAATCTTTATCATCATTAAAACTGTAAATGTATCATTCTTTTCCACAGATATTTTTAAGGTAGATCTTCGTGGATTCAGAATATACTCTTAATAAAATAAAATAAAATAAAATATCTGATAATAGAAAATAAATCTCTTTTACAAACATATGCACAGTCTAATATATTTAAGTACATAAAAGACAATAAATCTCTCAAACATGGAAAAACATAATTGTATGCCACAGATACGATGGATTACATAACTGTATGCCACATATATATGACGTACAGGGCCACAATATTATAAAGTTTATCATATATACAATATTATAAAGTATACTTACATAGTGTGTAGGGACATTTTATCTACCAAATCAAATATAATTCCAGAAGAATTATCAGCATGTACTGGCTGTTTTTTCCCCTGCCATCTGCAGCATATACAAACACATTGCAAGAAAAACACAAATCACCCACTGAGGTCATTTTTCTTTTTATCCCCTGCTTGCTTAGGGATACATAACCTATCACCAGGTAGCATAATAGAGTGTCCCTAATTCTGTGGTATTTTGCCTTTTATTTTTGGCAACAGGCACCAAATCAAAGAGCTGTTTTAACTACTAATTATTAACCAGATCAATGAAGACTTCAACTCTGTAAATATGTTAATTGTCCAACAGCCACAGATGTACTCAGAACAACAAACAAAAATCAGTAACAATTTCTTCCTGGAGAGAGATGATATTGCTTTATTTTTTTCACTAAGTGATACCTTGTTTCAGCATTAAGTGGCAAGTTCTACAACCATAACAAATCCAGTAAATGAATAAGACATCCCTTGAACATAGAGGTTAGTGTGCCTTTAGATCACAGTCCCTGTCACTTCATGAGGCATCATTATGTTTGTCATAAGTGTAGAAATCTGCAAGATATTTTCATGCTTATTACAGGAATATTAGAATGAAACCACAAGGTACTGTGATGTTTCTTAGTAGATATTACTGCAAAATTCAATTTTCTATTTTGAAGATGAATCTATTTAGCATGTATGTATTTCATACTTGTATATTTAGACTGTCTCTAGTGCTGAACCCATTTACATTCTGAAAGTCAGCTTTAATACTTACTTTTGTTGACAGAAGAACAAACACTGAATGCAGGAGATATCTTGCCAGCTGAATACCTCTAAGTACTTTTCTAGTATGTGGAGGATGCATACTTGCTGTTCTAGACTTATAGTAACCAGACATTTTTATCTCGTAGGTAGATTTTTCCATTCTTTAAACACTCTGTTCTCTGAGACGTACACCTTATTCCTTTCTCACAGTTTTCTTGTAGAGTGGTAGCACTGGCAGTAGCCTAATGTGGAGGAGTCCGTGAAGTAGGGCTAATCAGACTGTTACTGTGGAGGCTCCTCATAGGAGTAATTGAAATACGAAAGCCACTACATATTCTTGTGAAACACCGTCTTTATAATTAATTTTCTACATCAAGTTCTACTTGCACTTTAAAACAAGGAAAGCCATAAATATAAAATGGTAAATAAAATAGTAAATCCATCCCCAGCAGTTGCCAGGAACAGTTTGTACCAAGGAAACACAGGGCATATGTTGACTTGACACCCACTGGCAGGGCTTGGTTGCATATGTTGCACTTTCAAAACACCTTTTTAACTACCTCAGAGGGACCGTTCAGTTTCTTTCTCATTCTGAGGTAAAATTTGAAAAAAATAGATTTGTTTCTGCAAAGTTTCAAATAGATGTTCTTTTCCAGAAGCTAATCTTTTCTTTCTAAGTTTCAGTATTTTGTTCCTTTGTGCATGAGATCTGTCTTAATTTATTTAATGGCAATATATTAAACTTTACAATTATATAATAATTTTATTTTAACTACAGATTGATGTGATGGATGACTAAAATGATTATCATAGAATCATAGAATGGCTTGGGTTGGAAGGGACCTTAAAGATCATCTAGTTCCAACCCCCCTGCCATAGGCACGGATGCTACCCACTAGATCAGGTTTGCCAGGGCCCCATCCAGCCTGGCCTTGAACAGCTCCAGGGATGGGGCATCCACAGCTTCTCTGGGAAACCTGTTCCAGTGCCTCACCACCCTCTGAGTAAAGAATTTCTTCCTAACATCCAATCTAAATCTCACTTCTTTCAGTTTAAAACCATTCCCCCTTGTCCTATCATTACCTACACAAGTAAAGAGTCCCTCTCCATCCTTCTAATAAGAACCCTTTTAGTATTACACAGAATCACACACAGAATTTCTAGGTTGGAAGAGACCTCAAGATCATCGAGTCCAACCTCTGACCTAACACTAACAGTCCCCACTAAACCATATCCCTAAGCTCTACATCTAAACGTCTTTTAAAGACCTCCAGGGATGGTGACTCCACCACTTCCCTGGGCAGCCCATTCCAATGTCTAACAACCCTTTCGGTAAAGAAGTTCTTCCTAAGATCCAACCTAAACCTCCCCTGGCGCAACTTAAGCCCATTCCCCCTCGTCCTGTCACCAGGCACGTGGGAGAACAGACCAACCCCCACCTCGCTACAGCCTCCTTTGAGGTACCTGTAGAGAGCGATAAGGTCACCCCTGAGCCTCCTTTTCTCCAGGCTGAACAATCCCAGCTCCCTCAGCTGCTCCTCGTAGGACTTGTTCTCCAGGCCCCTCACCAGCTTCGTCGCCCTTCTCTGGACTCGCTCAAGCACCTCGATGTCCTTCTTGTAGCGAGGGGCCCAAAACTGAACACAGTATTCGAGATGCGGCCTCACCAGAGCCGAGTACAGGGGGAAAATCACCTCCCTAGCCCTGCTGGTCACACTGTTTCTTATACAGGCCAGGATGCTGTTGGCCTTCTTGGCCACCTGAGCACACTGCTGGCTCATCTTCAGCCGACTATCAACCATCACTCCCAGGTCCTTCTCTGCCTGGCAGCTCTCCAACCACACATCTCCCAGTCTGTAGCTCTGCTTGGGGTTATTGCGCCCCAGGTGCAGGACCCGGCAATTTTTATTGAAAGGCTGCAATGAGGTCTCCATGGAGCTGTCTCTTCTCCAGGCTGAACATCCCCAGCTCTCTCAGCCTTTCTTCACAGGTGCTCCAGCTCTCTGATCATCTTTGTGGCCCTCTTCTGGGTGATTGGGTGTTCTATAAGTTTAAATACATTTATTTCATTATAGGTAAACCAAAAAACTCAGAGTACTTTCATTCCTATAATAAAGATTTAGACAATTTATGTGTTTACTAGAGTTATGCATGTACTACCCTGTGTATGTTTGTATAAATGTATACTTACACAAACATATTGAATGTTTATAATTTTCTGTAACCCACATCACCCTAACAAATACTAATGAAACTGAAAACAAACCCACTAGATTTCCTCTTGAAGATATTTTCTCAATGTTCTTGAATTAAAACAAAAAATGCAGACCCTGTATTTGTAAACACTTAATCTTTCCAAAACTCTTGGAAAAGAAATGAGTTTAGCAATCAACCAAAGTCATCAAAATCACACAATCACAGAAAGGCTGAGGTTAGAAGAGACCTCTGGAGATATCTAGCCCAACTCTCCTGCTCAGGCAGGGTATCCTAAAGCACATTAGCCAGGATTGTGTCCAGATGGCTTTTGACTATCTCCAGTTAAGGAGACTCTACAACCTCCCTGGGAAACCTGTTCAAGTGCTCAGTCACCCTCACAGTAAAGAAGTGTTTCCTCATATTCAGATGGAACTTCCTCTGTTTCAGTTTGTGACCATTGCCTCTCATCCTGCTGTTGGGCACTACTGAGAAGAGTCTAGCCCCATCCTCTTTACACCCTCCCTTCAGATACTTATACACATTGATGAGGTGCCCCCTGAGCTTCCTCTCTTCCAGGCTAAACAGGCCCTGTTTTCTCAGCCTTTCCTCATGTGAGAGATGCTTCTATCTCTTAATCATTTTATTAGCCCTTTGCTGGACTGGCTCCAAGAGCTCCATATCTCCCTTGTACTGGGGAGCCTAGAACTGGTCACAGTACTCCAGGTTACTACCAAGGTGGAGTAGAGGGGGAGGATCACCTCCCTAAACCTGCAAGCAATGCTCTTCCTAATGCAGCCCAGGATACATGGGCATTTTTGGCCATAAGAGCACATTGCTGGCTCATGGACTCTGCACTTGCCTTTGTCAAGAGGTGCTCTCTGTCCTTCTCTCCAGTCTGTCAAGACTCTTCTGAATGACAGCACAGCAGTCTGGTGTGTCAGGCACTCCCCTCAGTTTTGTATCATCAGCAAACTTGCTGTGGAGGCACTCTATCCCTTCATCCAAGATACTGAGGGATAAGCTAAACAACACTTGAACCCAGTATTGATCTCTGAGGGACACTGCTAGCTACAGGCCTCCTCTGTGCACTCTGCGCCACTGATTACAACACTCTGAGACCTGTAATACAGTCACTTCTCAATCTACCTCACTGCCCACTTCTCCAGCCTCCTTTCTTCCTAATGTTCTTGGTCACATATTCCTGAGAGCTGGCCTTGGCAGTGAAGACTGAAGCAAAAAAAGGAATGCATTTTCCACATTTTCCTTAGTTTTCCTTTTGTTATTGATGCATTTGAAGAAGCCCTTCTTATTGTCCTTGACATCCCTAGCCAGGTACAATTCCAAATGGGTCTTGGCTTTCCTTGTCAGATTTCTGCATACTCTGACTATATCCCTATATTCATCCCAAGTGGCCTTCTCTGTTTCCACCTCCTGTACCTCTCCTGTTTATGTCTGAGTTTAGTCATAAGTTCCTTGTTCATCCATGCAGGTCTCCTTCCCCCTTTCCACAAATTATTGCCTATAGTAATGCACAATTCTTGAGCCTGGAGGAAGTTATTCTTGAATATTAAACAGCTCTCCTTGACACCTTCTTCCATCCAGGGCCCATTCCCATTGGATTCTTCCAAGTAGATCCTTGAAGAAGCCAAAGTTAGCTGTCCTGAAGTCCAGGGTAGGAATCTTACTCATTACCCTGCTTCCTTCCTCCTTGCAGGATACTAAACTCCATGATCTTGTGGTCGTTGTAGACAAGTCTGGCCCAACCTTCATACCTCCAACCAGTCCTTCCTTGTTTGTTAGTCCAGCAGCACACATTTCCTCATTGGTTTCTCCATCACCTGTGTCAGAAAGTTATCATCAATGCTTTCCATTTTTCCTCGTGGATTGTTTGTGCCTAGCTGTGTTGCTACTCCAGCAGATGTCAAGGTAGTTGAAGTCCCTCCTGAGAATGAGAGCCTGTGAATGTGAAGCTACTTTCGGTCATCTGTAAAAGGCCTCATCTACCTCTTCCTGATCAGGTGGCCTGTAGCAAACACCAACATTGTCACACTTATTAGTCTGCCCTTTAATTCTTACCCATAAGCTCTCAACCTGCTCATCACCCACTCTTGAGGCAGAGCTCCATACATTCCAGGTATTCTCTCACATAAATGTCAAGTCCATCCCCTCACCTTTCCGGTCTGTCTTTCCTAAAATAGCATGTAGCTATTCATGACAACATACTAGTCATGTGATCTATCCCACTGTATATCAGTGATTGCAGTGAGATCAAAGCCCTGTGACCTCACACAGATCTTTAATTCTTCCTGTTTGTTCCCCATGTTATATGCATTGGTGTACAGGCACTTCAGAGAGGTATTTGTGCATGCCAATTACCCAGGAAGGGTGCAAGAGGATACCCATGTTCATGTCTTGTAGGCACTTCTTTTGCTGCATGCACTTGCAGAAGATATCCCCTCCTGAGCCTGTTTTGCTGACTGGATGGTGTCTGTAACTTTCCTCTTCCCCCATATTTCCTAGTTTAAAGCTGACCTTATTCATATCCAGTCTGTTGGAAAAGACATGTATGCCCCAATTAGTGAGGTGGATCCTATCTCTCCCAATCAGCTATAAATATTCAAACAGGGTCCCTTGGTTAGAGAAATCATAATCCCATTGCCAACACCAATGACACAGCCAGTTCTTTACTTGGAGAATCCATATACTTCTCTCCTCATTCTTTACCCTAATGTGAAGGATTGAGGAGAAGATGACCTGAGCCCCAAGACTCTTGACCACTGTCTCCAGAGCCCTGAAATCCCATTTGATAGTTTCCAAGTTGCCCTTTTTATCAATGGTGCCCACATGGAAGAGCAGCAGATGGTAATAGTTGGATGTGTGGACAAGATTCAGCAGTCTTTTCATGACATCTCTGATTCAAGCCCGTGTCAGGCAACATATCCCTCCAGGTCAGACCAGCAGATGGATGCTTCTGTCCCTTGTAGCAGGGAGTCACCCACAACAATTACTCACCACTTCTTCCAGGTGATCCTGCATGGCACAGGATCCATTGGCTCAGTTGTTTCACTTACAGCCATGCCCAACTACTCATTAGCCTGGGGGGTCACTAAACCTGTTCATCAACTACAATCTTTAGGAAGAGCAAGAGCCTTTCTCCTCATACTAGGAGCGACCAGTTTCCAGTCTTCATCTTACAGACTTCTGGCTTACTGTTTTACATAGCACAGAGCCCAGTTGCCTCTCCACTGCAATGGGTGTTGAAACTCCTGAAGCTGTACATTCTCAGAGAATATTCCCTTGTTCATCTTCATGAATGCTACACAGCCTGCTTACTTCCTCCTCTAACTCCTTGACCTGGCAAAATAACTCATAAACTACAACACACCTGCAGAAGAGATGACTGTCGGCCCCAAATTCACCACACGTACTCCCTGCAACCTGAGACCTGCAGAGCTACATCTGCTGTCAGGAGGTCAAATGACAAAGGACTTCATCCAAATCCTGGTTGAATTTAGAATTTATGGTGACAGGAGGAAAACTGCCACTAAAACTTCAGCCCTGGATATGGGGAAAGCAGACTTCAGGCTGCTCAGGGGACTAGTCGGCAAGGTCCCCTGGGAAACTGCTTTTGAAGGGATTGGCATGAATCAGTGCTGGTCAGTCTTTAAGCACCACCTTTTAAAAGCACAAGATCAAGCAATTCCAAAATATAGGAAGTCAGGCAGGCAGAGCAGAAGGCCGGCTTGGCTGACCAGGGATCTTCTGCTGGAGTTTAGGAGAAAAAAGAAAGTGTACGACTGCTGGAAGGAGGTCAGGCGACAAAGAAGGAATAGAGGGATGCTGTTCGTGTTTGTAGGGAGAAAATTCATGTGGCCAAAGCCCAAATAGAGTTGAAGCTGGCCATGTCTGTGGGAGACAAAAAAAAAAAAAAAAAAAAAAAAAAAAGTTTTTTTTTAGATATGTGAACAGGAAAAGGAGAACCAAAGAAAACATAGGTCCGATACTTGATGGGGAAGGTCTCCTCACAAACAATGACATAGGCAAAGCAGAGACGTTTAATGCCTTCTTCACCTCTGTCTTCAACGCTGATGATGGGCTTCGGGACCCCGGGTGCCCTGAGCTGGAGGACCATGATGGTGGGAATGACAAATTCCCAACCGACCCTGAACGTGTGCAGGGATTTGCTGCTCCACCTAGATCCATACAAATCCATGGGTCTGGATGGGATTCATCCCAGGGTGCTTAAAAAACTCGCTGATGTCATCGTGGGACCTCTCTCAATTATTTTTCAATGATCTTTGTAATCTGGAGAGGTCCCAGTAGACTGGAAGCTGTCAAATGTGCCAATTTTCAAGAAGGGTAAGAAAGAAGACCCTAGCAATTACAGGCCTGTCAGTCTCACGTCAGTGCCTGGTAAAATTATGGAGAAGATGATCCTTGAAGTTATTGAAGCGCACCTGGGAGATAATGCAGTCACTGGTCCCAGCCAACATGGGTTCATGAGGGGTAGGTCCTGCCTGACAAATTTGATTTTCTTCTATAAGATCACCAATTTAGTCGACCAAGGGAAACCAGCTGATGTGATCTTTTTGGACTTCAGCAAGGCTTTTGACACAGTTTCCCATAGGATCCTACTGAACAAAATGTCCAGCATACAGCTAAACAAAAACATCATACGATGGGTGAGCAATTGGCTGAGGGGCAGGGCTCAAAGGGTTGTGGTAAATGGGACCACATCAGGCTGGCGGATGGTCACTAGTGGGGTCCCTCAAGGCTCCATTTTAGTGCCAGTTCTCTTCAATGAGGACTCATAAACGGTTTGGATGTAGGACTAGAAGGTGTTTTGAGCAAATTTGCTGACGACACCAAACTTGAAGGAGTGGTGGACTCCGAAGAGAATAGAAAGGCCTTGCAGAGAGATCTGGACAGGTTGGAGAGCTGGGCGATCACCAACCACATGATGTTTAACAAAAGCAAGTGCCGGGTCCTGCACCTGGGATGGGGCAACCCTGGCTATACATACAGACTGGGCGATGAGACGCTGGAGAGCAGCCCCGCAGAGAGGGATCTGGGGGTTGTGGTTGACAGCAAGTTAAGTATGAGCCAGCAGTGTGCCCTGGCAGACAGGAGGGCCAACCGTATCCTGGGGTGCATCAAGCACGGCATTGCTAGTCGGTCGAGGGAAGTGATTGTCCCGCTCTACTCTGCGCTGGTGCGGCCTCACCTCGAGTACTGTGTGCAGTTCTGGGCACCACAGTACAAAAAGGACATTAAACTGTTGGAGAGTGTCCAGAGGAGGGCGACGAAGATGGTGAAGGGCCTAGAGGGGAAGACTTATGAGGAGCGGCTGAGGTCACTGGGCTTGTTCAGCCTGGAGAAGAGGAGGCTGAGGGGAGACCTCATCGTGGTCTAGAACTTCCTCGCCAGGGGGAGTGGAGCGGCGGGTGACCTATTCTCCATAAACACCAGTGATAGGACCCACAGGAACGGGGCTAAGCTGTGGCAGGGGAAGTTTAGACTAGACATCAGGAGGAGGTTCTTCACCGAGAGGGTGGTTGCACACTGGAACAGGCTCCCCAGTGAAGTAGTCACTGCACCAAGCCTGTCTGAATTTAAGAAGTGATTGGACTGTGCACTTAGTCACAAGGTCTAAACTTTTGGGCAGACCTGTGCAGTGCCAGGAACTGGACTTGATAATCCTTATGGGTCCCTTCCAACTCGGGATATTCTATGATTCTACGATTCTATGATCATTGAAGGTCTCTGTAATGGTTAGATTTCTGAGTTTAGTTAACTAATACTGTTCAGAAGAGTTTAGGACTCAATGCAGTTATAACAGTTTTAGTCATAATCAAAAAGTCTGTTGTTGAAAGCTTCATACTTTAGCATACCATTATATATGGTTATTATGTTATTTATGTTGCAAACACATTTAAAAATAAAGTCAAAACTCACAAAAAGCAGTGAAGCTTAATGGCAGCATTGCTAATGTTTTGCTATCTGTATTGTAACAGTTTTCCACAGTCCAAATTGTGTTGCAGCCCATTCAGGGAAATTGTATATTAAATGATAGTTCTTGATAAAATTTCTTTGCTGGGTGTTTATTACCATTTTTACCATATCAGACTACAGATCAGCTTTGTCCTGAATTCAAATAACAAGAAGAAAATTAATATTATTATAACAAATAAATAAAATTATAATATTGATCTCTGAAAAAAAAAATATTTGGTTGAAGTTCTTCAGAATGCCCATCCAAACTAAAAAGGGACGAATCTCTCTTTTCTGAGAGCAGTACTTTAAAATTCCTTTTTGCCAATTGTGTCCATGCAGTGGACATTTGTTAGGAAGAAATATCTATGTTCAGGGCAAAAGCAGAAAAGATAATGCTAACAAAAAACCTTTAAATTCATAGGATAAAAATCTACTTGCAAAGGTTATGAAGATATGTCCATTTCTTTCTTACTTAATTTAATGAAGAAATAGATTTCATGACACTCTGCTTGCAGTTCTGAAAAATGTGCTTCAAAAATTAACCAGTAGGGAACCCTTAAATTGAATCCCATAAACAGCATTTGAAATTACATTTTCAGACTACTCAGCAACAAATTATTTTTAATTGTTTATATTGACCTTGCTTTTCCAATAAGAAATTATCTTACAATGTGTAATGTTTCCCTGAACAGAAAAGACTTAATTAGGCTTAATTTGCACAATCAGGGATCATAAACAGATTATAATTAGCATCGCAAAACTATGGAGCATCATTAAGATTACGTTTGGTATGGTAGTTATAAGAAATTGTATTGAATAAATATCTGTAGCCTAAGGTCAAACAGTATAATGAAAATATAAAACCTTATCTGAAAACATTTTTTTTTTTTTTTTTTTCTGGGTATTACTGTCCATTGTAGAAAGGCTGTACTGAAGTGGCTAGTTCCAAGTATATATGATAGATATTTCAATCTGTTTTTACATAATCATTTTGACTGAAATCTTTTTTATGGTTTGTTATATAGAATCATTAAAAGTCCCCTCAATCAATCCCTTTTGGTGGGAGAAAGGATTAAGGAAGAAGAAAAATAATAATTTATTGTGAGTCAAAGCTAACATGAAATCCATCTTTTTCTTCATAGCTGTCACTGTTCTTGTCTTACTGTATTTACTACTGTCACATAACATTTTTAAGCTGCATGAAAACATTTTTGATAAACAATATGTTTAGGAAATGCCCTCTTTCTAATTATGTTACATATAATTATAATAGTCCTCCTATTTGTTAGTCAAAAACATAATTCACAGACCTGCTTTTTTTTTTTTTTAAAAAAAAATTAAACTTCTTTGTTCATCAACTTTTTCACTTCTCCAGTAGCGAGTGAAGGGGAAAATATGAATCATTGTATCCTTCAAACATGAATGTGTAACCAACGGGAATATAAGTGGCAGAGCACCTTAGTCTGAAAAAGTATTGATATTTCTTTCTTTCAAAGTATTGATATTTCTTCCAATCAGAATAATGGAAAAAGCTTTGATGATACATAGAGCTATGATAATTGAAGGAATGAAGACAGAGTATTAATAGAAGTGTTGATGCATGAACTTTACCTTCTTACATCCTATTATTTATTTTGAAGGACTTTTTTGAGATTAAACCTAAACAAACAAACAAACAAACAAACAAATAAATAATCGGAGATTGCATTTGGATAAAGGTTCCCTCTCATAGTCTAAGTGCAAATAAATAGGATGTCTATTCATTCTTTCCGGATTTGTACCCAAAAGAACATTTTTTTCTACCATTAATGAATAACAGACTTATCAAATAAGGAACAGAAAGAGATTTCAGGGGGTTGGCCTCTAACATCTTCTGTCCTTCACTTGTCAGTCCTAAAAACTGGAGACTAGAGTCCCAGAAGCAATAATTCTTGGGCTACAAGAACTCATTTTCCCATCACTGCTGAAAGTACTTTAGTTTCACTTGAAACTTTTAGTTTCACTAATACCTGAATGGATATTCAGCTAGATATGTTTTGTCCAGCAAAACTGTGGTTATTCAATATGTAGAGGTTTTTGCATTCAGCAAAAGATGAAAAATAAATGACAAAATCTTGGTTTGAGTTACGCTATGCTGATTTAATGCAAACTATGATGACTTCAGATATGGTATATTCAATACCATGCATTCCATTCCACAGAAGCATGTAAGATTTATTCATAGCAGAATAGCAGATTCTACTGTATTGCATTAGATTGGATGGATATAAGTACTACAGAAATAGGCATTGAATGGGCAAGTACTTCTGACTGGAAAAAGCTAGACCTGAGAAATAAATGCATTGATGTAAATGAAAGGGTATTGGCTTTGACAAAAAGTTACTGGCTTCTATAAATATGTTTTGAAAGAAAATCTATTTATATACAAAAATATAATTCTATCAGTTGGAAGGTACTGCTATTGATTTCAGAAGCAATTGGAAATTTATTAGATCCAGCAAAATGACATTCGGTTTTATTTGTCTTGTATATATTTCCTTGAAGTGTTTATATATTTCCTTGAAGTGTATATATTTCCTTTAAAGTGTTGAAAAATGAAACAGGCACAAATTCAACTCCAGCTTTTCCAGTCTTAAACCTTTGTGGTAACCCTTTACAGATGAACCCTGACAGTCTTTAATAAAGCTTAAGGTTTTATTTTGTATTCTTTTAGTTTTCTTTACTTACATTTACTTACATGAGACTTTTATTTTAGTAACGGATCAGCTGCCATTCATTCACTGCTCATTATTTATTTATTTATTTATTTATTTATTTATTTCCCATTAGTTATGCTTTTGCTTGAATAACTTTATAAACTATGTATTCAAGACTTACTCTTCAAATTTATGGCTTTCAGTTTTTGGTCTTGAGACGAAGTGAAAAGTGTAATTCTCCCCCAGTTATGTTCCTTATTGTTATTCCTGGTGGTGTGGAAGCTAGACGTATCATTCCATGTTTTGTTGTTGTTGTTGGTTGTTTGTTTCTGAGGAGTAAAGAGTGGCTTTCATGTTGATTGCCATTCTTTAAGGTTCACTAGAATCTGAATAAATTTAATGGAAGCTAGCAGAATTCATACAGAAGTATTGCTGTCTACTGTTTCAAGTTTAGGTTTTATGTTTTTTTGAATAAGATACAGATTTTTGTTTGTCTTTTTTCCCAGTGAGAGCCTTATCTCTTCATGTAGATTTAGCCACTAGGAAAACACATTAACAGTAACAAGTAACATCTTACTCTTTCTTAAGCCAATGATATTTATGATTCCATAGGATTTCTACGACTATTCTCTGAATTCTAAACAAACAAAACATAATTTAAGGTATTTTATTCTGAATAACAGTTTCATAAAAATATTTACATGTACAACATTTGAAAGTATTTTAATACCAGATTTTAAGGTCCTATTTGCAGAACACTTTTAAAACCAGAGAGGCAGCAGTTCTTTGCATTGAAGTGGCTCAGTTCATGGACAAACATCCTAAAAAAAATAAAAAATAAAATAATAATTAAAAAAAATAGGACCACTTAGCTTCACTCTATTTCATTCTTTGCTGGTTAGAATTCCCTGCCAGTAAGGAAGACTCTCAAATATGGGAGTAGATTATCAGTATATTCAGTGGCAGATTTGATGAATGTGCCATAAGGAACGGCAAAAGTTGTTGATGACCATCGGAATCACTGTGCAATACACAGAGAAACCAAACAGCGGAACTACAATGTAACATTAGTAGCACCTACTTAGAAGATCTTGGCACTTAGATCACCATCTCTACTTAGACCTGTTCCTGGTACTCAGTACTCTCTGACTACTAACTACTGTCGAAAGGCCAAAAGAACAAACCAAGCTTGTACACTGAACTAAAAAAAAACAACACTGAAATAAAAATATAAATATTTCAGATCATATTTGTGTAATTAAAATGTGCTGCATTAGAGAAGTTTGAAGAAATTTAAGACAGAAGTTTCACTGTGTTGCTGTTGCTGACTTGGGTAGACTCTCCTCAAGCACAAATATCAAGAAAGGACTGGAATGTTAGTTTTGGAGTTGTGAACTGGTGGAATTAGAGTGGTCAAAACTGTTAATTCTTTAATGTAAGACTACAGAAACAAACAAAAAAAAAGTATTCTTTTGATAGCATGTTAAGTTGTTGGATGAGAATTTTCTTTGGCATACTTCTATGAGGATAAGTTAAAGGAACTGTAATCAAAAATGAAGGAATAAAAAAGTAGTACCAAAAATAGTGCTTGACAGTGAAAAAAAAAAAAAATCGCCTGAGAAAAGCTTTCTACACCTTCTGTTAAAAGTAAAAATGGCACACTAAACATGTTTTGATAGCACAATTAAAAAGTAGCACTAGTGAAGACACAGAGGAAAACAACTTATTGAATACTGGGGACCTTATGTATGTAGCTAAATACAATACAGCTACATTAAATGAAATGACAGTTACATTAAAATAATTATATCAATGATAAGAAGATATTATGAAATATATAACAATATGTAAACAGGTACCTATATCAAACAGCTAGTCAAAACAATGAACTAGTCATAGATTGTTCAGTTAACTATAAATATTTAAACAAGAAAAAAAGGATGCTACTGACAAGAGGTGAAGATGAGAAATGTTTTTCCTTTACTATCAAACACAGACAATATAAATAATTTCAAGCTTTTCTGGAACATTTAAAATAGTTCAGTTGTTCTGTTTTTTAAAAGTGGCCAGAACTACCACTGTACTGGTGATGTTACTCAGATTGGAAGTGTAAAGGAATGTGATTCCAATGAAGAACTTCAAATGAGACTATTTCTGTCAGATGTGTGTCAGAAGCTTTGACCTGTAGAGACACCTTTCGTTCCCATTCTCCCAAAGACTACTTATATGAAGTAGAGCAGTTCCAATGGGAAGGATTGAAAGTCCATAATTTCTTCTTCAGAAAAGATACAGGGCTCACCACAAGCAGGAAGACTAAGTTCAGGTACCATTTCTGACTGAGGCAGATATAAAATTCAAGACTGAATTTATCCCTGTATTTGGTTAAAAAATGCTGGAACTGAGATCCTTTCACCAATTAAAATCATGCTCAAACTACTATGTTCCCATGAAAAGAGTACTTTGGGGATACTGCTATTTTCCATCATTGTATAACAGATTAATTTCCAGTAAGTTCTGATGGAGATAATAATAATTCTCTAACAATGTCCTCTGGTTAATTCATATGGAATTAAGTTTATGAGTGCACCTTCAGAGCTACCACTGTTCATCCTACAAAGGACGAACATCCACATTTCTTGCTTTTATTAGGGTTCTCTCTCTGACTTCTTGAAAACAGAATAGTCTGGAATTAACATTTATGAGTATTTTCAAATGGGTTTATGAATTGTGGTTTACAGAGTTTGGAGAAATTAACAGACTCTACTTCAGCAAAATATTTTATAGATAGAAATAGAGATATTTTATAGAAGAAAACATTCTTTTCATATGATAGTGTGCTGCATATATGAATTTAAAATCTTTATCTTAGGTTATCCATTTAAAAATATCTTAATTCACAAAGAAATCTGAAAAACAGAGGAATAAAGTGGAAGAAAGGAAAGAAGGAAGGAAGGAAGGAAGGAAGGGAGGAAGGAAGGAAGGAAAGAAGGAAGGAAGGAAGGAAGATAGGAATTATACCGTTTCTATTCCTGTTCTAACAGCATATTCTTTGATAAGTCCATTCTAACTTACATAAAACATAACAAGACTGTCTATCATTGGTTGTTTTTATTATTTTTTGATTTTTATTATTTTTCGATTCAGGTAGAATAAAATACCAAGGAGAAGGAAAACTTCAGATAATCTTGGAGGTCTTTTCCAACCTTAATGATTTTATGGTTCAGTAAAAATAACTTGCTTAGGTTCAAAAAGAGAATCCCGAATCCCTGTGAGATTTTTGTAGAATATGCAATACATTTTATTTTTTTATCAGCCAAATGAGGATCTGTACTGGAACATAATGGTAATAATTGATGAAGGCAAATGAAATATTAGCAACGGAAGTACAAAAGGAACAGAGATACCATGACAGTTAATGCCACAGCACTCCAATTTTCAGAATGTTGGAGAGAAACTTGTATGTACCAAGGCTTGCTATGGTGTCCTAATAAAACTCATACTCAAACCTGATTAAGATGCAAAAATCCCTTTCTGGAAGAAATAAGCAAGTTCTAGATATGTGTTCTGCTTCTCCCAGTGCCCTAAAATATATGTAAAAGCCCAGGTAACTGAGAATTCTCTCAGGGTCTGTTAATATGGAAACTTTTTTGATTGCATAGACATTCTGTGCACTAATAACTTTTGAGATTGCGTGTTGCTAACAAGACTTGGTTGTTACAGACAAGACATGTGACACATTTTCTTCACTATAAATATGTGGTCCTTCAACTTCTGAGCAATCTGTGGAATGTAAATATATGACTTTTGGGGAAGTTTCAATTTATTATGTTCGACGTTCACAACTGTAACAGGTAATTTGTAGGGAGTCAGCAGACTTAAAGATGTTGAAAATCACTGTCCTAAATTTAAGCTTCAGAAGATTAATGACTTGGAGTAAAAGAAAATATAAAGTTTTGTTGTTATTGTTGTTGTTTTTTGATGAAAGAGCTGGATGTCCCCCAGTATTTGTGAGTACTCCTAAGTAATACTGCTTTGATTTAATCAGTTCTTGCTCTTTTCACAATGTGTGTTGCCAGTAAAGTAAATTCCTATATACTGAGGGCTCACACTATGATGAAATAAAATATTTTTGTAAAGTCCAAACAACATCCTCAAAAGTATTATTTTCTATAAGAATCTGTTCTTGAAAATATTAGCATTTCTGGTTCCTTTAATTATTATTATTATTTTTTTTTTTAAAGTAAAATAAAGTAAATGAAAATATACAACAACAAAACAGAATGAAATGTCCGTAGAAAATAAAGTGAAGGAAGGAAATAAGAAAGTCAGTTAAGTTTTCAAAAGAGCAAAGTAACAAAGGGCCAAATTTTGAATAAGAATAGTCCCTGGCATTGGTAAAAGTAAGGTGGGAGTTCACCATCTGCTTTACATTATTTTAATAACCAAGCTTTATTCCACTGTATTTTGGTTTGGGTAGGTAATGATCTGAATTTTTGCACCACCCATTACAAAACTGAAAACCAAAACCCCCAAAGATACATATATATACAAACACATATATATAAATATATACATATGTATGTATATAAATCTAGTGTTCCCTGTAACTCAGTGGTGAACAGGCTAAAATGTTCATAATGCAGCTGTCCTGGAAATTGTTCCTGCTGCATTTTTTGCCTAGAAGACACCTGTTCAGTAATTATATGGCCAGCAGTACATTAGCAGCATTTCCTGCTGGATTGCAGGTGTTTGAGTCTATAGGGAGACAATCATTATATTGCCATTTCTCTCCATCTGGCCCTAAAAAAGCAAACTGTATATGGGCCACTGAGACTGCTCACTTCAGAGAATGTCTCTCTGTCCATTTATCATCGAACAGCACATGCCAGGTTTCCTGAATTTTTAAGATGCCAGCCTTATTAATTTATGTTTATGAGGCTTATTAAACATACCAACAATAAACAAATACACAACATATATAAACAAATACGTATAAAACATTATGCAACAGCTAAAACACTGTTACAAGCAAATCATTTTATTCATGAATGTAGGTACATGCTAATAAAACTGCCTCCAAATTCCTGTGTGTGCATTCCATTGTTTTGACTGTTCTTACTGTACCTTAACAAACAATGCTCCCTGGAGAAATGGTGTTTGCACTTGGAGTTTTTTACATTGCCTCCCAAAGTCAGTTACAGAGTAGAATGGTTGTCAGAAGATAGTTCTGTGTAGACAACTGTGAGGTTGTAGAGGATGAAATTATACACTTGTAAGTGAGAAGCCACAATATATTTGTTGATATGATCCAGTAATCTAACAAAGCTTAATCGTAAATAAGACAGCAACTTAACAAGATTTGATATGGCAAGATACACTTGATTATTTATTGCACAGAAGACAGGGTAAGTCTGAGGCATTGGGGAGACCCTCACATTGACATGAGGTTCAGCGTGGACCTCTGTGCTTTCTAAATTCCTTGAATCAAAGAGGTAAAAAGCCTAGGTGTAGCTGAATCCACTTCTATTCCCAAACTTGGTCAACAATTTATGTCTAAGGATTATATGTGTCTAATCAATCTAAGATACAATCTTAATGAAGTTTACCAAGTTTAGCATGCTATTAATCACTTACCAAAGATCTGCTGCCACAAGGAATCTCTCATGAGGAGCAAGGGATCTTTGCAGCAGGCATGACCTTGAGAGGTGCCCCTGCTCAAGGGGAGATCTTCTTGTGCATCCAGCTGCCATGCAGAAGAGCTTAAAGGGCCTGCTCAATATCTAAGGGGTAAGACAATGGACTAATAGACATATTGTTTTTTGGTGCATGCTCCATTGGCCCTCAGCTGCTGAACTGTCTGTCAGTTTCTCCAGCAACCAGCTTGAGACAATATTGTGGTTGCTTCCACATGAGCAAAGCCTCAGGCGTATCCAGTACACTAGTCACTGCCTGATCAAGGCCTTGAGTGTAACTGACAGTGCTTAACCAAGGAAAGGCAGGGCAGGGTGCAAGCACACCACCACAGGGGCACTTGTGATATTGCTAGATACTGTCCTATAAATATACATGGATGGAGGTATTTCTGCATCATCATTATTATTATTATTATTATTATTTAATGCTGAAATGGCTTATTTGTGATATATATCAACTAGGAGGGTAAAAAAAGAGATGTGTTTTAACTTCGCCAGACCATGCTAGTGTGACATTATTTCTGTGCATTCATTGAGAAGTAATCATTAAGGAGCAAGGAAAACTACTTAAGCAACAAATTTCTTAATGGAAGTCTGCTGGCAGCTTGCCATGGGCCAATCCAGGAGTGAGTCTGAAAGATTTTTATAATGCTTAAAACTGCCCGAGAATCTCCTGCTGTTTCTAGGCAAATTCAGATATGTAGATAAGCAGACTTCTATTGCTATGCCTTGTGTGAACAGAATGGAGAAAATTACCCATAGGAAGAAGTAGAACAACCCCTATTTACAAGGAAATAATTGTTTTTAATGAGTTTTCTTAGCTGAAAATCAGATTAATATTTTGTCCCTTCAAGCAGCAAAATACTGAAGCCATTTGCAAAGATGCTGGGGTGAATATATTCAAATTATGATACATAAGACATAACTGTATGACATATTTGTATAGGGACTTGAACCCAATGATCTTTCGCAGCCTTATCTTCTTACTTAGAGTCAGTAAACCAAAACAGAATCATTTCACTGGTACTGCTGCTCTCAAAGGGAAAGGTCTGGCCTACAGATTTGGGTTTTGTCTTATCAGGTTTTTATTTTGCAGGATTACAGAACAGTTGAGGTTGGAATGAACATCTTCAGGACCACCCCCCAGCAGGGCCACCCAGGACCATGGTGAGTTTTGAATATCTCCAAGAAGGAAGAATTCACAGCCTTTCTGGGCAATCTGTCAGCTTCACAGAAAAATAGTGTTGCTTTGTGTTCAAAAAGAACCTCCTGTGTCTTCTTTCATATCCATTGTTCCCTATACTGCCACTAGTGACTGTTCAAACACACAAAAAACAGTAACAAGGAACATTTAAATAAAATATTTCTCTCATGTAAAGCTACTTTCAAAATATTTTTCCTTCTTCTTTTTTGTACCTCTATGGAAATGTAAAAAATGATTTCACAAGTATATGGATAAAATTCTAAGTTATTTTCTTGGATATGAATATTAGCATTAAAGAAATTGATATATAAAAAAGCTTTGCTGTTGATATGTTTCAATAAAGCAAAATGTTCAACTGTGCAATGAAACCAGAAAGGGCTTATCAAAACTTTTCTATGGTCTTTTCCCAACAGAAAAAATATTGCCTTTTTTTTCTCTTTTTTTTTTTTCCACTTTTCTCTCTCTTTTTTTTTCCTTTCTATATTTATCTTTTTCATTTTTTTCTCTCTCCCTTTTTATTTTTTTCCATTTTTCGTTTCCCTTTTTTCCTTTTCCCTTTTCCCTCTTTTCTTTCTTCTTCTTTCCTTTTTCTTTTATTGCCATCTTTTTCTGCTTTAACATAAGAAATCATAGAATTATAGAATGGTTGGAAGGGACCTTAAAGATCATGTAATTCCACCACCGCTGCCGTGGGCAGGGACACCTTCCACTAGCTTAGGTTGATCCAACCCGGCCTTAAACACTTTCAAGGATGAGGCATCCACAGTTTCTCTGGGCAACCTGTTTCAGTGCCTCACCACCCTCAGAGTAAATATCTTCCTCTAAATCTACTTTCTTTTAATTTAAAACCATTACTCTGTGTCCTATCACTACACTTCCAGACAGAGTTCCTCCTCAGCTTTCTGGTAGGCCCCCTTTAGATACTGGAAGGCCACTATATGGTATCACTGGAGTTTCTCTTCTCCAGACTGAACAACCCCAACCATCTCAGCCTGTCTTCATAGGAGAGGTGCTCCAGCCCTTTGATCATCTTTGAGGCGTTCCTCTGGACTCATTCTAATGCTTCCTTGTCCTTCTTGTGCTGGGAGCCCCAAAGCTGAACACTGTACTCCCAGTGGGGTCTCACAAGAGCAGAGTAGAGGTGGAGAATCATTTCCCTTAGCCTGCTGGCCATATCTCTTTTGATATAGCCCAGAATACAGTCAGCTTTTGGGGCTGCAAGCGCATATTGCTGGCTCATGTAATGCTTTTTGTCAACCAACAGACCCCAGATCCTTCTCCTCAGGGCTTCTTTTAATCCCTTCTCCACCCAGTCTGTGTTTGTGCTTGGGATTGCCCTTGCCCAGATACAGGACCTTGCACTTGGCGTTGTTGTACCTCATGAGATTCACACAGGATCACCTCTCAAGCCTGTCAAGGTCCCTCTGGATAGCATCTCTTCCCTCCAGCCTATCACCACAGCTTGGAGTCATCAGCAAACTTTCTGAGGGTGCACTCAGTATCAGTCCATATCACTGACAAAGATGTTAAACAGTGCCAGTCCCAGTAGTGACCCCTGAGGAACACCACTTGTTACTGATCTCCACCCAAACTTTGAGCTGCAGACCACAACACTTTGAGTGTAACCATCCAACCCAGTAATTACCCACCAAGTGGTTCATCTGTCATGTCCATGTCTCTCCGATTTAGAGACAAGGATATCATGTGGGACAGTGTCAAATTATTTGCACAAGTCCAAGTAGATGATGTTGGTTGTTCTTCCCCTATGCATCAAGGTTGTAACCCTATCATAGAAGGCCATCAGATTTTTCAGGCATGATCTGCCCTTAGTGAAGCCATGTTGGCTGTCACTAATCATCTCCTTATTTTCCTTGTACTTTAGCATAGTTTCTAGAAGGATCTGCTCCATGATCTTGTTGGGCACAGAGGTGAGATTGACTAACCTTTAGTTCCCTTGGTCTTCCTTTTTTCCCTTTTTAAAAATGGCTGTTATGTTTTCCCTCTTCCAGTCAGTGCGAAGGTCACCGGACTGGCATGACTTCTCAGATATGGTCAGTGGCTTAGCAACTTCATCTGCCAGTTCCCTCAGGACCTGGAGATGTATCTCATCAGATCCCATGGACTTGTGCACCTTCAGGTTCCTTAACTAGTTTCCAACCTGATCTTCTCCTACAGTTCATAATTCACCCAGTCCCTGCCTTTGCCCTCTGGGGCCTGGGCTATGTGGCTGGAGCTATTGTCGGTGAAGATTGAGGCGAGCGTATCTTGTTTCCTTCTGGAGAAGGCCCACAATTTCCCAAGTCTTCCTTTTATCACCAATATACCTATAGAAGCCTTTCTTATTGCCGTTGATGTCCCTGGCCAAATTTAATTCTAAAAGGGCTTTAGTTTTCCTAACCTGATCCCTATCTCCTTGGACAATGTCTCTGTATCCCTCCCAGGGTATCTGTCCTTCCTTCCACTCTCTGTAGGACTTATTTTTCCATTCAGAATTGGTCAGGAGCTCCTTGTTCATCTATGCAGGCCTCCTGTCATTTTTGCCTGACTTCCTTTTTGTTGGGATGCATTGCTCCTGAGTTTGAATATTAACCAGCTTTCTTGGGTCCCTCTTTCCTCCAGGGCCAGAGTCCCATGGTACTCTACCAAACAGATCCCTGAAGAGGCTAAAGCCTGATCTCCCAAAGTCCCAGGTAGCAAGTTTGTTGTGCTACCTCCTCGCTACTCTCTGAATCCAAAACTGTGTCATTTCATGATCACTGCATCCAAGGCTACTCTTGAGATTCCCATTCCCCATAAGCCCTTCCTTGTTGGTGAGAATGGGATCCAGCATAGCACCTCTCCTCATTGGGTCCTACATCACCTGGAGAAGGAAGTTGTCATCAATGCAAATACAGTGTTTTATCCTTGCTAGGAGATATGTAGACCAACTGAGGTTTTTCAGAATGACTTGTTCTGAATAAAATGTCAGGTCATTTTCTACAAGACATGTAACAATGGAATATTGTTATATTCTATATATACTCTTTCAAAGTCTGGGGATGTAGAAACTCAGTTAATTCTTAAAGTGAGGTGTAATAAACCCATAGATTTTATGGTTCTGACATTTCAATCTAATAAGATCTTGAGGCATACTTAAGATGATATCGCTCTTCTAATCATAGTTTATGTAAAAGAGCTCATTTGTCATATTGTTTTTGATTTTTTATTTCCAAACTAAACATTTTTCTCCATACAATTAATAAGTGTAATAATCATAATAATATACATTAATGATGCTGTAAACATTTGTAGAATATAAACGCTTTCTTCCAAAAAGAACCATTACACAACAAACTACTATTTTTGAAAAAAATGATGGGAAACACAAGACAAAACAGAAGTTCAGCTGTTTATCTGTTGTGATTGTAAATAAAATAAAATAAAATAAAATGAAATAAAATGAAATAAAATAAAATAAAATAGTCAATTGACCAAGTGTGGTGAATCCATGACCAAGAAAGACCAATGTATTTCTACTGTGTTTGGGTATTATGTTCATACTGATCTGTCTGCACTCTGGTTATATCTTTGTAAGATGTACCTAGCCATGGGAAAGAATGTGACTCATTCTAAGAAAAAACAGAAGTACAAGGAATAAATAAGAGAACAGGAAATGGAAAGAGAAGGGATATGCTGTGATGGGAATTTATCTAAAATCAGCTTTGCATCTGTGTACCACTTAGTGGAATCAATACTGAATCCACCTTGGGAAGCAGTGGAATGGTAACAGAAAAAAATGCAAACTTTACATAGCAATGCTACCTCATGCCAAATGACGATCTTTCAGCTTAAGGGTTTTTAGCTCTGTAGAAGGTATGCATTATTAAGGGTGATCAAAAATGCTACTTTTTTAGTAAGTGGTCATCTCTTTTTTCTCCTTTTATATTTACTTTAAAATATATGAATAGAACAATAAATATCCATACCCGTTATTTAAGATAAAGTTTCTGATTTAAACTCAGTCAGCTGACCTCAAGACCGTTAGCTTTAAAGGTATTCAAATCTTATTTTACAAAATTCTATGTGAGATTAATATGAAATTGAGTTCTGATTTTTCTTATGATTAAAATTCTAATGTAAATTTACTATAGCTTTCTTATTTATAAACCCAGTGTCTGCAGAAAATCCCAGTAAGCATAGAATATATTGGAATTGTGAAGAGATTGGAAGGGGGTAGAAAGAAACATGTTGCATGGGAAAACAAGCAGGAAACTATAGTTTTCTTAAAACAAAATAAATAAATAAATAAATAAATAATCTTTCAGCAATTATTTAATGAATGGAAGAAAAGTAACTGTTGTGGAATGGATTGATATATTTTGCTTATGTTTTGAATGTTTTATGAAGGATGTAAAAATAAGCAAATGAGCATAGTATAAATATGGATGGGAAAACAGAAAGTAGTAAAGGATCAGTTGGGATCATGTGAAAAACAGGCAAACGTTTTTTTATGTCTTTCAAGAAAACTACTGCTTTAAAAATATTAATTTAGTCAACTCTTTGCAAGAAATAGGTCATGAATCAATTTCTACTAAGAAATGACTTCATTCAGAACTTTCAAACCTAGGCAGGGAAGAAAAAGGGAATGCATATTCACTTGTTAAATTAGATAATACAGTGATTTTGTGACTATATTACGTACTCTATGAAAAAAATAAATTAAAAATGTGTGTTATAGCTTCATTTGTCCTTTATAACATGTACACTGAATTGCAAGGTATGAAATCTGAGTAGACCAGGCTTCCATATGACAGGGACTTTAAATTTTATCATATTTTTACCAGCTTGCAGCTTCTACCTCTTCAAACGGAAGGACCAATTCAGCCATGAGAAAACTAAGAGCTGAATTTATACTTCAGTTGCTACTCCAGCCTCCTTTGCTTGATCAGGGCAGGCAGAAGGCAGGAAAGGAGGAGGGTGAGGGAATCAAAGCAGGGAGAGATAGTGAGACAAGAACTTCATAATATGACTGTCTCTCAGAGGCTGTCTAGTAAAACAGGTCTTCATAGGGCTAAAAGGAATAGACAACGGAATATTTTTCATTCATCTTAAACTGACAAAATTAGTGGCTCTATGATTATTTTAATAACTAATATAAATATATGATTGTGCTTAGTGGAGTAAAATGTGAAATGAGCTACACTGGTATTTGTAATGAGTTCACTTCTAAAAATATAAGAAAATGCATATTCCTTAGACTGTACAAATACTCCTAAATTTCTACTTCCTTCAGTAACTTCAACTTCTACTTAATGTGGAGAACAGTTGAAACAGTTGATGTTTTGGTACAATTTTATGGCATTTATAATCTTGTCCAACTGTCTATCTATTAGATTCAATATAAGCTGCTGAGCTTATATTGAATCAAAAGCACTGAATCAAAACAAACAAACAAACAAACCAATCACATTGTGATTGATTACTTTAATCTTGCATTCTTATTTGCTCTTTGTTGCAACTATTTATAATTTGCCAAACCTTTACCTAGTTTTAAAAGTTGTTTTTTTTTTTTTTTAGAAAACAATTTTGTACAAAAACACATCATAGCACTAGAAATCTTGTACAAAAACATACTGTGACAGTAGCATCTTCTTAAGAATTCAAGGTTTCCCCACCCTGACAGCTTTATATCAAAAGTGTGACACTAGACTTTAGTAATGAGGTCAATTCTTTTTACAAAAAGAGAAAATCCAGCAATGTGCATATGTAAAAATATCTGTAGATACTATTTCTACCACTTCTTGTGCCTATTAATATATATATATAAATATATATTTTTAAAAAATTATTTATCACTAATCTTAGGCTGTGTTCAGATTGCAATATTCTTTGCTGATTAGCTTTTCAAACATACTTGTCTATTTTTCATTGATGAAATCTTAAGACCAGTACTGTGTACTCTTTTGATATCTGCTATCAAGTATATACTTGATATATACAAGTATATGTACTTAACAGTCTATATCAAGTATAGACTGTTAAAAATATCTGAATCTTCTTCCAAGCATTTTGTCCCCTTAGTTGTCTCTGTGCCCAGTATAGTAAAATCCAAATATTTCAGTAAGAATAGACTAGACTAGACTAGACTAGTTCTGTTGTAATGCACCCTCATGGATCATCTAGTCCAACCACCTGACCTCTTCAAGGCTAACCAAAACATAACCAGTTTATCTTGTTGTCTAATAATTAAACATCCATTTGGGAAAAAGAAACTGGAATTCTGAATCTCGTCAAACTGAAGAGAAAGCTGAAGTCTCCTATACCTTAAGTGACTGCTATATACACAGGCTATTTAAGAAAACAAGAATAATACTCCTTAAAAAAATGTATGCTTAACAGGCATATATTTTATAAATACATGTAGTCCGTATTATTATAGACTTTAAACCATGCATTGCACTGAATTACTTTATTACTTACATTACATTACTTGCATTAATTACTTTATCACCGGTGATTTTGATGAGATCCTGGTGTGGTACAAGGTCACTTCTTAGTCAAGCATTTTGGATAGAGAAATATATTAGATTTGTTGATTGGTTTGACAAACTATTACCCTTTAGATAATATAATAGTTGATAGATTTCACTACAGTGAATTATAATAACTTATTCAAATTTGAAATAGCAAAAAATCGATTTATAAAAATGGTTTTTTTCCAAATATTTCTTGATAAAAACATGCATTTTCAAACTAGCTTTGAGATTTTTTAAATTAATTTCATTACATAAATAGTATGACATCTAGTCTTTCATGAACTGTGTTAAAAGATATATTCAAAACATTTCATATTTTACACAGGCTGTTGAATAATTATACCTCTAGTTAATAAAAGTAATTGGTGTTTTAGCTGCTGAATTTCATGAATTTCTCAACAAAAATATAATTACATTTTCCTGTATTCATTGTATATAAAGTAAATGTAAATTTATATGCTATTTATTTCTACTTTGACAATCTAGTAAATAATATTTTTGTAATATCAAAAGGTAACTGAAAGATTCAGGTGAGAAAAGCACAGAAAATTGTGAATAATAATTTTTGTACTTAACATGTACTTAATGTTATTTCATAGTCTTCTATTATCTGACCAGAACTATTAAAATATATATACATATATTAAAAAAAAAAAAAATCCATCCGAAGATGGACTTTATTTTTAATTAAACCATACATTTCATTTGATACCTATTCCCTACTATGTCCATTCTTGTTTCTTCCCCTCTTCTAACGTACTAACTAAAGAAATTGCCATACTTTAAATAAAATGTTTCAGACTTGCGCTTTTCTTCACCAAAATATATTTCGAAGCATGGATTGCACCAGTACATTAGGCTTCTTGCTTCTTCTGATATTTACATTTGACTGGAGCAATTCAAAACTCATCCGTGAATGATTTAGGTGACTAAATTATAGTTTTTCTTAGTGAACAATCTTAAATTACTTACTACTTACTTGGATTTGGTCCTGAACTGCTACAATTAGAAATAACTCTGATCCTGCTGACCACTTTTTTAGCCGGGAGAGAACTGTTGTTGTTATTATTATTATTATTATTATTATGGTTTGTATTGAATAGTTTGCTTTTAATAGCTTGCTTCGATTACTATTACTTTGTCTGTCACCTTCCTGATACCTGGCAAAGAAAAATGCTATGCATTTCAGAGACAGAAATACTTCCTAAGAAGCAAACCCTTGACTTGGGTTGTCTGAGGAAGCCTTTCATCCATATGCCATTTTGCCATATGCCAAAACAGGCCCTCAAAACAGGGCTTCAGGTGGAAGATGGCACATTATGTGCCATTAAGCAGCTGCAGGCGTGTGGCATTCATAAGGTCTGAAGAATGCTGTATAACTGTGCTTGGAAGAGCTGAGATGCCAGGACTGAGACCAGAGCAGGCGAGGACACTGGAAAGGGGAATAAAGCTTCATAAACACATCCAGTGATGTGTTTCTTGAATCTGTTTTGATCTGTATGTACTTCTTGTGAGACTGGGCTACAAGAGTCCTTGAATCATTTCCTTGGCAACCTGGAGATCATGTCTGGTTTCAGTCAACTTTCTCCCTCAGAGGAACCTCTCATTCATTAGATTAGGGTGGCTCCAAAAGTAGTTGTTCTTTGTACAACTAGAGAAAAGGAAGGTCTTCAAACAGCAAGTAATCTACATGTACATTTAGTACTTTGTAAGCTTCCCAGGGAGTGCTATGTTTTCGTCCTCTCCCAAACTATAAACAGAGTTGCAATATCATATGCCTCTAGATGACTGAATCATCTAGTTCCTTGGAGCCTCCAAAGAGTTTAAGTAGTCATTACACAGATGAATGAACCAGGTTGTGAGGCATAAGAGGTCACATCCATTGTTTTTTACTTCATCTCTCTCTGATATTTTTGCCAATGAGCTGAGGGAGATCTCAATGCAACCTGAGCAGAGTGATGAGGTCTGTGGGGAGGTACTGGTATAACTATGAGGACATGTTGGTTTAGTTTTCATTCTAGCAGTAAAAGAGGTCACTTACAAGTATGTTCAAAAATACCAGCCAGCCTGGGTGTAAAGCACCACAAATGTGCTAGAGAATGTTTTACATGTTTGTTCATTAGCAGGTTGGTAAGAGTATCCAAATAAACATTTATCGACTTGATACTGTCCAAAGTACCTTTAAATATAGGACAGAACAGCTCAAATGGCAGTTATTAAAGCTCAAATTTTGGCTTCTAACAAAAAATGTAACATATAAGCCATTAATTTTTTATATGAAATGATATATTATTCTCAGTTCTGTTCATCAGGTAATTACCTAGCAGTTTCCAAAGGGAGAATTGAAAACACCAACAAATTCCCCATTATTTGTAAGAACTGGGTTTGAACTTTCTACACACTCAAGCGTCTTCAATGTATGTTCTGGGAATGTATTTATATGTTCAGAGTAGTTCATATCTGTCATTTTTTTTTTTTTTAAATTCCAGAAACACAAAACAATAACACTATTATTTGTATCATTGCAGTGAAAAGTTAGTTAGCAAACTGGCATAATCGTATCTCATGTTAAGAGTCATAGGATAACAGAATGATAGACTCATTTAGGTTGGAAAAAACCTTCAAGATCATCAGATCATCAAGTCCAGCCATCATTCTGACCGACCAAGTCCCATCACTAAACTATGTCCCTTAAATTCCTCCAAGGATGGGGACTCCATTACCTTCTTGGGAAGCCTGCTCCATTGCTTGACCACCCTATCTGTGAAGAAATTCTTCCTAACATCCCATATAAGCCTCCCCTGGCGCAACATGACACCATTTCCTAGTGTCCTATCACTTGTCACCTGAGAAAAGACAGACACCCTCCTTGCTACAACCTCCTTTCTAGTAGTTGCAGAGACCGATGAGAGCACTGTGGAAAAACAATGTCAAACACTTTACTGAAATCCAGGTAAACAACATACACAGCTTTTCCCTCATTTCCTAATTGTGTCTCTTTGTCATAGAAGGAGATCAGGTTAGTCAGGCAAGACCTACCCTTCATAAACCCACGTTGGCTGCTTCTGATCACTTGATTATTCCGTTATGTGCCATGTGCTGGCATTCAAGGTGATCTCCTCCATAACCTTCCCTGATACTGAGGTCAGACTGACAGGCCTGTATATCCCCAGATCCTCCCCCATGTAGATTGGAGTCACATTTGCCAACCTCCGGTCAACTGAGACCTCTCCAGACAGCCATGATAGCTAGTACATTATTGAAAGTGGCTTGGCAAGCACTTCCACCAGCTCTTTCAGTACCTTTGGGTGAATATTGTCTGGTCCTGTAGACTTGTGAACATTCAAAACATGTAGAAGGTCCCTTAAAGTTTCCCACATGAGTCATCCCACCATATCTCACTGAGGCTAATGTTATGACAACACTAAGACTGGCCTAAAACTTCCAGTTCTGCTTGTCTGTTTCCCATGATGTGTGCATTCATGTAGAGTCATTTTAGTTTGGCCCTTAATTTTATTGAACTAAGTGGCTGGAATTCCTTTATGCTAGTCTTCATGTGCTCTCTTGCTGATATCTGATCCTCTTCCTGACTCTGGGCATCTGTTGCTGGTGTTGGAATCAAACCAGTAAGAGTTGGCTTAGTCAACACCTGCATCTCCCCAGACATGATGGGTCCCTCCTCTGCAGTCCCCAGAGAAGTTCTGCAAGGGCACCTCAGGCAGTGAGGGAAGTCTTTCTGCTGATCCTTGCTGTAACAAGTTTCCATTCTTCTGTGTTTTCAGTATCAGTCCCTTCTTTGTGGTCTTGAGAGGGAGTTTCTGGCTGTAAGTGCAAAGCAGACTGTGCGTGGAAGCACCTGTCTAACTCCACCTCAGCTTTCTTGACACTGTGCAGACTGCTCACCAGCTCCTGCAGCCACCTGGTGGAAGAGGTCATCCACCTGGGAACACTTTTTGCAAGCAGGTTTGCTCTCTGTCCCTGCCGCAAGAGAAAGGTCTAGGCATTTCCTGCTGTCCAAGGTCTGTACTGCAGCTTCTCCCTTCAGCAGCTCTGTCTGTGTGGAAGTGTCAGACAGCACTTGGGTAGGTAGAGGAGACACCTCAGCTGGTGCTGCAGCTTTTACTCAAAGACAAGTGCCCAACATCTTGTCTAGGCAACTGTTAATAGAGTTTGCAGGGTGAATGTGCACAGTGGATGGCCCTTCTGATGTGCCTTTCTGCATGAACTGGCGTGCAAACTGCTGCATCCTCCATGTCCCTGTTTACACATGCTGGCAAGAACACTAAAACCAAGAATACACCACTTCCCCCTCCCCATATACCTTTGTCTTCAGGACATTGAAAAACAGAATGAAAAGAAGAACATACCTAAATAGATAAATAGGTACATAAAATCTACCCCCAAAATTACAACAATAACAATAATAGTTATCTTTCCGATTTTCTAATTTGCTGTTTGAGCCTTCAGGAGCACCTTTTACTGAACAGATTTGAGTGTTTACATAAAAATGGAATGTAATCTAATTTATAAATTATTCTATTATTTGTTTGTATATATGCATATATATATACTAATCTTTCTTGGCATCCTTTAATCCCATATAAATTCTTGCATACTGAATTACAGGATATTGCTTCTCGATGTTTAGAAGACAATCGAGGATGCTAGATGTGATGGTGAACATCCCAAGTGAGACTAGCAGTGATCAAATAAAGCAAGTCATACAGCCAGGACTTTAGAGAAAACATAAGAAAACAGGCTTACCCCAATATCCCAAACTATTGAAGGGCATGTTTCATGTGAGAAATCAGTGTCTCACAGAATATGAGTGTATAAATACAGCTGTAAAAATTTTATTTAAAAAAAAATGAAACAAGAAATTCAGTAAAAAATGTTTGATTTGCTTACTCAGTGCATTTATGTTAAATATCATGTTAAATATCTGAGAGTTTATTTTATTTCCAAGAACTTTCTTGAGGGGTGAGCTTCATAAACTACACAGTATTTATTTTCTTGAAAACACACACACATGGATAGGATTATCTGGTACAATGAAAGTTCATATTCTAGTTTTCTTCAAATGCCTTTATTTTTGTTCTGAAACTCTTCCCCACAACTGATATAGTCAAATACATAGAAATATGCAGAATTCCTTAACTGTGTAATGCTGTTACTAGCATGCACTGAATAACTTATTGTATTACAATCCAACTTTTTAATTATGTCATGAAATAAATTTTGCTCTGCTATGTTATTAAACAAATTAGCAAAATCTGACCACTCACTAAATAAATCAGGCAGTATAATTAAACATAAATAACTTCTGGTACTAACCTAATCTGTTTAGATAGAAAATGTTTTTTTTTTTTTTTTTTTTTCATTTCTCTTGCTAAGCAGATAGCTCTGGCAGTTCAGGAAAGGGTTTGGCATCTTCTTCCTTTTCATTGGAAATTGATATCAGTTATCTGAAAAGATCATATATATTGGCCTTTAACAAACAAGCTAGTTTAAAATAACTTCTTTGAACAGAGGGGCAAGGTGTGAGTGGCTTTCAGAAAAATACAATCACAAAATGAAATACAGGCTGGATGGAGAATGGATTGAAAGCAGCTCTGAGGAGAAAGACTTAGGGGTGTTGGCTGATGAGAAGTTCAACATGAGACAGCAACGTGCACTTAGATACTTTTTATTTTTTTACTTTTAATTATTTTTGGAAGGCTGAATTAGAGTGTAACTGAAGTCTCAGTTCCCTTGTTATTTGGTCTAACTACCTTTATTATTATTAATGGTATTAATAATCAGTTGCAAGGTATTGGATTGCAGTGGCCAGAAGCTGTAGCTCCAGTCATTATTTTTGTTTCTCCCTGAAGTCCACAGAGCTACATGATGCATATCATCTCCATTTCATGTTGAATGCCATTGTTACAATTCTCTTACATGCAGATGAATCATAGCAAAATTAAAGCAAACAATGATGACAAATCATAGAATGGCTTGCATTGGAAAAGATCATCTAATTCCAAACACCCTGCAGGGACATCTCCCACTAGACCAGGTTACCCAACGCCACATCCAGACTGGCCTTAAATACTTCCAGAGATGGAGCATCCACAACTTCTCTGGGCAACCTGTGCCAGTGCCTCACCACCTTCAAACTAAATAATTTATTCTTTATATGTAAGTTAAATCTATCCTCTTTTAGTTTAAAACCATTACTCCTTGTCCTATCGTTACACTCCCTGACAAAGAGTCCCTCCCCAGGTTTCCTGTAGTCCCCCTTTAGGTACTGGAAGGCTATAAGGTCTAGAGACCATAAGGCCTCTTCTTCTCAAAGCCTCCTCTTCTCAAAGCCTCTCTCTTCTCAAAGCCTCCTCTTCTGCAGGCTGAACAACCTCATCTCTCTCATTCTGTCTTCATAGGAGAGGTGCTCCAGACCCTTGATCATTTTCATGGGTGTCCTCTGAACTCGTTCTAATTCTTCCTTGTCCTTCTTGTTCTGGGGGCTCCAAAGCTGAATGCAGTACTGGTCCAGGTGGGGTCTCACGAGAGCAGACCAGAGGTGGAGAATCACTTCCCTTGACCTGCTGACCATGCTTCTTTTGATGAAGCCCAATTATAGGAAAATTTCTGATTATAGGAAATGTTAGTATTTCTAGCAGGAAAATATTATCTGTCTGTGTCTTTCTCTGGAAAAATACCAACAGATTCTGGGAAAAAAATAAAGAACCGGTAAGTCTTTCATAACCTTATAGAATATAAAATCCGGACTCTTCAAATTTCATTCAAATATGGAGAATTGAATGGAGAATTTATTCTTCACACACATAGGGGTATACATCTTCCCTTTTCTCTGCATAGGGTACTTCTCTAGCTACATTGTTGCATCAGCTCTTATTAAAATCAAAATTATTTTTCTGTATGAAATTATCCTGATTTTTTCAAACAAGAAAACACATAAACTACTTGATTTCTATTAAAAATAAACTCTTAAAAAGTGTCTTACTCTCTTAGTTTTTATTCCTTTCAAAATTCTGGAAACACTTTTTAAATTATTATTATTATTATTTTCTTTCAAACTGTTACTCATGTTTGTTGTTGTAGCTAATATGTACAAAATATTGGAAAACATATTTTTCCCAGGTAACTGATGCTTAATAAAAAAATAAAAATAAATTTAAAAAAAGGTCCATGTTTGTAGTCTACAGGAGCACTCACATTCGCATTGTGATTTAAGCTGGCATGAGTGTGTGTGGCTTTAGAAATAACTTGATTTGCAATGAACAGCAAATCCCCCACTGTGTAATTCTGTTTCTGCAAAGTGTTGGATTATCAAAGCTTGCAGCCAGACAGCATAGTTTATATTAATGCCTTATGTCTATGGAACGGACTAGCCTATGCAACCCTTTTGATTACCCTCCTTCTAGGATTATTGCAGTCTTAATTCAATGAAAATATTTCTCCTCCATGAACAATGATTCCCATTGCCCCACCTTTTGTTTGCCTGTGGGTAATACCTATTTCTCAAACTTTTCAATGTGTCAGATGACTACATAGGCCCAAACACCGCTCCCTGTCAAGGTCTCTAGGGAGTTTGAAATTACGAAGTAGTTAAAAAATGAGATAATGTGATTACTCAGGTCTGTGTAGAAATAAGTCTTATGTTCTATTTCCTACAACAAAAATCTATGTCTAAAAAGTTCTTAGTTGCCACCCAGAGCAATAGGTACTAAGCTAACTGTTAGTCTTAGTAATGGCTGGATCTTTGAATTCATCTAGAAATCTATTCATATGGCAATGACATGCCTAGCACAGCTGGAAAAAAACATTTTACTTTCTGATAAAGTGTTTTATTAGTCGTTTATAAATACCAAGTGTTAACTAAAATGTTGTTGCTTCAAAAAAACAAATGAAAATTCTGACAAGGCATATCTGTAGCACCAATTTGATTGGTCAATTTGCAGTATTTCTGCTCTTCTCCCAGAGTTGACTTCTGTTTACCTTTCAATTTGAAATCACATTATGAAAAAAAAAAAAAAAAAAAGAAAGTAAAAAAGCTCCTTGTGCTGTTAGATGTTAATCTCATCATGACTAACATCATTCTAACACTACATTTCTGTGTAAATATATCAGCCTTCTCTTTTACAAGCCTCTTTTCCTAGATTTGCACAAATATTCAAAAATATCTCAAAGGCTAACCCAACTTTCTAAAGTTCTCCAGGAATTTTATTATTTTACTGTCTTTGCTTCCAAATTACTTAGGTGTGTCTTTGTTCACATTTATAGTTTAACATTTATTAAGGGAAATCTTACAATATTCCCAGTAATTGCTGATGTTAATATATGAGAATATCCAAGAACAGTAAAAATTGATATAAACAGGAAAAAAAAAAAAAAAGAAAAAAAGTTCAAATGAAAGATGATGAAAGATGAGTAAAAATTATCTTTAATATTGTGGTTCATATACCACATATAGTTAGCAGACATAAAAGTCTGTTAAAAAGTGACACAGCCGATGATCACCATAATACATTGCAGAGTAAGTTTGACATTGTCATCTGCTGTGACCCACAAAATCTTCAGACTCTTTTAACATCATGAGAAAATGAGTGCACCAATCACAGATGAGCAGAATAAGGGTGGAGCAGGAGAGAAGGACTGACCAAGATAGAACACTTCCCCCCCCCCCCCCCAAACATATATATATGAAGCTAAATTCTTGTGAGTCTTGCTTAAATGATTATAGAATTAAACAGACATTATTTAGAGACTGGGGCTAAATGAAGGCTGTTGATGTCTTTCGTTAGATTTAAGGAAGTGTTAGTTTGGAGCAATTAATTATTACTTAATTATATGGGCTATTGAAAGGTTCCTAATGAAATTTCTCCATTAAATATAATAAGATTAATAAATAAAATTTAAGAGTGCAGTTTGCATTATTTTGAGGCTTTCTTTCTACCATAGATTTTTCTGTATGTATTGCTTGGATTTACAAAAGTCACAGAAGAATCATTGTATATAATAATTATACCTCACTAAAAATAAAATATAATCACCAGTAAAAATAGTTAATCTTTAACAGGAACTTCACCATATTTGGTGACTGTTTTGTAACTTGTAGTTTGACAGAGGTTAGGTGGCCAAGCAAAGACACTCTTGGCAAATATTGCTGAGACAAATTGGTTCTCAATTACTTTTAAGCAAAGCAGTTCTGAGGGCAAACAAAATAATTGCCTAAATGCCCAGGTGACAGCACTTCCATTGGACACCAACATAATTAAGGTAATACTGCAAGCCAAGCAGATTTCAGAGAAGATACATTTCTTAGCTTTCCCAATTCCTCCTTGGCCTGAAAACAAACAATCAATCAAACAAAAACTGTTTAATTTGTCTTCTGCATTACAGTTTTCTATAAATTTTTAAAGATAAGAAATTTCAAATGATGATAGCTTTAATCTGGATTGTATGTGATAAAAACAGCGTTGTGTACTATTACCTGAACACAAAAACTTCAAAATATACTGTTTTTCTTCTACATTCTGGTAAATCACAGTTACTCTAATTTCTACACAATATAAAAATCAGAAAATACCTATAGAATATGAAGAAAACCCTTAAAGAGATCTTTCCCTTAAAGGGATTATATTCTTTATTATTAATTCCGCACTCAAAATAATCTTTATTAAAATGCTTCAATACCATACTTTTTATTCCAATAAATTAGTTTTTCTTCTTCCTATGTTCTTATACTCATATATAGATATATTATTTATATTCTTCATGTATTATTTCCATATTTATTTAGATTATATAACACAGAAGTACTTACATAGTTTTAAACATTTTAAATATATTCAAAATTTTCTTCGCCATCTCTGTTTTCTTATATATTTCTTTCTTTTTCATTAATATTACGTATTGTTTTCCTGTAAACTGTACAATCTAAACTGAAGACGTAAGAGCTGAAGAAGTTTTATGTCAACTTAGGCAGATAAAAGTAAACTTGATTTGTGAGTTGGAAATATTTGTGAGATATTCATGGATATATAAGTTCTGCAGATGAAAATATTATTATAAATAATAACTTTAATTACATCTCTCTGCATCACTCTGAATTCAGCAAAATCAGCAAGTTCTTGCATTTGACTTTCCATAGGAGTGGAAACTATTCCTTATAGTGCCAATTTTAAAGTTGTTTAAGAACTGATCTTGCTAAGGAACGAACCCTTGCAAGTTTTCCCTGAAGCACCAGGTATATCTGACCAATGAGAAATAGTGTTCCTTTTAAAGGTTACATATTAAGACTGTACCAGAAATCAAGAAGCTATTCCAAGTAGCTGTTCTGAAACTGAAAAGGAGTATGCCAACTTAGACATAGATAAAGAAAATCAAAGGGTTCAGAGAGACTGAAAAGAATGACAGTTAATAGCTTTCCTAAGCTTGTAAGAAGAAAAAGAGAACCCATAAAATTGGATAACTATTTTTTTTCCTCTGTATTTACCATTTTATCTTTTTTTTTTTTTTTTTTGGTAATGTCCTACACAAGGGTATGTATCACCTACAGCCATCATGAATATGTCAACAACAAGCTATGTCAAACCAATCTAATTTCTTCCCATGACACAGGGACAGGCCTTGTGGCTAGACACACACACACACACAAATATCGTATCTTGAATCTGGCGGGGGTTTATGATTCTATCTCACATGACATTCTCTTATTCAAGTTCATGGTCCAGAGGAAGCTGCTGTAACAGAGTTAAAAATTATTCCAAAAAGATAATAGTACCACTGCTTCACTAGCACAATGAAAGGATGACTAAACCAGAAACCTATATCCACAACCATAGAATATTGTTAGAAATGACCTCATCACGCAGGAAATAGTGCATTTAATAAATTTTCAGATGATACTAAGCTAGAAGAGATTTCCAAGGTGTTACAAGGATAAGGATTCAGATGAAAATTTAATGAATTAAAGTGGTTTAAATGGTTTGAAACCACTTTAACAGTTTTAAAATGTTTGGTTTAAAATGGTTTAAAAAATAGGATGCAATCTATAGGATATGCAAAAGGCTGCATGTAGGAATTAATACACTGATTGAAACAATGCCACATAAACCTGGCCACGTAAACCCACTACATTCCACCCCTTGCCTCTGTGAAAAGCATATTTAAGAATAATGACAATATTCTCTCACTTTGCAATCATCACAATCTTCACAAACTTGACTTACATCAAAAAAAAATAAATATTCCCCACACCAAAATAAAGATAACATCATCACAACACTGACGAGCTGGACAATTTACACACACACCACCCCTCATTTCTTCACCACACTAACATGAAATATATTGCTTCACAATTACTGCTTTCTTAGATTCTTCAAAATTATTACATTTGTAACGATCATCCAGTCCATGTTTTGCCCGTTACCTCTCTCAACTATCATCCTTATCTCAAATTCCTCAAGCCCCATGTTGGGCGCCAAAAAGGACTGTGGTGGTTTTACTCGGGTGGGCGGTCGAGGTCCACCACAACCGCTCTCTCACTCCCCCTCCTCAAAGAGGAGTGAGGAGAAAATACGATGAAAGGGGCTCCACGACCTACATGTTTGGCCTGGAATCTGCTCCGGCAGGGGTCTTCCACAGACCGCAGTCTCCATCGGTGCTGGTCCACCTGCTCCACTGTGGTCTCCTCCATGGGCTGCAGCGTGGAACCCTGCTCCACCATGGTACTCCATGAGCTGCAGGGGGACATCCTGCTTCACCATGGTCCTCACCCCAGGCCGCAGGGGACTTCTGCTCCAGCGCATGGAGCACCTCTCCCCCTCCCTTTTCGTTGACCTTGGTGCCTGCAAGACTGTTCCTCCTCTCACTCTCCCAGCTGCTGTGTGGTGCAGTGTTTTTTTTCCCCTGTCTTAAATACGCTCTCACAGAGGCGCAAACAACATCACTTATTGTCTCAGCTCTGGTCAGCAGTGGGGCCCTTACCAAACATGGGGCAGCTTCTAGATCCTTCTCACAGAAACCACTCCTATGCCCCCCTGCTACCAAAGCCTTGCCACGTAAACCCACTACAGCACCCTACCAGCTACTAGGGGGAAAATTAAGTCTGTCCTAACTGAAACCAGAACAAATAGATAAATATATTATAATCAACTAATAGATAATAATATAAACATTATTTGATATTATAATCAACTAATAAATAATAGTAAATCTATTTACTCCAAAATTATATAATTTTTAAAAGATATTAATTTTTAAAATAAATATATATTAGTTGTACATTGTAGTTATACTTCTTTGAAATGGTTTCAAGGTAAATCTGTACATCCACACAAGAACAGGTTCATGAAGAAAGCTGAATAAGTAGACTGGTCATCATCTATATGGATCTACCATTAACATAGTTCCTATTTTTTTTTCCTGTTCAGACTGGATTAATCATGGCCAAGCCTCCCAATTGCTTGGCTCCCTCTGCCCTACTCACCTAACATATTCTGTCCAGTTTTATGTTCTCAGACTCCCACAGGCCTTTTATGCTCTGCCTCTGAACATGCAACACCTCCAGCTGCATGGTGTGGCAGCACTACTGCTGCAATGCAGTCCTAACCTTATTTCACACATATTCAAAAAGGTAAAAGTTAGCAAAAATGATAAAAATATATAGTACCACAGGGTATCACAAGGAGCACAAATATGATCTAGCAACAACTATATATAAAATAGATGCAGACCATCTCTGTCATTTGAAGTTGGGGGAAAGAAATTGTTCTTAAACCCTGTTCATAAAAATAGCTTCAAAGTGTGTACAATAGCTTTAAAGACTATATGTCCTTTTGGAAGAACACATATGAACACACTATGAAGGACACATACCCAACATACTATGATAAAACCAGGTCCTGCATCTGGGCCTAGGCAATGCCAAGCACAAATACGGACAGGGTGGAAAATGGATTGAAAGGAGCCCTTATGAGAAGTACCTGGGGGTGTTGGTTGACGAGAAGCTCACTCAACATGTGCTGGCAGCGTGTGCTTGAAGCTCAAAAAGCCAACTGAATCCTGTGTAGTGGGTTTATGTGGCCAGGTTTTGGTATAGGGGGCTGAAGGGGTGGCTTCTGTGAGCAGAATCCAGAAGCTGCCCCATGTTGGATAAGGGCCCCTTTCAGCAGACTACAAAGGGACCCACTGACCAGAGCTGAGCCAATAAACAATGAGGAGTGAGAGCAATAAAAAAGAGCACTAAAAGGGCAAGCGCATGCAGTGAAAGGGAAGTTGTCCTTTTCGGTTCAGCATACAAAAATAGATTCTGGGAATAGGACTATGTTGTTATATTATAATGTGTTTAGGTATCACTGTCAAAAGTTAGTTTAGTAAATGTAGGGGAAAAAAGTCCTGATAAGAATAGTTACAGAATTAACATAGAAAATTGGTCTATATATTTGCAAAAGAATGACTATATTATCTGTAGAAAACGTAAAACAAAACCAGATTTATTTATTTATTTTCTCTAGGAGCCAATATGCTTTAAGTAAGGAACTCCCAGTGCATGCATAATAGCAGTTCCTAAGCATCAATTATATTTATGCATGGATGCAAAGAGGGATGTTGTTATATTTTTTGTTTGTTTGTTTGTTTTCATCTTAAAAGTACATAATTTTCAGAAGAGGAAGGAAGGCAAAAAGGAAACTGAAGGAAATTAAAATATTAAACTGCATGTCACTTCTACTAACATCCTGTGTCAGCCTTTCTACATCAGCAAATGGTAGATTTGTGGCATAAATATTCTAGCTCTTGATAAAGTAGAGAGAAAAATACAGTGTGGTTGTGCATTTTTCTAAAATGGTGGTTTATATGCCTTGTAAAGACTTCTCACCCTACCTGATATTTGTTTGATGATATGCAAAGTAATTAAGTCATAAAATCAAAAATTGAAAACTTTTATGTTACTCAGAAAGAGGTGCAGAAATTAGATAAATTTAGCAATTTAATGTTAATGCACTAATGTACATGTCCACCAAATACCCTACCCTCTGGCTAAAAATCCATGCCTTATGTATTAAATCTAGCTGAATCTGCTTAGGCAACTTGATATAGAATAGTCTTCTATCACTTAAAAGCTGTATTCAAAGAATGCAAAACAAACACTAGAAGTAAGTTTAGTCAAATAAACTAAAGTCAGTTACACTTTGTTGAAACAGCAACAAAACCAGCAAGAAGCATTTTTACCCTTTAAGCCACTGAGCACTGAGTTGTCTGCTAAAGTTTTAAGGGATATATAAGTTAAAAGGGATGTATTTGTAATTGTAAAAATTCTTTTGTTTTTGTTGTTGTTGGTTTTGTTGTTGTTGTTTGTTTGTTTGTTTGTTTTCCCTAAAAGAGAAAGAATATGTTGGATCCTACATTGTAATATATACCAAGGATTTAGGACCTTACTCACAAATTTCTTATACATTACAAAGAATGTAATTATTCTCTGAGGGCTATTGACTTCAAGAGTTTAATGTTTCTGGACCAAGGTCTAAATTCTTTATCCAATAAAGAAATAACTTCAGATTTCCTGTTAGATTTTCTGGAAACAATGAACACGTCAATTTTGAAACCAAGTGAAGAACTCATTGAGAGCAGCCCAGCAGAGAAGGATTTGGGACTTTTGGTTTATGAAAAGCTTTATGAGCCAGTAGTGTGCACTTGAAGCCCAGAAGGCCAACTGCATCAAAAGAGGAGTGGACAGCAGGTTGAGGGAGGAGATTGTGCCCCTTTGCTCTGCCCTTGTGAGGCCCCACTTGGAGTACTGCAACCAAGTCTGGAGCCCCCAGCACAAGAAGGATGTGGACCTGCTAGAGTGGGTCCAAAGGAGGGTCATGAAGTTGATCAAAGGGCTGGACCACCTCTCCTACGAAGACATGCTGAGAGAGATGGGGTTGTACATCCTGAAGGAGAGAAGGCTCTGGGGTGACCTTATTGCAGCTTTCCAATACTTAAAGGAGGCTTATAAAAAAGATAGAGAACAACTTTTTATTCAGGTAAATAATGATAGGACAAGGGGGGATGATTTTAAATTAAAAGAGGAGAGATTTAGATTACAGGCTAGGAGGAAATTTTTCACTCATAGGGTGTGGAACAGGTTGCCCAGAGAGGTTGTGGATGACTCATCCCTGGAGGTGTTCAAGACCAGGTTGGACGAGCCCCTGAGCAACCCTATGTAGTGGGTGTCATCCCTTCCTATGGCAGGGAGGTTGGAACTGGATGGTCTTTATGGTCCCTTCTAACCTAACCAATTCTCTGATTCTATGATAGTTCTTGGCAGCTAGCTTGTAATGTTTATAATCCTAGTGATATCATCAACACTAAAGCCAGAATTCAATCAAGCAGCAAATGTACAGTCTGTGTCAGACTAAGCAGATTTGATGATTGCTCCATTATAATGGTTGCTTTAAAGGAACAACACCAAAAGCAGTTCCTGCTTTCTGAATTTTCATCCAGATTCAGTGTTTCTCAAACAGTAAGGTCCGACTAAACAGCAAGTCTCTTTTTATATTATGTAAAAAAATATATTATGTAAAAATACATTAAAAAATATGTAAAAATACATTTTGCCTTTGTCTTCATATTCTAGGGTCAGAATGTCCAATGCAGTCAGAGTGCAGTGTAAATTTAAAGGTGAATTCAGGAAAGGTGACTGAAAGAATCAAGTCTTTTCTGAGAAGCTTTGATACACCATAATCTGGTATCATTATAACCAAGACATACACACAGCAAATGCAACGTTTGCAATAAAGGTGTCATAGTATGATGGGGACATCAGTTGGAAGGAAGTTTTTGACATATGTAAACCATATGATGTTATAAGCAAAATTAGGGGCTAAGGGTTGCATGGCAGGAGCAGAACAGTTCTGGAACTAGATGATCTTTAAGATCCCTTCCAACCGAAACCCTTTTATGATTCTATGATTCTATGATTCAGTTCTTATAACCAGTTGGCCCGTAACCTGGTGTGACTACTTTGGTTTATGGAGGATCTGTTTCTGTTGACTAGCCTAAACTACATGCAAACCGTATCCTAATTACTCCGTATCCTAATGTATCTTAAATACTACAGCAGACTATCCTATGTGTCCACTCCTGACTATTTACAGGTATTTAATTTATGCACAATTTAGTCAATTCTGCAGCAGAAACAACCTCCAGAAGTCTCAGGAACAGCCAAATCCTCCTTCCAGGATATAAATCAACATATTTAAGTATACCAATAAAGTCTATCAATGAGGCTATTCAGAGCAGGGAATGCCTCCAAGAAATCTCCAGGACTGACTGAAATTCCCACCCTGAGAGTTCCTGTAACAGTAAGTCAGATTCTTTTCTGTGAGCTGGCTTATATAGCAAATTTGAATTCTGTGCTGATATCAGAATTATGACTAAAGATTCAAAGATATAATAAACATCTTGAGAATGAATAGGAGCTAACAGAAAGTGAAGGAGGCTCTCTTGCACTTGTTCATAGCCTGCCTTATGCAATGTTTCTATTGCACATTGTCTCCTACCACTATCCTACTACCTAACCCAGACATCACCCTCTGTGCTACATCACATTACTTTGAGCAATGCTGATAAGCCCACCTTACTCTCCCATATAAAACTCAGTCCCATTCACACAAAATATAATTTTGCCTAAAAGACTAGGAGGAAACAACTGAAAATAGTGCAATGCTGTTCACTGTGGTCAGGCTGGCACTGGTGCCCAAGCCACTGGTTTTAAAGTCAGCAAGATGTAAAAACTATTTTGTGTGTAAAACTATTTTAACTCTTCAGGGCTAACCAAAACTTAAATCATATTGATGAGGGCATGCTAAACAATTTTTTCCTGGAACAACTAGAAGCCTACGTTTCAGTGAGAACTATTCTTATGCCCAATTTCATTTTGCAACTCTAAGCCATTTTACTCAGAGGTCTATTTAAAAGAAAATTAAAAGAATAGTATAATGAGAAATAAGCTTTCTTATCTCTTCCCCTCAACCTACTAAATGAATCAATTTACTATAAAAATGGGTGAAATCTGACACAATACTCAAAGCATAATTTATATTTTTACCTCCTTGAAAAACTTATCTGCAGTGATGCCAGTGCAAACAGAACCAAGCTGTCTAGCCTTTTCTGCTTATTATTGTGCTTACTTAGGTGTTTGTGTTTCAGAGTAAAATACTATCTGGAAACTTATTTGGGTAAAAATACATGGATATATTGATAGTGTATTTTTAGTCATGACAGTTCCTTCATCTTCCTCTCTGACCCAAGTTAGAGCTGTATAAATGCTTTTGCAGGAGTAGCCTGAGCCAGAGGAGAATGAGAAGTTGAGAATGAGAATCAGGGTTTTGGGGAGTGATGTGGTGAGAGGTGTGTAGTTGTAGAGATGACTCCGTTGCTATTCAGTATACATCTGGGGCCTTGGATGTTTCAGTCTCCTGTTTGGAAGTCATTTAGGTGCCAATACAGACACCACAACAATCAAAATGTTGAGCACTACATCACACAAACAACCAAGACAAGATTCAAGAGGGTTGTGCCTGAGTATCTTTCTATTTTGTACATTCATTTATTTCTCTGGACTTACCTTTTAGAGGTAGTGCAAGATACCTCCTTGCTATACTTGGACACGATCTGAAATGAGTTTATCCAGGTCTTTTTTTTTTTTTTTTTTTTTTTTTTTTTTTCCCTTCTCCTTTGAAATCTAAGCCAAATGAGGTTGGAGATCTTGGTATTGTCTCTTGAATGACAGTCTACTGGTAGAAAACTTTCTGAAAAGAAGGAAACCAAAGTTCGTTCTTCTCCTTCTACTAAAGAATATTAACACATTTCTGCTGTTGGAGGACTACCCTAGTGACCTGATTTTGAGCTACAAAAAGAAGATTCAGCCAATTAGGGAAAAAAAAAAAAAAGGAAGAAAAAAAAAACAAAACAAACAAACCCTACAAACAGCAACAAACACAACCAATGTGATGCAGATACTCCAGGAGAGATTTCTATCTGTCTTCCAGGTAAGCTGAAAACAGCCTACCCTATTTGCAGCTAAACTATGAAAAGAAGTGGGATTTGAAATTTATTGGTTAAGTGGAAGAGCTTTTTTGTTGTTTTTGTAGTAAAAAAATTTAG
>CM021697.1:128751827-128777259 GCA_011074415.1 Stictonetta naevosa
TTTTAAAAAAATTTATTTTGGTTGCCCCCCCCCCCCCCCCCCCCAGCTCAAGCAGGGTTTTCTAGAACATTTTGCACATGATTGTGGACAGGCAAGTTTTGAATATCTCCAGAGAAGGAGGCTCCACAACCTCTCTGGGCAATCTGTACCAGTTCTCTGTCACCTTTACAATTAAGGTTTTCCTCATATTCAGATAGAACTTCTTGTTTAAGTTTATGCCATTGCCTCTTATCCTGTTACTTGTAACTACTGAGAATAGCCTGGCTCCATCCTCTTGACACTCTTCCTTAAGATATTTCTATTCATTGATAGATCCCCTCTCAGTTTTCTCCAACTAAACAGGTCTATCTTTCTTGGCCTTTCCTCATATAAGAGATACTCTAGTACCTTAATATCTTCGCAGCCCTCCACTGTAGTTCCATGTCACTCTGGTACTGGTGATCTCCAGGTGTGGCTACACCAGGTCTGGGTAGAGGGGGAAGATCACCTCCCTTCACCTGCTGGCAGCATTCTTCCTAATGCAGCCCAAGATACCGTTGGCCTTCTTGGCCACAAGAGCACACATTTCTAGCTCCTGGCTTCCAGAAGAGGTAGTGATAAACTACATGCAGCTTTAGTTGTCAAACTTTCTTAGTTTTATGTAAGCAATATCAAGACGACCACAGACATTTTATTTTCACTTCTTTTCTTTTAGGTCCATTGCTAAAGATTCCTTATGGTGTGTGTACTTTTAAATTTTATTTTATTTTTTCCAAAGATCAATCAATCATAGAACAGTTTGGGCTGGAAGGAACACTAAAGACCATCTAATCCCTCCCCTCACACACACTTCACCCGCCGCCATTGGCAGGGACAACTTCCACTAGACCAGGTTGCTCAATTCTAACCTTGCCTTAAGCACTTCCAGGATTGAAGCATCCACAAGATAAAAAAAAGACCTAGGATTTTATTCAAGAAAAAATGTATTAAATTTCTTCCCCTATAATTTAATATAAATTTAAACAGAAATATTTACTGACTAAAAAGTGAAAAATAATGGATATTTTTCTCTGCCTGATGCTGACTGCGTTTTTTAAAAGAGCAAATAGCTGCAATGAAACAAACAAACAAACAATCCAGATAAGTGTTAATTAAAAATTTATCTGTATAAATTATGAAGGAAAAAGAAAGTCATATATAGAACATTGCTTGATGTTTTGGGTTCCCTCCCCTCCCCTCCACTGTCCTCTCTATTTTCTCTCTTTTTCTTTTTCTTTTTTTCTTTTTTTCTTTCTCCTATCACCCCCTCTTCTTTTTTAACTGTTTCTGGGTGTTTATTCAGCCACGCTGGGGAGTGCAAGATCATCCCCTGCTGGAATATTTTAGCCCATAATGATTTTCTATTTTTCATTATTATTATTATTATTATTATTATTATTATTTTTTTTTCTGGTAATTTGTATTCATCTGGCATGGTGCACAGTAATTGTGTCTAGAGAATTAGGGAAGGATGGCTATTGCAGTGGTAATAGAATTACTTTCAGTGTTCTAAGCTGGTAAAGGATAGTGAGTTTCAGTCAGAGGATTTAAAAACACGCTGAAACGTATATCAGTATCCCTTTACTGAAGTACAACTTATAGATGTATTTTTCTTTGTGTTTATAAATGAGTCTGTTTAAAGCCAGCAAATGTTGCTAAGAAAGCTGACAGAACTCTGAAAAAGCACCTTTATGTTTGTACATGATAATAGCACATAAATGTACACACATGCATATACGTATTCTGAAGTGATCTAGCAGTCCTGTCATGTGTCCTTGCATTCAATGGGAAGTTGATTCAATGTCCACAAAAATAGTGTCTGATTCCTATTTCATAGAACTTTTTTTTTTTTTTTTTTTTTTTTTTTTTTTTCAGAAACGTGCTTTCTAACTTAATCCCTTCAACTTCATTTGCAATATAGGGAAAAGAGGAAGGGTATCATCATTAAATGGCAAAAAAAAATCTGACCCATTTGTTGCTTCAATAAGTAACTGTATAAAAATGCAGTAAACATGTACAGCAATTTTCAAAAATTGGTACAAGGGCTATAGCAAACAAGAACACCTATTGATTTTATAACTATCTGAGGGTAATGTTTAAATTATCACAAACATATTATTAAAAGTTTTAGTAGTGCATTTATAGTATTGAATTCATCAATGAAAACCAGACAAATTATATATTTTATTCTTTGGTGGTATTATCAATCATTATTATCAGTTGTACATATAAGAAATGTAGGTATAACAACTTTAAATCTGTAGAGCCTCTTTCAAGAGGCATTTTTTATTATTAGTTTTGTTTTAAGTTACTTCACCTTATTTCTGTGGAAAGATCCATTCTCCCAATCTAAGTGAAACTACGAGTCTTGTGAAATTTGTGCTTGTGAAAATATCACAAAATAATAATAATTTGTTGATTTTTTTTATTTATTGCAATAAGGAGTAATTAGCTCTGGAATGGGGTATCTTTCAGGATATATAAGGAAATATAAGATGTCTGCTTTTCCCTCATATTATCTGAAATTTTAAATGGAATTCAACTAAATCTATACTATTGATATTTTATTTTATTGTATTTGTTTTGTTTTGTTTTGTTTTATGTTTAATAAGAAATAAGGACCTCTGTATGTCATGCAGCTCTTCTTTGTCCTGTTAATCTGGCTTTTAATTCATTCTCCTTTGATGTGCTGGCATCATCCCGTGAAGACACACATTTGTATAATTTTTTAAAGAAGCAAAAACACATCCATTCCCTTGCATATGGCTGATAGTAGTTGGGGGCAAGTCCATCCCTTGCCCATTTTTACTTCATTAACATTTTCTGCACAGAGCTTTGAAACCCTAGAGGAAGTAGAGTTGTTTGAACTTGCCATGACAAACATCTGTTACTGTTCTGGCTGGAAAAGAGTTAATTTTCTTCACTGAGGCTTGCTTGATGCTGTGATTGGGATTTTTGATTAAAATAGTGTTGATAACACATTGATATTTTAGTTGATGCTGAGTAATGCTTGCACAGAGTCAAGGACTTTTCTTCATGCTGCCTTGTCAATGAGGAGTCTGGGGTACACAAGCTGCTGGGGGGTGATAGAACCTGGACAGCTGACCCAAACAGGCCAACGGGATATCCCATACCATATGATGCCATGGATAGTCAGAACTGTATAGAGAAATACACATGAACTCTTCTTAAGCTGTTGCATTCCTCAGTTCCATCAAGATATGATTCCATGGTATGTCCCAGCATTGACATTTCTGGGGTCATGTGTCATTTGTTTTCATTTGTTAGCCTCTTCCACTGGAAAAAAAAAAAAAATGCCTAGCAACATTATTGCTGTTATGTGCTATAACAACTTTAAATAATTTAGCAGTAGAATGTTTACCTGCTGAATCTATCCAAAAGTTAATCTGTTTAACTGTCTCAGAGGCTTTTCGCTTCAAAAGTTAAAATGGGATTTGCTACATTATGATGTATGGCTTTCACATTACATTCAATATTTACATTTTCTCTTTCCATGCTTTTTCAGCTTTTTATTGACATAAATTCTGTATTATGCTTTTGCTTTATGCTGCATTAATTGCAGAGGGCTTCAGAGGCTAAATGTAGGTGACTTGCCATTTCAATACCCTAGAGTATCTGAAATACACAATCTGCGGAAGAAACTTTCTGGCATGGCAGCTAGAGGTCAGCAGTCATACTTTACAATGTCCACAGCAGAAACAAAGGTTTTAATATTTAAGAACGTAACAATGTAAATATTTAATTTAATTCAACCCATTATCTTGGCTCTGGCAGTGACTGAAAATGGATGACTGGTTGATAGTCGGCTGAATATGAGCCAGCAGTGTGCTCAGGCGGCCAAGAGGGCCAACAGCATCCTGGCTTGTATAAGAAACAGTGTGGCCAGCAGGTCCAGGGAAGTGATTATCCCCCCGTACTCAGCTCTGGTGAGGCCGCACCTCGAGTACTGTGTTCAGTTTTGGGCCCCTCACTACAAGAAGGACATGGAGGTGCTTGAGCGAGTCCAGAGAAGGACTACGAAGCTGGTGAAAGGTCTGGAGAACAAGTCTTACGAGGAGTGGCTGAGGGAGCTGGGACTATTTAGCCTGGAGAAGAAGAGGCTCAGGGGCGACCTTATCGCACTCTACAGACTCCTCCAAAGGAGGCTGTAGCGAGGTGGCAGTTGGTCTATTCTCCCACGTGCCTGGTGATAGGACGAGGGGGAATGGGCTAAAGTTGTGCCAGGGGAGATTTAGGTTGGATATTAGGAAGAACTTTACTGAAAGGGTTGTTGGTCACTGGAATAGGCTGCCCAGGGAAGTGGTTGAGTCACCATCCCTGGAGGTCTTTAAAAGACGTTTAGATGTAGAGCTTAGGGATATGGTTTAGTGGAGGACTTGTTAGCATTAGGTTAGAGGTTGGACTTGGTGATCTTGGAGGTCTCTTCCAACCTAGATGATTCTGTGATTCTGTGATTCTGTGACTAGTGAAGATAAGGGAGGTGGGGTAATACATTCTTACTCAGTCTACCTTCAGTACATTTTAGTGGTTTGAAAATCAAGGGCTTCTAGGGCAAAAATGGATGATACTTTTATTCTGTAGGCACTGATACATTTTATTTCCATATATCTGATTGGTTGCATGGAAATAGTTAATATCTACCAAAACAAACAAAAACAAACAAATAAACCAAACCAAAACAAAAATCAAACAACAACAACAACAAAAAACAAACAACAACAACAACAACAACAACAACCATCACCACCCAAAAAAAAAAAAAATCTTTACAAACCTTGGTAACAACTGCTGCATTGGTCTTTTGTAGCAGACACATTCAACAGGAAAATACATTCCTTGGAAACGATATCTAAATATGATTGAAATTGGACAAGTCACTGTGGAGAATATGACTGTAGCATAATCTTTTTTCTAAGACATATTTAGCACAAGTCTTAATACCATTTTGTACAGTGTCAGAAAAAGAAAAAAAAAAAAAAAAAAAAGAATTGTATGGCGGTACTTTGGAGGGATATTTTCCAGTTTGAGAGACAGGTAGTCCTAGCCATATGACAGATACAAGTTGCTATTTCTGAAGCTCTTAGGGATTACAGGGCCTTTCGCACATTAGAAAACCGTGGGTATAAATGCAATTTTTTTAGAAGTAAGTTGTTGAGATCAGATACACGTCACTGATCCAGACAATGTTGTCAGTTCCAGACCTTAAACAAGAACCCTTGTTCTGCTGCAGAAGAGAATAAATTGTTTCATGCTGAAAAAATATCCAGCATTTTACTGACGGGTTTATTTTGCTTTGCTTTTGCCTTCTTAAAACTATTCAGAGGCTTACAATCTTCAAAATGATTTCAAGGAGAATGGATTAGTGAAGGGTGCTGAAATACATTTTAAAATTGTTATTGTTATTTCTTCTTTTTTTTTTAATTTTTTTTTCCTATAGATATCACCACGATACAGAAATAAAAACCACCAGAAATGAACATTTTTTTTGATGTTAACTTCCTTTTAAACTAAATAAAAAATAACAAAAAAAACCTACATCCAAACCTGTCGTAAAGATGAAGATCCAAACCAGTATTTTAATATAAAATGTGTCAATTGCATGTTTCAAAAATAGTTGAGTTTCAGAAATATTATGTCTGATTTCACTGGTTTAAATGAAGAATTTTTTTGTCTTGGGCCTTCAGGAATAGTGACACAGCTGTTAGAAGTTTCTGTGTGAGTATAATTCAGGACAGCACTGTTTTAAATTTTGTTTTTAGATGATTAGCAAAGTGCAGTAAAAAATGTTTCTTAGACATCTATCAGCTATTAATATTATTGATTGAATATAATGAGCAAGTGGTTCATAGGCTAAAATGCTGATGTCTCTAATATTCTTGATGGCAGGCACGTTAACGGGGAAGTCACTTATCTTCAGGTTTTTTTTTTTTTTCTTTAAATACTGAACTATTGTGGAAGACAATCTCTCCTGTGATAAGAATATACAATAGTAGATTTTGCATTTAATTCAAAGGCAGTTTAAAGGATTTATGTCTGTCATTTTAGAAATTGAAAAGCTAGCATATTTTAATCTAAATGATACACTTTCTTTTCACTCTCTCAGTAAAATCATACTAGTTACTGACTAGCCTTCTGAATGCTAATTTTGATATGTATCAAATGCATAAACATATATATGAATAAATATACAAATAAATGTACACACACTATATCTACACATATGTATTATGTGTGTAATAATGTCCTGCAATATATGTCTTCATCAACAGCCTGTAATTATTTCTGTCATATGTGCTCTGTACCTATCAAGTCTCATGCATAGAAACTTACTTTACTGGACCACATCAGAGATCTTTATACTTTGGTGCTATATTCAAGAGTGGGAGCTTCACTCCCACTCTTGCACCCTTTTTGCTGAGACCAGAAATACTTCACCTTTCAGCAGCAAGGTAAGTCAAGTGTTCCTGCTTTGGTCAGGATGTTAATGTTGCTGTTGTGCTACGGATACTGAGGCTAGCTCCAAGCAGGCTGACATATTTATAGGGCCTTAAGTTACAACTGCAGTACAGCTAATCAGCCTTATATGTTATCTGGTTCAATTTCTATGCAAGTAATATAGTTGTTTTTTTTTTTTAATTATTTTTATTATTTTTTTTCCATCCTTTCCTGTTTTGGTTCATTTATATTTGCTACCCACACTGTGCTGTAGACCATCACATCTATCTCTGACTGGGATCTATAAACAAGATAGTTCTTCATTCATCTCAACTAGAGCCATAAAACCGGCTGTGAATGTATCGAAATAAAAATTCTCATGGGTTTTGTTTGTTCGTTTGTTTAAGACTGGTGATAGAATATACATCCTTTTATAAAAAGGCATTAAAACTGAAGAATAAGTGGCACACTTTTCTGTAATCTTAACTTCATTAGCTTGTTTTACAATGAGTTTTAGAAAGTGTCATACATAAAATAACATTTTAAAATGTAATCATAGAATAATTCTCAAAATATATTAATAGTAAGTAAATCTGACTATAAGTAAATTGGAACAGAGTTTTGTTGTTGTTGTTGTTGTTGTTGTTTTAATCCTTAATTGGTAATAATTTCTAGTGCCAACTGCTGAAATAAATTTACTGGAAGCAGTACTGGTATTATAAAGTAACTGGCACTAAAGTACCTCCAAATGATAAAGTATTTAAAAATAAAATATACTTTATTAGCATACATTAGAAACACAAGGACAGAATCATCTAGGGTATATTGAAATATGGTCAATAATTTATAGAATTTTTTCTTATGTCTATCTCTTTAGGATTCCAGGGCAAGGTCTATATTTTGATTATCATTTATTTGTGTGTTATATAATTAGGTAACCAGTTTTAAGTCACTAGAATTATTTCATGTGAGCTTGAGTATTGTAATTTAACTACAGGTAATGGAATCATATGTTCCTCTGGTGAATGGATCTGTCGTATCAAGTTGTTGTGGTGGAGGAACAAGTATTTTATTCAAGGAAAAAAAATCGCTACCTTTTCATGAACCACTGGAAAAAAATGGTGATTTTTGTCCCTTGAAATATTTCTATTCCATATTAGTCATATCATAAAATCATTATGAACTAAAAAGTCTTTCCTTGATTTATCCGTCCTGAAAAACTTAAATGATTTGGAAAAGTATAATAGAAAATGTCAAGAAAATATTAGTCTTATGGGGTAACACTTTCTATAGGCAATGCTCTTATCAGCATCTTATGTCTACTGTATCATTTATTTTTAACAATTTGACTTTCTTTTGACAACAATATTGACAAGCATGATTGTGATATATAATGAGAACCTTCAAAGATGAAACATTGTGCTGCTGTCTTTCAAGTGTGTGTCAGGATGTTTATTCAGGGAGTTGCTAAGCGGCTTTCCTGCTTACAGTCTCTACTGATATGAAATCAAATAGGTTCATAAGGCATTTTGCTTTAAAAAAAATAAAAATAATAATAAAAAATCATCATATTACAATATATCCCATTAACAACAATATTATTCAAAATCTGTAGATTATTATTAAGTTTTCAGGTCAGGTAGAGTAAGAACAAGACACGTTGCATTGTAAAGTTATTTTTCTAAAGTAAGAAGGTAGAAGACTAATTCTGAAGCTCAGAAATATAAGATAGAACTTTACAAATAAGTTCTCTGTTTCTGAATCTTACAATGAGATATTTCTGCATGCATACAAGTCTCTATGCAGTGTCTCAAGTCTTTAAATTCATATTCAATTAATATTTAATTAATATTATAGTCTATATTAAACAAATCTTCAGCTTAAATATTGGGTAACATGTTTTCTGTTAGAATATGAAATATTAGCCTTAGGATAAAGTAACAGAAAACTTTAAAAATGTTGATTATTTTCAATAAATCACTTTCTGACAATAAAATGAAAAAAGTCATGTTTATAGAGAGAACCATGCCTGGGAAGTACAAAGACTTTGAGATATTATTTTTTTCTTCATAGATCCTACCACGGAAATATAACAGTAGTCTACATTAATCCAGTTTTCAAAAATAAAAGAGATATCTGCAATTAAATAGCAATAATTGTGATATAATTTATCTTGCTCTATATCACACTTTATGTATCTAGTCAGCATGCAGAATCAGTTAGATGTGTTAAACTAATACTATGACACTAATAGAAAAAATAAGAATAACGAAAAACATATATGTATATTTATATATATACCTTTTTTTTTTTTTTTTTTTTTCCGTACAAGTATCTGTTATAAAACAGGGGAAGGAGTTTAGTTTGTCTTAACTGTAGCTATTTACAGCATAGACGTGTCCTAAACTAGCTGTCTAGAGATGGCTTATAACAGAAGAAAAGAAACAGCCATTCAGGCAATCAGGCTGTAATTTGTTTTATCCTAATATTCCAGCCTAAAATAGTCCATATTAGATACACACTAGATATTCTTGTTTCCTTCCATTGACCACTGTCTGGGACAGAGAACAAGATCTGTTATATATGTTTATATTTGAGATATGTTAAACCATCTTTAAGTCACACTATTTCACTCAAAGGTATCTCTGCTAATTGTTCACCACCAACAACCTTTCAAAGACTTCAGAATGGAAATTTTTATGCATGTATACATTTCTCTGTAAATATATGCAGTTTACAGATCAGTTTATATTACCAACAAAATTGCATCAATAACCAAACTTCTGTGTTTTCATCCACACTAGCTATCATAAGCTTATGCACAACATCATACAACTACATGCAGTCTAGAGATGGCTATATCCACAATAGTAATTCAATAATCTACTTTTCTGAACGTTTTGTAGTAATGTAGTACATAGCATACATCTGCTTTTCATATTTATTTATTTATTTTAAATTGATATATTCACGTGATAATGAATGAGGACTCAAAAAAAAAAAATAATAATAATATAATGAAATATGTATATATCCAAGGTAGTATTAGCTACAACTTTTTAACTAATGAATAGTTCTTGTGTAGAGACACCAAATGTAGTTTAATAAAATATTTTTTTCTTTTTTTTTTTTTTTAAAAAAAATCATAATGTTTTATTTTAGAATTTGCTGAAACACATATTGCTTTCATTAATGTAGCAGAAAAGTAGTGAATACTCCTTCTTTTCCATTACGGCCAATGCCCCAGGGTTACGTGAAACATAGTGTCAAGTTATTCCTTATTAGCCTGATTTAAAACTGGGCTTCAAGTACCTGTAAATGGCATCCAAACTACCTCATCTACTGGAAGTTTAAGGACAGGCTGGAGCTATTCCACTTCATATAAATAACAGTTGGAGCCACAGCTTGAATTTAACCCATATTTCCCAAGCAAGAGCCTTAATCACTGGTGTATAGAGGCAATCACTCATTTGTTCTGGCCCAGTGAATATTTATTTATTTAAAATGGAACAGCTCCAACAAGAGAGACAGAGAGACTGATGTAGCATGTTTTAGGAGTATGGTAATTACATAAAAGAATTTATGTTAGTCAATAAATCTCTGCAACAGGGAATCACAGGATAAAACTATTACAAAAAGTCTCAATCACAGTGTTCAGCAGTTCTGAGAAATGGCACTCTGTCTGGAACATATTTCTCTTTAAAGATAAGACTCCACCACAAATGAAGGAACAGCTTTGTTCATACAAGTGTGCTGGGTATAGAAGTACAGCCTCTTTCCGTGATCCCTAACCCACAAAGTGAAGACAGGATGGGGCTCCTGGACAGTAGTAGCAGCAATAAGATCTCTAAAACAATGAATTCATTTCTCTTTTATTCAAACTTTGCCTTATGTATTAGACAATTAGCTCTTGAGGAGATGTTGTGGTTTAACCCAGCAGGCAACAACCACACAGCTGTTCACTCACTCCCCCAAAACCCACTATGGGAAGAAATGAAAAAAAAAGGGGAAAAAAAAAAAGAAAAAAAAAAAGAAAAAAAAAAAGAAAAAAAATCATGATGGTTTGAGATCAAGACAGATTGATAGGACAGAAAATAAAGTAATAATAATAATTTTAATTTTAATAATAAATAAATATATTAAGCAAGTGAAGCAAGTGATGCACAATTAAATTGCTCACCACCGACAGATGCTCAGCTAGACCTCAAGCAGTGGCACCTGCCCCTATGCCAGCCTCCCAAGTTTTATTGTTCAGCATGATGCCACATGGTATGGGATATCCCTTTGGGCAGTTTGGGTCAGCTGTCCTGGTTCTGTCACCTCCCACCTCCTGGTGCACCCCAGCCTCCTCACTGTCAGAGCAGCATGAGAAACAGGAAAGTCCTTGGCTCTGTGCAAGAACTCAGCAACAACTAAAACATCAAGGTGCTATCAACACTATTTTCATCAAAAAAATTCAAATCACAGCACCATGCAAGCCTCAACTCTATCCCAGCTGCAAACAGGAAAGGATTTGACTGTCATTTTCTCTTTCTATTTTAATAAGCGTATATAATAATATATACTAGCATATATTTCTTTATGTAGGACTGCCATAAACACATATAATAAGTAAATAAATCCATGAACTGCATGTTCATGTAACTGAGAAATGAAAAATAAATTAATTGATCACAACAAAAAGTTTAATCTGACTCAAGAGTGATAAATATACATTTGAAAAAGGAGAGGACCCCACAAAACAAAAATTGTTATCATATTTAGAAATCTTGGCTCACAACAAAAACAAACAACAAAAAATCAGGTAGACATATTAAATGTGTTCTAATGTATGATTAGACCTTTCATCCAAGCATTTTGACACATTTCATTTGTATTACAAAAGCTAGTTTAGAGGATGATTAAGTCATTTCCATTTTTAGATCTCCTAATCAGAGAGTAAATTCACATAAAATTTAAAGTATTTTATGTTGCTGAAAGCATAAAAAAGGCTAGAAGAAAGATGAAATACAATCATGTAAGAATTTTGCTCCTATTAAGCAGAATGCTTGTTATATGTATCGAGAGAGGTGTCAGAAATAGGAAGTCTCCATTAAGGCTCCAAAAATAAGTTTACATTGTATGATTTTCATAAATATAGCAGTTAAGGTGATAATACTTTTAGGAACTACTTCAAATAGGTTGAACTTACAATACATTTATCAAGTCATTTAAATATCTAGGTAGGTTGAACAGAAGATAATGTGCTGAGAAAGTTAAGCTATGTGCAGAGAACCGCGTAACAAAATTAGAAAAAAAAAAAATGCAGTAGTTTTAGTGTAGGCATGTTTGTTCTTGTAAACTACTGCACTATTTGATGTTGTCAGAATGTGAAAATTGTTTCAGATGAATAAAAGATACAAAACTGAATTATGCCTTGAAGAGTAAAATAAATTAAATTAATTAACTCTTGCATCACCATGTTTCACTGCAGCCTATGTATAATGAGAACTTAAAGAAAAGCTACTTAATACTTATAGGCTAATTTTAAGTTTCCCTACCAGCAAGTTTTTCACATGACATAGAAACACATGATTTATGCAGGGGTTTCAAGATCACAAGATGACCTATCAGTTTATTCCACAACAGTTTAAGCTGACAGTTATGAAGATATATTAAAGATACATTTAGAGATATGTCAGACAGGGATCGCAGCTGTGGGCTGGAGTCTAGTTAACTGAATGACAATATAAAAATGAAGAAATTATACTGTGGGCAGTACAAAGCAATATTAGCACTAGAATTGCTGTGCCATTTTGTGTTGCAATTCCTCACTTATAGTTAAGTAGAAAGTGTATTTATGGCTGTATCAGTAGGTTTAATGACATCACCAGTGGTTTATTACTCCCTTCCAGTGCTATAGATCCAATTTCCTTGCTACATATGCTGACAGTGACCCAACATCTGTTCTTAACTTTCCATCGAACTTTGGCAATTGAGGGCACTGACCTAGTCTGAGGACTCAGATCCACTTTAAATTCCTATTAAAAAGCTTTAAAGGAGATTGATCTTTTTGACTGAAAATCAGTCTGAGAGGAGGATGGAAGCTGTTGGAGACCATGGAATGCTGCAGATATGAGTCATTTATCTGAGGTGCTTTTTACAAAAGTTGTTGCCAATCAGGAAACAATATTTGAGATGCTACTAATGCTTAGAGGCCATCAATCCAATGTCCAGGTTTATCTGCTAGAACCTCTCTGCATTGCTCTGGGTAATTTTCTGGCAGCCACCTGGATGCCTGCTTTGCTGCTAACTATCTTAATGTTAATTTCTCAGACCATGAGGCTTTTCTCCCAGTCATCTGTCTAATGGGAACCTTACTAGCCAGGGGCAGATATAGCATTCATGTGGTTATGATGAGGGTAGGAATGTAACTAAAATAAAAACAAATTAAAAGCATTCAACCATTAAGATCGAACCTGTTCTTAATTGAGTTACACGCAGCTAAGCCTGGTTGCACACTTTCCAAATTTAGTCACTGTTATGAGAATTATAACAGTGACTTGTAGAAACAAGGAGATAAACGGGTAGAGTCAGTAGGTGAATCAGATCTCTGGAGTTCCCTGTATTCTGCTGAATGTTTATGGAAGATGGGCAATGATGATCCTGACTACAGCACATCGGTTTGTTGCAGAGATGTGTGATGAATCTATAACACATCTGACTCTGTGTGGAAGAAAAACTATCCTTTCTTTCTGCATCTTCCTGTGTTTCTGTGAAAAAGGAAAAAATAATTTGAAGGGCAGAAAGGAAAGGGAAAATATATTAATAACATACATATTTTAATCCAGGATATTTAGCTCTAAAAAGTACTTCAGTATTCTTCCAGATTATTTTGCATCATCTTATATTTCATAAATTTCCTCAGTGTGTTTCTGGACTGCTTGTGTGTGAATTAAAGAACATGTTTAAGGGAAAAAAAAAAAAAAAAAAAGATACATAAGAATGTATTACATATTCCCATCAATGTGGTACTTGACAGACATGCTATCTATACAGACAACTTCCTAATGATACAGCTTGTGATTGTGTATGGCAAAAAAAAAAATCTTAGATCTACTTGATTCCTGAAGGTCAGTCTTACCTTGGAAAGTCTGACATAAAGAAGGTAGTAAGTATGTCAGACTTCTCAATGTCCAGTGTCACCAGGTCCCTTTCCCCCTTCAACACCTGGCCGACATTTTCCTTAATCTTTCTTTTGCTGATGCAGTACCTGTAGAAGTCCTTCTTGTCAACCTTCACATCTCACATGACAAATAAGGAATTATCAAGCCTTGCTTTGACAAATCTGTCATCAATCAGCCTCCACAATTATAAACTGCACTTCTCAGTTCCTAAGACAGAATATTTTTCGCGGTGGGGTGGGAGGTTCCTCGATTCCTCAGTTCTTTAGTTCCTATTATTATTAAGCGCTTTCTGTCTTCCAATTTACAGAAGTATCATAATGACAAATACTTCCTTTTTGCACATCCTAGACCTGAAGTGAGAGGATAGGCTACCCTTTATTCAGATAGAACAATAGGAAACTTTTAAGTTATATTTTGTTCCTTTTGATGTGAAGTTCAGGTCATGATACTTATGAGCAGCTACCATTATATTAACACTACAGAACAGACATTTTTTACCAGATGACTTGGAAAAATGTACCATATGCTATATCTATCCCTTCACTTCACAAGGACAGAGATCTACACTATTTATCTGATATTACACAGTTTTCTCTTAAATTAAAGAATTCCTGCTTTAGACAGCCTCAGAACAACATGTTTAGAACTCACTTTCCCTTATTTTGCTTTTTCTTCTTATTTTTTAACAGTTAAAGCATGATCTGGAATGTGAATGACATCCCATCTCAATTTGCTTTCATTTACATTACTACATAGAACAGTTTGGAGAGCATTTAAAATCAATAAATTATTGACTAACTGACAAATCAAGGGAAATATATTATCTCTGATACATTGGCTCTTCATTGTTACATTTCAGACTAAAATTCTTCAGAAGTCAACAAATAGTAAAATCTGTCTGAAAAACAACAAACAAACAAACAAAAAGCCTTTATCTGCTGCTTTCTTTCTCCTTATGTGAAGAGTGCAACTTTTCAAGTAGCCTTTTCATATTTTTCCACAGTTTCAATAACTTATTTTTCTCTTCAGAGAATTTATTCCTTTCCTATTTCAACTTTCCTCATCCTTTTTATTAATGCAATTCCATATATAAGATAGGCAAAAACAATATTTTCCCCAGCATTACAGATATATTTTCCAATTAGTTTGCATACTACTGGTCATCTCAAATTAACATTAGATAAATCAGTTAAGCATTTTGAAATACAGAATTGAAATAGTAGGAAAATATATTTAATATGAATGGCCAAGAAAACCCCGAAGAAACATTTTAATCAGCTAACTCTGGTCATGCATGCCCAATTAAAATAATGCAAATCAAGCATCTTCACTCCTTCAAAGTGAGACAAAAACTTGGTCTTCGGGATTTTCAAACATGGAATAATAAGCCTAAGATCAGTGGCCGTAGAAAGAGACGGAAACCTGAAGCCTTCTACCATGGATTTTGTATAACGAATCTACTGTCACCAGAAGTCAGATTCAGATGATTTGATGCTAGAAATTTGATACAGTAAGAACAAAAGAAACCTTCAATCTTGGGAAAGAAGTGGCAGTTCAAACCATCTTTTGTGGTGGAGCTGAAACTGATTTTTCATTTTATAAATTAAAAAAAAAAAAGAGAGAGAGAGAGAGGTTATTCATTTATAGAAAGGACGAGAGAGGAAAGAGACACCTATCACAGATTTAGATTTGTCCTTTTCTGTCTCTTGCTGGTTGGATTTAGCTTTTACAGTTCATAGTGTTCAACATCGAAGTTCACATGTTTTTTCCCCTTTTATTTTCTGTGCAATTTAGGGGAAAATGAACAAAATAAAAAGCCTTTTTAATGTTTAACAGTGACTCTAGGCAAATAGTCATGGATGAGGGACAGGCAGTTCTAAAGAGTTATTCAGCCCACCAGAACCTGAGTTATTCCCTAAAGGCATTTACCTCTTGCCATAGACTGCAAACTGAGCTTTGTCAAACAGACTTCTAACTTAGTCTTGTGCCTAATGCAAGTGGGATGAATCCAGGCCATTACATTTCTTTTGAGGTTCTTTGCTTCAAAATTATTGTAAGGTCTTTCCTTCTACACAGACATAAGCAATGAACTACAACATTAGTTATGTACATGAGTAGAAAAAGGAAAATACCCTAACCTGAGTACAGCCTGCAGATATATTAACACAGGAGGAAAAAGAGAGAAGGACCCTCTTTTAACCCAGTTCAAGCCACTAATCTGGCTAAGAGCGTGACTGCTATATCAACAGATGTTCCTGCTCTGGAGGAACCTCTTAAACCCACTTGCTGTTGCTGATATTGCACTGAACACTGAGTTGGAAATTAACATTACTTTGTATTTCATAGAATTGCAGAATCATAGAATAGCCCAAGCTCCACACAGGACCACCCAAAAATCAGAGCATGTGTCCAAGAGATTTGTCCAAATGATTCTTGAATTCCAGTAGGCTTGAGACTATGAGCGTTTCCCTGGGGAGATTATTCCAGTGCTCAGCCACCCTCCTGGTGAAGATTATTTTCCTAACATCCAACTTGAACCTCCTCTGATGCAGCTCCATGCTGTTCCCTTGGTCTGGTCGCTGTCACCAGAGAACAGAGATCAGTGCCTGCTTCTCCATTCCCCTTCTAAGGAAGCAGTAGGCCTTTGCTGCTAATGTTCTTGAATATTCACATAATGTTCTTGAATAATCTTTAGATATACCTTTGAAGGTATATCCAAAATTTATGGCATTTCTTTGTAATTGACTGCTTCATTAAGAGTCTCTTCTGCATTTATTTTTATCATTCTGTCATTTTTAATGTATTCTATGTATCGTAAAATAAGTAACTTTAGAACGAAATTCATTGTGCAGTTGCACCCGGGGTAAGATTAAATGTTATATAAATTGTTCTCATGCAAATTACATTAGAGTTTAAATAAAATTTTCCAGCTGAAAAAATCCTGACTGATTTACATTGAATGTTTATGAAATGGTGGAGCATTATTTCACTAAATAATGATAATTATTTAGTGTGCTTTGTAGATAAAATGAAACCGAAATATACCTCTGAAAGAAAATGGAATGATAAAATAAAATGTATATATATATATGTATATTCCTAACTAGTACTTGCCATGGACATGACAGAAAGCATGGAAATTCTTATTGCTGTGACTGAATCGTTGAAATGTATCAAATTATCATCAAAGTCAGTAGGAGTTAACACAGATCCCCTAGTGGCAGAAGTGAGATTTTTTTACAAAAAAAATAAATGTGCACAGGATTGAAACCCTAGGAAATGGAAAGTGGCTGTTAAAAGGCTGCATAGAAAAGGCTAGGAGAGGGAACTATACTTGATGAATCAATTCATTTATATTACAGTCCAGTGAAAAGGTTTTGTCAGATGAAACAGAGGTTGAAACTCCACAGTTCCAAGTTAAAAGCTCTATTCATAAACTGTGCAAAGAAGATGAGAATTATTTTTTCTTTACATTTTCAAATCATGGTATGTTATTCACTAAAAGAAAGATGTTCACTACTTATTCTACCACAACCAAAAATTCATCCAGACAGCTCTGGAGATCAGTCCAACCAGCATGCTCAGGGCAGCATCAGCAACAGCAGGTTGCTCAGAGCCATATTCAGTCAGTGTTTGATTTTCTTCAAGGATGAATACTACACAGCAAACTTTACCTGATTTGACCGTTCTCACATAAATATTTTTTTCCTGTGTTTAAACAGAATTTCTTGTATTTCAATTTGTGCACTTTGTCACACTAAGATTCTTATTTACTCCCTCCCATCAAGAATTCATACGCATTGATAAGATACCCCCTCAGCTTTCTCTTCCTGAGATTGAACAATCCCATCTGTCTCAATCTCTACTTGTATTAAGATGTTCCAGTCCCTTTGTAATCTTCATGGTCCTTCCCAGGACTTGTTCCAGTAAGTCCATGTCTCTTTGATTCTGGGAAGCACAAATCTGAACCAAGCACTCCATCTGTGTTTCATCAGGGGAAGGAAGAATCATAGAGAGGAAGAATCACCTACCTCAACTGGCTGGCAATGCCAGCCCACAATGAAGCCCACAATGCCATTGACTGCCTTCATTTTAAGGACATATGTTCAACTTGGTGTCCACTAGAATGTTGGGGCCTTCTTTGTAGGGCTCCTTTCCAGTCAGTCAGCCCCCAGTATGCACTGGTACATTCCTTCCAAAGGGGCAGGATTTTTCACTTCCCTTTGCAAAACTTTGTGAGGTTCTTGTCAGCCTATTTTTTCCAGCCTCTTGAGGTCCTACTGAATGGCAGCATGACCCCCAGTGTATAAATTAATCCTACTAATTTTTGTGTCTGCTAACTTGCTGATGGTGTACTTACGACCACCATCCAGGTGACTATGTTATGTGAAGGTGAAGATGTTAAACAGTATGGGCCCCAATAACAACCTCTTTTGGCCTCCAGATAGACTTTGTTGCTGCAATTCTTTGAGCTCAACAGCTCAGCCAGTTTCCAATCCACCTCACTGTCCAGCTTACCTATCTGGTGCTTCACTAGTTGGTCTTTGAGCAGACAGCATCAAGAGCCTTGACTTTTTTGCTAAAGTCAAGATAAACAACATCCACTTCTCTCCCCTCATCCTTTGAGCTAGTTATCTCCTTATAGAAGTCCATTGAGTTGTTTAGGTGTGTTTTTCACTTTAGAAATCACAGTCACATTATTGTCTTTCCTAATAGCTTCCAGTTCAACTTGCTTGAGCACCTTACCAGAGAGTGATATGATTCTGACAGGCCTGTAGTTCTCCAGATCCTCCAAAGTGCTAGCGCTTTTGGAAGACAGAAGTGAAATTTGTTTTCTTCTAGTCATCAGAAACTTCCTTAGGCCGCAATGACCTTTCCAAGATAATCAAGAATAGACTCGCCATGAAATGGGCCAGCACCCTCAGAGTCCTTTGGTATTTCCCATCAGGTACCATGGAGTTGTATTTGTCTAGTCTGTTTATGGGTCCCATAACATGACCTTTCTCCACTGAAATTAAGTTTTTCTTGCTCCAGACTGTACCATAAACTCAGGGGCCTATGATTCCTGAAGGACAGTCTTACCAGGAAAAACAGGCAAAGCAGACATTGAGTATGTTGGTGTTTTCTCTATGTATTTCTATTTAAATTTTTCATTTTGAGTTTGAAAGACATGTTGAGGTTACAGTGTCCACATGCAACTTAACATCTATGAAGTTTGTTTAAATGTGCCTCCTGTGCATGAGATGGATGTTACAAAGAACCAAAGCAGGAGGGATGGTGTTTCTTACAGATTTTGTATGGATGATTTCTGACATCTAATTATTACTTTTCAGACTATGGATATATTTTCATAAATTACACTTTGGGCAATTTACAGTAATTATGTTTTATATATGTTAAAATATGAAATATCTATAATCTTTCTTCAATTAATAAATTATTTTATATTCTATAGGTAAACTGATTGATTGTCTCCTGATTTGCAGATCTCTTACAATGGATAGAATTAATGAGACCAGATGTAACGGCAGTGTCTCTTACCTCCTTTCACAGGCAAAGCAGAACTAAAGACAGATGGTGCTGGATCTAGATACTTTTTTTTTTTTTTTTTTTAAACAAAATTAGAGATTTAGGGCCTATGCAAACCTCATGAAGTCCAAGACCAAATGTAAGGTCCTGCACCTGGAATGGGGAAATTCCAAGGAGAAATACAGAATGGGACAGAATGGGTATTGAATGGATTGAGAGCAGCTCTGAGGAGAAGCACCTGGGGGTGTTCCTTGATAGGATGCTCAACATCAGCCATCAATATGCGCTTGCAACCAACCATACCCTGGGCTGCCTCAAAAGAAATGTGGCCAGGTCAAGGGAGGTGATTGTCCCCCTCTACTATGCTCTTTTGAGACCCCACCTGGACTACTGTGTTCAGCTCTGGGGCTCCCAGCACAAGAAGGACATGGTACATATTAGAACAAGTCCAGAAGAGGGCCATGAAGATGATCAAGGGGCTGGAGCACCTCTCCTATCAAGACAGGCTGAGATGGTTGGGGTTGTTCAGTCTGGAGAAAAGAAGGAGGTCTCCAGGGAGATGTTATAGCAGTCTTCCAGTACCTAAAGAGGGCCTACAGTAAAGCTGGAGAGGGACTCCTTATCAGGGAGTATAGTGATAGGACAAGAAGTAATAGTTTTAAACTAAAAGAGGGTAGGTTTAGATTAGATATGAGGAAGAAATTCTTTACTCTGAGGGTGGTGAGGTACTGGAACAGGTTGCCCAGAGAAGCTGTGAATGCCCTATCCCTGGAAGTGTTGAAGGACAGCTTAGAAGGGGTTTTGAGCAACCTGATCTACTGGAAGGTGTCCCTGCCCATGGCAGGGGGGTTGGAATTACATGTCCCTTCCAACCTAAAGGAATCTATGATTCTATGATTTTATCTTACTTGATTCTAACACACTTGCTTGTTCTACTCACACCTGCCCACCCACCCACAGAAAACAGATTGTTTTCTAGGTCTTTGTGGTGGTTTTACCGTGCTAGGCAGCTGAACACCACAACTGCTCTCTCACTCCCCCTCCTCAGATGAGGAGGGAAAGAAGTAAAGGAAAGAACAACTCACAGGGTGAGATAAGAATAATTTAATTAAAGAAAAAAAAAAAAGGAATTATTATTATTAATTAAACAATTCAACTAAAGGGAAAAAAAGGGAAAGGGGAAAAGAGATGGAAAAAGGGAATAACAACACAAAACAAGTAAAGGCTATGTGGAAGTGCAGAGGAAAGAAATTGCTCTCTACCTCCCACAAATGAGCGACGCTTGACCACGTCCTTGAAGCAGGGCCTCAATGCACGTAGCCGGTGTTCAGGAGGAGGACAGACATTTTTGCAATGAGAGCCCACCCCTCCCCTCTTCTTCCTTTTTCCACCTTTTATTGCTGAGTGTGACATCATATGGTATGGAATATCCCTTTGGTTGGTTTAGGTCAGCAGCCCCGGTGATGTTTCTTTCTCACTTTTTTTGCCCACCCCCAAGGAAGGTTAGAGAAATCCTGATGCTGTGCCAGCACTTCTCAGCAGCATACACAACGTTAGTGTGATACCACTGCTGTTCTAGCTACAAGTGCAGAGCGCAGAACTGTAGGGCTGCTGCAGGGAAAGTTAACATCCCAGCCAGACCCAGTACAGTCTTGAATTCCATTTCCAGAAGGGAGATCACTGCATGTGCAGGGGACTCAGGAGAAAGATATTCATGGTGTGCAGCTGCTCGTAGCTACTAGTTTTGGGAATTACTGGACAAGGTCTTTGGAGACTCTATAGCATTTGTTTCCATCCTCCTCCCTGATACCCAGAAACTCGTTCCACTTCCAGGATCTTTTCTCCAGATGGGATCTTCACCTTCATCTTTCTGGACCCCCATCTTACTGAGCTCACTTATTTTGGGGAACCCATCATTTTAACACCAGTTCTTCTTTTTGTGTCCCTAAGTACCTAATTTTCCTAAACTAAATAGTCCATGTGCAGCAGCAAAATATGTAATCAACCTCCTGTGGTGCTGTCTCATATCTGCTTGTTAACTGGAGGGTTGAGGGCATGCATCTTTTCTTTAATTCAGGTGTTATCAAAACATGCCACCTGTGTCAAGTTTCTCCTTGCGAGTTCAAAAGTTCAATCTAGGGCACTCATCTACATCTATTCATATTGCCCATTTCTGCTGCGTGTTTATGTTCCCTGTGTTTTCATCTATAACACCTGGGCCTTTTGTCTCTGACATCCTATGATCCAGGATAAGTAATTTAGATGTAGGTATCTACATTTCATCATCCCATCTTAAATATATGTATGATAATATTTGGAATTAAGTGAGAGCCCTCAATTTCTTCTGTAAAACAATAAAGAAAATAACAATTAGCTTCAAGCAGAGAAGGTAAAATATGGAAGATTTGGAATGCAAAGTACATTGCAGTTTCAGAAACAGTCTGGGCTGAAGAATGGTTCCAGTAACCAGATGAAATATGCAGAGAAACACAAAAGGTCTGAAAATTGAAGAAAAGTACAGCAAATATTAAGCTTACAATACCAAAGAAATTAATGAAAATGTAATTTCTTTAGTCTCACACAATTTCTGAGGTTTCTTTTGCACTGAAAAACTGCACTTGGTTGTAAATTGTGGAATTTATGTTCCCGACAAAAATTAATAGGCAATATGGAAGCACAGTCAGGTTGACTGGCCTGTAGTTTCCTGGGTCCTCCTTGCCCTTTTTGAAGACTGGAGTAACATTGGCTTTTCTCCAGTCCTCAGTCACCTCTCCTGTTCTCCATGACCTTTCAAATATAATGGAGAGTGGCCTAGCAGTAACATCCGCCAATTCCCTCAGCACTCGTGGATGCATTGCATCAAAGCCCATGGATTTGTGGATGTCAAGTTTTCCTAAATGATCTCTAATCTGAACCTCCTTGACCAAGAGAAAGTCTTTCTTTCTCCAGACTCTCTCTCTTGTCTTTAGGGTCTGAGATTCCTGAGGGCTGGTCTTAGCAGGAGCAGAGAAGCCATTCAGCAATACTGCCTTCTCTGTATCCTTCGTCAACAGGGCACCCGTGCCATTCAGCAGTGGGCCCGCATTTTCCCCAGTTTTCTTTTTGCTATTGATATATTTGAAGAAGTCCTTCTTATTATCCTTCACATCTCTTGCCAGATTTATTTCCAAATGGGCCTTGGTCTTCCTTGTTGCATCTCTGCATATTTTGACAATGTCCCTGTAATTCCTCCAAAGTGGCCTGGCCCCTTTTCCACATACCTTTCATTTCCTTCTTCTATTTGAGTGTTGTCAGGAGCTCCCTGCTCATCTATGCAAGTCTCCTACCCCCTTTTTGTGCCCTCTTTCTCAAAGGAATATATCAATCTTGAGCTTGGAGGAAGAGATTCTTGAATCTCAGCTCTCCTGGGCCCCAGTTCCTTTTAGGGCCCTAACCCATGGGATTCCTCCAAGCAGGTCCCTGAAGAGGCCAAAGTTTGCTCTCCTGAAGTTCAGGGTTGTGATCTTAATTTTTGTCCTGCTTCCTCCTTGCAAGATCCTGAACTCCACCATCTCATGGTCACTGCAGCCAAAGCTGCCCCTAACCTTCACATCTCCAATCAGCCCTTCTTTGTTTGTTAATAAAAGATCCAGCAGCACACCTCTCCAAATGTCTGGAGAACGCTTCACCTACTTGCTCTTCCTGATCAGGTGGCCTGTAGCAAACACCCACAAGTATCAGCCATCGGGCCTGTCCTCTAATCCTTACCCATAAGCTCTCAAATTGCTCTTCATCTATCCCTAGGTAGAGCTTGATGCATTCCAGGTGCTCTCTCACATAAAGAGAAACTACACTACCTCGCCTCCCTGGCCCATCCTTCCCAAAAAGCACACAGCCTTCCATGGCAGCATTCCATGAGCTATCCCACCATATTTCTGTAATTGCAGTGAGATCATAGTCTTGCAATCATACACACATCTCTAGTCTTCCTGTTTATTTCCTGTGCTACATGCATTGCCATACAAGCATTTCAGGGAGGTTACTGAGCATACAGGTTTCCCAGGAAGGGTGTCAGAGGATCTGCCATAGTCATGTCCTGCACTCGCTTCCCCAGCTGCATGCACTCGCTGGAGGCATCTCGACTAGCTGCTTTTTGCTGTCTACCCCATCCCTGTAACTCTCCCCTTCCCCCATCTTTCTTAGCTTAAAACCCTCCTTACCAGGTTGGCCATTCCATTAGCAAAGACACGTGCACCTCTCAGTGTGGTGGATCCCACCTTTCCCCATCAGTTCTTGATCTTCAAATAGGGCTCCATGGTCATAGAAACCAAAACTTTGTTGCCAACACAGCAGCACAGCCAGTCATTAACTTGGAGTATCTGTCTCTTCCTCTTCCTCCCATCCTCCCCCTTCACTGGAAGTACTGGGGAAAATATGACCTGGACTCACAGCCCCTTGACGACCACTCTCAGAGCTCTGAAGTCCTGTTTGTTTCTAATTTACCCTTGATGTCATTAGCACCCACATGGAAATGCAGCAGAGGGTAATAGTCTGACTCATGGACAAGCTTTGGCACTCTTTCCATGACATTTGCTATCCAAGCCCGTGGCAGGCAACAAACATCTCTAGACAAGAGGTGCCTGCAGCAGGGAGTCACCCACAACAATCACCCACTGCTTCTTCCAAGTATTCCCAAAAGGAACAGGGTTTGTTGGACCAGTTGTATCTTTTGAACTCTTGCTCAGCTCTTTCTCAGCCCAGAGAGCACTGAATCTGTTGCTCAATTGCAAGGTTTCAGGAGGAGTAAGAGCCTTTCTTCTCCTATGAGAAATGACCAGCTTCCAGCCCTCTTCTGTAGTGTTATGATGTACTGTTTCATGCAGCACAGAGCCCTCCAGACAACTCCACTGCTGTAAGTGGTTGGGACCGCCGGAGCTGTATGGTCTCCATAAACACCCTGTCTATGTCTTGCTCATCTTCTCAGATGCTTTGCAACCTGTTGGCTTCCTCTTGTAAATCCGTTACCTGATAACACAACTTGTAGACAACAGCACATCTTCTACAGAAGGGATGACTGTCAGTACAGACCTCCCAGAGAGGTCCCAAGCACTTCAGCCTGAGACCTGAAGAGACACATCTGCTGTCAGAGGCTCTGTCTGGGTGGACACCTCCAACATAGCTGATAGTGACTCCAGCAGCTATTGGGGAATAAACTCTGCAGTGTGTCATGACAATATCTGAGGAAGCGTACACTGCAAGGATTGGAAACAAAGGTGCCCTCTGGTGCCCTTTTGCACAAACTGCTCTGCAGATTGCTGTGCAAGCTGCTGCATAAACTGCTGCATCTGTTTCCTACCTCCGTTAGCTGTTTCCTTGGCCTATGACGATCTGGCTGTGGGGTTAACGCATACTTGGTGGCTCTTGCTCAGCCCGTGGAATGGCCCTCCCTCAAGGGGCGTCCCCTCTGCACCCTCCTGCACTAAATGCTGAATTGACTGCTGCATAATGCCTTGTTTCCTCTGCTGTCAGCTGTGCTCCTGGTTGCTCAAGCTCTCTAGGGGCTGCTTATGGAGGAGTTTGGGGTGACCACCACTGCTGCTGGCCCTGCCCAAGCCCTGTCAGGCATTCTAATGCCAGCCGCCGGCCCTTGGTGGGTCTCTGCACACTCTGGGAGCTTTCCTGGCTCAGGAACCCCCACTGTATCCTGTGATCCCCCATGACCTGTTCTCGTGAGTCAGCTGCCTAGCCCCTGGCACAGGAGAAACAAAATTCAGCCAATAGGAAATGAACTATTTCATATCATTAATCAGTACTTTACCATGGTGACTGCCATGCTAGTCCTTCTAAAGAAGTAATAGAGAACAGAAGTAATAGATTAAAACAAACAAACAAACAAAACAAACAAACAAACAACAACAAAAAAAAACAGATAAAATTTAGGCTCGCAAGAGAAAATGCAGTCAAGGCATAAGGCATAGGTTTATTTTTCAATGAATGATTGCCATTATTTACAGGAGGGTAGTTAAACCTTGCTTTCTGAAGTGTCACACTACATGCAAGGACAAGCGTCCACCTATGCCTTTGTGTTTCTTATTCTGATGTATACAGGAGCAGGCTCTTTTACGGAGTTAAATATGGATACAAGAATTAAAGATTTAAGATGAAGCCTGTCAGTGTTACTTAGACAACACCTCCTTTGTGATAACATCTATTCTCAGCATGAACTTATGGAAATTGATAACACGCGAGGGTGTAATATTTGTACGTGTAATATTTTTTAATAT
>CM021697.1:128783637-128807596 GCA_011074415.1 Stictonetta naevosa
TTTCTTTCTTTCTTTCTTTCTTTCTTTCTTTCTTTCTTTCTTTCTTTTTCTTTCTTTCTTTTCCAGAAAAATATGAACACTAAAATAGATAATATTTAATTTGCAAAAAGAATCTGTCTATCTTGTTTATTTATGAGGGGTCATAACACAGATTAATGAAGAACAAATCCTTTAAAGAGGTACATAAGGAAACAAATAAACAAACAAACAAACAAAAGCACAAAGCAGTCAAGAATATGAAATCAGAAATAGGATAAAGATTTACTTTAAAGATTTTCTTTTAACTCCATTCCTGTATACAGCACAATGAGACCTGATATCAATCATTCCCAAAGCAAGATAATGCAGAAGAGCATGCCATTTAAAGATAGATCATATACTTGAAAAAAACAGCATGCAAATATAAACCACAGCCCTCCCAGAGTGCCATTGCGTGTGGCCTTTTTTTTTTTTTTTTTTTTTTTTTTTTTTCTCAGCTAGCTTAGACACCTACATAACAAACATTACTACAAGGAAACTTTTCATTTCATACTTTTTCTTAAACAAAGAACATATTATATGCTCCTGTAGTGGGTTTATGTGACAAGGTTTTGGTAGCAGGGGGCCATAGGGGTGGCTTCTGTGAGAAGAATCTTGAAGCTGCCCCAAGTTAGATAAGGGCCCCTCTCTTGACCAGAGCTGAGCCAGTAAGTGATGTTATTCGCACCTCTGTGAGAGCATATTTAAGAATGGAAAAACAAACAAACAAACAAACAAAAACACAACAAAACAAAACAAAAAGCCACACAGCAGCTGGGAGAGTGAGTGAGAAACAGCCTTGCAGGTTCCAAGGTCAGTGCAAAATGAGGGGGAGAGGTGTTCCATGCGCTGGAACAGAAGTCCCCTGCAGCTTGTGGTGAGGACCATGGCAAAGCAGGCTGTCCCCCTGCAGCCCATGGAGTACCACAATGGAGCAGGGTTCCACGCTGCAGCCTGTGGAGGAGCCCCTGGTGGAGGAGGTGGACCTGCACTGACAGAGGCTGCAGCCTGTGGAGGACTTCCACCAGAACAGACTCCGGGCTGGTGCTGCAGCCCGTGGAGAGGAGACCATGCAGGAGCAGGTGACCTGGCAGGAGCTGCTGCCCGTGGGGGATCCGTGCTGGAGCAGTTTGCTCCTAACGGATGGACCCCATGGTGCAGCCCCATATCTGGAGAAGTTCTTGAAAAGCTGCTGTCTGTGGGAAGCCCCTGCAGGCCCAGTTTGGGACGGATGGCATCACATGGAGGGACTCCACATGGAGCAGAGGCAGAGAATGACCATGAAAGAGCAATGGAGATGAAGGGTTAGGGTCTGACTGCAGCCCCCATTCCCCTGTTCCCCTGTGCCGCTTGGGGGGGAGAGGAGGAGGGGGGGAGGTGGACTGGGGGAAGGCGCTTTTGGATTCTTTCCTGTGTTTCTCACTTCTGTAACTTGTTAGTAATAGGCAATAAATCTTACTGTCTCCCTACTGTGAGTCTGTTTTGCCCATCACAATCATTGTTGAGTGATCTCCCTGTCCTTATCTTAACCCTTGAGCCCTTTGCATTTTATTTTTCCCTCTATCCCTTTCCCTTTGAGGAGGGGGAGTGAGAGAGCAGCTGAGGTGGAGTTTGGCCACCCACCTGAGTAAAACCACCACAGCTCCTATCAGCCCAGTGCCCATTAGGTGCTGGTCCTGATAGAGAGTGTAGGCCATGCCAGCATGTTTAGCTATTCATTTTGGGATACATGAGCTTGATTAAAACTGAGAATCTTCACTGGCAGCATGGTAGCACAGACCCCAGCATGTTAATTTAACTGCCCAAGAAGATGCACAAATTATTGGCAAGTTTTGTAACCTGTTCTGTAGTCTGTGCAGCTGTGGCTACATAGCAAACATCAGTTATGTTAATGATTGCTACAGTGATAAAAGATCAAATACAACCTACTTGGTATAGTTAATCAGAATTTAGGATTAAAAATATAATCTTTTTCCTCAAAGACATAGCTGGATCTTTTGAAAAATCTGTGTTTTAAATTGTTAGTGTACCTCTCCACATTTCTTGCAAAGTTCATAAGAAATTGCTAAATTGCTTTTCATATATTTCAAATTATGAACCTCATTGGAAAATAAATAAATAAGGTGATGACTTAAAAGTAAACTTAATTGATCTGTTTTTCTTTTTGATTGCATTTTGGATCAAAAATGGTGGCTTGTTTACAAGTATCATAGACTTCAATCTGTCTAAAACATTCAATCTGTCTAAAAATATCATAATGATTAAAGGTCATTAAAGTATTTAAATAGGAGGATGATAAATATGCTAAAAAAGATAAACAGTCAAACATTAAAAGTGTTTTGTAAATAAATTATTTGTCTAACAGTTGTTCTCTGGAACTTTCTTGACTCTGAAGTACTTATTACTGTCCCTTCCCTTCACTTCCCTTCCCCCCCCGCCCCATCCCCTTCTTTATTTTTTTATTTTTTTATTTTTTTTTCTCCTAAAGCTCTTTGTCACATTTACAGTTTTGCATCTTATATAATGACACTTTCTTCTCCTGGAGAGGGGATTTATCTAGAGACACTTGTTCCAGTGATCTACAGTGTGATCAACACTTGCTGCAAAGTGGCAGTCACAATGCCTCCTGAGAGGATGCCCACAGCTGTGGGGAGGACCTCTCTGCTGATGCAGATAATATCCTTTCCCTGTGCAACCATCTTACCTAGATAAACAATCAAATGAGAAACATAGCTATGTATAATATCCTACCTATAAATTAGACTGTCACCTCTAATTGAAAGATCATTTGCAATGAAACCAGAATTTCGTTCTGCTAACATTTTTTCCCCCAGTACTTCACTAAGTCAAAGTAGGGAAAGAGATGTTTGCATAAAGAGTGGAGATGGTCAGTATCAAAAAACTGTCAATGCCTCAACAGCTTTTGGTAATTTTTTGTTTGTTTAACATCCATCAAAAGGAAACAGCATTGTTATACCTAAAGCACTGACTTGGAACTCCAAACTTCATACCCAGTTGCTGTCTCTGACAATGTCTCTCTACCCAGATGATTAGGAGGTTTGCATCAAGTTTATATTTTATTTTATTTTTGTTTGTGTCTTTGCTAGTTTTATATATATATATTTATGCTTGTTAGTTTGCTTGTTTCTTTAGTGGGTTGGTTATTTTAAAAAATAAAATGGAATGAAAACTTCATGGAAATGCAATTGTTTGAGCAAACTTCTTATGAGAAAATTTAAAAATTCTGAGAGGAACTGGTGTCTCTTTCTCAAGGTCACTGGAGAACTTGTCAGTTTCAAAGTCGGTGGTTGCAAGACAGCACCAATATTTGAAAGTCCACAGCTTTAGGGGTGATATATGGAGGAGGTGCTGCAAGGAAGTATGATGTATGGAGGTGTTGTTGCAAGGAAGGTGTCCCTCCAAAGCTAGATAGGAGAAGCCCCAGAAACTGGGCTGGGTCTGAGATGGGTCATAGCTCTGCAGTGGCTCACTAGAAGCCACAAATGGGAGCTGTCTTTTGAGATTAGAGCCACACAATCCCATCTTGGGACATTCTGAAAATATTAGAACTTCCTTGTTCCTGTTCTGGGGAGCCAGCTGGACATAGCTCATGTTTGACTCTCAAAGCTGCTTAGTCCTAACTTCCAGACAAACCACTCTTCTTCCAGAGTGAAAATGCAAATATGCATGAAACATACATACAAGTGTGTATAAATGTACTCAGTTTAAAAATATATATATACATATAAATGCAGAAATAAATGCAGTTATTAGAATTTTATGATTTCCTAAAAGATCTGAAACAAGGTATCTCATCATCCCTGGGACTTCATCAAGTCATCATTTCATTTATGAAGAAATGCTTTCTTATGATAATGATTTCATTTTCTCATTCTTGGTCTGTCCATGTATTTTGATTATGAATTTCTTGCTACAGGTATGAACTCTTCCTTTGAGTACTCTTCCTAGTTCCTAGAGAGCTATTTAGTCCTGGAAACCTTAAAATGTTATGTTTTAAGTAAAGGAGATTTGGTATATTAAATAAAAAACTTTGCCTAATCGATTTATTTTTTTCTTAAAATTAAAAGTTTTAAGAGGTCTTCATAAGTATATATTTGTTGTATGAAAATGCCCTTTCTATAGTTCACTGAAGCACAAAGCAACTGTAGCATATTTAGTCAAATATTTTCCTATTTTAAAAGGTGATATTCAAGCAGAAAAGAGTTAATCTTTTGATTTATGAAAGAAATAAAGTAATTTGTTTCAGGTCATGTAGTCTCTGCTGAAAGTCTAATGCACACAAAAATTCTCCTATTCAGAAAACAACCAAATGTAACAAATAGTGAATCTAGTATTGGGTTGAAATAAATTTTCATTAGGAAAGATGAGGGCAACCAGCAGCTGAGTTCCAAAATGAAATGATTTACCTTGACTATCCTTGAAAAGCACTCCTAAGGAACTAAGGATTTAATAAGAAATTATTAGATTAAACTTTCTCTGAAAACAGCTATTGAATTACTTGGGACTCTGATTGTAATCTGTTAAAAAGACATGTCAAGGGAATCAGCTTCCTCCAAGAAATGTGAGACCAGAGGCAGACTTGCTGTATAGAAAGGAGGCAGATTATAATAATACAGAGACGAAATAATTTTTGTGAAGAAATAAAGAAGCTGTCATTTTCTGTGTTTGTAAAACTGGTTACTATACCTTCAGTATGTGAGGTATCGATTTTCTTTGTTTGGACCCATGTTTTCAAGGGAATTTTCTACTGTTTTTATCTATTTTTGTGTTTTATTATGATTCTGTTGAAAATAAGGGAAGCATATGCTTGAATAATATAATGCACCTGATCTTAGAGATGAACATGGAACTTCTGCTACAAGTTCACACAATACAAGAATTAGTTCTTGAGTACTTTAAAAAAAAAAACAAAAAAAAAACAACTTTTTTTCAAGAAGTCAACATGGATGATCCCCTTTGGTTCTAACAGATTTCTTGAATAAACATCTGTCTTTTGATTAAAATTGCTAGAATTTAATAAAAATGAAGGACAGTCTGAATTCAGTTTGCTAGTCTGACTCAAAGCATATAATCACATAACCCTGCTGTGATTAAGGAACAATGGAGATACATTTCTAAAACTAGCTGTTTGGGAACAGACCATATAATGTCCATCCATTCTTTCTTGTCCCTATGGACAAGACAGCTGTAGTACATACTGATTACAATCAAAGGAGGCTAAATGATAGCCCCCCCCCCCCCCCACACACACACACATTTGTGTTGTTAGCTTTCTGTTATTTTATTGATGTGAGATAATTGAAGGAACCAGAAATTTATTTACTTATTTATTTATTTTTAAATTTTTATTACAAAGTACCTTTTTAATGCAATGGAAAATTGAGACACCAGAGGTTTTGTTTCAAAAATGAAATCCCTCTCATTCTTCAGAGAAATCCTATGAAAATTGAATTTTTGAAAAGAGAAATAAAAGGAAAGAAGGAAGAAACAAAATTTTCTTCTGTCAGAGTTAGTTAGGTGCTAAAATTAATGTCCTGGGGATTTTATGGACTTTTCATTAAAGAAATAATAATAATAATAATAATAATAATAATTAATAGGAATAAAACCTTCAAATGTGCAACTCACCTTTCCCATCTTAGCCCATCACCTCTGTTTTCCATGATTCTGGGACAATTGAATGGAAAATATGGATTCTGCCAACAAGATATGCTTAAATGAGTGTCAGAATCAGATATATCTAAAATTAAATTAATACTGAGATTTAAAAAAACAAACAAACCAAAAAAAACCCACAGTTTTCTAAAATCTCAGTGATTAATACATTCTGTTTTCTATCAATCTGGCTACAGTTCATAGTTTCCATTATTAAGACAATTTTTTCACAAAGAGTTGATTTAAGGCTATGAGCTTCCTCAGAAGAGCTGGTACCTTGATAGGAATATACAGGAAATCTGATGGGATGAAGGTGTCTCCTTTCTAGAGCCACGTCAATATTTTCTCTTCATGGAAACTAAGATGCATGGAGTGAAAAATCCAGCTCAAAATCCAGCTGCCAAAATTGTAGAATGATAGAAGAAAGAACTTGCTAGGCTTTGACAGCTAATAACTTATTTGAAAGTAAGTATCAAACACATGGTGAAAAAAAAACTATCAAAAAACACACAAGATCTTTAGTGTCCTGTCCTATTTCATGTCTCACAACTTAAAATATCATGAGTCAGTAGCAGAAGAATGTCCATTGTCAAATGAAATAATAACTACATATGTTCTCTAGGATATATCAAGGTCTTGTATCTAAATAATGATTATGGCTTATGTTGACATTGCCTTGCCAGCACAGATTAGTTTGTTCACTAGTGTGATGATATTTACCCACTGGGTAATCTGAGAAACTATTAACATAGCCTAACTATGCACAGCCTTAGAGCACAATTATTTAGCCCTTTTATTGTCAGAGAACCTGATTATGAAGTGACAATGCAGAACAATGGGCAATTGGGAAAATCCAGTGGATTAAGTTCTATTTTGCAATATTAGAAAAAAAATTAAAAAATAAAAAAATAAATGTATACAGCAGCTAGGCTGCTAGAGTTCAAGACGTGTTTGGAAAACGTTCTCATATAATTTGATTTTTGAATGATCTTGTATTCAACTAGGAGCTGGATTCAATGGTTCTTGTGCGTCTCTTCCAAATCAGGATATTCTATGATTCTATTACCATTTCATGAACACAAAATAGACTAGGAATACATTTAATATTAATTCAATTAAAAACATTAATTCTTTATACCAAGGAAAGTTTTTGTTGTTGTTGTTTTGGGTTTTTGCTATTATTGTTATTATTATAAATAATAATAATAATAAACTTTATACTTTGTCCACTTTTAACATGATAATAAAACAAGAAGTAACTGTGAGGAGAATATGGATAATTTTGCTTTTTTGATTTTGGTTTTGTTTTTAGTTAATCTGACAGATAGCCATAGAAATGATGTGCTTGATTCTAAGAATGAGTCTAAAATAATTTTATGAATGGAGCAAGTAAGCTACCCATTGTATGGAACCTATATAAAGAAGGTTTAACACTACATTTTCATTGTTCATATTCACTGACATCCATAAAAATACCTGGCACAATATATATATGTATATTATAAAATAATTGACTAGTCATTTAGAATAGTTATACATGCTTAGCAGTGATCAGCATCTCATTAATGATCCCTTCCTCCCATGGTTAACCAATAGATTTATTTCACAAATGTTAGGACTATTAGAGGAATACCAACAAAACGTGGAAGTCTAGCAGGAGTTATTTACAATGTTAAGCCAGGCTTTTATGTTGTGTTGTGCCAGACTCTGAGCTGATAATATGTAGAGAGATAGATAAGATACAGACCCTTAAAAATCCATGGTACTTGCAAAGATATATGCCTCCACTGTCCAGAGAGTATCAGAAAACTCCAACAAGATGACACACTGGCTGACAAAATAATATTTTACAGAAGAGTCACAAACACAGTTAAGGAAGAATTGTACCTATTTCTAGATTTGTTTTCTTAAACATATTTTTGTTTCAAATACTATTTCCCCTCTGATGTGTGACTTAAACACTGTTCAACAACTTCCTGGTCACTATGGGGATAGAATTTCAAAGATACTGCATCAAACTTCTCATAAGTCATAGCTAAAAAACATAGAACTGAGCTCCTAACCTGAAATGCATAAGTATTCATATGCAATATGTACTCAGATATGTAGGGAGAAGTTACACGAGTGTAAGATAAAGCACAGAAATTCTCAGAGAAACAAATGAAGTGTGGGAAGAATCCAGATAATTTTATTGCCTTCTTTACCAACTAAATGTTGAAACTGGGATATAAAAATAAAACCAATATAATATATAATTATATAAAAATAAAAATAATTCAAAAAAATAATAATAATCACCAAGAGCCTGCTAGAGGTTCAACATGTTGCTAACTGAATTTGGAGTTAAATCTAGATGGTGACTGGTCATGAGTCGTGTTCCCCATGGGCTGGTGTTGGGAAAGTTTTTTAAGGAAAGTTTGGACATGGTGCTTAGGAATATGTTTTATTGGGTGACATTGGTGGTGGGGTTGTGGTTGGACAAGATGATCATGGAGGTGTTTTCCAACCTTAATGATTCTATGCTTCTATTATTTTTTAAAATATTTGTTTATATACATATATTTGTTTGGATTTATTTACATATATATATATAATTTATACATTTATTTATACAATGCATTTTATAGGAAGCCATAAATAGGTGTCTTTTTTGCTGAAGATATAATTGATATATAATTTTTGTTCCATTATATGTTGTAGTCATGGAATTTGTATTAGAAGCTTTCTACTGATGTCACAGTTGAGATAAATGTGGACAGTTAAAAGAAATGAATGCTTGTAAAGAAACACCTACAACCATAAATTGAGGTAGAACTGATACAGAAAGAAAGGGATTTAATTTGTAAGAATATAGGTTACTGCAATATAAATAAATTAATTAATAAATGAATCTCAACGATTAGCACAAAATACAAAATTGATTTAAGGTCCAACTTATTTACCAACCAGGGGTCATCCAAGCAACATCCTGAGCAACAGGAAGCTCATCCAAGAAGCCTTAAAATCTATATTTTTATATAACAAACTGTTCCAGAAGGATATTAGGGTGTCATGTAAATGAATAAAAGAGGTTTACTTGTTTGCTCTTTGTAGATCAATATAATTATTATTTTAATTATTAATAGAAATAAGTTTGACTAGTGAACCTCCCCTGTACTCTACCACTCCAGGAGAGAAAATATAAGACTGTTGGTCCCTGCCTTCATCCTCAGAATTAAAGAGAACAGGAAGTAGGAAATACACTTAAACCTCCATGACCACCACCAACTAAATTTAGACTGCCTCAGGGATGTTTTCACTCTTGTCAGTTCTGAGATGGGTTCTGATAGCTTCTTTAATCTCTGATCTGAAACAATTTCAGTGGGAAAAAAAAAAAAAAAAAAACTTTTGAAGTTTTACCTTGTTCTGTTAAATGTTATGTTGAGGTAATTTTACTTAAATTTTATATCATTAATATTCAGACACTTCATAATTTAGTTCTATCTCAGTAACTGTGTTCTACAAAGATATGAAAAAAATTTCTTTGTATCTCAGAAATCTTGTGGCAGTTTAACACAGTTCATCATGAATTACAAAAAAAAACCAATTTTCATTCTTTCCTCCAGCTTCCCTTTTCTCTGATGCCATGTTTTATAATCTCATAAGCTTTCTTGTTACTCTGAACTATTGTGTGAATATATCTTTGACTTGGCTCAAAGATCCTTAGGTCCTCAGTTCTGTGCTTGCTGATTCTTCATGGACCAGTCTTTTCTGTCTAACAGTATACCTAACTTTCTTCCTGGCTCTTGTCAACTTGTCAGTTACTGAACCATCCTTTTCTTTCTGATTGTGACAAGTGCAGTCTCACACAGCTTTTGACCATTTCAAGTGAAGCTGCAGAGATTTTCTCTACCTTGTCACTTTGACAGTGTCACCTTTCGTGATGCTTCTGTCTGCTGGTTCCCACTTCTCCACAAGATCAAGTAAACAACTTCTTATATTTGAAGCACATCATTGATTATTCCCAAACTACCTAACATTTCTCTCTTAAACCTTTGACATTTGGAATTATCCTTTGATTCAAATCTTTCTATCACCGTGTTTCACTCACTTACCTTTGGCATTTTTATGTTTTCCCTTATCCTAAGAATACCATCCTACAGATTTTTTTTGCCAGGGTGATTCTTTTTTTCTCCTTATATTTTTAACTTTTTTTTTTTTTTTTTGTATAAGACCTAACATTTTTCTATAACCCCTAACAGTTCTTCAGAGCTATTGTGCTTAAACAGTTGATTGCCATTGCCATATATTTTTATACTCATGTTGCAAATTACCTTGGATAGAAAAGTGTTATTCTCAGTTTTATTGCTGTACTCTGAGCTGTATGGTATATGGTGAGAACTTGGCCTGTAGAATCTAAGATGATACAAAAGTTAACATCATGAAAGCTAGTGATTTTTTTTTTTTTACTTTTCCATTTTTAGTACCAATGTGATTAACAAAAGCCTTATGTTCAAACTGAGTAAAGAGAAGCAAGAGGTTCTCTATTCTTTTTTTAACAAATACTTTTTTTTTTTTTTTTTTTTTTTTTTCCTAAGGTGCATATTTTGGAATTTAGAGTTCCCCCTTGGGTTTCTGACAAAAATGTATATGGAGATCTAAGATCGGGGTCTTATTAATTCATTAAGGTGGCGTGTAAAGCAGCTGTGTGCTGGCGATAGATGTGAGAGCAAACTGTCACATATAGTTTCCTTCCTTGTTTGTTTTCTGGCTGTTCTGTTCCCACTGAACTTTCATTCTTGCCCACAGAATTTCACTCTCTTTGAATGGCACAGGTACTGCAAAGCTTCTAAACACCTTGGAACTCAGATCAATCACTGGTTGAATAATCAATTCACAGTTCAGTTTTCCATTTTCATTTATGATGAAAATACACAAATGACCATCTTTATGTGTCTTAGAAGTTGACAACATGAATGTCAGTACTAACTCTAAACTCTACGACACTATTAATAGAGATGCAGTTATTATGGTCTCATTCATAGCCATGCACACAGAAGCAATGAGCTTTCAGCTGCATTTCCATAATATTTAGGAAAGGTTATAAATAACATTCCTCAATAAACTCCAGTATTTCCTTTCTAAGAAAACAAAACAAAACAAAGAAACCACAATATTTTATCAAAGCCTCAGATTTTATTATTTATTGGACACCAGAATTAAGTCATATGCCACAGGAATCAAAACAGTTTAATTCCTACTCCTCACTGCAAACAGTATTCTATCAAACATACAGAAGATCATTGGAACCAGAAAGAAAAAGGGAAAATGGAGATTAAAAAAAAACAAACCAAACCAAACCAAACCAAACAAAAAAACCCTTCTAAAATACACAGCAAATACATGGACAATGCATATTACGTACCTAAGGTATGTAAGTACAAGTACACTCACTTTCTAAATGAGTGATCCATAAGTGATCTAAATTAAGGGTATTAAGAAGTTAAAAAGAGAATTGTTTGAATAGTGAAGAGACATTTCATTAACTGTAACAGTATAGGATCTGGCTGGGATGGACTTCAATTTCCTTGCAGAAGCCCTTAGAGTGCTGTGCTCTGCACTTGTAGCTAGAACAGCCCTGATATCACACCAGTGTTTTGTCTGTTGCTGAGCAGTGCTGGCACAGCATCAAGACTCCCTCAAATCCCCCAAAGCCAGTATGCTGGGGGTAGGCAAGAGGTTGGGAGGGGACATTACCAGGGCAGCTGACCTAAATCAACCAAAGAGGCATAGACTAGTGTCACACGTCACACACTCAGCAATAAAGGGGAGGAAAAGGAAGGCCCACCCCTCAGCGACCCCTGTTATTATAAAGATGTCTGTCCTCCCAAACAAATGCTATGTGTATTGAGACACTGATTCCCAGGATGTAGCTGAATATCACTCATTTTGGGGAAGTAGGAAATAGTTTTTTTCTCTCTCTGTGCTTCTGCATGGCCTGTGCATGGTTTACCCTCTTTCATTTACCTTTAACTAAACGATACTTATCTCAACCCCTGAGCCTTTTTTTGTTACCAGCATAATTTCTTCTTACCTCACTCCACCCCACCCCCAGCCCTCCCTTCTTCTGAGGAGGGGAAGTGAAAGAGCAGTTGTGGTGTTGTTCAGCTGCCCAACTGGGTTAAATCACCACAGTAACATAACAGAATAATTAATGAGAATGCAGTAGTAAAAAAAAAAAAAAAAAAAAAAAAAAGTGGGGGGGTGGGGAGGAAGGAAGAGAGGAAAGAGAGGAAGAGAGAGTTGTATTCTAGAGTTTACTGAGGACCTCTATCAGCCTAAGAACAGTCAGGAGTCATGCTAGTAATTTCTGTATTTAAAAATGGACAGACTATTAATGAGCATATACATTAAGAAAGACAAACTCAGATTACTTCTAAGGATTTTCTGTCAATCTTTGTACCATTCCATCACCTATTCTGTAATTACCTATATAGCCTAAAGAAATAATCAGGATGGGTTTTATACATCACTGCGTATGCTCAGCAAGATTCATAACAGCAAAAAGAAAATGAAAGGATGGCAAACCTTTCTATAAATGACCCAAATTCTGAATTTCATAACAATTTTTAGTAATGAAAATGAAAGCAGAGTACATGGTACAATATGGTAAGGATCTTCCCTGTACATGGTATAAAGTTGTAGTTTCCATCCCCGAAGATTAGAACTAAAGTCTAAGAACAGGAAAGAACTGTATATGTGATAAATATATGGGGAAAAAATGTATGAGATCTGAGGGTCATTTTTAGGATACATAGCAGCACTTGTACTCCGAATTCAACAGGGCCATTTAGAATCTAATGAGTGTTCATTCAATTAGTTCTGCATATGCTGTGGGTTCAGCTTACTGAGAACATATTGGTAAAGCATTCCCGTGCCAGTTGTCTGCACACTAGATGCACAGCACAAGAACTTTACAACATATACACACATATTCCCAAGATTTCCCAGATGGAGATATGGAAACTGTAAAACTGTATTATACTGGTGTCATTTCACATGTTGTGGTTGGGAGTTCCTAAAAAAACAAACAAACAAACAAACATTTTTAATACCTGCTAATACTACTATGAACAACAATATCTGTCTTCCATGGGATTTTTTTAAGATTATATATTTTTTTCTTCTTCCATTAATTTTAATAGTAACATAAGTAAATAAATCTTTATGAAAATAATGTTTAAGATACACAAATTATTGTCAACAATGGGATGAGCAAATAGGGAAATTTTGCTAAAATCACAGAGATTCTGTCAGTTACTCTTTGACCCTCAGTAACAGCATCCTACGTACAATACAGAATGCCCCATAATGTTATATGGCTGCAAAGAAAGCTGAAATAAAGAAAGATACTTCCAAAAAATACAGAGTAATTATTTTGTTTTCTACATATTAATGGCTGTTTCTTTGGTACAAAACCAAATTTTTAACAAAGGTAATTTACTATAATTAAGAACATAAAGCAGTTATAATGGTTGTGAAGAACAAAATGGTATATTTTATGAAAATATTGAATTTCAGTTTCCAAGGCGAAACCTTAGAAGAATCTTAAAGTGTGTACCTTCTTTGTCTTATTTATTTAAAGCTTGTACTTCAAGCAGTCATGAAGGTCCCTAAAGGTCACCCTTCTCACTTAAAAATCCGTATCTAGTCCAGTTTTGTTAGATATATAGGGTGAATATTTAGCAATGATAATTAGACTTCTAGCTTTGGAAATTGTAATTGCTATTTTAATATGTTTAAAGTAGACATAGTAAGTAAAAATGTCAGGAAAGGGGAATAAATTTAAATATGTTTGTGAATAAATCATTACAATTCACTATATTTTACTTGTTGTGAACATTACTGTGAAAATAAGCTATTAAGTAAGCTGTTTACTTTTATCATAAATGGATTATCTTGTATGTGAAATGTTAGCAGAATTTTTTGTTTGTTTTATGAAATTAAGAAATGTTCCAGAGAAAGAATTCTATAAACAATAATCAAATTTTGAGAAACCCTAGATAAAAGCAAAATTATTCATAAATGAATTAGAACAGCTTACTGTTCTAAGTAGATATCACATCCCTTTCTTTTTTTTTTTTTTTTTTCTTTCTCCCTGCGTATGAAATTCATTCCCATACAAAGGAAACTTGTTAGCACAATGCAATTTATTGTGCAAACTGTAGTTTGTAAGATATTGATTTATTCTAAAACATGACAAATATTTATATGTTAACATTTCATAAAGTGAAAGTAATTTTGCAAGTAAACCTTTTAATTGAGGGGAAGCAGGACTTAGAAAAATAAATCTGTTGTATTAAATTTTGCTAGCTGTTCTACTTAAATTTCCTCAGGTTAAAATATATTCTTCACACAGGTCAACAAGGAATAATTCAGATTTATATTATCCTTTCTTCTGCTCAGGTTTTTTCTTCACCTTCCAATATAATCTTACAGAATCCACTCAGAGTTTTGCCATTAGATTCAACAAAGCCCTTCATCTCATTTTGCCTTTGAGGTGACATAAAGAAACCCGCTCAAAAAAATGTTATTCTTTGATTTTAATGAGGCTTTCGTGTGTTGTTTGGTTGTTTTGTTATGCTTTGTTTTCATTTTTGAAAAACTATTCAGTTTTGAGATATGCTTTTCATCCACATCTGATCACTGTTACCCCACAAATCTGTATCTACCTGAGGTTAGCTCACTGCTACTGTACTTTAGTACTGTATTTCAACTTGGTTGGAGTAGATGATCTTAGAGTTCTTTTCCAAACTAAATGATACTGTGATTCTATTATTCTGTGATTCAAGGGAAAAAAAAGCTTGAAATGACAAATTAATAGGTTGACAAAATCCTCCTTTTACTAACTCCTATCATAACAATATACAATTAGTATAATATATTAATATAATAATAATTAGTATAATATAATAATGCAATAAAAAATACTACAATAAAATAATTATATAATGATTATAATAATAATATATATAATCCTGTATAATTTTTTGTACTTTGATCCGGGAAACAGACAAACAAAAAATCTTACTAGTTGTGTGCTGTTGAAACTTTTGTTAAATTATTTTGGAGAGCATTTCTATTTATTCAGACTTAAACTATTATCAGGACGCTGAAAATCCTAGAAGCATTCAAAATATATTAAAGTGTAAATGTTACATAGTTATAAATGAAGACTATTAAAGACTTACAGCTTCTATACTGCTTTGGGTTAATGCTTAAAAATATTCATAACTCTCTACCTAATGTCATGTCAATGGGTAGAAATTATTTATTTTTTTTCCTTTCATAATAGTTCTCTCATAAGGATTATAAGGATTGAAAGAATGGTCAAATTACCTGACTGATGTACTTTCCCAGTCCTCAAAATAAACAAACAAACAAATAAATAAATAAATAAAATCTTATCATGGTGTCTAGAGCTTGTACAGAAATATATATATATATATATTTAAAAAAAAAATGACAGAGAAAGAAGAAGAAATGACTGAATTAAATGACTGGAAAAATTCTGTGAAGTTGCCTGTGAGAAAGTATTTCATAGTATTTCATATTAAGTCTCAAGTTTTTCTCTACAATTACACCAGCTACAAAAATCTTCCTATCACATAAAAAAAAAAAGGGCAAAAAACAGAGTTAAGTATTATCAAATTGCTTATTATTTCTGTAATTATTCTTACTGATCTTTGACTGATTTACCTGAAGAAAATTGGTACAAAAAGAAGGAGCTATTGTCACAGAATGGAATCCTACCATGAGATAGGAAAGTTTGCTTATTTACTAAAGTAAAAAGTACTATATACAAATAAACATTTGAATTAATCTGTTTATCCATGTACAGCTACATACTTTTTTAGCTATGTGCTAAAAAAGCTCATGCAACTAAATTTTACAAAAAAAAAAATTATTCCTAGCAGTTTTAAGAAAGTAAAAACCTTTCATTCTGAATCATGACACTGTAAGAAAAGAGCTTTGTCTTTCACACCAAATCAAACAGATTTAATCTGCAGGTTCAAAACATCATTAAGATTTTGGCGAGAAAAATTAATACAAACTAGGAGCTGGGAAAAAAAAAAAAAAAAAAAAAAAAAACACAAAACAAACAACAAAAAATAAGTCTTGAAGAACTGTCAAAAGGGAACCTTTTAAGAACATAAATAGAAAGACACAACAAAAATTGTGGTCGAAGAATGACTTAACAGTGATATTTTCAGGGAGAAGTGAAACAACTGATCTTACTTGGCTTTGTTAAAGTTGGACAGGAGGCTGGGCAGGAGGTTTGTCTAGATGACCTCCAGAGATCGCCTCCAACCCACATAAATCCATTATTATAGATATATAAAAATCATAAAAAATAATAAAATTAAAATGTAGAGAGTAAAATAAATAAGAAACAAACACAATTACTTTAAAAGATGTTTAGGTGAATTGGAATGCTATATCAAATATTTCTGAGGTACTGCTGTGACCAATAAACAATTAATTCATACAAAAAATAAGTTGGCAAGAAACTGTCTTTATTCTTCTCTAAATTCTGAAGACTTTCCTAAGTGCTTAGACTTCTTTCCAAAATATATTTTAAGCTCAGATAGTGTGTATTTGCACATTTAAAGTCTAGCTTCAACTCAATATACTGTCAAGACATCTAGCTTATTTCTTAATAGTGCACTAAAAGATTTTGAAGAACATAGCTTTAATGACAGCAGATTTTAACATTATGTCTTGAAAGGATTTCAAGTGCAGGGACTTATAGGCAGTGTGGTAGAATTTTTCTGAAGAGAGTCTAAAGATAAAGGGGGAAACTGATTTGTAATTTCAGGAAAGAGTACCGTGTTTGAATGGGATAAATGGAAAATGTTGGATCTTTGGATCTTCCTGGAGCTGCTGGGTATTTTATTTGTATTTGACCACTATGTGAAGTTCAGCACTTGTGAGAAATCTAGCATGAATGAAAATCTATACTGTTCTCAAATTTCTAATGATATAAAGTACAAAAGTTAGTAAAAAGTACTGGGGAGAGAAAACACAGACTACATGCCAATACTAAAAAACAAAAGAAGACATTTTCTCCTGTTTTGCTGTAGTAGTAAAGATTAGTTACTATTTACTATTGGAGGGAGGGAGGGAAAAAAGGTGGGGCTCAGAGGGAGAGAGACAGAAAAAGAGAGAGAAGGGGAATTCCTTCATTTCTATGTTACTCAAAGTCTTAGTAATAGTAAAATTGCATACATACTTAAAAGTGCTGAAAATAACTTATATGTCTGTCATGCTCTTTCAAACATAATTGTTCCACAGCTTCAAATACCTGACCTAGATAGCTGTATCTCTACTGGCTTAAATAGTACTGTACATTGAAATTAATTAATGAATTTTAATTTACCATTTTTTTTTTATTATTTTTTAAAAAGGCTAACAAAATAAGTGTTTAAATATAATGAATGACACTATAGGCAGTACGGTTTTCTATCTTATTTTGTTACAAACCTTGAAACTTACTGTTCCAATTTATGCATGAAGATGCTCTTCTTACGAAAAAAAAAAAAAAAAAAAAAGTTATAACTTTATATCTGTGACAAGGAAGCACTTCAAAAACATGACAGATTATACCATTATACCTGAGGTTTGTTAAATATGATTGAAGTCAAGTAATGCACCTAACAAAGAATGGAAGGGAGTGACATCCTGAATATTCTCACGGAAAAAATATGCTCAGAAAGCCTTATCCAGTCTTTCTATCCCATCTGTTTATCCACATTTGCAATTGAAATGCTCAAGCTACATTTGAAAAACAAATTTTTGAAGAGAGATAGATAGCTAAAAATATGTAAAGGAAATGGAAAGGAATGAATCTGCTCAATGACAAAAACATAGATGCAATCAGATGGAGCTGTGAAGAAAAGTTGATAAGGCCAGCTTCCAAAATTTATTTCACTTTTGTCTTATGGCTCCTATATCTATGTTTAGAATTTCCTTAGTATCTCCACAGAAATAATTTTTGACATTCTCAGCTGCTATGAGGACATTAGGAATTTTACAACTTCACCATTCATTCAATAAGATCAAAGATTACCCTCAAGGAAAGTTATGTAGACTTTGTAAAGGTAAAACTTTGATTCAGAAAAATGGAGCCAGTATTCAGAACTGAGGCCACTGATCATAAAGCATTCATTACCATGAAAAGGGTGAAACAATCATCTTCCCCTACCCTAACAGGAAATTACTTTTCATTACATTTCACAGAATAAGCTTCTAAAAACAAACCAACAGCCCAAACAAGAAAAAAATAATTGTCAGACAAAGGGTTTTGTTGTAGTTGTTGTTTTTTTTTGTTTGTTTTGTTTTCTTAATTTTTCTACAGAACAGAGAACAACATGAATTGTCAACCAGGAAGAATAATCTTGGTCTTAAGGAATTGATAGACTTTTGATAAAGTTATAAATAATTACAGAATGCTCTAACATCCCTAAATCTTAAAAAGAAATTACCAAATTCACATGCACTTAGGAGCAACTGAATGTGTAAAGCAATGTTAACAAACTGTTACCAGGATATACTAAGGCACACACTGGGAAATAGGAAAAAATTATACTGACCTAACTTCTGTTAATATTGGCTTAATGACTCTGCATAATCATGATAAGGTCCCAGACGACTGGAGAATAGCTAATGTGGCATCCACCTATAAGAAGGGTTGTAAAGAGGACACGGGAACTATAGGCCTGTCAACCTGACCCTGGTGCCAGGAAAGATGATGGAACAGGTCAGCTTGAATGCAATCACACAGCATATACGGGATAAATGGGGGATCAGGACCAGTCATCATAGGTTCATGAAAGGCAAGTCCTGCCTGACCAACCTCATCTCCTTCTAAGACCAGGTGACCCGACTGGTGGATGAGGGAAAGGCTTTTGAGGTAATCTACCTAACCTTCAGGAAGGCATTTGACACAGTTTCCCACAGTATTCTCCTGGAGAATCTGGCAGCCCATGGCTTGAACGGGTACACACTTAACAAGCAGGGTTAAAAACTGGCTGGAAGGCCTGTCTCAGAGAGTAGTGGTGAATGGAGTGAAATCCAGATGGCAACAAATTACAAGCTATGTTCCCCAGGAGTTGGTGTTGGGGCCCATCCTTTTTAATAATTTTATTGATGACTTGGATGAGGGAATTGAGTACACTCTCACTAAGTTTGCAGACAATACCAAGTTGGGGGAAGGTGTCAATGAACTTTTTCAGCATATGTAGTTGCATTAGAGGGAATGGCATTAAGTTGCACCAATGGATGTTCAGGTTGGAAATGAGGAGACATTTCTTCTCAGCAAGTAGCTGGGCATTGGAAGGGGCTGCCCAGGGAGGTGGTAGAATCACCATCCCTAGGGGTATTTAAGGAAAGTTTGCATGTGGCACTTAGGGACATGGTTTATTGGGTGATATTGGTGATAGGGGGATGGTTGGACCAGATGATCTTGGAGGTGTTTTCCAAACTTTATGAGTCTATTCTATGATTCTATGATATCAAATTAAAACAACGATTCCCCTTGTAAAGAGCAATCCAATTGTTTCTAGTACTCAGTGTGGAACAAGGTAACTAATAGCGTAACTGTGTTATAACTGTGTTATTTGACAGACCAAATTCAAAACACAAAGAGACTTTACTTCTGGAAATACATATATATGTATATATATATACTTACATATATATGAACTATTTTGAAGACAAAATAAATGAATCCTTACTTTACAAATAGAGTTCATGTGTTTATAAAATATATTCCTGTTTTGCAAGAATAAAAATGTATTACATATAATTTAAACATACATTTTCATCAAAGAACTAGTTAATTGTATTCTAGTGACTAATGAATTAATGTCAATGACAAAAATCCTACTAAATAAGTAATATATTCTAATTTATATAATTTGTTTTTATTAGTAGTAGTATTACAACTAGCATTTTGCACAAATTTTATGCTTTGTTCTTGTATATAATATATGGTCAGATATTTCATTATTCTGTAAAGATTACATTTTATTTAAAATACTTAAGAAAGAATAAAGGCATTATCTGTTATATGAAAGAAGTTTTTAATGTCTTCATTTACTGAAGTTTTTTTCAATTTTTCTCCATTAATAATTCACACAAAATTTATGTGTGTTTTGACATGGTCTATTTCTCTTCTTTCTTTCACTCTTATCTAATCTATGTTATGTGTTGTGTGTTCTTATTCTTTTTATTTGAACCAAATAAAAACAACCATATTTTCCTTTCTGTATTTTTTTCTGCAAACCACGGATTTTAATATTTACAGGTGAATTTTTCATAGGTTATTTCTGGTGTATGAACATTGTTGAAGTCAGTTTCTCACTAGTTCAATGAACATGCATGCTTTAACAAAATAAAATAACTTGATACGCAATTCTCCTATCATTACTCAGTCTCTACTCTGATTCAAGTAAAATATTGACTGATCAGAAAATATGATGATCCTTTGAGCATTCTATATTATGTCATTTTAGCAATATTTGATTTATTCTTATACATGTCTCTTTCTGAAGAGGGCTGGTTACTGCTCTGTGGTGAATTTTGCCTCAGAGAAACAAACTGAGTTCATTAGCGAACACATCTCATACAGGTACAATCAGTGAAGCACACTGCTTTAAGTTTCTTTCTTTCATGTTGCCTTATATTTATTTGAAATCCAATTTGGATAATACATTATTGCAAAGAAATCATTTCTACCTATAACCTTCTCTATTCAGTACTGGCAGTAAAAATACAGAATAAACCTCTATGGCATTACGAAGTCTGTTTAACATGTAATAAAACAGAAAAGGTGTTTAAGCAATGAGCTCAGAAGATTACCATGTGTAAACTAGCATGAACATAACACAAATACTGGTATGATGAAAAGACAAAGTACCATCATCAGCCATGTCAATATTCTTCAGCCTTCTAATTTTTGTGGATAATATCTACTGGTCACCCTTCCAAATTTGCAGTCTGTGTGAAAAAAAAAAAAAAAAAAAAAAGTACAACAAAACATACACTATTAAATGTTATCTAGTCTTGAAAACATTGAGTCCCAAATGAAAATTGCTTTTGATAAAGATGTCCTGGAGGTGCCAGAACAAAACAATTTTAGTAGGGGTTAGGCTCCCTGGTTTGGTTGGATATTGTGTCTGCAGTGACAGACAGTCAGCACGAGCCAAAATGAAACACTGCATAATGCTCTGAGCTAAGGAAATGGACAGTTAAAAATCAATCTCTATCTCACATTCCTAGCTCTGAGCCTGAAAATGACAGCTATTATCCAGATTTACATTTTATCCCAGCTAGAATAAAGCCAATAAATCACTGGGCTTTTGGCTGCTCAGATAATTACAAAGTGAGTGGATGGCATAAGATGTACCAAGGAGAGATGCTTTCAGAGAGTTAGGGCACAGAGTGGAAAGAATGACAGTGAAAAATGGGCTTGATTTCCATGTTGAGATGAGAGCTTATGACATGCAAATTATTGAACAGTAACCTACATGAAGAACCATCAGCCCCCCTCATCAAATACGATGGAAAGTTGCCTCTGGGTAGCAGAACATCTTTCCAGAGCAAACAGCTAAGGTGAACAACCATTTTGTTTAAAGGTGGCTGGGGAAGGCAGGGGGAGAAGATGTATGTTAATGGTGTAATAAAAATATCCACGTGTCATTCCCAGAAGTTATTTAATTATTGTCACAATCTTTAAAGTAGCTGACCAGTTTGCTCCTGTTAAGACAGAAACAATAACATTTGCTTCATTCTCAGTTAAGATTAGTTTACTTCTAATATATGTCCAATCATAACTGTACATAAGATTAGACGCAATAAATTAATTTGCACAGAATTGCGGAACATATTTGAATAAAGATTTCATCCAGTAACAGTTTCTTGCATTAAAGTGCCTTCAGTTATTTGTATTATTCAAAAAACAAATCACAGTTCTGTCATACAACATATGTAGCACATATGTTTAATGCCTCCTTCCTGTAATTGTCTTGGTTCCCCAAGTGAGCTGTATCTTCCATGCTGCCTTCCTGCATGAGGCCCCCTTTGGACCCTGACAAAAATATTGATGAAAGAATTAACTGATATTTTCTTCATGAATCTCTAATTTATATTTTTAAACTCCAAGGCTATATCACCATCCTAAATAAAAAAAAAAAAAAGGAAAAGTAAATATATGCAAATTTCCAAAACATTTTTTCAATGACTCTGCTGCTATCCTTTGATGAACCGCCTAAAATATATGCAAAAGTAAAAGTAATATAATTTTTTTTACTGAAAACTTGAGAAAACTATCTGACATATAGCTGATAATTCATGTAATTAAAGTTGTCTTTGGAAGTCACAACACTTACATGTCTTTATTTTCACAGCTGGGAGATCTTATTGCCCAGAGACTATAATTAATTATTACATGTTTTTGATCACATATTTCATCATTTTTTTTTTTTCATCTTGATGTTTTATTTTTTGTTAATTTCTGCATTACACAAGACCATATTTTTTCTGCTTTCCTAATTAATAATAATAATAATCTGGGAGTGTCTCTGCAGATAAAGCTGTTTATTTTTACTATATTTCTTCCTGCCTTAGGAAAGGAAAGCAACAACTCTCCAACTGATTTGGTATCAAGCAGCCACTGAACTGGAAAACAAAACAAAACAAAACAAAACAAACTAAACTAAACTAAACTAAACTAAACTATAAACTAAACTAAACTAAACTAAACTATAAAATAAAATAAAATAAAATAAAATAAAATAAAATAAAATAAAATAAAATAAAATAAATAGTGTTTCTATTTGGTATTGAACACAACGTGGGAGCAACATCAGTTTGTCTTATGATAAAAAAAATAATTACTTGCAAAACATATTAGATAAAAATATTCACTAAGGAATAAGTATAAAAATCTTTCCAGTCTATTTAAAATTACTGTCAATGAGTCTGGAAACTAATTAACCTTGATAGTTGAGCCTTGCGTTTCTTTTTATTTCTTGAATTTTATTTGGGTTAGCATGTTGCACATTGCATCCAATATAATAGTGAACCTGCATTATGGCAGGGTATGAGGCAAAGGAAAGCATGGTGAGATGGGAGAAGTTACAATACTTCTCTGCAGTTCATGCTTGTACAAAAGGCTGGACAATGTCAGACAACTTGATGGAATCAGTAAGTTATCACTGTTATCATGACCAGCTGGCTAGTCATGACTGAAAGGACTACCTATGCAATGATTCATGTCCATGTATTCTAAGGAGAAAGAGCCTTTTGTTACACAATTTGCATGGCTGATTCAGAACATTTTGTGAGGCTAACAAGACAAGTCCACTGCAAATGCCCTTTCAGCCTTACACCATATTTTTAAATTCTGTATCTGTTGAGATATTAAAATGTCTGTATAAAGAGGGGGTGGAAAAGCATCAAATGTTCTGCAGCTTGACAGAGATTAAAAACATCAAATCTCTTTAGTAGTTATAACTGAATGAGATCATATTAACCATAAAAGAAGATAATAAAATGCAGCTAGGCTAAGAAATTAAGAGAAAGTTACTATAAGAATATGCAATTATGTCATTACAGAACTACTTCAAAATCAAGGAATGATAAAATTGACAAGAGGAAGGGCCCTTAAATGGAGTGAAAGGGAGTACAGGTTGAAATATGACCAAAACTGTGAGGAAAATAAAATAATCTGGAAAGAAAGAGAGGATGAAATGGACTGAAACAAGAAACAATTATAAACTTTAAATATCACGGTAAAGGGCATCTTGAAGCCAGAGCAGAGTAGGTAAATGAAAAGACCATCTTTGATACTTCTGAGATCTTGTTTGAGTATAATCATGATATAACCAGTGCTAAGGCAGATAAGGGATTATAAACATTGGAGAGAAATTCAGGAAAGGCTGCTCCAATCTTATTCTCATTCAGTTTCAAACAGAAGAAATAGAATAGATGAAAAATGAAAACAAAACAAACAAACAAACAAACAAACAAAACACTGGTATATATTTGTGCATGTTATTTGTGCTTGAATGAAAAAATTCTTATTTCCATCTGCTTTGTTAGCTAACTTTCTGTGTAAAAGGTAAGTGTAAAGATAAGAAAATAAAAAAATAAGAAAAAAATCATTTAATGTAATTAGAATATGCATATAATATGTATGCATATTATATAATATATAATATAT
>CM021697.1:128812596-128829294 GCA_011074415.1 Stictonetta naevosa
GGAAGGGAAGGGAAGGGAAGGGAAGGGAAGGGAAGGGAAGGGAAGGGGAGGGAAGGGAAGGGAAGGGAAGGGGAGGGAAGGGAAGGGGAGGGAAGGGAAGGGAAGGGGAGGGAAGGGAAGGGAAGTAGCAAAACAGCAAAATTAAAAGAAAATTAATGTATCATCTATTTCATATTAATTGCTTTAATGTATTATTTAATTTTCTAGTGTAATAAGATATGTTTTTACTTACAGGTAATTTTTTAATTAGCCTTCTTTTAAACATAATAATGTATTTTTTGTCTTTTATGTTAATTCAATTAATATGGATATTCTGGGGTCACAAATGAAATATATATTCATTATTAAGAATTTGCAACATATTAAATATGTTGAAATTATTAGGTCTGTTATAGAAGGACAGAAAGACACACTTGTAATACTATTCCTCTAAATTCAACATTTAGGAAAAAATAAAACGCAAATATTCAAAAAGAACAGAACATAAGTAGTAACAGTATACATTTTCCCATCCAAATATTAGAAAAAAGCCTGTAGTTTGGAAGTGCCTTTTCCCTCAAACTTTACCAGTCAATTTAAAGAACCAAAAATCTATGTATTCCAGAGCTGTTGATCATTCTGTTCTTTGAACTAAGTAATGTATATTGCTATTAAGCAACTAAGAGTCTACTATGTTCAGGAATTGAAAATGTAACATAAATAAATATTTTTAAAGTAACCATGTCATGCTTCATTATATTAAAAAATATACTCAGAACATTTGGGTTAAAGAGTGGTATTTCATGAAACTATACTTACTGTATCAGATAGACATAATAAGCTACCACTTGTAAGGTGAGCTAAATCTGCAGGGTATTTAGGATGAAATGAGGCATTTGTCTCATCTCACAAACATTCTTGGTAAGATCAGTTTCCAGTAATATGAGTTCCTGTTAGCAATCTACGTGGGTAATATCTTGTATGAATATCTTGGTAGATCTTGTATGTTTTCTCACATCTAATATTTACTTCATCAAGGTAACATTTTAAATGTATTACACTATTATTAAGTCCTTACCAGAGCTAAAAGCAACAGTTGTACTTTCCTTTAATAATTGCTGATAAATGATAAAATATGGCAAAGAATTGCAAGGAGCTCATGAAAGAATCCTGTTCTAAGGGAAAATAAAATTAAATAATAAAATAAAATAAAATAAAATAAGTTGAGAAAAATACATTTATTAGAGATGCAATACACAGAGAGACTAAAAGTACAACAAAATATTTCATCCTATTTTGTCCATCAGCAGAGTCTAATAAAGATTGAAAAATTTGGGGCTTTATTTACTTTTGTCTAAATTTCTCATGCTACATCCTACTTGTTTTAAAATTTGTATTCTCAATGTTAACTTTCAATTTGTGGTAATATTACCATACTCTTTATGATATTGGCTATTTTCAAATATTTTGGAATATTCAATACGAATATTCAAATATGGAATATTCAATATTCAAGTATCTGGAATATTCAATATGAAAAAAAATATTCAAATATGTTTTTCCCAAAATAACTCCCCTTTCTGAAAAGGATAGTGAATTTCTATAAATCAAGAAAGTGAAAGTGTTCTTTTCTTTCTTTCCATCTTTTTATTTTATTTTATTTTATTTTCCATTAGGATAAATAAGTGTTTGTGATCAGCAACTCTCTGTCTCTTCTTGAGAAAATATCAGGACAAGACCAGAGACACTGAAGTCCAAGAACTAAAATACATCTATGAAATCTACGCATTAAATTGGGACATCAAAGTCATTTCTATAAAAAAAACTTCCCAAGGTTATCATTTTACCTAAATACATACTCCTTTTTTGTGTGAAGATTTACTCACCCCTTTTACACTCTATGTATGTGCAGGCATCAGAAAAATCCCCTTATTGTTAGTTTCTTTATAATACCCTTGGAAACATGCAATAGCAGAATTTCCTGCTGCTTTTAAATAAAAATAAAAATATATGTATTTTTTTTTTAAATGAACAGTAGTGTTCTACTGTACATATTTCCCTCACATTGAATAAGCAAGAAAAAAACAATCATGGAAATATAATCAATTATTTTGACTACCAATTTCCTTGAGTGTGGTTGAGCTGAGTGGGTAATTTGCAGTGAATCATTCATGGGATTAATCTCTCTCTTTCTTTACTCATAGAACATCCATGAGCCATTCCTAATTTATTTGAATTTATTTCTGTGTAGAACAGAATCTCTCTGAAGCATGCCAAATTATTTTCACTGAAAACAAAAAAACTTTCTGCTAGAAGTGTTGTACCTGAGAAATATGTCACCTAGGTTTTCAAATACATATGAATTGACAATGCACAGTCAAAATTAAATCTCAGTTGTTAGAAGATCACCAGTAATTTTATCTACATTAATATGTAAAATTCTGAAGCACTCATGCAAAAAGTTGACTGTGTGCATAAAAATACGCAGGAACAGCACTCACAGTCTGCACCTTGCAACCCTGTGTAATAAAGCATGATTTCTCCTCTGCTCCTTTGCAATCCACTTTCCACCAGGAAAACCATCTTCAATTACTAGATCTATATTGCTATGCATCATTAGATAAATGCCTTTTTAATAAAGAGAATCCAGGTGTACTAGTAAAATACTGTGATTGAGTACCTTTTATGTCCCAGCTCAATTAGGCAATGAAAGGTTGTCTTGCTCTTTTCATAGTTACTCAGCTTGAGCTGCCAGCCTTTTCCTGCGGTTATTAATGATGACAGATCCTTTATTACTCTATGAGAATACAAATGCATTTCCATCATTGTCTTATACATTTTTGCAAACTCACAGATTCTTAATTTTGAAACTTACATGCACTCCTGAAAAAGATGTATACCTATACTTTTTCCATGTAACTGGAACACTCTGTGTAAATTCATGTTTCAGGATTTATTTTATTTTATTTATCTTTTTTTAAGATCTTTAAAGATTTGATAGGAACCTTACTGATAGAAGGTGATAAACTAAAATTTCACCTTTTATTGCACTAGACTCTGTTTGACTTTTCTACTGTAATTAAATATGTGAACTTGGGAACAAAAAGTCTCATTTACAGCAATGTTACTTAACAGCCAATGATTTATAGTGGGGTATTCCTATTTAGAGAAAATAAACCTTCATCACAGTGCCTACAATGTTTTTCATTAATCTTTGTAGGTACTGTTTCAGTAATGAGTGGTAAATCTGAAATTTGTAGAAGATAATTTCAGTAAGGAGAGATATTATATGTTTTCTTTACAAAAAAAGATAATGCTTGTTTAGGATATTGGAATCTAAACCATCTACTGCAGGACAGAGCACTGTGGTTTAACCCAGCAGTCAGCTAACCACCACACAGCTGTTCACTCATTCTGCAACTCCCCCCACCCCATGGGCTGATTGAGAGGAACAAGCAAACAAAAAGATCAAAATCTCATGGGTTCAGATAAAGACAGTTTAATAGGACAGAAAATAATAGCAATAACATTAACAGTAATAATAATATTATAACAATATAATTAATAATAATAATAAGCAAGTGATGCACAATGCAATTGCTCATCACCCACTGACCAATGCCCAGCCCCTCTGTGAACAGTCCCAGTTCCCTCACACACCCTGTTTTTTCAGCATGATATGGAACATGCACCCACAGCCTCCTCACTGACAAGGCAGCATGAGAAGCTGAAAAGTCCTTGGCTCTGTGTAAGCACTGCCCACCGACAACTATAACATCGGTGTGTTATCGTTGTTCTTATCCTAAATCCAAAACACAGCACCATACCAGTTACTAGGAAGTAAATGAACTCTATGCCAGCCAAAACCAGGACAAAGAGAAATTGCTAGTCCATAGAACAAAATTGTTGGTGAAGTACTGACAGGTAATACCGACAGACTTAGAAAGTTTTTCATCAACATATGAAAGTGATATACCAGTTTTTAGCATTCAAGAATAATGAATAGCATAACAAGCCTGTCAGACTGCAGCATCTTCAAAATAGCTCTAAATGGGGAGCTGGCGTGAATATGTAAAATTCTGAAATGTAATATTTTTAACATTCTCTGAGTTTTCTCACAGTTCTCAGAAAAAAAAAATTTAGTGGCTTTCATATGATATTGAGTATGACATACTATGCAATAAAGAGGGATAATCTATTATACATAAAGCTGGACTTAATCAGACAAGTATATAAATTTTATACAACCTTGTAGAGAAAAAGGTGAAATACACCCTAATCTGATGACTAATTTTGCTTTTCTAAGAGTCAGTATACTATTTCTGTGCAGTTGTGGATATTAGTTTCTAGGGTTCAAATAAGAAATTTGCTTGTTTTGAGACTAAATTTGATGTATACATGGAAACGATTCAGTGTGTAGTTATATTGGTTAAGCTCCTGAGATGTGCTTTGTTTGCTCTTGATGCTATGAAATCATCCTCATATGAAAAGGTACCAGCAACTCTTGTCTCGTTTCCACCTACAAAAAAAAAAATAAAAAAAATACTATGCATATGCAATGAACTCTCCTTTGAAAATGGTGCTTGGAAGTCACTGCTGATATTTCCTCCATCCAGTGATGGGGGATATGAGAAAAAAAACACTCCTTTTGCAACAATGTGTGGCTGTCTCTATTAAGACCACAAGTTCTTGTGCGTGAACAGCAAACCAACCAAAACTTTCTACACCTGCCTCTCTAATGATGTGAGGTTGAATATTCCTTCAATCAGAGTAAAGTTTGAACAAAGGAACGAATTGAATCTTCTGTTAGGTTATATCCTCCAAGTTACTTTAAACTCTTCAGGGTTAATTTTAAGTATCATATATCACTGTATTTCACACAAACTAATAATAATAATAATAAAAAAATTAAAATCTATTTTACTCAACAGCTCTCCTGAAACAACTTCCAGAGAAAGTCTGACAATGACCAGAAAAGGAAGTCCTCATGGCCTGAATATCAACAATATGTCAGCCTACCGTGTAGCTGGCACTTTATTTTACTATTAGTTAATGAAGCACAACAATTTAATCTCTGTGCCATACTTGCCAAGCTAAACGCATGCTATTAATTTCAGCACTTGATGAAATCCTTGCTCTCTTTCCTTGTGAAAATAACAACTAATCTACCATGCAGGAGAAGTTGAAATCATTAACAGACTGATTAACTGTCATATATGCATACACATTAGTCCCAAGAAATGTCCTAGGAATATTACAGATTTCACTAAGAATCACTCAGAAGAGTGTCCCACAAAAGAGAGGCAGAGTAATATGCATCTGGAGTTTTTTATATTTTTTATTAAATGAAAAGACTGCAGTGTTGTTTATGTCCTAAACTTCTGTATCATAAGTGCTGGGAGAGAAATAGGCATCAGCAACAAATTTGCAACAAATCAGCAACAATAATTTCTGCAATTTCTGCTTATTTGGAAAACCAACTTCCAGATGAATCTGAACATGAAAAATATAAGACTTTATAAGATATTATCCTATTCCTTTTCATAAAAATAGAAAATTATTTTGTTTTCTTTAAACAATCCTTAGGAATACTTAGCACAGTGTGTTAAAAAAAGAGATTTTCTATTTACAGTGGATATAATGAAGCCTAGCTTTTTGTGAAATGTCATCCTTCATCACTATTGGTTCTAGGTTTTAGAACAATATGATGGCTTTCTTCTTTTGACTTATATCTCGTTATTGTAATGCTAAGTGTCTCTCAACTCCACCAAAACCACTCCTACTCCCCAGCCCTCACACTATCCCTATCTTGACCTAATGACTTGTAGTGAATAACAAATCTGTGCAGGGACTGATTTGGAGAAATTATTGACTCCCTTGACAACAGATACATACTTATCAATCAACTTATAGTCCAAGAAAAATGATTGTTATTGGTCTAGAATTACATTTGTTTTCTCAGTGAGGACATTAATTTCAGTTTCCTTCCTCAGTAAATGAAACTTTATATCATTTAGATTTCGACCACTCTGAAATACAGGTTTTAAATTTGCCAGTAAAATAAATAAATAAATAAATAAATGTACAGAAACTGAAAGATAACATGGTAAGACCTAATATTCTTGTAAAAGCCATGAAAAATTGATGAGTTTAAATGTTTAGTGTATTTTTGTAAAAATTCTTGAAGAACTACTTTTATTCTACGTTTTTGTCCAGAAATACATTCTTTACTGTCCTGTAAATGTTAGATTCTCTTCTTCAGTCAACAGCTCAAAAATAAATAAATAAATAAATAAACAAATAAATAAATAAGTATTCTTTCTTCCCACTCAAATCATTTGGATGTCCTCCTGTGGGAGCTATGTGGATCAAATTATTTAAAACTGAGGAGGAAACTGTATCCTCATCCCATACAAGTTTGAGAACTATCTGCAGTGAGCTTCGTGTTAAAACAATTTATGAGAACTGTTTTCCACACCACTTGGTTTGCCTTTACAATTCAATGTTCAAATGTCATAGTAAAATCTAGTCCTTGTCATCTAGACCTTTTATGCAAGCACACCTGGCTAAAATTTGATCTTTGAGTAACCATTACAGATGTTTAAATTCAAACTAAAACTCACTTTGGTAATAATAAACATGAAAAGTAAAGACTACTACTTATATTGTTAAGATACAAAATTCATCTCTGTGTTAAAATAAATGGTTCTTTTGATTTCTTTTACTTAAAAACCATAATCTTTCAACTATCATAATCATCCACTCTTCAAGTGCTTTCAAGATACTTTAGATCAAAAGTTCTGAATTGGTTCTGAAATAAATAAAATATTTTGTGAAGCTTTGCTTATGGGTCAATTACGTCTCTTCCCAATGTGATCTATTCTAATAACTCACTTATCCTTTGTTCTTGCCAAACCTTCTCTGTATGACTAAGAGAAAGAAGTACTGATGTTGTTAAAGATTTTCATGCATCCTTCTCTTAATTCCAGGGGAATAGGATTTGACTTTGCTGTTCTTTACCTTACTTCTTATATTCTGTAGGATTTTTAAAAATCAGTAGAAGTTGCATGAATATTCAGAGAAGAATCCAAGCTGTGGCTTATGAATAGTTCTGACATCAGAATTAAAGCTGAAGAGAGGTTTCAGATAAACTTGTTTGCTATATTGGTTCAAGCTTAAAGCAGTAAAAGGGCTTTTGCTCACAGGTTAACAGGGCTGATTAACATAACTTTGAGCTATGCTGGAAGGGGGAAAGGGTTTTCAGGCAATCAGGCTTGCCAGTGGTGAGCTATGGGACAGCATGCCAAAGTCTGAGGGACTGTGTGCTAGCAAGTTCCTTAAGTCTGCTCCACATGGTGCTAGGTATATTGGAGCCCATTTGAAATGTTCTGCACCAATGAATATAGCATAAGGAACAAACAACAGAAGCTAGAAGCTTTGTTTTTGTCCTCGAGCTACAATGTCACCAGCATAATTGTGACTTGGTGGGAAGAGTTCTGTGACTGCTGTGCTGTGATGGGTGGTTATAGGCTCTTCAAGAGGGATAGACAGAGCATGAAAGGGGTGGGTGTGGGTCTTGTTGTAATGGGGTGGTTGGATTGTATGGAGCTTGCCATTGGTGATGACACAGTGGAGACCCCCTGGGTAAGAGAAAATTAAAAGAAAAGCAAAAAAAGTGGATGTCATTGTGAGAGTCTACTATAGAACACCCAAGTCATGATGATGACACTGATGAATTATTCTATAAGGAATTAAGTAATATCTTTACATCACCTGCCCTTGTCCTTATGGGTGACTTCAACTTCGCAGACATAAATGGGAATACCACACAGATGATATAAACAGGTCCAGGAACTTCCTAAATCATGTTAGAGATCACTCCCTTGTTCAGGTACTAAGGGATCCAACTAGGAAAGGTGCCCTCGTAGATTTTTTGTTTGTAAAGAGAGAGGGTCTCATGGGTGAAGAGGAAATTGGTGCCCATCTTGCTTATAGTAACCATGAAGTCACAGAGTTTAAAATCTTGGTGATAGAAGGAAAACTGCCAGCAAAACTTTGACCCTGAATATGGGAGAGTAGCTTTCACGTAGCTCAGTTAGTAAGGCCACCTGGGAAAATGCTTTTTGAAGGTATTGAGCTCCATCTGAAGGTCACTTTTTAAGAGACATCTTTTAAGAGAGCAGGAGTAGGTGATTCCAAAATATCAAAAGTCAAGCAGGCTTAGATGAGCAGGGATCTTCTTCTAGAGCTTAGCTGGAATAAAAAAAAAAAAAAAAAAAAAAAAAAAAAAAAAGCATATGAGCACTGGAAGAGAAGAGAGAAGTCAGGCAACACGGGAGAACTGCAGCAATGCTGTTTGCCATTGTGGGGTTGTGGGGAGAACATTTGTGTGGCCAAAGTTCAGTTAAAGCTGAAAGTGGCCAGTAATGATGGGGACAATTTAAGAAAAAAAAATTAAAATAAAAATAAAAATTGATTTTTAAAGTATGTTAAAGGCAAAAGAAGAACCAGAGATGGAATGTAAATTGATGAGGTTGGTCACCTCACAAATAGGGACATGACCAAGAAGAGACACATAATGCCTTTTTTGTCTTTAACACCAATGATGGACCCTGGGATCCCCAGTTCCCTGAGTTGGAGGACCATGCCTGTGGAAACAATAAACTCCCAGCCAACTCCAAACTTGTACAGGATTTGCTGCTCCAGCTAGATGCATATAGGTCTATACGGCCCAATGGAATTAATCCCAGGGTATTCTGAGAGATGACTAATTTCTTCATGAGATTTCTCTCAATTAACAGTCTTGGGAATCTGGAGAGGTCCCAGTTGACTGTAACCTGGAAAACGTTCCATTTTTCAAGAAGAGTAAGAAAGAAGACCCTGCTAATTACAGGCCTGTCAGTCTCACTTCAGTGCCTGGTAAAATAATGGAGAAGATTATTCTGGGAGTTATTGAAAAACACATGAAGGACAATGCAGTCATTGATTATAGCCAAAACAGGCTCATGAATGGAAAGTCCTGTTTAATTAACTATTTCCTTTTATGACGAGATTACCCATTTAGTTGACCAAGAGAAGTCTTTTGATGTAATATTTATGGATTTCAGTAAAGCTTTTGATAGTTTCTCGCAGTATTCTTCTGGAAAAAATGTTCAGCACACAGCTAGAGAAGTATATAATACGATGCATGAACAGTTGACAGATGGGTTGGGCTCAGAGGGTCCCAGTAAATGGGGTTACACCAGGCTCACAGCCAGTCTCTAGTGCTGTTCTCCAAGGGTCCATTTTGGAGTCAATTATCTCCAATGATTTTATGAATAACCTGGATGCAGGACTTGAAGGTATTCTAAGTCTGCAGATGATACTAAATTGAGAGGATCTGTTATTTTGCTCTATTGAGGGTATAGAGGCTTTGTAGAGAGATCTTGAAAAACTAAAGGGCTGGGCATGCACCAAGTTTAACAAGAGCTAGTGCCAGACTCTGCACCTGGGATGGGACAATCCTGTATATATGTACAGAATGGGGGACTAAACACTAGAGACCAGCCCTGGGGAAAAAGAACTGCGGCTTTTGGTTGACAGCAAATTGAATATGAGTCAAATTGAATATGACAGCCAAAAGGGTTGACTGTATCTTGGAATGCATCAAGCACAGCATTGCAAGCCAGTGAGGGAAGAGATTGTCCTGTTCTACCTTGTGCAAATTCCTTAAGTGTATAGTTTTGTGTGACGCAATGTAAGGACATAAACCTATTGGAGAATGCTCAGAGGTTTATGAACATTGTGAAAGACCTAGAGAAGAAGATGTTTGAGGAGCAACTGTGATGATTTCACACTGATGGCTAACTAAACTCCACCCCACCCCTCTCTCACTTTCCCTCCTCAAAGGAAAAGAAGGATAAAATATGATGAAAAAAAGGCTCAGGGGTTGAGATAAAGGACAGGGAGATTGTTCACCAGTTATCATCACAGGCAAAACAGACTCAGAATAGGGAGATAAAATTAATTGCCTATCATTTGCAGACTAGAGCAGTGAGAAACTAAAAGCAAACTAAAAACATCTTCCCCCCATCCACCCTCTTCCACCTCCTCCCCCCAAGTGGCACAGAGGAATGGGGAATGGGGGTTGCGGTCATTCCCTAAAGCTTTGTCTCTGCCGCACCTTCACAGTCACTCTCTGCCTCTTCTCCACGTGGGGTCGCTCCCACGGGATATCATCCTTCCTGAACTGAGCCTGCAGGGGCTGCCCACAGGCACCAGCTCTTCAAGAACTGCTCTCACATGTACCACGGGATCCATCCCCCAGGAGCAAACTGTTCCAGCATGGGACCGCCACGGGTGGCAGCTCCCCCCAGACCCCCTGCTCCTTTGTGGGTTCCTCTCCATGGGCTGCAGCTCTGGACTGGGGCCTACTCCCGTGAGGGTTCTCCATGGGCTGCAGCCTCCTCCAGGCCACATCCACCTGCTCCACCAGGGGCTCCTCCATGGGCTGCAGCGTGGAGATCTTCTTCATGTGGGACCCATGGGCTGCAGGGGGACAGCCTACTCCACAAGGGGCCTCTCCATGGGCTGCAGGGGAACTTCTGCTTCAGTGTCTGAAGCAACTCCTGCCCTTCTTCTGCACTGACTTTGATGTCTGCAGGACTGTTTCTCACTCCGTTCTCTCTCAGCTGCTGTTGCACAGAAGTTTTTTTCTTAAATATGCTCTCACAGAAGCACAACCACATTGCTCATTGGCTTAGCTCTGGCCAGTGGTGAGTTGCCTCTGGAGCTGGCTGGAAGTAGCTCTTATTTAACATGGGTCAGCTTCTGGACTCCTCACAGAAGCCACCCTTGCACCCCCCTCACTACTAAAACCTTGCCACATAAGCCCGACACAGCAGCTGAGGTAATTTTATTTGTTCAGCTTAGAGAAGAGGATACTGAGGGAAGACATCATCATGGCCTCTAGCTTCCTTACATAGAATTATAGAATCACAGAATGGCTCAGGTTGGAAAGAACCTTAAATTCATCTGGTTCCAACTCCCCAGATATAGGCAGGGATGCTATCCACTAGATCAGGTTGGCCAAGGCCCCATCCAGACTGGCCTTGAACACCTCCAGGGGTGGGGCATTCACTACTTCTCCTGGCAACCTGTTCCAACGCCTCACTACCCTGTGAGTGAATAACATCCTCTTAACATCTAATCTAAATCTACCCTTTTTTTAGTTTAAAACCATTCCCCCTTGTGCTGTCATTGTCTCCCCAAGGAAAAAAATAAATAAATAAATAAAAATGCTCTCCATTCTTTCTATAAACACCCTTAAATATTGAAAACCTGCAATGAGGTCTCCCTTGAGCTTTCTCTATTTCGGGCTGAATATCCTCAGTTCTCTTAGCCTTTCTTCATAGGGGAGGTGCTCCAGCCCTCCTCTGGACCTGCTCTAGCAGCTGCTCTTCTTGTTCTGGGGCCCCAGACCTGGATGCAGTACTCCAGGTGGGACCTCACAAGGATTGAGTAGAGGGGAAGAATCACCTCTCAACCTGCTGGCCACTAATGCAGCCCAAGATGAAGTTAGCCTCCTGGGCAGCAAGTGCATACTTCTGGCTCATATCGAGCATTTAACCCATGAGAACCCTCAAGTCCTTCTCTTTAAGGTTGCTCTCAGTTTCTTCTTCCAGTCAGTATTCAGGAGTGCCTGCTCCTGTCCAGGAGTGCCAGGTGCAGCACCTTGCACTTAGACTTGTTGAACCTCAATAGGTTCATATGGTCCCACTTCTCAACCTTGCCCAGGTCCCTTTGGATGGCATCCCTTTCTTCTGTTGTATTAACTGCACCACTCCGCTTGGTGTCATCTGTGAACTTGTTGTGGATGTACTCAATCCCATTGTCTATGTCATTGATAAATATATTAAACAGTACTCAGTACTGGTCCCATAACAATACTGAGGGACACCACTCATCACCAGCTTCCACCTGGATAGACAGCTGTTGACCAGAACTCTCTGGGTGCAGCGTTCAAGCCTATTCCTTATCCACTCCATGGTCCACCCATCAAATCCACATCTCTCCACTGTGGAGATCAGGATGTCATACAGGACCATGTTGAAAGCCTTTCAGAAGTCCAAGTAGATGACATCAATCAGTCTTCCCTTGTCAACTGATGCATTCATTCCATCATAGAAGGCCACCAGATTGGTCAGGCATGATTTGCCCTTGGTGAAGCCATTCTTGCTGTCTTGGATCACCTCCTTGTCTTGCACATGCTTTGGAATTGCTTCCAGGAGGGTCTGTTCCATGACCTTTCCAGGCACAGTTGTGAAGCTCACCAGTCTGTAGTTCCCTGGATCCTCTTTTCTATCCTTTTTTCTATGCTTTTTTTTCTAAAAAAAAATAATAATAATAATAATTAAAAAAAAAAAAGTGGGAGTGATGTTTCCCTTTTTCCAGTCACCAGGGTCTTCGCCTGACTGCCATGACTTTTTGAACATGATTGAGAGAGGCTTGGCAACTGCATCAGCAAGTTCCCTCAGGACCCTGGGATGCATGCCATCAGGCCCCATAAACTTGTAACTCTTTGGTTTCACCAGGAGGTTTGGAACGTGCTCTTTGCTTACAGTAGGAGGGACTTTGCTCCCTCAAACCTCATCATCATGTTCAGGGAAATGAGAAATGGGTAGAAGCCTGAATGTCAGTGAAGACCAAGGCAAAGAATTTGTTGAGTACCTGAGCCTTCTCCACATCTGTTATTACCCTTCTGTACTATCAGAGGGAGGTACATGCTCCTTGGTGTTTCTTTTCTGGCCAATGTACCTATAGATTCACTTCTTGTAATTTTTTGCACTCCTTGCCAAGTTGTTTCATCTGTACCTTGGCTTTCCTAACCCCATCCATGCACATCTGGACAGTATAAATGTGGCCCCATACCAGGCCACATATCCGTGCTTCTGCCTGCGCATTTCTTTCCTGAGACTCAGTTTGACCAGTAGGTCCTTGCACAGCCATCCCAGTTTTCTGCCCTCTTTGGTCTGTTTTTTACACAGGAGGGATGGAGAGTTCTTGTACTCTAAGAAAAACATCCTTAAAGAGTTTCCATCTCTGTTCAGCTCCTTTGCCCCTGAGGACTGTGTTCCAGGAGATCTCTTCCACTAGGTCTTTAAGTAGCTGGAAATTCACTTTTTGGAAGTCGTCAGGATCATATTCCTTGAGATCACAAATTGGATCCAGAGTTCCAGTTATGTGATCCACCCCACCATGTTTCCATGATAGCAATCATGTTATAGTTTTCCAATTGCACTATGGTTTTCAACTCCTCCTACTTGTTTCCCATGTTGAGTGCATTGGTGTAGTGTAGTGTTTTTACTCAGGTGAGCCGCCGAGCTCCACCGGAACCGCTCTCACTCCCCTTCCTCAAGAGGAAAGAGGGAGAAAATAGGATGCAAAGGGCTCAAGATTTGAGCCAAGGACAGGGAGATCACTCAACAGTTATCATGACAGGTAAAACAGACTCAGAATAGGGATATTCTGACTCTTTTCTGAGATTCTGAGTTCTGAGAACATTGCAGAATTTCTTTGTTGTTGTTGTTATATTATTTATGCAAGATTTTTGGTTTGTTATATATATATAGATAATATATATATATTCTTACATATATATATGCAAGAATTATGTATATAAGTATACATATATGTATATATAACAAGAATTTCCTTTTTCCAGGTGAAAAGCATTGAGTCCCTTATAACTCCTGCATACCAGTGAAGCAAAAATCTTTCTGGTGCACTTCATGCCAAATGTTTTTCATAGTTTCAGACTGGAGATATATTAACAGCTTTGTGGCTAGGTTCATGTGTATGTCTCAGGTAGAGATCCTTTGAAATTTTCCTTATAATTCCAATGGTGCTGATGGACTTTACGCATTTCAGTACTAGAATTCAATCCTTCAAGTCTATAATGTTTTTCCTTTGCACATTGTATAACTGCTTCCTAACAAGTTGTTGCCCTGCCAGGAAGTGAATGACAAACTTGTGCTCCAGAACACTGCATTTTGAAAAAATGCAAAGACTTTCCAACCAAGGTGAAATGAGAATTAAAAAAAAAAAAAAAAAAAAAAAAATTATAAAGTCCATGTCACGTTTTTGAGCAATTTTGAGCAAATAGGTCTATACTGCATTTGCTTGAATTTATTTATTTATTTATTTATTTATTTATTTTGTCCTTTGGAAGTGCAACATTTTGTGTTTTGTGTCTAGTGTGAGCTCCATTTGACATTGAAGCTGTAAAGTTGCTGCTGTCCAACTGAGAGCACACACTGGGTAGTTTAATGTGGATGGAAGCCAGTGTGGGCACTTAAGAAATTTCAATGGTATGCAGTATACACAATACCTTTTTTCAGAAAACCAGTTTTCAGGGCATATAATGAACTTCTGAAAACCTGAGAGCATCTATCTAATTATTTGCAAATGGAAGAACAGTAGATTATGTGCTTGACTTTTTACTTATTAAGTGAAACAACTGGTAAAATTAGAACTGATTTTAAATGTGTGGGCAGGTTTAAAATTGTATCCTTCCATAAACTACTATTTTGCATAAACACTTCCTTGTCTAAGGCTTCATCTATCTGTTTATGCGCAAACCAACCAGAATTTATCTTCCACTTTTGGATAGGAAGAAGAAAGGACCAAGCATAAGACAAAGCTCACTTTTAAAGCTAGACAAATGTATTTTGCATTATAATCAAATGTGGTGGTTTTGTACTAGTTCCCAGATATTTTTCTGCTTTTCATCCATGCTTTTCTCTGCTAGACTGTGCCTTCTCCTCGCCCTTTATATTATCAAGATTTTACCAAAGGGCTAGTATTAATCTGACTGACAGAATCCATAAGTAATAGTTCTCTTTGTAATCCATCCTGACAGTAACCTTGCTATTGTACTCGGAATCATATTCTGCATGTTGTGATAGTAATAGCCAAATTATTGATCCTCAAAGAATGCAAAGAGTGTTTTCTCAGCTTGAATCTATCTCTTATCTTCCCAGGAGCTAAATCAGGAAGCTTTACAATAATTACAATTATTTATGTGCTTCCCTTTTACTGTCTGATAAATAGAAAGGAGAAAAAAGGGATGTTTTTTACTTGATTTTTAGGCACAATTAGAATAAATCCAATTGCTCACTACATACCTTTAAAGGCATAAAGATTTTCCCCTTTGTTTGCCTAAATCTTTTACTGGATATAGATTAGTCCCATAGCATCACAGAATCACAGAATGGATGTTGTTGGAAGGAACCTCTGAAGATCATCCAGTCCAACCCACCTGCCAAGCAGGATCACCTAGAACACATTGTGCAGGATGGCATCCAGGTGTGTTTTATATATCTCCAGAGAAAGACACTCCACAACCTCCCTGGGCAACCTGTTCCAGTGCTCTGTCACCCTCACAATAAAGAAGTGCCCCCTCATATTCAGCCAGAACATCCTGTGCTTCAGTTTGTGCCTTTTGCCTCTTGTCCTGTCACTAGGCACAACTGCAAAGAGACTGGCTCCATCCTCTCAACTCCCTCCCCTCAGATATTTATATCCACTGAGATCTCCCTTCAGTCATCTCTTTTCCAGGCTAAACAGGCCCAGTTCTCTCAACCAGTCCTCGTACGACAGGTGCTCCAGTCCCCTAATCATCTTAGTAAACCTCCTCTGGACTTGCTCCAGTAGTTCTATGTCCCTGTTGTACTGGGGAGCCCAGAACTGGGCAAAATACTGCAGGTGTGGCTTCACCAGGGCTCAGTAGAGGGGAAAGATCACCTCCCTTGACCTGCTGGCAGCACTCTTCTGAATGCACCCCAGGACACTGTTGGCCTTCTTGACCACAAGGGCACATTGCTGACTCATGGTCAGCCTGCTATCTACCAGGACTCCCAGGACTCTGCAGAGTTGCTTTCCAACAGGCCAGCCCCCAGCCTGTACTGGCATTTGAGGCTATTCCTCCCCAGGTGCAGGACCCTGCACTTGCCTTTGTTGAACTTCATGAGGTTCCTCTCGGCCCAACGCTCCAGCCTGTCAAGGTCTCTCTGAATGCAGTGCAGCCTTCTGGGGTATCAGCCACTCCTCTGAGATTTGTATTGTCAGCAAACTTGCTGAGGGTGCATTCCATTCCATCATCCAGGTTGCTGATGAATAAATTGAACAACACTGGACACAGTACTGACTCCTGGGGGACACCACTAGCTACAGGCCTCCAACTAGATTCTGCACCACTAAGCACAACCCTCTGAGCTCTGCCGTCCAGCCAATTGCCAGTCCACCTCACTGTCCACTCATCTAGGCCACACTTCCTGAGCTTGTCTATGACGATCTTATAAGAGACAGTGTCAAAAGCCTTGCTGAAGTCAAAGTAGACAACATCTACCACTCTCCCCTCATCTATCCAGCCAGGCATCTCATCATAGAAGGATAGCAGATTGGTCAAACATGACTTCCTTTTGGTGAATCCATGCTGACTCTTTCTGGTCACCTTCTTATCCTCCACATGCTTGGAGATGACCTCCAAAATGAGCTGTTCCATCACATTTCCAGGGATAGAGGAGAGGCTGACTGGCCTATAGTATCCTGGGTCCTTCTTCTTGTCTTTTTTTTTGAAGACTGGCATGATATTGACTCTCTTCCAGTCCTCAGACACCTCTATTTTCTTTCCCAAGCATCAATTTTTTCTTCCCTTTTTTTTTTTTTTTTTTTTTTTTT